>CM040121.1:145547228-146147228 GCA_022559845.1 Amorphophallus konjac
TGTATTCTCTCTATATTCTGTCATCTTATTATCTGCTCATATTCTCGAGGCTGCGGCGAGTCACTTCCCCAATGGCCGTTTCAATTCTTGTTATTTAATTTTTGCACCATTCCCGTCCCCCCGAGGCCGCGGCGAGTCACTTCCCGCTATGGCCGTTTAAACCCCATATTTTGCTATATCACACTTGTCCCGCTCGCCCCGCCGGAGCAATCTCCCGTGGTGGCCCCTTCTCTCTCTTCTCTTATTTCTGTGTTGCAGCAAACAAACACCAAAAGAAAGAAAAGAGGAGCCCGCGCGCGCTCCGCGCCCTCTCTCCGCTTCCCCGAACCGCGTGACGTCGCTCACAGATTGGCGATCACGGTGGGACGTCTACTGCTTCCTTTCGGCTACCCTTGCAAGTTCGGCACCACCCGTGCCTCTCCACCTTCGCGCCCGCGCGTGCCCCCGTTGTGCTCACGGCAGCACCGTCAGTTTTGATTGGTTCTTTGTTTATTATATGTCTGTTATTTCTGTTGTTTTCCCACTCCATATATCTGTCAGCATTCCATTGCATACATCCATTCCTCTTTTCTATCCTTTTTTTCATTTTTTTGAGGATCACCCTTTCCCGGTGAAGGAAGGACTCTCCGTTTGGGAATTCCTCTCAACGGACTAGAATCTCCTACACTGGGACCTCCGTAAGTCCCCGACATCGAAGAATCTCCTCTTCGTCACTGGGATGGTTGTACCATTGAAGTTCCCCGGAGTTAGTCATTTCATTCGTGGTGAGACGAGAGACCCTAGCTGTCACGGCGGTGAAACAAAAACAAACTAGGGTCCCCATTTTGTGTGAACTTCGGATCTCGCTAAAAATACAAAAAAAAATCATCAAAATCAAAACACAAAAAAGGGCGTAAAGGCATCCACTTGTTTGATAATCTCTGCTACCTACTTGCTAGTGTATGTTTTTGCATTCTGGGAAAACTGTGAGCATGTCTCACGAGTCTTTTGAGGAGAACCACCCTAGCCGTGGTTTGTCAGCCGACCCGCGAGTCTATGCTATGGACTCGGGTCCTTCTCATGACCCCTCGCATGAGGTGCAGGTTATTGCCGGGGACACGTCCCCGCCACAGGATATCACTTCCTTACTGGGCGTCCTCGCCAACACGAGCTTACCTCTGAACAGCTCCGGGCCTTCCAGGCCATTCTAAAAGGGAAATCTGTTTCCCCCACGCCCCAGGAGTCAACTCCGGCCATCGCACCTCTCCAAGAGTCCGTGCAGGCCATTCCATCTCCCTCATTGGCGCAAGCCATCCAGTCTCCCTCGCTTCAAGGACAAGCGAGCCAACAACCACCCTCATTCCAGTTCCCATCACAATCTCAAACTCCCGTTGTTCCCCAGACACCGCTTCAGCCGGGGCCAACTGTCGGCGGTCCGACAGCTCCCTCTCATTCTGGGTTCCCCCCTCAAGTCTCCGGGAGACAGTTTCTCCCCCAGTGGCAAGTGCCACCTTCACCCCCAGAGGAGCTCGCCCAATCGCTCCTCAATAGGTTCAACCGCATGGACGAGCAGTTTCAAAATCTGAGAAGGATGGTGGACGTGAAAGCCACCTCGGAGGTTGCTTTGCCAATCCTTCCCGTCATTCATCTTCCTCCCTCCGAAATGCCCACGTACCGCAGATACAATGGTACCGGCAACCCCTTCATTCATCTCAAGGATTTCATGTATGAGTCCTCTTACTGGCAAAACGATCAGAGGTCCCTGGCATACCTCTTTCGAGATCATTGGATGGTCCCGCGCTTGAGTGGTTCTATTCTCTGGAGCCCCGTGAGGCCGAGAATTTTGAAATAGTCCAGAGAAGGTTCTTGCAGAAATATAGGGATAGGGTCGGTCCCTCACTCTCCATTACCGACCTAGTGGCCGAAAAGATGAAACCCGACGAGGATTTTGTCCGATATGCTGATAGATGGAGGTCTCTGGCAGAAATAATAAGGGATACCCTCTCCGAGCCCGAACAAGTGAAGATGATTGTGTCTAATGCAACCCCACAGTTCAGACATGTCCTGGCCATGAATAAACTTACTACAATGGAGGAACTCTATGAAAGGGCCCGATACATCCAAACCCAGCTAAAAGACTCCCCCATCATGAACATGTTTGAGTCGCCGAAGCCCAAAGTGGTCAGAAAGACAGGCGCTGGTGTCCCGGGCGGAGCCACAGAAGGGGTCGTGACAAATGAGCAAGTCGGTGCGGTCAACAATGCCAACTATGCAGTCAATCCAAGGCCTCCACAAATGCCCCGACTTCCCCTTCAACCAGGTCCTTTCCCTCTTCGTCCTCCACCCCAAAATAATCCACCCCAGGATAATATGTCTCCATTACGCCAACCCCAGCAACAACAACCACAACCTCAGCAACAACAACCATCGCTTCAGTACAACCAAGTTCCACCCCCGGGGAACTATGGTCCCCAACAGCAACAAAGGAGGCCGCTCGGTCCCAAGAGAGCCTACTATCCACCATTGCCAGAAACCTTAGCAGACATTTTTAATGCCCTCATGGCATCAAACCAACTCGCCCTACCCAGAGAAAGGCCCGCGTGACCCCCCAATGTTGATACCTCCAAATACTGCGTCTACCACAGGCAGCCAGACACACGGTAGATTACTGCTTCCATTTCAAAGATTATATCCATGATATGAATGATGAACATCAAATAGATTGGGATGAGATGAGATGGTACGTCGCGGCTCTCAAGGCTAGGAGACCTCCTCAGAGGCCACAGCAGTAGTTACAACAGCAGCAGCAACAGCAACCACAACAACAACAGCAGCCTCAGCAGGCCCCACAACAACAGCCCGACATGGGCATAATCCAGAATCCATTACCGGAGCACCAACAGCCCAATCATCAGGTTAACCCCATCTCCTCCTTCCCGGAAGTCAGGAGAGAGCAGGTGTGGCACCAGGAAAGTACCTCCATCCTTTCTACCTCCAACCCTATCGTCATGCAACCCCCTCACCTTGCCCGGGTAGCACCTCTCTCTCATCAACCCGCGTCAGTATCACCATCACCATTTCCACTACCATTACGCCCTCTCATCCGCACCCCGACCTCCTATCAACCGACACTCTCCACTACGCCTTCACACCCTCTCACCTTCTCTCACTCCTCCACTTTACCATCCACCTCTACCACATTTACCCCTACGCCTTCTAAACCCCTTATCATCCGTCAACCATACATAACCCCGTCTTTCTCCACCACATCACCACTAATGCCTTCAAAACCACTCATCACCCACCATCCACCTCAAAACCATTACCCGTTTCAAACCTTACCCACTTCCACTTTGCCTCCGCCTCCACCTTCCAGACCCCTTATCATTCATAATCCGCGCAATATCCCCTCTACCTCCACCATGCCTCCACCTAACAAACCCCTCATCAGAATCCCTGCTCCCGTCATCACCCCTGCTTCATCAACCATTCCTCCACTACTACCCCTCAAACCCCTGTTAAAACCCGCTTCTACCCCCACAGAGGTACAAAAGCTGCAGGCAATGGTGCTCCGGAGTGGAAGGATTTTCCACAGGGTTTTCCCCCACAACAGTCAGAATCCCGAGCAATCTCAGCCAGAGAAGGATGATGCAGAACAACCAGAAAGAGCTATCCCTGGAACACAGTATGATCTATTGAAACACTTGGACAAGACACCTGCCCGGATCTCCATCCTAGAGCTACTTCAAAGATCCACATCCCACCAGGCGGCCTTGATGGAATATCTTCAAAAGGTCATGGTTAATGAAGACCTCCCCGTGGAGAAGATTTCGACCGTCCTGACCCCAACAGACACACAACCGGTCATCATGTTTCACAACTACGAGCTCGCTCCCAAGGAAGCTCGAAATATGCACTGTGCATTTCAATAAAAATCAATGGGGTATCCATAAACCCGTGTCTTGTGGATACGGGTGCATGCATAAATGTGATCTCCATGAGCACTCTTCAGTTGTGTGGGGTCAACGAGGAACAAATAAGACCTTCCTCGATCACGGTCACGGCTTATGACAATAGCAAAAGGCCGCCGCAGGGGATGATTATTCTGAAGGCAGAACTAGGCCCCATGGCAATTCCCACGGAATTCCATGTCCTCGACATGGACCCCACATTCAAGGCTATACTGGGTCGCCCTTACATCGAAGCCATGGACGCTGTGCCTTCCACCAACCATCAGTGCATGAAGTTTCCTTACAATGGGAGAATTATTAAAGTGGTCAGCACACCTGTCCTTCACACAGTGGATGCTATCAACACCTCTCTGCCTTCTGTTTGGCCATCTCATCGGCCCATATTGTCACTGCTGGACGTACGTGATCCATCTCATGTTCCACTAGCACCAAAGAGCCGGTCAGGGCAACCGCAACATCATGTCTCCCTCTTCACTCCAAAGGTTGGGAGATTATGAGGAATATCGGCTATCAACAGGGAAAAGGTCTGCGCGCACAATTACAGGGTATGCTCAAACCGCCAAAGGAAATTAGGCCGAACCGCAGGTTTGGCCTGGGCTTCAAAGGACCGTTCAAGGCAGATTGGAAGCCCCTCACGTGGACTCTATCAAACCACTTCAACAGAGGGCCCGTTGTTCAGAGGGGAGATCACCCACGAGAAGCATATGGGGGATCACATGCTGTATATTTGGCTGAAAAATATCCGAGGATCACCAAAAGAGGCAAGATCAAGGATCCGGAATGCGAGTGGGACAAATGGTTCGACATACGGGACATTTCCGTTGCACTGGAAAGGATGTTCTCGTCTCCGCAGCTTGAAGGACCACCATTGATCTCCGAAATACCAGAGAATATTACCACTCTTGCCAAGGTTCCAAACTATCCTCGTCCTCGCCAGAAGGACCCTGTCATCGACGGATCTTCATCCGTCCTCAGCATTGCCATTGACGGCTCATTAGCCGCCATCTTCTCCATCCACTCGTCTCAGCCTTTGCTGATATCTTCTTCCTGGGCCAGACAATTGTCTGATGATCTTTCCAGGTCCCCTTCTTTGCTTACATACCTACGCGGGCTTTTCAACCCGCGCCAGGTCTTCAACCATGATCTGCTCTATGAGCCTCACAATCCTCTAGCCATAACCACTTTCCTCTCTCCTCCAATCTCTTCCCACTGCTTTGTCATTAAAAATGAAAATAAAAAAAAACGTCAATTTTCAAACTCCCCAACAACACATCTTCGTTGAGGAAACCTCCTACATCTCCTACAGGTGCGTACCGCCTTGCGGACCACCCGTCCAAGGTCCGATGAGCAACCTTTTCTACCCCTCCTCTGAGGGGTCTTCTCCTGTACATTCTACACCATCCTCTTCGTCTTCCTCTTCTTCTGTAAATATTGTCAGTCAATCTAGGAATGATAGGCCGAGGGTAGTACCTAGGAAGAAGTCCAAGGGGAGGCAGATCCCTCGTCGATTCCTTCTGGATTTGGCCGCCAGGTGTCAGGCCCTTCTTGCCATCCCCCAGTTGTTAGAAAATCCCATCCAGCTACCCGAAATAGAATGCGAGGGCGACTGTGCATCTGATGAAGGGTATGGAGTCTACGAGATCACGGATGAAGAATGCCCCACTGAAGATGAGGGTGAAGAATATGAGGATGCGGCGGGCGCATACGCTAGTGGAATGAGGAGATTCGACGAGCCGTCAACCGCCGTAGAAGAATCCACCAAAGAAGTCAACTTGGGAACTGAGGAAGATCCTAGGATCATCCTCATAAGTGACAACCTACCACCCTCTGAAGAAGAGGCATTAATTGAGGTTCTCAAGGAATATAAGGACACGTTTGCATGGAGCTACGAGGATATGTCGGGTCTGGATTCAACCCTGGTCGAACACCGTTTAACCCTAAAACCAGGGTCCATCTCGGTAAAACAAAGGTTAAGGCGTTTTCACCCTCAGATGGCTTTGAAAATGAAGGAAGAGGTCGATAAGCTCCACAAAGCCAGGTTCATTAGAGTCGTCCTTTATCCTCAATGGGTGGCGAACATTGTCCCGGTCATGAAAAAGATGGGAAAGTCAGGATTTGCATCGACTTCCGGGACCTTAACCGCGCGTGTCCAAAGGATGATTTTCCCTTACCTCACATTGATGTGCTGATTGATAACACGGCAGGCTACGAAACCCTCTCTTTCATGGATGGATTTTCAGGATACAATCAAATTCGTTTGGCAGAAGAGGATCAGGAGAAGACGTCATTCACTACCCCTTGGGGAACATATTGTTACGTGGTCATGCCGTTTGGGTTAAAGAATGCTGGAGCTACTTACCAAAGAGCGATGATGGCCATATTTCATGACATGATGCACATATATCTGGAAGTGTATGTGGATGACTTACTGGTGAAATCAAGACCAGGATGGAACATCCAGAAGTTTTGGCTAAGGTCTTGCAAAGGTCAAGAGAGTTCCAATTGAAAATGAACCCGAAAAAGTGTGTGTTTGGTGTGTCGTCGGGTAAATTACTGGGGTCATTGTGAGTAAAAGAGGGATCGAGATAGATCCCGACAAAGCTAAGGCCATCAGGGATATGCCGCCTCCCAAGAATTTGAGGGAAGTCCGAGGTTTAATCGGGAGGTTGCAGTTTATTCGTCGGTTTGTGTCTCAACATTCACAAAGGTGTAGACCTCTCTACGAGTTGACCAAGCCAGGAGTAGAATTCCACTGGAATTCTAAATGTCAGAAAGCTTTTGAAGGGTTGAAGGAATATCTGGCTAGTCCACCCGTTCTCATTCCACCCAAACCAGAAAAACCTCTGATCCTTTACGTCTCAGTCTTGGATGACTCCGTGGGAGCCGTCCTCGCACAAGCTGATGAAGAAGGCAAGGAACGGGCAACCTATTACTTGTCCAAACTTCTCAATCCCTGTGAGCAGAAGTACACCGGCATGGAGAAAACCTGTGCTGCCCTCGTTTGGGTAGTGCAGAAATTGAAGCACTACTTCTTGGCTCATGAGGTCCACTTGATTGCTCGAATGAATCCTATCAAATTCCTTCTGAGAAAGCCGTCCTTACGGATAGGCTAGCACGCTGGCAAAGTTTTCTCTCTCAGTTCGACATCACCTACATCCAGCAAAAGGCGATTAAAGGCTATGCCATAGCCGAGCATCTCGCTCACCATCCTCTCCCAAGTTCGATCCCGTCCAATCAGAGTTTCCAGATGAGGAACTAATGTCCATCAACCAATCAGATGAGCCAATGTGGACGCTATATTTTGATGGAGCTCTGAATTCTCAAGGGAGAGGAATCGGCATCGCCCTCCTGTCGCCTGAAGGCCTCACATTCCCGTTGGCATACCAGCTCAAATTCCCAGTTACCAACAATATAGCCGAATATGAAGCTCTTCTAGCTGGCCTAGAACTCGCCCATTCTTTTCGTATCACTGAGTTGCGAGTCGTAGGTGATAGTCAACTCATCCTTCGCCAGGTGCTCACTAAGTATCGCACTCGCGATCCCAAACTCAAGCCATACCAAGAACTCACTGCTGCCTTTGCCAAACTGTTCACAAAACTGATCTTTGTTCATGTCCCTCGTCATCAGAATATTCTCGCCGATGCCCTCGCCTCGTTGGCATCATCCATAAGGTTCCCTCTAGGAAGTTGGTTTAAGTCCATTTCCATCTACAAACTTCACGCCCCTGCAATCGATGATGCTTCCTACGTAAATATCAAAGACAGGATAGCAAGGAAGATCCTGCAGGAAGATATCCTTGAGAAGAGGGAAATCATGTTGGCAGAGGCCGAAGAAGAACTGGCTGATGAAGAGAAACCATGGTTCTATGAAATTGTCAAATACTGCCAAGATCAGTCTTATCCTGAAGGGGCCACCACAGAGGACAAGAAAGCCATAAGAAGGGTGGCTCAGAAATATACTTTGGTTGGAGGTCTACTCTATAGGAGGAGCCTTACTGGTATTCTGTTAAGATGTCTTGGTGACGATGAGTTTGGAAATGTGTAGAGGAGACGCACTCGGGTGTGTGCGGTGGCCACGTAAATAGTCAGATGCTCGCCAAGAAGATCATTCGCAAGGCTTTTACTGGCCCACTATGGAAGAAGATTGTGCTGTCTATGTCCGTAGGTGTGTCAAGTGTCAACTTCACGCCGATAAAATCCATTCACCATCTTCCTCACTTCATCCAATATCCTCCCCCTGGCCTTTCTCCATGTGGGCATTCGACATCATTGGTCCCCTAGGTGATCCCAATTCCCTCACCAAGCAGAAATCTTTCATCCTTACTACGACGGAATACTTCACCAAATGGGCCGAAGCCGAAGCTTACACGGAAATCAAGGCGTCAACAGTCTGCAAGTTCATCATGAAGAACATTCTCGCCAGATTCGCCATCCCAAGCACAATCGTCACCGACAATGGGCCACAATTCATTTCTCAGGACCTACAGGACCTCTGCAAAAGGTACGCAATTGCATTGCATCATTCATCGCCATATTACCCACAAGGTAACGGCCAAGCGGAGGCCACCAATAAATTATTGCTCAAAATCATCAAAAAAACCTGCGAGTCTAGTAAGTTTTCAGACTGGCCAGAAAAGCTTATCGAAGCCCTATGGGCCTATCGCACTTCAATCCGTACCCCCACCGGGCAGACTCCATTTGCCCTCACTTATGGTATGGAAGGGGTAGTCCCGTACGAGACTCTGATCCCTTCTCTCAGGGTACAATTGGACGAGGAATTTCCCCTCGACGATCGTCGTAATTCACTCCTCGCCCAGTTGGAACTCTTGGATGAGAAGCGGCTGGCCGCTGCCGAACACGCACGTGTGTATCAAAATAGACTCGCTCGCTTTTACCAAAAGAAAGTCGTTGAGAGAAAATTCAAAGTCGGTGAGATGGTCGTAAAAAGAATTTTTGTCAAACCTGGAGGGCCGCGTTCTAAGCTCCAACCCAATTGGGAAGGACCATTTGTAATTCAAGCCGTGTACCCTAGCAACGCCTACAAGCTAGTCAACGCCGAAGGGACCGAGTTATCCCACCCTTGGAATGGGCTTTATCTTAAGAAATACTACCCTTAGCACAAACAAAAAAAATGATGAAAAGATAAAAAACATCAAAAACAAAGAAATATTGAAAACCACTAAAAATATGGAAAATTCAAATGCCGATGCCTGGCAGTCACCATATAGTTAAGTCCCTGCATCTAACCTTCATGTTAGGATAGGGCCCATTAAGGCTTGGTAGGCACCGGGTCTTGGTTTGCCAGAACCGTGGAGATCCCTGTCCGGCCACGTCGGCCTATGCTCGCTCGAAGGAAGCTAACATGTGTTCACTTATGTATTTTATTCAAAAAAGTTGGTAGCATCACCTACGGTAGGGCCACACCTAGAAGATCTCCGGAAGCTGTAATCTTTATTCTTTTCTCTTCGACCAAATGAGACAGTCGGCGCCCTTAAAACGCTGAGCATGAGAAACCGAAACTCAAACCCCAAGGGCAAGAGTAGGATCCATTTCCTCGAGCATCGATCAGTGCACGAGAAGAGGGCAGTGTCCCCGCAGGCATACGAAAAGGGAGCCCACAAATGTCAAACAACTATATCTCCCTCACAAAAAGAAATATGAAATCAAAATCAAGAGAAAAGCCTGGTCGTGACCGTGCCTGTTACGATAAACGGAACCCCTCAAAGCAAAAGTCTGAATCCACAAAAGGGGCCGTGGAATGTAAATGCTCGAGATTTGGTCCGAAGTTGTCCGAAGGGAAAGAGTTAATGGGCCCTTATTCGCTCGCCGGGTTAACGGCTTTGCCGGTCCTCTCAGGAGGTTTATCCCCTACGCTCTTCCTTCTCCCTCTAAAGATGAAGGTTCGATGGAGTTTCTGAAGGGTGAAAATTACCCAGGGTCTGCGACCTTATTTTAATATACACATTTGGTTGCCCACTTTGAAAAGTAAAAGCTATCGCTGCGAAGGAGTCTCTGTGTTTCTGACTGGTCAAGACCCCTGTTTACCACCTTGATGTCTTCTTGTTTAACCTCGGACTTAGGCCAATGCAAGCACATCACCTATGGGTGCGACGGCGTCTGATTCCGGGTCAGCGTCGCGCGGTTGGTCGTTAGGGTTCCAGGGTGTTCCATCATATACCATCTAGAGTTGTGAGGAAACAGACCCGGGTCGGGCAAATCATTTACCTCGAACACCTTTTGGGTGAATCCCTGTGGTCGAAAGCGACTGGGAGCCTAAGCATGGCATGACGGTATTGTCATCAGGGTAAGTCTTATCTGGCGGGATCATCATTCGAGGGGTCTAGAGGCTCAAATCAACCTAGATGTGCACTTAGGATACCTGGGAGGTTAGTAAGAAACCCCTGTTCTCACGAAGGTCAGGTGCCATTTGGGTGCTTGCCGGGCGTTAGCAATAAAAAATTGAAATGATAAAAGCAAAAAAAATGGAAAAGAGAAAATGCACATATTTGCAAACAAAAAAAATCTTTTTATGATAAAACAAAAAAATATCAAATATAAAAAAAGAAAACAAATCAATTTTGCATGATTACATTTACGTGCAGCATCTCACTTTTAATATCGCTTGCATTCGTGTGCTTGCCTGTCGCATTTATCATCACCGCATCTTTCCCTTGCCTTCGTTAAATAAAGGCTTAGCCCCTTGACCAGTTATCAAGGACAGTCACAGTGACCATTTGCTTATTGAGCAAGGGGCCAAGTCAGAACAGAAATTCTGATTTGTTTGTTTCAGTGATGTGTGCAGGGATTCAGGCAACAGAAGCATAGGTGAAAAACAAACAAACCGAACCTTGTGTTTTATTCCAAAACCAAAAAAATTTACATCAAGTTCCGCCCTCTCTCTCTGCATTACTCGTCCCACTACTCTCCGGACAAAACACTCTCAAAGGTGCTACCCAACTACGAAAAGCGGTGCTCCTACCGCTCTGTACTCCTCTTCCTATTCCCGCATCCCGGCGTTGATCTACGGAAGCAGTAGAGAAGCTACCAACACGAAAGCCACGCTCTCGTGCTCTTCGGTAGCGCTCCTCACCATCTCTCAGCCACTGTTCAGCAAGGCCAAGGCTGATTCGAGTTCGAATAGTTGGGCCTCCATGGCCCTTCGTTCCTCCCTTTCAGTCAATCTGTTGGCTCTTCTCTCTCTCGCGTCTCTTTCTCTCTCTGCACGTTCTCTCTCACGGTCTTCCCTTTCCAACTGGAGAGTGATCCTCAGTTCCACAGCATCCCTAGAGGAGTCGTCATCAGGATGACGCCGCAGTTCCCTCTCTAGTTCTGCTATCCTAGCCTCCTTCTGCGTAGCTTGGCCAAGCGCTTCTTCTGTCTCCTTTTCCTGCCGAGTGTGCCATCTCAGATACACGATAGACAAGGAGAACTCAACACTGAGACTCTTACCTGTATAGAGAGCATCCCTTCTGCCTCAGCAGCACGCTGCGTGGCATGAGCAAGTTGCTCATAAAGCGAGTCAAGTTCTGAGGTGGGAATCCACAAGCTGGAAGAGGCACCACCTACTCCCGTCGTTGGGGAAGCCGCGCCAATCTGGGCATGCTACGACCGCGTGAATTAGCAGCCAACATCTGGAATCTGAGGTTTTAATTACGAACGGCACTGTACACCTACCAAGGCGCTCGTAGCTCCGCGGGCATCGCCCAACTGTTGTTCCATCTCTGCCAAGCGAGTTCGTAAATTCGCTATCATGGCATCCCGGACATCCTGCAGCCATACGAGTCAGCATTTCCACCAGAAAACCAAAAAAAGAGAAAGGAGAAAGAAGAAAAAGAAAAAGGGGAAACCTACCTCCGCAAGTCCCCGGGGTTGGAGCCGCTCTGCGTACTTTGTCCTATATAGACGCAAGTAGTCCTCGCTATCCCGCGCCTGTGATTCTACAATCGTGCCACCCCGTTGCCAGTCTCATACTGTTCGGGGAATCGCACGCGCCAGTCAATACAGGTCGCCGGTCCCCGCGTCTTTCTCCCGACACGAGGTGGCGCCGCTGAATCCACCCATTCTGAGCCAGTCCTAAAGTCCTCATAACTAATCGTAGCCGAAGCGGCTCGATTTCATTCAGGCAGTGCATCCACAGTTCCCGTCCGAACCGGGCACGACTTGCTAGAACCCACGACTGGTCGGCATCGACCATGTCTGAGTAGGGTCTCCAGTTTACCATCGCTGCAGGGAACTCCTGTAGCTCCCGCCTTAGCACCATCAGTTGGTAGGTTAGGGGTGCCGCACTCATGATGGGTTCCCACCGCCTGGCTAGCGGCACCATCGCGGTCGCCAATGCCGAGCTCTCCCCATAGGGAGGTAATAATAGCTCCACAGCTGCTCGGCGCAGGCCATCAGAACTTTGCAAAAACACAAAAAAAATACAAAACAAGCAAAACCAAAAATACCTGGATGAATGGTGTGAAACCACTCACAGTCATCTCACGATCCGTTTCTTGGAATAGGCCTGCAAACAAGTGTGCCAGCATGGCGGCTCCCCAGGCATAATACCCTACTCTTTCAAGGTCTGACAGCAGCTCCAGGAAGCAACATTGGATACCGTCCCCTTTCGAGCTCAGTACCAATCTCCCCAAAAGGAAGAGGAGAAATCTCCTCAAATCTATGTTGCATCTTTCCCAGTCGCCGAAATCTGTGCAGTACACGGCGCGGCATCCTATTTCTATCCTTTCCATGAACTCTTCTGAGGATTCATCGTCCCGCCGACGAGTGTCGGTGAGCCCTAATGCATCCATCAGGGACGCCCTAGCTACCGACCTGTTTTTCCGACCATCCAGGTCCAAACCCAGTAACTTCTGGGCACCTTCTCTGTAGTCCGCGTAAGTGACTCCGGTCACTGCCTCGCCCTCTACCTTCAGGCTTGTGATCCGGACCACATCCTCCAAGCTGGGCACCATGTGCCCCCAGGGCATCAGGAATGCCCGGCTCACTGGGTCCCATCTCTCACACATGGCTTGGATCAGGACTAGGTCAAGCTGGATCGGCTCGATCCGAAGGAAGGTACCAAATCCCATCACGTCTAGCCTCGCCTTCTGAAAATCTGGGAGGCCCTTGTACGCTGCTACTACCAACTCCCACAAGATTTGTGATTTCATCACAACCTACACATACAAGGAATGGGGGTGAGGTTTGGTCAGAAGAAAGGAAGAAAGAATGAGAAAAGGGCAAGAAAACTTGGCTTACGAGTTGTGATTGGGCCCTTTCGCTGAAGTGCCCTTCAAGGTCTGAAAGCCTCCTGGAACTACTACCACTGGACCTGCTTCTCTTCGAGGAATGGAAAGATTCGCCCTCCATCCAACTCTCAGAATTTTGAACTCCTCCTCTCCCGTAAGAAATTGTGCTCCTCGAGTTAGCTCTCGATATACCTAGGAGGACAAAAGGGACAAGAATTTATAGAAACGGAAGGAGTGCGGGCCAAGATTGCCTCCATCACCTGTTAATGATAGCCCTCGCAATGAGGCACCGGCCAAGCGGTCCCATGTGTCGCTTCACCGCTCGCACAGGGTGATTGACTGGACGAAGAATAGGACGAATAGCCCCTATGATTGTCTAGGGATACCCTATCATTGTTTGGAGGACGTCCGCAAAATTTGACACAGCATTTGGGAAAAGAAACTAGGGCCGTCATTATTGACTTCGACGGCAGATTCCCGTCGAAAATGGTCACAACAAGACGCGATTCTCCGCTCGAGGCGGAGTCTCGGCAGACCCATCACATGGGAACAGTGCAAAGGAGAAGAAGTGTAGGGAAGAAGGAACGCACAAGAGAACAAACAAGCAGCAGAAAATCAAATCATTCCATTCATAATTCTACATAAGCTGTCACAAACACTACAATCATAGAGAGGTGGCGGGTCCACTAGCTCACCAATCCTCACCATCACTCATCTCTCTGGGCACTCTCCTCCTCTCCCCCGAGGTGAGGGTCCCTCAGAAGCCTCCGGGATCCCCGTGCAGTAGCACCTGCCTCGCCTCTGGGCGCCTGCTCCGCAGCAGTGACTCGTTGCTCCTCCCCTGGCGTGGCAAAGAAGCCACTGGCGGCAAAGCAACCGGACTGGCGGAGTCGCTCCCCGAACTCTCGTGCTCTCTCGTAGCGCGTCTCCATCCCTCCTAGCCTCTGCACGACGGCCTGAAGGCCCAGCTGGAGCTCCCTCACTTGGGCCTCCAAGGCCCTCCTCTCGGTCAGATCCCGCTGTCGCTCGGACCTTCTCTCGGCTTTCTCTCTCTCTGCCTCTCTCCTCATCATCTGCAGAAGAACCCTTAACTCCAGGATGTCTGGAGAAGGTCTCTCCTCACCGCGATGCCGCAGCTCCGCTACAGTCGCCACCCAGGCGTCACGCTCCTCTTCCGCCCGGGTCGCGCGGGCCACCGCACCGGCAAGTTGCTCCCGGAGGGAGGCAATCTCGAGAAAAGGGGCCGAGGAACTGGAAGATCCGCCAGCCACTCCCACCGTCGCTGTCTGCTGGGCACGCTGGAACAAAATAAACAACGGCCGTCAGTGAAACTCCAAAATCTGAAGTTAAAAGTGCGGCACATAACTTACCAGGAGTGACAACTCATGTTGAGCGACGGCCAGCTGCCGCCTAGTCTCTGACAGTTGGGCACGCGAGCCGCCGATGCCACGCGTGTCCCCAGCTTGGGAAGCCCCGCGTAGCTCTCTCTCTGCCGCCGCAGGAAGTCGGCACTGTCCTGCACCAGTATACCCCCTTGCTATCCAGAGAGACGTACGGGCCACTCCTCGAGCCTCGCCTTGCCGCGACCCTCCCTCCTGACGCGGCTCGGCTCGTCCGCACTCGCCCACTCATCGGCCAGACCCAGGGTCCTTGCCATGTCCTGCACCAAGAAAGTGGTCCCACATCAGTCAAAAGGAACGCGTCCCCTGTCTAGGACGCGTCCATCATTTGAGTGTAACACTCGCCGAACCCTTTCCCCCTCGCGCGGCTCGCTTCAAAACCCAAAATGAATTAAAAGAGGAAGAGATCGGAGGACCTACCGGACCGTGTTCACCTCCTCCCACGCCATCGGGCCCCTCGGGTCCCTCGGGGGCCCGGAGCGGCCCTTCCTCCTCCATGGACGCCGTTCCGTGCTCGGGCGCGTCCCTCCTTGGGCGAGGGGTCCCGCGTCCCTCTCCACCTTCACCGTGGTCAGGCCCACCGAACTCCATCGATCAAAAGAGGAGGAAGACGAGAAAGGGGGCAAGCGAGTTTCGGCAGAAGGCGGGCTCGTTTGCGGGTAAGGCACGGGAGAAGAAAGACCACCCGTCGCTTTAAATTTGAAATCAAGGATTAAGACGCGTCCTCGCGCCTGGACGCGCCCAAAAGGGGGAAAAGGAAACAAAATCCCCCCGTGCAAAGCATAGTTCCCCACTGTTTAGGGCAAGGTCTCGCGGAGCGTGCCTCAAAGGACAACTCAGTGCAAAGAAGAAAGTGTGGGAGAGAGAAAGGTACACACAACACAAAGAAGCCATTTCCATTTCATATAATAGTCGAAAGTACATCATACAGTGAGAAGGGTGACGTACAAGCAACTCTCTAACTCTCACCGTCACCCTCCTGGTCATCTCCTTCCTCCCTCCTCTGACGGGGATCCCTAGGGGGCCTCTGCGACCTATGTGAACCCTGAGAAGCCGTGCTCGCCTCTCCAGGTGGCACCATGCCAGCCTCCAAGGTACGGCGACGCTGCTCGACCGAGGAAACTAGAAAACTACCCACAGAAAAGGAACCGGACTGACGAAGTCACGCACCGCGCTCCTTCGCCCTCTGATACCGCTCCTCACTCTCCCGAAGTCTCCCCTCCGCCGTGCCAAGACTCAGCCGGAGCTCCGACACCTGGGCCACCAGAGCTCTCCTCTCGTCCCAATCTCGATATCGCTCTGCCATCCTGTACTCCCTTTCTTTCTCCATGGTCTCCCTATCCCTCTCTCTCTCTCTCTAGGGTCTCCCTATCCCACTCCCTCTCTCTCTCCATGGTCTCCCTATCCCTCTCCCTCTCCTCTCTCTCTCTCACCGCCTCCCTCCTCGACAGCTCGAGGGCGATCCGTAGATCCAGCACGTCACGAGGGAGCTCCTCAGCCTCCCGTCGACGCTCCTCCTCCAGCTCCGCAATCCGGGCGTCACGCTCTGCCACCCAGGCATCGCGCTCTGCCACCCAGGCATCACGCTCCTGCTCAGCACGAACAGCACGGGCCAGGGCCTCCCGAATCTCGGCCACCTGTCAAAGCACGCATGCACCGTAAGAGAACAGTGATAGAAGGAAAGCAGCTAGAAAAGGGTCGGGGCCAAGCAAACACTCACTCGAGCCTCGCGGTCACGCTCGGCCTCCTCAGCCCGAGCCACCGCGTGCACCAGCTGCTCCTGGAGGGCAGAAACCTCCGGAGGAGGGCCCCGTGAACTGGAACCCGCTCCACCAGCCATCCCGGCTGCCGCTGTCTAGTGGGCCCGCTGAAACACGGGGCAAATGTCAGTCAAAGGCTAAGCATCAAAAATCCAGGTCACAAAAAATGCATTGCATAGACTCACCAGGATCTCCAACTCCTGTCGGATGGCCACCAACTGCCGCCTGGCGTCCGCCAGCTGGGCCCGCAGGTCGGCGATCATGTTGTCACGAGCATCCTGCATTGCACATAAGTCAGTACCACATGCATATACATATAGAAGGGTGAAGCATTTTCATTTCACACTTACCCCTGCCATACCCCCGAAGGAGAGGCGGTCGCCGTACGTAGCTCGATATCGTCTCATGTAATCTGTGCTGTCCTGTACATGGGACACCACTGGGACCCCGCCCTGCTGCTAGTCCTGGTACTGTGCTAGGAAACGCGTACGCCAATCCACAATCTTCACCTTCCCCTTAGTCTTCCGCCCAATGCGGGCCGGCGCATCTACATCAACCCACTCCTGGGCCAGCACCAACGTCCTCATGACCAGTCTAAGCCGCAGCGGCTCAATCTCGTTCAGGCAATGGACCCACACGTCCCGCCTGAAACGAGGAAGACCCGCTACAACCCAGGGCTGGCCAGCATCGCCCATGCCCAGGTAGGGCCTCCACACCACCTGCATCACCATACATACATTATGTTAGTTACCATTCAGTCACACGCATAAACATAAAAAAAAATCATACGCATCATACCATGGCCTCGGGATACTCGCTCAGCTCCCGACGAAGTGACGCCAGCTGGTAGCCGTGGGGTGCTGCAACCACGACCGGCCTCCACTGCCGCGCCAGAGGCACGGCCCTCCTGTTCCCATGCCTAGCCCTCCCCATCGGGAAATAGTAATAGCTCCACACCTGCATCCATCATACATCATTAGTACAATAATTACATATTTAACTGTGGGAATGCATAAATAAAATATTTACTTGGAGGAAAGGTGCGAAGCCACTGACTGTCGTCTCCTTCTCCGAAGTCTGGGAGAGATCAGCAATCAAATGGGCAAGCAGAGCCGCTCCCCACGCGTAGTGTCCCACTCTGTCCAGATCCGCCAAGATCCCGAGGAAACGGCAGTGGATACCATCCCCCTTCGTCCCCAGCAGAAGGCGGCCCAGGAAGAAGAAAAGAAACCTCCGAAGATCTAGGTCCACCAGCTCCCTCTCGCTCGGATCCTGGGTGAAAGCTGCACGAGCATCCCCCTCCAGTCGAGCCAAGAACTCCGCTCTAGTCTCGCTAACCCGCTGGCGCGGGTCGACGAATCCGAGCGCCTCCATGATCTCCACTCGGCCGACTACCCTGCTGTCTCTATCAGTCACGCTCGTCTCTAACCACAGCAGGTCCAGGGCACTCTCTCGGTAGTCGGGGTAGGTGACCCCGCTGACTGCCTCTCCGTCAACCCGTAGCCCGGTAATCCGAGCCACGTCCTCTAGTGTCGGCACCATGTGCCCCCAGGGCATCAAAAACGCCCGGCTCGGTGCGTGCCACCGCTCCCTCAGTGCCTGGATAAGAGGAAGGTCGAGCCGGAAGGGCTCGATCCTAAGGAAAGCTCCAAAGCCCATGGCGTCCACACGCGCCCTCTGGAAGTCCGGCAGCCCGCGGTATGCTGCCACCACCAGGGACCAGCTGATCCGGCCCTTCATCACGCCTTGCACACCACAAAACCAACAGAGAACACATCAGCATCATGAACAGTAATAAACAATAACACCGTATATATACTACTTATTCTTTTTATTTTATTTTTACTTTTTTTAAAAAAAATTATATTTTCTTGTGGAGGCGTCTAATGCCCTGGACGCCTCCTTCCAATTTGCTTTTTTTCTTTTTTTAGAAAAAACCCAAAAACCCAAAACAAAATTTATTAATAATATGTATATTTTTATGGAGGCGTCCAGGGCTTAGGACGCCTCCTTATTTTTTAATTTTATTTTATTATTTACGTAAATAAATAAATAAATAAAAATAAAAAGAAAAAGTGGAGGCGTCCAGGCCCCTGGACGCCTCCTTCTCTCACTACCCGGCCTTCTCTCACAGCCTCTCGCACGCCCGTTTTAGCCTATTGAACCACAGAGTGAGAATTCCGAAGTACTTACCGGGTCGTGATCGTCCTCTCCCGCATCACCAGCATCCGCAGCGGCCTCCGCGGCCAGAAGCGGCACCTCCATCTCCTCCTCCGCAGCAATCTCCTCTGCTACGGCCTCCTCAGCATCGTCTCTCAGTCTCCTCGGACGACGAGCCAGTCGTTTACGCTTGTCTCCACCTCGGTTCGGGCCTCCTAACTCCATTGGGGCGAAGAATGGGTCTGTCTGGTTTGACCGGATCGTTTGAATGAACAGTAAGTGAGTAAGGGGGGGGAGCCCCCCCTATATATAGATTGAGCTTTAATTGGGGCGTCCAGGCGCCTGGACGCCCCCACTTTTTTATTTTTTTAAAAAATTCAAAAAAACTTAGGGGCGTCCAGGCGCCTGGACGCCCCCAAAACAAAAAATCAAAAAATAAAAAAATAAAAAGTTAGGGGCGTCCATGACCCTGGACGCCACCAAAAAACATTTATTGAAAAAAAAATTATAAAAAAATAGGGGCGTCCAGGCCTCTGGACGCCCCCATAATAAAAAAAATATAATAAAAAATATAATAAAAAGAAAAAAGGGGTTAGAGAATGTATATAATCCAAAGCACAAAATAAAAATACAAAGAAAAAGAAAAATTACCAAAAAAATAATAATTAAGGGGACAAGGGTCCGAAACATCCATGCCAGATTTTATTCCATCAGAAAAGCAGAGTGAACTACATCAGGGGTTTAGGCACCTTAGGCCTTAACTTCCCCAGTTCGGTCACATAAGCCCTCCACGGCTCGCATTCTTCCACCACATGCGCTAAGGCCTTTCCCGCAACACTTGTCTTCCATGGAGCTTTAATGGCCTTCGCTTCCTTCGCGTCCGCTTCGGTGCCCAACTCCCTCTTCTTCAAAGGAACGATGCCAGTCGGTGGCGGGAACGAATGGCATGGGATGCCAATCTGGAGGCAGCACCGATGCGCATTATAAAGGATGAACTCGGTCGCGCCGATCAGTTGAAGATCAACTTCGGGAGAAGACCTCATGAGGAGATCTAGCGAAAGCAAACATGCCGGTGCGCAAGTAAAGAAGCCTTGTGTCACGGTGCGAAAGTGAGACCGCCAGTCTTCACGTTTCTTCAGCCACGGAACGCGGTTCACTACGGTACCACCGAAGCCTAACACGTCGGCTATGTGATGAAGAGGGCTTTGTTGGAAGAGCTTCGAAGCGGTTGGCATTCCCTCGCGGTGGTCGAATTTGAAATGCAAATCCAGCCAGCAATTCAAGACAAGTGCACAACCAAATGGAGGCTTACCCATGCTCGAGGCAGTAAGACCGCTGTAAAGATAGGCGAGGACGGCGGGTCCCACCCTCTTTCCACGCCAGATCCCTCAGATAGCACCCAGTTGGTCTTCCTCCACCATGTTGTCGATATAAGGGAACAAGAGAGCACCCGCCAGACAAATGGTGAACCCCTTCATGATTCCCTCCAAATAGTCATCGTCTGGTGACCCTCTCAGGGCGTCCATGACCCACTCCGCAAGCTTTTGGAGATCGATCCCCTTTTGAGTACGGACCTTTCTGGCTGCGTCGGGCGGCATGAAGCTTCCAAGGACGCTTTCAGAAGTCCCCCGTGTCAGCATCCGCATAGCCTTCACCTTCCCGTCACTCTTGAATTTTTTCAATCCGAGCAGAAGTTCCACCTCCTCGAGGAGGATGGTCACCTCGAAGGTCGGGAAGATAAAAGTGTGGGTCTGGGGATGCCAGATCTCCACTAGTGCGCCCATAGCCGCCCAGTCCATACGAATCTTCTCGTAATGCTTGGCGTGAATAAGGAGCCCCTGCAAATGCCACTTCGAGAGTATGGCCCTCATGCCAATGGAGATATTGGAAGTTAGCTTTGAAAGCCATGGCAGTTTGGAAAACTTCCTCGGGCCTGGGAAGAGTGGATATGGCTGGAAGAGGAAAGAAATAAGAAATGAAGGAAGTAAGAAGAAGGTTCACGTGGAGAAAATTTGAAAAGAGTCAGCTTACCATATGCGACATGATCGTCCCACTCAGATGACCCTCGAGGTCGGAGAGTCGCCTGATCTCGATGCTAGGCTTGCTCCTCTTCATAACGCGGGAAGACTCTCCTTCCATCCTGAAATCTCTAGATTCTCCTCTCCTTCCTCTCCTGAGCTTCCAAAACCCACCTTGGTGCATTTGAATGAACTAGCCTAAGGGGAGTTCTTATAGGAAGGGAAGATCGCTACAGGACAGAACATGTCACATCAGTGGTCGCTATCAGGATTTTGTCTGGATCTCCTTTGAACTGTGGTGCGATTCTACTATGATTCTGCTACTTTATGATGTTGCTAACCTTTGCTGGCCTGTGCAAGTTTTACTAACGGACGTCTTTGTCCTATCTCCTGTCCCACCTTTCATTGGTTGGTCCCACCATGTCATGCATCGTAGTATATGATACGTACGCTACTAGAACATGCCGAGGACCGTGCGGCCCGAACGAATCTGGGATCTGAGTTCCCCTTCAACAAAAACGGTGATGATCCCGGAAGAATTTGGGTTGTACGGATAGGCCGTCAATTTGTGATAGAATGGGGACGACGGTTCCATTCAGTGAGTTAATGCGCGGATAAACGGGCCCCAGCCCAGTATCAGCTCACCGGGTCGGTATCCTGACCCGTTCTTTACAAGTTGACAATATTATCCTTGGCTATTTTCTATTTTAGTTTGTTTTAAATTTTTCTTTGAACCCAGCATGCATTCATATAGGACTTTGATTTATTGCGGAAGATCATTCAAGTGATTCGATTGTGAAAGCCGTTGTGCTCCAATTCCCACAAATATGAGATATTCCACTCCGAATGAAATACTGAGTTTCCTTGAGACAGCCCCGACGCTGCTCTTCCAAAGGAGACCCTTGTTTGGACAGACCCTCAGATATTCCTTTACCTTTTTTGACCCACCTTGGCCGCAGCACTTCCACATTGGCTGGTAACCGCTCCCCAAAGGTGAAACCTCCGATTTATGACCCAGGTACTTCCACACCGAGAAGTTGGTCTCCTTTTGTTTCGTGCCTGAGCGCACATCTCACCCTCCCTTATTTGATCTCCGTCCAAGCAATCGTCAATATTTGAAAGACCTTCTTCAAGGTCGCCTCATTGAAACTCCAGGAAAGATTCTAAACAGTAACGTCAAAAGCGTGTCTCATCACATCTTGGCATCAACTTATCAGTCCGCTCCCACTCCATTTCACTCCACTTCGATACCATTCCACTACGTATCGCTCCCTTGCAAAGCAGACGCCAAGGCGGGGCAGCTGTAGACACGCCATTCCTGACATCTCCTGAGAAAGTCTCATATTACTATACAACGTCCCGCGACGGCTTACGCGTTTTGAATCACTTGAGTGCTTCCTTTTCTTGAGTCTTCTTCCGCCCTTTTCGGCATCCGGAATCGTCTCGTCACGGTATTTGGACGGCATCAACACCAGTCAGACGCATCAGAGGTTCTGGAACCAAGAAGGGTATCTGCCGGGCAGCCGCCAACACGTTGTCCGAGGACCCGGGTGGGTCTTTATGGGGGCGTCCAGGCCCCTGGACGCCCCCAATCTTTTAATTTATTTTATTTTTATTTTTCAGGGCCCAAAACTAAATAAAAAAATAATAAATTAATGGAGGCGTCCAGGCTCCTGGACGCCTCCATAAAAAAAATATAAAAAATATAAAATGCCCGTTGGCATAAAAGATAAAAAATAAATAAAAAATACATATTAATGGAGGCGTCCAGGCCCCTAGACGCCTCCATAAAAACAAATAAAAAAATTAAAATGCCAGCCCTGGTATAAAAGGCAAAAGAAAAATAAAAAATAATATAATTTTGGAGGCGTCCAGGCCCCTGGACGCCTCCATCAAAACCCTCACGGGCGCCCGCCACCGAACGACGGTTTGTCGTGTGTGAAAAAATCGAAATTATAGAGACGTCCAGTCAGCTGGACGCGCCCATTTCTGAATACGAGGCGCCGCTCACAAAACCACGCGTTGTGCCAAACCGCGTGCGGCCGTCGTCAGCTTTCGGTGGACCTGCTTGAGGCGTCCGGGACCCTGGACGCCCCCACAAAAGTATTCCAAAAAAATCAATAAAATAGAATAAAATATTATTTCGGCCCTGATGGAGGTGTCCAGGGTCCTGGACGCCTCCACCCTCCGGAGCTCTATAAATAGAGCCCCACCCCCTCAGTTCTGGGAGAGCTTCGAAGTGATCCGATAGGCTGCCGGAGCCCAGAGGCTACGGAGTCATTTTCTAACCCGTGGGTTCTTTTGTAGGTGGAGGTTCTGCCGGCTTCTCGGGTGCTCACGCTCGCGAGAGGAAGGTCGTCTTCATCCACCGCGCTTCCACATCGTCCCCACGCTGCCGGAGCTCCGCCGGATTTCACCCTCGGCTCATCCAATAAGCCTTTTCTTCCCCTTTTTCTTCGTAGTTCTTTTGCATTCATCATCTCGCATCCTCTATCCCCCTTCATAAGGGCACCTCTTCTTTTATACTTCTTGCATCCATCATCTCATTTTCCTCCTACTCGAGTCCGAGAGGGGTTTAAAAGATAACACCAACCAGGTGTGTGTCTTGCCATCATTTCGTTATTTTTATCGCAAGGATTTGAATACTACACCTCCATCTTTCTAATCCACTTGTCATTTGTTTGTCGTTGTTTTGCAAGGGTAGCCGAGGAAAGCCCTCTCCATCGGCCGGCCGGAGGGAGAGGAAGAAGCAACCCGCCATCTCCCGCTCTTGAGGTAGGCGCGATCACTTTCTTATTTTGGGGTCTTTCGGCCCCTGGCGATCACATCTTATTTTCGAGGCCGCGGCGAGTCACTTCCCCAATGGCCGTTTAAATTTCCGTTCTTATATTCTCTTTATACTCTGTTATATTCTGCTCATATTCTCGAGGCCGCGGCGAGTCACTTCCCCAATGGCCGTTTAAATTCCCATTTTTATATGTTATATTCTTATCTATTCGTGTTCTCGAGGCCGCGGCGAGTCATTTCCCCAATGGCCGTTTAAATTCACGTTCTTATACGTTATATTCTTATCTGTTTGTGTTCTCGAGGCCGCGGCGAGTCACTTCCCCAATGGCCGTTTAAATTCCCGCTCTTTGTATTCTCTCTATATTCTGTCATCTTATTATCTGCTCATATTCTCGAGGCCGCGGCGAGTCACTTCCCCAATGGCCGTTTCAATTCTTGTTATTTAATTTTTGCACCATTCCCGTCCCCCCGAGGCCGCGGCGAGTCACTTCCCGCTATGGCCGTTTAAACCCCATATTTTGCTATATCATACTTGTCCCGCTCGCCCTGCCGGAGCAATCTCCCGTGGTGGCCCCTTCTCTCTCTTCTCTTATTTCTGTGTTGCAGCAAACAAACACCAAAAGAAAGAAAAGAGGAGCCCGCGCGCGCTCCGCGTCCTCTCCGCTCTTCCCCGAACCGCGTGACGTCGCTCACAGTATGTACTTAAGTATTCTCCTCCTCGATCCGATCGAAGAGTTTTAATACTCTTTCTAATTTATTTTTACACTTCACTTTTAAACTCTTTGAATTTCTCAAAGGTTTTAGAATTGTACTTCATCAAGTACACGTACCTAAGCCTACAGAAATCATAAATGAAAATAATGAAATAAGAAAATCCTCCTCCAGCCTGGGTGGATATAAATTAGCATACATCAAAATATATGAGTTCAAGTAATTCCTTGACTTCTTTCTCCATGTCTACTAAATGGAGAGCTGATCATCTACCTATGAGGCATGATTCACAGGTTGCAAATGATTCATAATCAAATGGATCATAATATCCATCCTTATGTAACTTGTTTATCCTTTCCTCACTAATAAGACCAAGCCTATAGTGCTAGAGATAAGTTTAATTTACATCAATCATCTTCCTTTCAGGAAGCACATTCATACAAAATTTAGGAGCAGTAATGTTTAGAATGAACAGATCATTATATAAACTCCCAATGGCAAACTCTTTGTCATTCAAGAACATTACACAACCATTATTTTCAAAACTAACATCAAAACAATGAGGGTTTAAAGCATAAATAAAATTAATGTCTTGACAATGGGGAAAATATAAAAGCGATCTGTCAATTCCAAAATAGATCTTGGAGACACCTCACGATCAGCAATCTCTACTGCAATGGCAACCACTCTTGCTTCACTTTCCATCTGTAGAACAACCTTGACCTTATTTAAGTGCCTTCTACTTGTCAGCATACGAAGCCTCACCAAGCTTTTGTGGCATCTACATGGCAATGGAAGCACTAGCCCTTGTATTTCAGAGTCTCGTCTCTCTTGATAGTCTTAGCCTATAGTAGCTACCACTTAGCATTGTCTTTCTCAAAGGCCTACTAAGTCCTCCTCTTATAGTTGGTTTTACCAACAAACACTACATTTGGCTTCATCTTGTTCATTGTGCCCTCAGTAATTTTCGACAAATGTAGAAGATCTGCCAGAGTGCATTCTATTCTGTTCATGTTGAAATACATAATGAATTGAGATAAAGAGTGAGGAACAGATTATGGGATCAAGTCAATATTGAGTTTATTATCAATGATAAATGCCAACCCATTCAACCTTTTGATCTAATCGATCATCTTTAGAGCACAAGTCTACATTGATGATCGCTCAGCCACCCTTGCCGTGGACGAACCCTTCGATATCTCATATCACTTTATTCAATTATGTGCACCAAACAACTCTTGTAGGTGCAACCAAACACCTTCAGTATCATGCTTCTTTTACAACTTATTTGACATAGAAGCCAATAGGCAACATTAGGCAAGGATGAGGTCTTCCTAATGCTTCTCATAAGCATTGATTTCTTCTTTTTCTATCGACATTACCACAAGGAGGTATAAGCAACATCTAATCAAGAACGTAGACTATTTTTCTCAGCCATGAGAACTATTCTCAAGTTTATGAGCCAGTCATTAAAATTAGCTTGAGTGAATCCTTTTGGCATCAAGTATGCCACATAACGGATGATTCGACATTATGGATAAAAAGAAGATGCCCAAAATAAAATAACAATGCAAACATTCAATTAAGATGCAGTCTTTAATCCAAATTTTAAAACTCCCACTAATTTTCGACCAATTTGCATAACCTTAGTGGGGACTATAATCTCATTAACATACAGTAGTGACTTTTTGACAGCACAACAAACCACCCCATACTTAACGGGTAGGCAACTCTTGTCAATTACAACTTCTAGTCTTATTCGTCCTGTAGAACACTTGTGATCTTGTGGCAGCATAGCAAACCACAAAGTCTGATTAGGTTACACTCATTATTACGTGGCGAGCATGGATTTGTGATGTTGCCCTTGTGATAGCACAACAAAGTTACAACAGTCTTCCACTCCACGCATGGCATTAACATGCCGTAGTTTAGGCCTCTGGCCCCTTATTGAGTTAGCTTTGTGGTAGCACAACAAATCTTTCCAATTTAAAGTCAGCTCACCTAAACTACAATAATGGAAGGCCATGTAGGTCATGCTTAATGCCTCACATTCACAACCTAATATCAATTGAATGAGGGATTTTTGAATTTTATTTTAGGCTTATCAAACGTGGTACATAATATATACATGTCATATACATATTTACTGTACCTAGTAGATATAGATTCAAAATCTATTCTAAATATGAAAATAGATAATTAGCACATACTATGGGTGAGTATGGACGGCTTATTGCGACTTGACTAGAGCCAGATAGTTAGTCACCGACTCCTAAACATCATCACATGATATTTATAGACATCACATGCATATAGGCACTTTGATGGATCCTGGCAACATATAGCTTGCAGCTCGATTTGATGGCACCTTCTGTTGATGGATCATCCTCGTCCTCACATATATGCATCTGTAACGCCTTCAAATATATATATATATATATATATATATATATATATATATATATTAATTTCATGCCAATTGACTAATTTTTACATATAAACTGATAGAAGATGTCTTATGGCGAGTACATAACTAAAAAAGAGGTAGAATTTTTACATCACGAAATTTAGAGAGAGGAGAGAGACATGCATGTCCCATAAAATAGCACATCTATCAACATAAATAGCCATCCATCCATTCATCACACATGAATATTTCAATCGCATCTAAGCGCTGTCCATATTCACCCAATCATCACACTCATGGCATGCTCAAACAAAATTTTATTTTCTCAAAAATAAAATAATTTTAGTCGTAAATCATGGGTTGCAAATCAAAATCAAGATTTTTATTATTTTAAATATATATTTAATCACATTAAATCTAACATCCAAGGTGAAATTTTAACTATTTAATGTTTTGCATAATTTTCTAGATTTTATAATTACAATAATAAAACATTTCTATTTTAAAATAAAATCTTAAATTAAACATCACATGCAAACTAGAAAATTATCAAAAAAATAAACTTCTTAAAATTTCCTACTGTAAAACATGGCATCTTGGGCTAAAAATGGAGAGGACAAGATTTAAATCACATTTAAATTTTGTAATTGGGCTTGGGAACACGTTGTGCCCTAGTGCATGGTACAGAAGATCTTGGACCACTGTGCTAGACACCTAATTTTTGAGTTGACCTTGGCGTATTGCACCGTTGTCTTCCTCCCCAAACCAAACCCTAGGGGCATGTTTGTTAATCGAGCCCGATTAGCGCATTTGTGTGTAAGAGAGCAGTGGGGCCTACACCACTCTCTCACATCGACTCCACTATCCTAACCCTTTAACAAACACGCCCTAGTTGTCTGAACCATCCACTGCCGTCGTGCATAGGGATGGTTACAGGTCCCCGACCAGTGAGCCATCAGTCTTGATGCCACTGTCGGAGGCCGGGCAATTGGACGGTGCCCCCGCCGACGGTTGGGGCCATCATGATAAGCCCTTTGCAGACCTGCAAATCTAGCAGCCTTTCCCACCAGTCTTGGCTGACGACCCAGTGGTCTCGGATGGCACTGCTGGTGACAAGTCGATGACATTGCCTATGCCAGATGCCATGGCGATTGGCCGTGAGTGGATCTAAAACCCGATATGAAGCCCCATCGATCCCCTTTCACATAGTGACTTCGGTGGACCCTGTAAGGCACTTGTCGACTTCCTGATCATCTGAGCGGCAGTCTGCGATGCTCGTAGTTGCCACCAAGCTAGCCTTAGAGAGCCGACGTGCCCTCCCCTGGCTTCGGCGACACCCCTTCCCTATAGGCAAAACCCACACCATGGGCGACATTGCTGGACTCTTAGGAACCCCCCTTGCCCTAGAAGGGACAGGTCGTCCTTCCCGTAGATCCTGACTCCTTCCTCGATGATCTGACGTCCATCTCCGTGGAGATCGACCCCATCCCATGGGATTGTTCCTCAATCACGAAAATCACAAAAAATAACTACGAAAATTATAGGAAAAATTCAAAAACAAGCAAGAATCACGAGCGATCAACATGGCTCTAATACCACTGTAAGGATCTGAGTCGGGATCAGAAGAACGCAGTAGAAAGAAGAAATTGAAATTTTATCCCTATCGAGTCGATCGCTTCACTGTAATTCCCTATAATTATCAAGAACATGATCAGATTTTACCTCTATGATACGCGGATTATAGCAAAACGGAAAGTAATCCCTCATGGAGGTAATGAACCGCACAAGTGTCAGGTCTCTAGCAGTATCCACATGAGCACGGACGGCATAGTTCTCTCCACATAGCGCTCCACGAATGATCTCCTCAAAAGTACTCTGACACAGTCTTTACACTAGAGACAAGAGGAAGAAGAGAGAGGAGAGAGAGGAGGCGGTCCTCCCAAGCAGGAGAGAGAGAATAGGGCGGCCCCTAACAGGGAAAACCTTGGATGCTTAGGGTTCCCTCTATGCAACTATTTATAGACTCCTTAATTTTTCACAAGAATCCTCATAAGTCTAAAATTGCATAAATACTCCCGCCATCTATAACCCTAATGTGTGTGACCCTCTAAGCCCAATGTCAATTTGATTTTATGCTCACTAAGCTTAAAAAAATTTCTTAGCTTTTCCATATTAATGTTTAACATGAAACTAATTATTTAATCATCTCATGACTTAAATAATTAACTCATCATCTTATGATAGATAATCATCTAATGATTATTCCTTTATTGAGCTTTCAGGCCATGGTAAGTACCAAGCAATACTCTGTGATTCCATAAGATAAAGGGGATCTATAAAATTACTCTGGGACCTTTTCGTCCACAATTGCCACACAATTATAGTCATTCATTCATACACAATGGCCCTTGTCATAATTAAAGGTATGGTCATACTGTCAAGCCATTCTTATTTATGACCTAATTAATATACTCTAAGTCATACTGGAAAAGTTCTTTTCCAATGAAATGTGTAACCTTGGCCAGGGATTTTCTTGAGTACCATTTCCAGGGCATTCTCTCTCATGCTATATTTGAGAGTGAATGATCCACTACTCTCACTCAATTACCTTCACATGCATTCTACTGTATCCAAATACCCGAGCACCCAGAAGTTGTGACTAATGTCCCTTTGCCAGGAAGCAAATCACATGAATCCACATGCAAGACATTATTGATGACTCATATCTAAGGACCAACTATGCTGCTGTGACTAAATAATCTCTTGGTTGATAATTAGATATAATTATTATCCAGAGATTTGTAATCAGATCAGTTTAGTGAACCCTAATCTTGTAATGGTCACCTGCACATATTATCTTAGGGTCTCCACATCAGTGACTATAAGATCATTTACCCCCATCACATGAGAGGATATCATGTGCACTGGTCTATCCAATTTCTCTGATGTCCCGTTGTGGACATGCAAAATTGCACTACTGTATGTCCCAACTAGTCCAGCATCAACAACAACGTCGACTGAAGAGACTATGAAGAAGGGAAGGCCATCCGGACTCTCTGAACACACACACACAGCCGTGAAGCCGCCTCCGGAGTCACGACGGTGAAGAGAGATCAACCACCTAGAGCCCCACAATTCATGGGCCTCAAAGAAAATCAGACGGACCATAATTCGTGCTCACAACGGGCTCAGAAATACACCCCTGATGGCCTTCAACGGCACACCCTGGTGGCCTTCAGCGGCACACCCAGGGTGGCCTTCAGCGGTACGCCCTTAGGTCTTCAGCGGCACGCCCCGAGCCCTTCAGCAGCACGGCCCCAGTGCCCTTTAGCGGCACGGCCTCAGTGACCTTCAGCGGCACGCCCCTTGGTGGCCTTCAACGGCATGCCTTTTTGGCCCTTCAGCGGCACGGCCCTTTGGCCCTTCAATGGCACGGCCCTTTGGCCATTCAGCGGCACGACCCTTTGGCCCTTTAATGGCACGCCCTGAGGCCCCTTCAGCGGCACACCTCTAGTGGTCTCCAGCGGCATGCCCTTTGGGCTCTTCAGCGGCACACTTACCGTGTCTTCCAGCGGCATGCCCTTTTGGCCCTCCCGCTGCGCGCTTGTCGAACCCGCCAGTGGCACATCATTCAGGCATTCCAACGGCACGTCCGACAGACCAAATCTCGAGCCCATGCCCTACAGATCCTTGGCGCGCAGTGGGCTGTCCGAGGTGTCGGCCTGAGGTTGGGCCACGCAGTCTACTCCCCTGCCATCCAAGACGGGGGAAGTCAAACCCCATCATGACCAGTCGCTTCCCGCTTCCGGCTACCGTGTTCGAACGCTCCCGCCGGGTGGGGTATAAAAACCCCTCTTCTTCGGAGGAGAAGAGGAGGACAACCAGGGAGAGGAGGAAGAAGAGAACACGCAGAGAGAAGAAAAGAAAGGGAGAGAGCCACCGTCTCCAAAGGAAGAAGAAGAAGAGAAGAAGAAGAAGAGAAGAAGAAGAAGGAGGGAGAGCTTCAACGGGGGATTCCCCTCCGACAGCCATCCGGAAGAGAGAGTAAGGGAGGCGAAGAGAGAGAGTGTGCGTGGGGCATTACGGGGGACCGAAGAGGGCAGCGAGCCTTCACCCCTGCCCGGCTCTGGCTCCTCCCATTTCTTTCTCCTTTTTCTCTTTTCTTTCTTCCTCCCTCCATTGTACTCAGTGCTCCGATGCTTTGATATGTACACGGCCAGCTACGGCCCTTGTTGTGCTTGAATAGAAAAGTTTTCTTAATTTTATTCTCCCTTTTGATGTTTCCGCGGGTTCGAATCTATGTGTGCGTGTTCGAACGTTTCCCCCTCCGTTTATGTCTTCCGAGGGCTCGTCTTCGACAAGGGTTTTCATTCCCCTCGCTACTGCTCCTCCCTTGCCTTGAAATGTCCAACCATGCACATTCCCATACCATCCCTGTGGGTTAACCTCTTTCCCCTTTCCTCTCTGACTCCACCCCGTTGATCAGCCCTTCGCTTGGTTCCTTCAGCCCTTAGGCTAGATGCCTTATTCGGTTCCCCGCCGGTCCACCTTCACCACGGTGCAGCTTATCCAGCCCCCAGCGGTACACCTTACCACCTTGGCCAAAACCCCTCCACGGCATGCCTTTGCAGCCCTTCGCCGGCACACTCATCCCCCTTCAGGTGGACTCCACCGGTACACCCCCCTGATCTCCCTAGTCCAGCACCCTTCTAACCAGTCCCAGGGAGGCCTCGTTCATCGCTGCTTTCGAGTTTTCCGAGGTTTTATCAAAGGTGTTGCCGCCTTCGGGCACCCACCTCCAGCTGTCGGGTTCTGCCACTCCATGTGGGCACGTTCCCTTTATCTCCCTTACGCTCGGGTCAAGGGGAGATGCTGTCAAATTTTCGTTGGAAATAATAACACATTGAAAGGACAAAAGGATGCAACAAACAAATGGAACAACAACATATTAAAGGGTAAAGGAAAATAACGAACGAGTGGAACGCTCGGCGATAAAACACTCCAACCGGAATAAGACACTGTGGACGACGTAAAAAAAAAGAAGAAGAAGAGAAGAGAATCAGATTGAACGATGCTGTGGCGGATTAAATGCCCAACTTATAAAGAACAGGCTGTGAGGAGAGGGAGGAAAGATTTGTATAAAACTACATAAAAGTCAGAGAGAAGAAGAAAAGAAAAGCCTTAAAAGAACCAGAGGGAGAGTGGGTCTTCTTCGAAATTCTCAATCTAATCCCTCAGCGGTACACCCTTCTAACCCTTCGATGGCACACTCTAACAACCCTTCAACGACACACCCTCATGGCCCCTTGGCGGCGCGCTCCCCGGCCCTTCAGCGGTACACCCCTCTTGCCCTCTTCAGCGGCACACTCTAATAACCCTCACCACCTCCAGCGGTACGCTTTTTTTTGGCCCTTCAGCGGCACACCCCCCACCCCCTCCAGCGGTACACCCATTCCCAACCTCCAGTGGCACACTCTTAGCCCCTTTTCACACCTCCCAGCCTGTGTCGGTGCATGTTGCACCGACCTTGGGCTTACTTCGGTGCACATTGCACAGACCTTGCCCTTCCACAACCCAAAGCTGTATAGACTTTGCCCGCAGGCCGTACAGACTTCGCCCCGCAGGCCGTGCAGACTTCGCCCCGCAGGCCGTGCAGACTTCGCCCCGCAGGCCATACAGACTTTGCCCCGAAGGCCGTACAGACTTTACCCCGCGGCCGTACAGACCTTGCCCTTCCACAACCCAAAGCTGTACAGACTTTGCCCGCATGCCGTATAGACTTCGCCCCGCAGGCCGTACAGACTCTGCCCCGCAGGCCGTACAGACTTTGCCCCGCAGGCCGTACAGACTTTGCCCCGCGGCCGTACAGACCTTCTCCTTCCACAACCCAAAGCTGTACAGACTTTGCCCGCAGGCCGTACAGACTTCACCCCGCAGGCCGTACAGACTCCGCCCCGCAGGCCGTACAGACTTTGCCCCGTAGGCCGTATAGACTTTGCCCCTCAGCCGTACAGACCTTGCCCTTCCACAACCCAAAGCTGTACAGACTTCACCCTGCAAGCCGTACAGACTTTACCCGCAGGCCGTATAGACTTTGCCCCACAAGCCGTACAGACTTTACCCCGCGGCCGTATAGACCTTGTCCCCCTACAGCCCAAAGCTGCACCGACCTACCTTCAGCCTTGGCACACCCTGCACCGACCTAGCCCGATCTCCATTAGGTGCACCCTTTGACACCCTCGCCCACACGCCTTCAGCCACCCTTCGCTGGCACACTCGGCTAGTCCTTCGCCGGCACACTCTCCTTGGTGCCTCCTCCGGCGCACCCTCTTCTCCCTTCGTCGGTACGCCTTGGGACACCCTCATTGGCACGCTCTCTATACCCCTCGCCGGTACACCCTCCAGCGGCCCTCTCTCTCTCCGGGAAATATACACATATAATATATAATCATAATGATATTGGTGATAATAATAATAATAATAATAAATTAATGAGAATTGTGATAAATAAAGAAATTCGGATATATATAGGAAACAAACAAAAGTGTGAAATAGTGATAATAAAAAAAAGGGGAGAAACTAATAATAATAATAAACAAAAAGGGGGGAAGAAATCATTCGGAACAAATGCATAAAGAAGAAATGAACAGCAAGAGGAAAGAGAGGAACATATAATTAAAATCTCAGATAAAAAATACTAGGGTCCACATTACAGCCCCATCTCTCTCCGTGACCCGACACAGAAGGAACAATAATGCCGCCCTCTCAGGCCGGGCCCGAGTCTTAGGAATCATCCTGACATGGCCAGGCCCCAACCTAGTCTTGGGCCGACATTCCAATCAGACCGGACCAGTTTCTCAGGCCGGATCCCTTTCGAGTCATCATTAAAATTGTCGAGTGCTCGGTAGACATTTGAACGGAGTCATCCCGGCTTCCACTGCGTTTCTATCACGGACCTTTGTCCGAACATGAAAAGGGTCCACGAGTGACCGATATGACCCGTGGCCTGGAACCCGATGCGGATCCCGATGCGATTTATTCCTGCTTCTATCTTGCGCAGTTAGTATTAGTCCTTTCGGCCGTCGGGCCCCTAATTTCGGCAATTAATCAAGAGTGTTCCCTCGTATAGGGGATGTAAATGACGTCGTGACCTTTACGGCACGACGGGATCTGGTCCCGACACGGACCACACAATCGTCTGACGAAGTTAGGTCGAGCGCACTATGGGCTCTTCGGAACCCGAATAAATTGTCACTTTGTGACTGGCACGCCCACGCACTTAATAAACCAACACAAAATATATATATATATATATATATATATATATATATAATTGTCAAATATAAAAAGTGCGTCCACAAGTCTGGCACGCCCGGTGGGACCGATTCACCCTTCATCTCTTTGCCGGAATCAGGGGCCCTGCGGCCTCCTTCTTGTAATACTAATCGCGCTACTTTCCCAAATGCAGAAGAATCGCATCATGGTGCCAACAATGGCAGTCACTTGCGGCCCTCAGGTCGTCGGGAACCATGTTCGGGGCGGCTATCTCGCGGTCCCCCTCAGCTTCGGGAGTTTCCCTCCCACGGTGGGCTTCCCCAACTTCCTTGGGGTGGCCTTCGTCAACATACTGGACGTGAAAGCACCCGACGAGCCCCAGACCAACACTCCCACTCCGGGGGCCACTGAAGCTGCTGCCGGCCGAGTTGTGGCCGAGGACAACGACGGCATCCTTACAACGACGCTGGCCTGCAACGTGCACCACTTGCACCAGACTACTGGCCCATCCCATCAAGGATCAGCATCTCACCGGAGGAGGCTCCGGAGGAACAACACTGGCGCCGTCCTAGGGCGCCTCATATCTAGCTCCGGGAAATCCATGGCCGTCGGGACCATCCGGGTCCACTTGGACGGGCAAAGGTCCCAAGTGATACCGGACCGCGTTGTCCCGACTATCCCAGTCCGCAACTCTTTTCAAGGACTGGAGAAGCTGAAAGAGAAGGTGACGCTCGCAGCCCCGGCCGCAGCACCGAAGACTGTGTCGGCTCACAGGTCGGCCAAACTGAAACAAGTTTGGGTTCCCAAGGAAGCCCCGCCCGCTGCATACACCCAGATGAGACCCGGCACTTTCCGCCCGATAAGGGCCCGAAGAGATGAAAGGGTCGAGGTGACGACCCCAGCCTGCCAACCAGCACCCATCATGCCGGTGCCGCCCGAGAATGCCCGCTGTCATCGCCGTGGGTGCCGACATAATGCTGCCCGCCCGGTACCCAGGGTTTACTCCCCTTCTGTCCCTTCCATCGGTACACAGCCATCGACTGCTCTCCCCGACCAGGAGTGGGAAGGGATCGAGTAGGCCATGAGAAACTACCTTCGGGGCCCAGGTAGCACTCCCTTGGGTCGCCAGAGACTGTTGGGGGCAGTGGCCTCCGCTTTCCAGGAGGAAGAATCCCGACCCGCACCTAGTGCAGAGTCGAGGAATCGGTCGGAGGAGCCGCACCAGTCCCCTTTTCGGGAGGAAGCGCCGTCCCGACGATCGGTCTTCGACAGGTTGGTGTTCCCAGGGAGATCATACAGGAGGGCGATGAAGAGAAACAGGAGCTGGAGAATCTTCACCTGCAATATGGCAGGAGTTCTCGATCGGTATGGGGACTTACCTACCGACCCTGAAGAAATGGCCAGACTCACCGCCAGGCCGGGGCCTCTCACTAGAAGGGGAAGAGCGGCAGGCGAAGCGGCACAGGCAGGCGCCGAAGAAACTTTCCACGAGGAACCGCCCGCGGCCCTCACGGCCAATGTGGTCACCACCGGCGACACGAGCGGCGGACCCTCTACATCATCCGAGGACGCCTCGGCCGAAGAGACAGGGGGCATGCCTAATCTCCCCACAACTGACCCGGCAATGCTGCTCATGATACAACGATTCCAACAAGAAATTGAGTCACTAAAGAAGTAACTGAATGAGCGAAACACACAACCCTCGATGTCCGGACAGACCGAGGTTCTGCTCGGAGCGCCCGGGGGCAACGGGCAATCTTCAGGAGTAACTCCGCAGCCTGCAACACTCCTAGCGACTCTCGTCTCCCCTCGGGGCATGACCCCGCAGCAAACACATCACACAGCACCAGTCCTGCCGCAGATCTCGCCTTCCCAAGGGTCCCCCATGGCCCCCCAGGCGACCGTGCTGGCCACCCCGAGCGCGCAGCCCGCCCATTTCTATCCAAGCCCGGTCGACCCAGCAGCAGTTAGTCGGTTGATGCTCGAACAAATGATAGACATGAAATTGGCGGAGAGAGGCAACGGGGATCAGACGCCATTCGACGTCTATCGGGTGCCCTACCCGGCTCACTATGCCGCAAGGAAGCTGCCGGCTGGCGTCACCAAGCCACCAAAGTTCGAAAAGTTCAATGGGCAAGGGTCTCCTAGGGAGCACATTGCCTATTATGTGAATGTCATGGGGGATCTGGCTGCTGATGAGGCTTACCTCCTGAAGTTTTTTGGCTCGACACTTACCGGGCTTGCCTTTGAGTGGTACTCCAGCTTGCCACCCGAGTCTGTTGCTGACTGGCCCGACATGCAGAAGAAGTTCAAATAAAGATTCTACGTTGCTGAACGGGAAGTCACTGTGGCAGAACTTTATGCCACAAGGCAGAAGAATGATGAGTCGGCTCTCGATTACATTAAAAGATGGAGGAACCTCAGCATGAGGTGTAGGCGTCCCCCGCACCAGGAGGATGCGGTGCTGATCTGCAAGCAGAACCTGAAGAAAGAAATCCTGGAAAGGATGATTGGCACCGAAGTCAAGACATTTGATCGCCTGAATAATGTGGTAGCCGAGATCGAGGCATTTCTTGCCCGATATTCTTCCACCCCGGCTGCATCAAGCCAGAGAGCTAGACAGACCAAGAAGAAACCAGTTCCCCCGGAAGTACATGCACTGGACTTCCAGACCTTTGAGAAACAAAAGGAAAAGGCTAAGGGGGCTGCCAACCTTCCCCCGCCCAGAACTACAGAACGGCGGGAGGGCCCCTCACTGAGGGAGAAAATGAGAAACAAGCTATATTCCTTCTCCCGAGACAAGTCCAAGCTCCTGTTTGAGTGGGCAACCAGTTACAATAAAATCACGCTGCCAGAGCCGAAGAGGCCCGGTGACCTGAAGAAGAAAGACGACCCGCGCTTCTGCCTGTACCACCGGATGCTCGAGCATACCATTGAGGACTGCTATGTCTTCAAGGACGTTATTGAGTCCTTAATCAAGAACGGGGAGCTGGACATGGGGGAGCATAAGGTAGACCCCCCGCAACCGCATGAGCTGCCCAACATAACCTCCACCGTCAGTATGGTCTCGTTATACCAGGAGCTGCCTGAGGAGTGGGCGGAGGCCAGCACCCGCGCCACTTATGAAACTTTTATCATGCCCCCAGCTCAAGACCAAGGGGATTGGCAGATTGCACCCAGGAAGAACAGAAGAGCACGCGTCCCTCGGCCCACCCCAGGAGTTCACCTGAGGGGTGTGACACCCCTGCCTGCACCAGCCCCGGTAAGCCCAGTGTGGCACGACACGGCCCCTCTGCTGGTCATGAGGCGGCCTACTCACAACAAAAAGAGTTGCATCCCGATGCGGATGCATAAGAAGACCAGCCCGGCGATTGAAAGACTCCAGGCTATTATTGATGGGCTTGAAGATTATGAACAGTCTGAAATCTAGCCCGTGGAGCTGAAGGAGTATGTCCCCTGGCAGGAGTTCGAATCGCTCGAACTGGCTCCAGGAACAGCAGCCGAAGCAGAGAAAGAGCCTCCCCTGTGGGGTGAACTTCCCCAAGAGCAGCCACTGGCTACGGCACGAAAGAAGAAGAAGAAGAGAAGACCCAGGAGCAAGAAGAAAAAGGAGGCCGTCGTCGCCTGTAACACCCTCTCGGCGATGTTCGACACTGCCCTCTCCCTGGAAGAAAAAGAAGAAGAGTTACTCCATGAACCGACGGAGGTGAGCCAGGCTGAAGTGTCCACTTCCCAACACGCCACCATGTCGGGAAGGAAGTGGGGGCACCCTCCTCAGGATAACCTCAACATCATGCTCAGGCGAGAACAACCATACCAGGTCCCCGACCCCGAGGTCTGAGGCACCGAGATCCCTCCTCCGTCGGGTCTCTATCCCGGAGGGGCCAAGAGCCAAGGCACCCCTTCATTCGTCGAATTCCTGTTAGCCCGAGCAGGGGGGCAGGCACGCTCCCAAGGGTCTCCTTCGACCAGAGAAGCAAGCAGTCCCCGAGCTCCACCGGCGGCGACTCCTCCTCAGCCAGAAGAAGAATTTAACGGCACCCCAAACCTTGCTGAATTCATGCAAGAAACGGAGGAAGCCTAGCAGGCCCCACAGGCTCAACAGGCTGTCACAGAACCCACAAAGGAGGCATCCCCTGAGCTGACACCCCACCCCCGGGGCGGGGGCAGGTGGGGCAAGGCCGAAGAGATGAAGTTACTCAAGGTGCGGGCTGCCGATCGAATAGTCAGACACCTCAAGAAGATCCCAGCCCGGTTCACCGTATGGGAGATGCTGTCTTTAGATAAAGAAACACATCATGCCATCATTGCCGCACTCCAGACGCCAGTACACCTTGAAGCATGTCTGGCAGAAATATCACCTGAAGTGGCTGTGGCTTTCACAGAGGATGACATGCTCCTGCCCACCTGCAGTCATAACAGACCCCTCTATATGTAAGGGCAGCTGAATGGCCAGCCTATCAACAGGGTACTGATTGACCCAGGGGCGGTAGTGAATATACTCCCCTACCGGGTGTACCAAAAGCACTACTTTGACGTGCACCTGGTTGAGGTCAAGAATGTCAAGATTGCTGGTTTTAACCAGAAATGTGAGGTTCCCATGGGGGTCGCAGAATTCAACTTGACCTTTGATGATTTCACCACCAAGGTCCAGTTCCATGTCATCAACTCCAACACCTCCTATAAGGCGCTGCTTGGCCGGCCCTGGTTACACCAGAACAGTGTGGTGCCCTCCACCCTGCACCAATGTATCAAGTACCCTTGCGAGGGGAAGGAAGTCAGAATCTTCGCCGACCTCCACCCGTTCAAGGTGTTCGAGTGTCATTTGTCAGATGCCAATCTGTACTTAGATAAGGCGAAGCAAGCTCCCCAGGCTGTCCAAGGCAGGGGAAAGAAGAAAGTGGAGTCAGGCAATTGGTTTCCTCCGCCGCCCCCGGGCTATATGGCTCCCCCACATGTACCATTCATCGCACAAGAGGGGGGGTATTCAAGGCAGCTCCTCCTGCCATCTATCCTACACCGGGGACGCCCTGCCTCGAAGACCTGCTAGAGGATGTCAGAGTCCCGCCAGGGATCGTCAAGCCCATTACAGAAGTTGACTATCAAGTAGCCGAGCAGCTGAGAACTTTTGAGGTGCCTAGCCCTGAGGGGCCACCCACTATCTTTTATGTTGCCGGGGAAAAGCCAGTCAGGTAAGATAATGATTGTCGGTTCCCTGACGAGTTGCATGACCCGCACGTCCCCATCACGGTACTTCCCCACATGACTGACCGGGCAGCCAGAGTGGTCAGAAAGCAAAAGATCCATCCCTATCAACCCTCCAGCCGGAAGGAAATGTTTGACAGAATGTGAAACCCACCAAACCTGGATCGGCGGCTGCTGCAAATCACCAAGCACCCCGGTCTGGGCTTTTCACTAGAAGATTATTACGAAACTGATGTTATATCGGTTTCGGCTCTGCCCGGCGATGACCCCGTAGAAGCTGCAGACTTGCGGGAAGCCCACCAAGATGTATATTTCACGCCTCCGACAGAGAAGGCGCAAGACGAAGAAGTGTTCCTTTTGAACCCTCCCCGCCGCCGCTGCATGGGGAAGACCTTCTCCTTTTCCGAGGGACTAACCACGAAGGGTCACACCACCGAGGCGCCCTCACTCCGGCCTGCTGGCGAAGCAAGGAGCAGTTGTTGGGTTCGGTGCGGTGGATTCAGAGGGGGGTGAATTAATCTCCCCTTAAAAACTTTCGCCCAATTAAAAATTCTAGTTCGCTAACTAGACAAAACTGAAGGCTAATAAGCAAATGCGGAATTAAACAAACACATAGTGAGCAATCAAACCAAAGCGCACCTAAGCATTCAACTAGCGGAAGCACAATTAGACAAATAAAACCACAATGCAAGAGGGGTTTTTAGGTGGTTCGATTCTCCAGACCTACATCCACCCCACACTCAACCCGAGTGTGGATTACTGCTGACTCACAGCTTGAACCGCTGGGCATCACAGCTTGCCTACAAATCGCTGAGCCTCACAGCTTGCTGTCTGAGGTATCCACCTTGCCCGCTGAGCAACACAGCTTGTTGTCCAGTGGAATCCACCACTGCAACCGCTGGGGATTACAGCTTGACCCGTCCAGAGGCAGCACCTCTGTAAACGCTGACTAACAGCTTGAAGAAGGTTTCAAAAGAAAAACAAAAACGGAAGTCATAGCAACTGAAAGCTGAAAATAAAGCACAAGAAATATAGCTCTCGAAGGAGCAGTTCTGGCTTAGATTTGATCCAAATGCCAGACAACCACTATCTCTCTCTCTTTCTCTGCTTGAGTTCTCTATCTCTCTCTTTCTCTTCTTTCTCTTCTGCTCTTCTTCTCTTTCTCTTTTTCTTCTCTGCTCTTCTCTTCTCTCTCTTTTTCTTCTTCTTCTCTTCACACTGGATCGTGCAAGCTCTCCTTTTCTTCTTCTTCGATCAGCCTTCTCCTGAGGAAGAAGACTTCCTTTTATAGCAGCAGCAAGTAAGAGGGTGTGTGGCTTCCACATTTCCCGCCCAGAAGCTTGGACCACGTGGCAGCATCCTGTCAGCCCTTCCAGCCTCGGATCACATGCCAGGTGCCAACCTCGGATCACGTGCCTTCATTAAGCTTCACGAACAGAACCTGTCAGACAGTCAGATAGAGTTATCAGTTTAAGACTGAAACCTTGTATAGACTTTATAGTGTGTAATGTACAGACGTTGTATAGACTTGATGCAGTGCATGCAGCTCACCGATGCAGTGTGTAGACTTTGCAGTGTATGGACTTTGCAATGCGAAGACAAAGCATGTACAAACTTGGAAATGCTTGAAGCACAGAATGCAATGGCTAAGGTTATGAGTGTATAGACTCTGCATGCGTGCTACATCAATGTACAGACTTGCTGACAATGAGTGTGCAGACTCTGCTTTGAGCATTGCACAATATATAGACTTAGTCATGCGTGCAGCAAAGACAATGTACAGACTATGCCATGCTCACAGTTAATGCATGTACAGACTTGTATGAGGAACAGGCCGTACAAACTTAGACGAATGAACCACAAGCTGCAATGTGAAGACTTCATCTCGTGCAAGCAAAAGCCAATGTATAGACTTGGCGTTTGTACAAGCAGAACGATGTACAGACTTTGTGTTGTAAACACAGGCTGTACAGACTTTGAATGATGCATGCACAAGACACAACGGATGTATAGACTTAGAATGCGAAACCATGCCATGTACAGACTTTATATATGCAACGCTAGAGCATGTATAGACTTCATATATGCAGTGCTATGGCATGTGTAGACTTCATATATGCAAGGCTGAGGTGTGTACAGGCTTAGTGAATGCAACAATGAAGCATGTACAGACTTTACGTATGAAAGACTATGAACATTACAAATGGATGTACAGACATGCCAGATGAATATGTAGACACAACGTGCATCATTGTGCAGACATTGCTGAAGTGTAGTGCAGTGTGCACAAGGTGAAGTATGCACAACAAAACTGAATGCACTAACATGCCGTCGACCATTGTACAGACTTCATATTCACTATGCAGACGTTGTGCAGACATGCTAATGTGTAACGTAGAATGTATCAAGCAAAGTGTGTACATTGAAGATGAATGCATAGACTTGCCGTCAATAGATGTGTGGACTTGGTGTACATGCGACAGCAGTGTATAGACATTACAATGCCTAGTGCACAAACTAAGTGTGTGCATGTGTGGACTTTGAATGCATGACACTGGGTGATGTACATACTTGCCACTATCAAATGTGCAGACTCCATGAGCATGCAGCAGCCTCTGTATAGACTTGCAGACTTGTGCAGACTAGCCAGTGTATGGACTTGGTGAGCATGCATCACACAATGTGCAGACTTCGTGCAATGCATGAAGAAGCAATGTATAGACATGGAGAGCAATGTGCAACCAATGTACATACTTTGTAATGCATAGACTTAATGCATGAGAACACAATGCACCATGTACAGACTATGCGATATGCAACCAAACGATGTCTAGACTTTGATAAATTGATGCACAACAAAAAGATGACTCTTTCCTAGGCGTCAGATTCAGAATGGACGCCCCTAGTGATGGGCGTCAAATTTCAAGCATAATAGAATGTATAGACTTTCTATGACATCAAGGTAACCATGATGATGTGCAATGTTCAGACTTGACAAAGTGTGAAGAATATATGATGTACATACTTCAAGTGCGTGTAACAAGACAGTGTGCAGACTTCAGCTCTAAGTCTATACAACCAATTGCAGTGTACATACTTGGTGTTCTGAACGTAGGTAAAGATAAGGAATGTATAGACTTGCTCAGTTCAGAACGTAGGTAAAGATGCAATGTATAGACTTAACATGAGACGCTGCATGAGACGCAGATAGGCTGTATAGACTTTAAATGAGACTGTACAGACTTGGTCCTATGTACAGTGCAATGTATAGACTTTAAAGCTCAAGTGAGATGGTGGATATACAGACTTGGGCTGTACACACTTTGAGAGACGATGCATGCTGTACAGACTTGAATGAGACACTGCATGAGCAAGCCGATGTATAGACTTACACGATGTATGGACTTGCCAAAGGAGTGATGCATGAGCATGCAATCAATGTATAGACTTGCAAGTGCAGCACAAATATATGCAATGTATAGACTTATTGTGACTAGCACACTCATGCATTCTCCACAGAACAGATCAGTCATATGCAATCATGTGAGCAAAACAATATGGTGACTCATTCATGTTACTATCATTAAAACACCACCTTATCATCAAAGCACGAGGGGCACAACAATCTCCCCCTTTTTGATGATGGCAACATAATGAGTCACACTGACTCGTCAAACTATTCTCCCCCTTTGAGAGAAGCAAAAAGGAGATGGTTTGAGAGACAAAATTCAGCACACAAATACACGGAATGAAACAAGGTTCACTGAATGGAGTTCCCCCTTATGATAATAAAACATCTCTCCCCCTATCAACATGCATGATTGACTACTCTCCCCTTAAAAGTAGATGACCCATAACTCCCCCTGAAGCGCAGGAAAGAACTCTGGTTATCCAATAAATCAATCTGAAATCTGCCATTACAAACAATCTGAACTCTGGTTGTGGCACCTCACATATGCATGAACAGAATGAAACAGGTGGAAAGTCCAGCGAACCAGAACTTGTTACAAAACAAGATGGAAGATTCCAACAGTGTGGAGAGTAAAGTGATTGAAGATATGAAGGTAAAAGTATAGAGCAATAATCACAAGACATCTCAATGAATAAACAATAGCAAGATGTTGATCAGGCTGTCTGGAAAGAATCTGATCATGAGAGATTGTAATGCTTGCACCACTTCAATAAGTCTTAAGAAGTATAGACTCTTCTATCATAAAGGGTTATGAAGTGGCAACTTAACCAATCTGATTTAATTATGATGTATATCAAATTTGTCAAATTAAACTCAATACTCATATCTGAATCCAAGTTTTAATAAGGGTGAACCAATTAGTCAGAAAACACTCAAAAACAATCATCTTTTATCTTACACACATGATCTCAATAGCTCATTTGAAAGAAACACAGATTAGTACTGAGGTTAACCACTTTTCTAAGTACATGAGTTGACAGAAATTTTAATATATTTTTCATATGAAGCACATTATATTTTTTTTGAGCAATTTAGGTTGATCAACACCTTTTTACATGAGGCACAACACGCCTCAGGTGAAGTGACCCAGCTACTCAGTGTGATAACTGTCATTGCTTCTCAACTTAGAGAACATAGTTAGCAATATAAGTGTCTTTTTACATGAGAAGACACCTTGATCAGAGGCCAGACTCCCCAGTTACTCAACACAGAAATGCTATTGCTCTCTCAGGTTCTCAATGAATTTTCATTTTAAGTGACTATGACACTTCATGACTTGGGTTCACTCCATTTCTTTGATGGAGGACCCAGTTTCTCAGTGAACAAAGTCTTTTCATTACTCACTGATTTTATTTCCTGTCAAATTTTTCAAAGTTAATGTTTAACAACAATACTCACTCTATGCATCTTAACCAAAGAAACCCTGATTTTAAATTTTCAGATATCTGATGAGTGATTCTAAGGTTTTTATGACACATGTGGTTAAAGTTTATTAAACCTTATCATTCAGATATTTTCAATTCATTTAATTACAAATCTGAGAATACATTAATCTTATATCAGTCTGATTCAGTGGCAATTCTTAAACCTATATGATAGGAATTTCTACAAAGTTCTCAGATTGAATTGCATGACATGTAGATTAAGTTCCTCAGATCAGATCAATAAATTTAGCTGATCAACTAATCAATAGTAGAACCAAATCAGTCACACCAGCTAAGAGATATATGAAGGATAAGTATAAGCTGGTGGAAGAGTCAATCAGCAAGAGAGAATAAAAGTTTAAAGCCAATAGCAGAGATTGAATTTCAGTCAGACAAAATGAAACTCTCCTTCAACAGATTGAGGATTAGCAGCCAAATTCTCAGATTCAAGAAAGTATGAATTCAAAATAGTCAATTGATGATTTGAAAGAGTGTAGATAGTGAGAATTTCAAACAGTGTCAAAAATATTATAATGCTCCCCTTGTCTATATGCAGTGACACACTTAAAACTCAACAAACTCCCCCTGAATTTATGCAATTTATGCAAGATGATTATTCAAACATCATAGCATTCTTTATTCAGAGAGTATCATGCGAGAGCAATCAACTTTTCAAGATAAATCAATTTAGCACAGACAGATTATTATGATATGCATTGATCAAAAATAGTTGGACTCCCCCTGACTATATGCATGAAATGTATTGAAAGCACATCACATGATATCAAATTTTGCATTCAGATATGATTCATGCAAATTTGACAGAAGAGAATTACCATAAACATGATTGTGCAATTCACATTTCAGACAGTTTCAGTTTAACATCAACAAATCAATATGATATGTAATCATTTCAAGTTCACAATTTCATATAATGGAATTTAAGCAAAGTGTTCAGAACTAACCTGAAAAGCAGAACCCTGGGATCTTCCTGTTGAGTGCCTTGGTTTATTTACCCCTCTTTTTCATTCCAAGGCACACCTGTAACATGTTAATCAATTTGATCCTGCAGGGACCCAAGCAGTCTTGGGTCCTACGTTAGCCCTGATGGGTGTTCTGAACAATCTTTTAGCAATATTATCATCATGATCTATCAGGTAACAACTATCCATGGAATGACCAAATTTTCCACAGTATCTACATGAAACAGCAGATTTTCTGGTCCTATGATGCATATCAACAGCAGCATGAGACCTATGAAATTGAGCATGAATTATTCTGTTGAATGCATGAGCAGTTTGTTTCTTATTACCTGATGACCAACATTCAGTAAATTTGTGACCTACCTTACCACAGTTAAAACATGAAATGTTTGCACTTCTTGTTCTGGGGAATTCAGCAGATTTGAAGTTAATATGATTTCCCTGAACATGCCAGCAGTCCTTGACTGCATGACCATATTTCTCACATTCAAAGCATCTAAAATGCTTGCTTCTTGATTCATTGTTACCCCAATGATTTCCTGACCAGCACTCATCTGCCTTATGCCCAGGCTTGTTGCAAGTGAAACAAATAATATGCTGGCCTGAAGTAGATTTGTATCTATATGGGCCATGAGCATGTGAGAGAATTTTAGCATGTAGTTCATTGTCTTCTTTCAAGATAAAACATGCATTCATTAGGTGACCACGCCTACCACAGTAATAACATGATGCATCAGATTTCTTAGTGGTGTGGTTTCTATCAGATGAATTCCTAGAATGCAGTGTTTTATTTACATGCTCATCTTCTTTTAATAATCTGCAATCATCCATGATATGCCCTGCTTTGCCACAGTAATAACATGAGAATTCATTCTCAGATGCATGCGAGTGAGTGGATGATTTGTGAGTGGCATGTGTTAATCTATCAGACTCCACACAGTTAGCAGAATTCACAGTACATGCAGGGACAATTTTGACTTCGTTCATCTGACCATTCTTTTTCAATTTTTTACCCCCTTTCCCAATTTTCGTTTACTTTTCATTTTTCTGTGCTTTGAACTGAAAAACAGATGTTGAAGGTGATTCCTGATTTTCATTTTGTTTTGGGGATTGATTTGGGGTACCAGCTACATCAGAGCTTTGCACAAAAGTGGCATATAGCTGGTTTTTAGTGATTTCCTTAACATCAGAAGTGCAACTTATCCCCTCTCTTGAATTGTCATTTTTATCTTTCATGACAGCTTTCATTTTTCCTTCATTTTTAGCAGACTTGGATGTTAATTGTTCTACATCCTAAATCTTATTCTCTAACTGAGCTATATGAAGCTCATAGCTGGCTATCTCCTGTTCACTGCAATTGACACATTCACTTAGAACTTTGTTTGCAGTTTTATACTTCTCAATTTCTTGTTCCAAGTTGCTCAAGATTTTTGATTCTTCATCACAGACAGTTTTTCCTCTCTTTAACATGAGAAGTTGCTCGGACATACCAGTGTTTAACCATTTCAATTTTTCAACTTCAGCTTTCAGTTCAGTGTTTTCTTCCTCAAAATTTTTAGCCTGAATTTCATTACCAGCACATCTCTCTCTTCCAGACATCAGTTCCAGTTTTTCAATTAGTTCCTCTTCCCTTTCTTCCACTTTAATTTTCTCAGCAAGTAAATTTTTGTGATCCTCTTTAAACACAGCAATTTGTTTCTTCATCCATTCATTTTCATTATAGAGATCTTCATTACGTTCTCTTAGAGCTGAGCACATATTACAGTTTGATTTTAGAGAAGAGATATGCATTATTTCCTTGCTGATTTTATTCAGACTAGCCTTGAGATCTTCATTTTCTTTTTGAACTTCAGCATGTTCAAGCTTTATTTTATCCATTACAGAATTAATTTCAGTCAGCTCTTGCATGCTTTTTAGATGCTCATTTTTCGTCTTAATAAGCCGATTCTCCAGTTCAGATATCTTGTCCAAACATGTTTGATTTTCAATTTTTAGAGAACCATTTTGTTCCTTAAAGTTCTGAACATCTATTAAGCATGTATCATAAGAATGTTTCAGTGTAGGACAAACATCATAAATGACTTCAGATTTGCATTTTTCAATCTTTTTATTTAGCCTTTTGTTCTCAGATTTCAATTTCTTGGACACTTTTAACAAATCTTCATACATCACTACCAATTCATCAAAGGAGGGTCCATCTGATCCGGAGCTTACCTGAGATGTGGTTTCATCATCATCATTTCTCCGGTTGGGCATTAAGCATTGATCCTCTTGTTCGTTATGAGCAGAAATGACTCTGTCATATATCTCCTTTCCAGAAGTGCACCTGAGAGCAAAAGGATATATATCAGTATTAATCGCAGCTCTCAAGATATTAAGAACTATGACATTATCATGGTTCTTTATTCTGTCCTCTCTAGACCACTTGGTCTCATCATGAGGTAATTTGTGTGGGCCTTTAGATAGTAGACTCCATAGTTTGGGATCAATAGAGTCTACGTACACACATAGGCCTCCTAGCCATGATGTCAAATTAGAACCATCAAACATAGGAAGTGGAGCCATCGAGAGATGAAAAATGCACTGAAATCAGATGAATAAAGTAAGGCACTAAATCAGTGAAGCAAAAACACAAGCACAAGAAACCCACTATGAAATGCCCCAAAAACTAGCAGGATCCTCTGCACATTGTTAGATCTGTTAGGTCAGAGACCCACTCTGATACCAAGTGTTGGGTTCGGTGCGGTGGATTCAGAGGGGGGGGTGAATGAATCTCCCCTTAAAAACTTTCGCCCAATTAAAAATTCTAGTTCGCTAACTAGACAAAACTGAAGGCTAATAAGCAAATGCGAAATTAAACAAACACATAGTGAGCAATCAACCAAAGCGCACCTAAGCATTCAACTAGCGGAAGCACAATTAGACAAATCAAACCACAATGCAAGAGGGGTTTTAGGTGGTTCGGTCCTCCAGACCTACGTCCACCCCACACTCAACCCGAGTGTGGATTACTACTGACTCACAGCTTGAACCGCTGGGCATCACAGCTTGCCTACAAACCGCTGAGCCTCACAGCTTGCTGTCCGAGGTATCCACCTCGCCTGCTGAGCAACACAGCTTGCTGTCCAGTGGAATCCACCACTGCAACCGCTGGGGATTACAGCTTGACCAGTCCAGAGGCAGCACCTCTGCAAACGCTGACTAACATCTTGAAGAAGGTTTCAAAAGAAAAACAAAAACGGAAGTCACAGCAACTGAAAGCTGAAAATAAAGCACAAGAAATATAGCTCTCGAAGGAGCAGTTCTGGCTTGGATTTGATCCAAATGCCAGACAACCACTATCTCTCTCTCTTTCTCTGTTCGAGCTCTCTATCTCTCTCTTTCTCTTTTTTCTCTTCTGCTCTTCTTCTCTTTCTCTTTTTCTTCTCTGCTCTTCTCTTCTCTCTCTTTTTCTTCTTCTTCTCTTCACACTGGATCGTGCAGGCTCTCCTTTTCTTCTTCTTCGATCAGCCTTCTCCTGAGGAAGAAGATTTCCTTTTATAGTAGCAGCAAGCAAGAGGGCGTGTGGCTTCCACATTTCCCGCCCAGAAGCTTGGACCACGTGGCAGCATCCTGTCAGCCCTTCCAGCCTCGGATCACATGCCAGGTGCCAACCTCGGATCACGTGCCTTCATTAAGCTTCACGAACAGAACCTGTCAGACAGTCAGATAGAGTTATCAGTTTAAGACTGAAACCTTGTACATACTTTATAGTGTGTAATGTACAGACGTTGTATAGACTTGATGCAGTGCATGCAGCTCACCGATGCAGTGTGTAGACTTTGCAATGTATGGACTTTGCAATGCGAAGACAAAGCATGTACAGACTTGGAAATGCTTGAAGCACAGAATGCAATGGCTAAGGTTATGAGTGTATAGACTCTGCATGCGTGCTACATCAATGTACAGACTTGCTGACAATGAGTGTGCAGACTCTGCTTTGAGCATTGCACAATATATAGACTTAGTCATGCGTGCAGCAAAGACAATGTACAGACTATGCCATGCTCACAGTTAATGCATGTACAGACTTGTATGAGGAACAGGCTGTACAGACTTAGACGAATGAACTACAAGCTGCAATGTGAAGACTTCATCTCGTGCAAGCAAAAGCCAATGTATAGACTTGGCGTTTGTGCAAGCAGAACGATGTACAGACTTTGTGTTGTGAACACAGGCTGTATAGACTTTGAATGATGCATGCACAAGACACAACGGATGTATAGACTTAGAATGTGAAACCATGCCATGTACAAACTTTATATATTGATGTGACACCAAGCGGGGAGGGGAATTCGAGCTAGAAGTGATGAAAAGGCCGCCGATACCGATGCTGTCCACTCTCTGCGCTTCAGGACCGACTGTCGGTTCTCTTGACACTGCGGCCACTCCGGATTTTTGCTAAAGACAAAACCAGTGGGAAACTCTTCATAGCTGGACCGGGAAGACACCAGAATTTTCTTGATTTCTGTGGACGCCGATTCTGGTCGGGCAGACGGTTGAACAGAGTGGCAGGTCTGTTGCGCAGACTGTAACAGGTTCTCAGCAGTGGGAAGACGAGGATGCTGCGACCGCTCCCGAGCTCGGAATTAGGCACCGCTGAAGTCGTTGGTTCCGTTGACGAGTCGTCTTTGCAACGAAACTGACGGGGCTTCCAGATATGGTCGGAGATGGCCGGTAAAGCTTGAACACTGAAGGTGGTCGATGCCGATAGAGTGGAAGCAGAACTGCATGCCCGGTGGGAGAAAATTGATAACTTCTGGATCCGGATGCCAAACTGAGCTATGCTTCTTGGGGATGAAAGAAGACTCAGAGTAGAAGATTTTTGATGAAGAACTTCTACTCAGATTCCCAGGAGGTTGGCCGCTTCAGATCTTCCACTCCGGCTCTGGTCTTCTGTCCGAGCAGTTTTGCGCAGTCGAGGGAGAATGGACCTTCTGATCAGCCCGATGCTTGGATGGAGACGAAACCACCTCGCTTGGAAAGCTCTCTAGATGACCTTTCCATAGATGTATGCCTTGCCACCAGAAGATTCAGGGAAATGCCAAAGATGATGCAGCTTCTAGGACCAAATTTGCTGCCTGTGACCTGCAATGAAGTTGAAACCTTGTGGTGGCAAATGGTGGTGGAATGAGATGGAGGGAAGGGGAGGGCGACCTTGGTTGGGTTAGGGGCTAGAGTTGGGCGACCTAGGGTGTGGGGGGAATGGGAGAGGGGAGGGAATTTCGAATTTGGGCCTTGGGAGGGGTTATTTTAGCCTTGGGAAGGTGGTGGGATGCATGGGGAAGGAGAGTGGGGTAGTTGGGGGTTGGGGGTGAGGAGAGGATTGGAGGAGAGCTCTTGGGGTTGGGGTGAGTTAATGGAAGGGTGTGGGAACTAGGGAAAGAGTTATTAGGAGAGGGGAAGAGATAGAAAGTGGTTGGGAGGGGGAGGAGAGAGAAAGGGGCGCACCCCTTAGAGAAAGAGAGAGATAATGAGAGAGGGAAAGAGAGAGAGAGGGGGGGGAATCCACCCCTTAGAGAGAGAGAGAGAGAGAAGTTATAGAGAAAGAAAGAACCCAGGAGAATCCACTCCTAGAGAGAGAGAGAGAATATTGGAGAATCCACTCCAAAGAGAGAGAGAGATAGAAGGAGGGCAAGGGACCTCATGTTGGAGGTAGTTTTTCAAATATTTTTGATTCACTTCATTTTTTTTAAAAGAGAGGTGACATGGCACTTATATAGACTCCACAAAGAAGACCAAAAGATAACTCACCTAACACCTAACACCTACTCATCATAACTCTCTTGGGAAGACTAAAAGACACAAAAAATAAAAAAGACTCTTATATGATTATTGTGGACATAATTACTATACACATAAAACATGACCCATTAGGCCCATACATATGGCCCAATTAACATGAGACAACTAAAACATAAACATGAGACAACTAAGACATGAATATCTATTTGATAATTTTGTTGAAGCCGCTTGCCGATCCCGTCAAACCCCTCCACTTGGAGAAGGTTCAACCTCGAACCTTGATTCTCGAATCTCGAACTGCAGGACCCCGACTTGTTGGGACAAATCGGACGACTTGCTCTGATACCATTTTGATGTGACACCAAGCGGGGAGGGGAATTCGAGCTAGAAGTGATGAAAAGGCCGCCGATGCCGATGCTATCCACTCTCTGCGCTTCAGGACAGACAGTCGGTTCTCTTGACACTGCTGCCACTCCAGATTTTTTCTGAAGACGAAACCAGTGGGAAACTCTTCGTAGCTGTACCGGGAAGACACCAGAATTTTCTTGATTTCTGTGGACGCTGATTCTGGTCGGGGCAGACGGTTGAACAGAGTGGCAGGTCTGTTGCGCAGACTGTAACAGGTTCTCAACAGTGGGAAGACGAGGATGTTGCGATCGCTCCCGAGCTCAGAATCATGAACCGCTGAAGTCGTTGGTTCCGTTGACGAGTCGTCTTTGCAACGAAACTGACAGGGCTGCCAGATATGGTCGGAGGTGGCCGGTAGAGCTTGAACACTGAAGGTAGTCGATACCGACAGAGTGGAAGCAGAACTGTATGCCCGATGGGAGAAAATTGATAACTTCTGGATCCGGATGCCAAACGGAGCTCTGCTTCTTGGGGATGAAAGAAGACTCAGAGTAGAAGATTTTTGATGCAGAACTCCTGCTCATATTCCTAGGAGGTTGGCCGCTGAAGATCTTCCACTCTAGCTCTGGTCTTCTGTCCCAGCAGTTTTGCGCAGTCGAGGGAGAATGGACCTTCTGATCAGCTCGGTGCTCGGATGGAGACGAAACCACCTCGCTTGGAAAGCTCTCTGGACGACCTTTCCAGAGATGTATGCCTTGTGACCATAAGATTCAGGGAAATGCCGGAGATGATGCAGCTTCTAGGACCAAATTTGCTGCCTGCGACCTGCAATGAAGTTGAAACCTTGTGGTGGCAAATGGTGGTGGAATGAGATGGAGGGAAGGGGAGGGCGACCTTGGCTGGGTTGGGGCTGGAGTTGGGTGACCTAGGGTGGGGGGGGAATGGGAGAGGGGAGGGAATTTCGAATTTGGGCCTTGGGAGGGGTTATTTTAGCCTTGGGAAGGTGGTGGGATGCAAGGGGAAGGAGAGTGGGGTAGTTGGGGGTTGGGAGGTGAGGAGAGGATTGGAGGAGAGCTCTTGGGGTTGGGGTGAGTTAATGGAAGGGTGTGGGAACTAGGGAAAGAGTTATTAGGGGAGGGGAAGAGAGAGAAAGTGGTTGGGAGGGGGAGGAGAGAGAAAGGGGCGCACCCCTTAGAGAAAGAGAGAGATAATGAGAGAGAGAAAGAGAGAGAGGGGAATCCACCCCTTAGAGAGAGAGAGAGAGAGAGAGAGAGAGAAGTTAGAGAGAAAGAAAGAACCGAGGAGAATCCACTCCTAGAGAGAGAGAGAATATTGGAGAATCCACTCCAAAGAGAGAGAGATAGAAGGAGGGTAAGGGACCTCATGTTGGAGGTAGTTTTCCAAATCTTTTTGATTCACTTAATTTTTTTTTAAAAAGAGAGGTTACATGACACTTATATAGACTCCACAAAGAAGACCAAAAGGCAACTCACCTAACACCTAACACCTACTCATCATAACTCTCTTGGGAAGACTAAAAGACAGAAAAAATAAAAAAGACTCTTACATGATTATTGTGGACATAATTACTATAAACATAAAACATGACCCATTAGGCCCATACATATGGCCCAATTAACATGAGACAACTAAGACATGAATATCTATTTGATAATTTTGTTGAAGCCGCTTACCGATCCCGTCATATATGCAACGCTAGAGCATGTATAGACTTCATATATGCAGTGCTATGGCGTGTGTAGACTTCATATATGCAGTGCTATGGCATGTGTAGACTTCATATATGCAAGGTTGAGGTGTGTACAGGCTTAGTGAATGCAACACTGAAGCATGTACAGACTTTACGTATGCAAGACTATGAACATTACAAATGGATGTACAGACATGCCAGATGAATATGCAGACACAACGTGCATCATTGTGCAGACATTGCTGAAGTGTAGTGCAGTGTGCACAAGGTGAAGTATGCACAACAAAACTGAATGAACTAACATGCCGTCGACCATTGTACAGACTTCATATTCACTATGCAGACGTTGTGCAGACATGCTAATGTGTAACGTAGAATGCATCAAGCAAAGTGTGTACATTGAAGATGAATGCATAGACTTGCCGTCAACAGATGTGTGGACTTGGTGTACATGCGACAGCAGTGTATAGACATTACAATGCCTAGTGCACAAACTAAGTGTGTGCATGTGTGGACTTTGAATGCATGACACTGGGTGATGTACATACTTGCCACTATCAAATGTGCAGACTCCATGAGCATGCAGCAGCCTCTGTATAGACTTGCAGACTTGTGCAGACTAGCCAGTGTATGGACTTGGTGAGCATGCATCACACAATGTGCAGACTTCGTGCAATGCATGAAGAAGCAATGTATAGACATGGAGAGCAATGTGCAACCAATGTACATACTTTGCAATGCATAGACTTAATGCATGAGAACACAATGCACCATGTACAGACTATGCGATATGCAACCAGACGATGTCTAGACTTTGATAAATTGATGCACAACAAAAAGACGACTCTTTCCTAGGCGTCAGATTCAGAATGGACGCCCCTAGTGATGGGCGTCAAATTTCAAGCATAATAGAATGTATAGACTTTCTACGGCATCAAGGTAACCATGATGATGTGCAATGTTCAGACTTGACAAAGTGTGAAGAATATATGTTGTACAGACTTCAAGTGCGTGTAACAAGACAGTGTGCAGACTTCAGCTCTAAGTCTATAAAACCAATTGCAGTGTACAGACTTGGTGTTCTGAACGTAGGTAAAGATAAGGAATGTATAGACTTGCTCAGTTCAGAACGTAGGTAAAGATGCAATGTATAGACTTAACATGAGACGCTGCATGAGACGCAGATAGGCTGTATAGACTTTAAATGAGACTGTACAGACTTGGTCCGATGTACAGTGCAATGTATAGACTTTAAAGCTCAAGTGAGATGGTGGATGTACAGACTTGGGCTGTACACACTTTGAGAGACGATGCATGCTGTACAGACTTGAATGAGACACTGCATGAGCAAGCCGATGTATAGACTTACATGATGTATGGACTTGCCAAAGGAGTGATGCATGAGCAGGCAATCAATGTATAGACTTGCAAGTGCAGCACAAATATATGCAATGTATAGACTTATTGTGACTAGCACACTCATGCATTCTCCACAAAACAGATCAGTCATATGCAATCATGTGAGCAAAACAATATGGTGACTCATTCATGTTGCTATCATTAAAACACCACCTTATCATCAAAGCACAAGGGGCACAACAGCAGTAGCATGGGCCATGCTCCGGATTCTCCTCGATACGACCCCGTCATGTACGCCTTATACCATAGGCAGCAACGGGAGATCGAGACGTTAAAGGCACGGCTGGCTGAGTTAACCTCGCTAGTGACCGACCTGATCCAAGGCTCTCTCCGCCCGTGGGGTGGTCATGTGTCTCGGCCCTGAGACACCAGTCCTGATGCCTCTGTCTGGTCAAGGAGGGAGACAAGAGATACGGCAAGCCCATTAACCGGGCGGCCAGCCAGGCGAGGCCTGACACTCCAAGAGAAGCTGTAGAAGCCCTATTCCTTCCCAAGAGAGAAGACTCGGGGTATCTTTGACTGGGCCTGCCATTACGGCAAGGTCTCCCTCCCAGGGTCCAAGAGGCCACACGACACCCGAAGAAGTGGGGACCCACTGTTTTGTCCCTATCACCAGATACTGGGCCACGCCATCGAAGACTGCTATGTCTTCAAAGACATTGCTCAAGACCTCATTGACAGGGATGAGCTCAGAATGAGAGACTATATGGTAGCCCCGCCACGCCCCCATGTGACGGACAGCCCCAGAAGAGGAGCCTATACAGTATCTATCTAGTACCAGACGCCTGAAGATGCGGCTGCCCCGACCCTCGCTGGAGTGGTCTATGATGAGTACACAGAAGACCCCGAGGTGACCCTGTGCCTTTCTACGCCAGCGGACCCCGCGGGCCCGGCGGCTATGGCCCAGGAGGAGTGCGCGGTGAACGTAGCCTCCACGCCCAGTCACGAGGAACAAGAAGAGGGGGATGGCGTCCTCGAGCTCGAGAACAATGAAGACCGAGACTTTGTCGATTTGTCGCTAGCCCCACCAGAAATTGAAAATGGCGGCCAGGCTACCGTCGACGAATTGATTGAGATCAACCTCGGCACAGAAGGCGACCCCAGGCTGACCTTTCTTAGTGCTCTTATGCCCCCACAGGAGAGGGAACAATACACGAAGCTACTGCAAGAATTCCGAGATTACTTTGCCTAGAACTACAAAGAAATGCCCGGGCTCAGCCCCGAAGTAACTCAGCACATTTTGGCCATTGATCCCAAGGTGGAGCCAGTGAAGCAGCCTCCCCGGCGTATGAGGCCAGAATTGATCAGCCAGATCTGCAAGGAGGTCGACAAGCTCATAGACGTCGACTTCGTGGCGGAAAACCGGTACACTACTTGGTTGGCCAACATCGTACCGGTGAAGAAGAAGAATGGATATATCAGGATTTGTGTGGTTTTCCGCGACCTGAATAAAGCCTGCCCGAAAGATGACTTCCCGGTACCTATCACCGAAGTGATGATTGATGCAACCACTGGTCACAAGGCCCTGTCTTTTATGGACAGATCATCCGGTTGTAACCAAATTTGGATAGCCGACCACGATCGGATCCACACGGCCTTCAGATCTCCCAAGGGGATATTCTACTACAAGAGGATGCCCTTCGGCCTCAAGAATGCCGGTGCTACATATCAGCGGGTGATGACCAAGATCTTCGACGAGCTGCTATATAGCAAGGTCGAATGCTACATTGATGATCTAGTCGTCAAGACTAAGAAAAGAGATGAGCATCTGAGTGACCTTAGGGTCGTCTTCCAAAGGCTCCGGTTGTACGGGCTGAAAATGAACCCCATGAAGTGCGCCTTCGGCGTGTCCAGCGGGAAGTTCCTAGGCTTCATTGTCCGGCACAGAGGGATCGAGATTGACCCCTTCAAAATAAAAGCCATCCAGGAGCTGCCCCCTCCGAAGAATCTGGAAGATCTAAGGTCCCTACAGGGCCGTCTAGCTTACATCCACAGGTTCATTTCCAACTTGTCGGGGCGTTGCCAACCCTTTCACAAACTAATGATGAAGAATGCACCCTTCAGCTGGGGTCACGAATGCCAGCACGCGTTCGACCAGCTAAAGGAGTACCTGAAGACCCCACCAGTCCTGGGGGCGCCTGTCAAAGGCAGACCGCTTATTGTCTATATAGCGGCCACCAAATATTCACTGGGGGCAATGCTTGCCCAGAATAATGATGAGGGAAAGGAGCATGCTCTCTACTACCTCAGCCGAAGATTGGTGGGAACGGAGGCCAAGTACACCCCGATTGAGAAGGTCTACCTTACCTTGGTCTTCGCAGTCAAAAAGCTGAGGCACTATATGCTGTCGCATGAAGTAAGTTTAATATCCAGAGCTGATCCCATCAAGCACGTCCTCTCCCAGCCAGTCCCGAAGGGGCGCCTTGGCAAATGGGCCGTGCTGCTCATGGAGTTTGACATCACCTACGTGCCGCAGAAGGCCATCAAGGGGCAAGCCGTCGCGGACTTCTTCGCAGCACACCCTGTGCCCGAAGACTCTCCGTTGGCCACCGAGCTGCCCGAAGATGAAACACTGGAGGTGGACCAACTCCAACAAGCCATCTGGTAGTTGTATTTCGACGGGGCCTCGAGAACAGAAGTGACCCCGTCCGGATGCACCAAGGTACGGGCCGGAGCCCGCATCGTCCTCAAATCGCCAGACGGAGAAGTGCTGCACACTTCCTACTGCATTAGCAAGCCTTGTACAAATAATGAAGTAGAATTTGAAGCTCTGATCATCGGCCTCCAGGTGGCCCTCCAAATGGAGATCAAAATGCTCCAAGTATTCGGCGACTCGCTGCTGGTCGTCAAGCAGGTCCAGGGGCAGTTCGACGTCCGGAAACCTGAGTTGCTCCCTTATCACACTAAGGCAAAGGGGCTCATGGAGCGATTCTACCTCCTCGAGATAGGCCACGTCGCCAGAGGAGAGAATGCACAAGCCGATGCCCTGGCAAAATTGGCAAGCTCGCTAGCGGTGCCGCCAGATGGATCTCTCAATATCCAAGTAATAAATCAATGCCAAGTGCCCAGCATGATAGAAGAAGAACTAGAAAAAGAAGAGCTAGAAGTCACTACAGTAGAAGCCGTCGGCCTACCTGACTGGAGAGACCCCCTGATGCAGTGGTTCAAATATCGGCAACTACCTGAACGAAGAGAAGAGAAGATCAAGCTAATCAGAACCAAGGACTCCTATGAGTTCCGAAATGGAATATTATTCTGAATTGTGGCCGACGCCAAACAGAAGCTACTCCTTCGATGTCTCTCCATTGAAGAGGCCTGGAGGGTCATGAAGGAAGTCCATGCCGGGACAGCTGGTGCACACCAGGCGGGACCAAAAATGAAGATTGAAATAAAGAAGCTTGGCTACTGCTGGCCGGCAATATTTGACGACTGCTGTAAATACGCTAAGTCGTGTCAGAAGTGTCAGGTGCATGCCACCATACCCAGAAGGCCACCCGTGCAGCTGCAGCCAATGGTGCCCAGTTGGCCATTTGCCCAGTGGGGAACAGACGTCATGGGTCCCTTACCTACGTCATCCATCGGTTGCAAGTACATTTTGGCGGCAACCGACTACTTCTCCCGTTGGGCAGAGGTTGTCGCCTTAAGGGAGGTCACCGAAGAGATCGTGGCCAGGTTTGTCCGCCGTAACATCATATTCCGGTTTGGCGTGCCTGACCGGATTGTGTCAGACAACGGCAGCCACTTCCGCAACCAGAGGGTCTACCGACTGGCAGAAAAATACAAAATTGATTGGAGGACATCGACTCCTTATAATCCACAGGCTAATGGGCTGGCCGAAGCTTTTAATAAGACACTCTGCACCCTCCTGGCCAAGATTGTTAGCTCTAACAAAAGGCACTGGGAGGAGAAGATGTATGAGGCGATATAGGCATACCGAACCGTATACAAGACCCCAACAGGCTGCTCACCTTTCTCTCTAGTATACGGCTCGGAGGCAATCATCCCCATTGAATTGGGGATACCTTCCCTCAGAGTCGCCATTCAGCACGGCCTTGTCCATGAAGGGCAGACCAACGTCGAGCGAAGGCTCGAAGAGCTCTCCAGCCTGGAAGGAAAGTGGCTTCAGGCCCAACAGAACATCCAGGTCTACCAGGCCCGAATAGCACGTGCCTTTGACAAGCTCGTCAAGGAATGCGAATTCAAGAAGGGCGACCTTGTCATGGTCAAGAGAAGATGTCATGGCCGCCAACCCCAAGGGCAAACTGAATGAGAACTGGCTCGGACCCTACGTAGTCCAAAAAGTCTACGAAGGCGAAGCCTATGTAATTGTCAACCACCGCGGGGAAGTTCAATTCCCGCCTCTTAATGGAAGGCACTTGAGACTGTACCACGCTCCGGTGCCCCCATTCAATCAATAATATTATTCTCCGCCCTATTTTGGGCGGATTCGCGTGATTGATGCCCAAACGACTTGATCGCTATCCATGTTTTCAAAAAAGAGAAGAGAAGAAAGAAGGAAGAAGGGGAAAAAAAGAAAGAAAAGAAGAAGAGGAAAGTAAAAAAAAGGGAAGAGAAAAAAAAGAAGAGGAGAAAAAGAAAGAAAGAAGAAGAGAAAAGAGAAGGGAAAAAAGGGAAAAAAGGAAAGAAAAAAGGAGAGAAAAGAGAAAATAGGAAAAAAAGGAAAAAAAAGAAGAAGAGGAAAAGAAAGAAAGAAGAAGAGAAAAGAGCAAGGGAAGAATAAAAGCTAAGAAGAGGGGGGAACGCCCCCCCCCCCCCATTTCCAGTCATCGCCCCGTATCAGCGGAGATACTGAAAGCTAAACAAACTCTTCTCTCCGTCCTCCCCGGGCGGCGAGTACCCCTTTGACTTGGACCTCTCATCCAGGTCATTGACTAAATAAACTCTTCTCTCCGTCCCTTCGGGTGGCGAGTACCTCTTTGACTTGGACCTCTCGTCCAGGTTATTGACTAAACAAACTCTTCTCTCCGTCCTCCTCGGGCGGCGAGTACCTCTTTGACTTAGACCTCTCGTCCAAGTCATTGACTAAACAAACTCTTCTCTCCGTCCCTTCGGGCGGCGAGTACCTCTTTGACTTGGACCTCTCGTCCAGGTTATTGACTAAACAAACTCTTCTCTCCGTCCCTTCGGGCAGCGAGTACCTCTTTGACTTGGACCTCTCGTCCAGGTTATTGACTAAACAAACTCTTCTCTCCGTTCTCCTCGGGCGGCGAGTACCTCTTTGACTTGGACCTCTCGTCCAGGTTATTGACTAAACAAACTCTTCTCTCCGTCCTCCCTAGGCGGCGAGTACCCCTTTGACTTGGACCTCTCGTCCAGGTCATCAACTAAACAAACTCTTCTCTCCATCCTCTCCGGGCGGTGAATATTCCCTTTGACTTGGACCTCTCATCCAAGCCACTGACTAGACAAACTCTATTCTCCGTCTCCTCCGGGTGGCGAATATTCCCTGCGATTTGGGCCTCCCATCCAGGTCATGGGTTAAGCAAAATTTTCTTCCGCCACCCCTTCGAGCGACGAGAGACCCAATCCCTAACCAAGGTTCCCCGCCTAAGGTCAGCGCACAGTTCCAATGGCATGGCAAGACCGGTGATCCACCCATTTGGCATGGTGGAGTGATCCCCTCATCCTTCCCCTGGGAGGATGAGCACTCTCCCGTGCCCCGACATGGGTCCCCAGCCTGGTTCCCTGAGGGCGGACTGCCGCGAGGACTTACATTCTGCCAATGTGGTCCAACGCCGAAAGGGAAGGAAAGAGGGCGGAGGAAGAAGAAACTAATATGTACAAAAAGAAAGACAGAGATCCTCCTAGGGCGAATGCCACGCATACTGAAAGGACGTGTGAAACAATAGGTGTTCTGTTCTATTCAAAGAATGATCAAACTACATATGCTTCGGGGCATACCCCAATGCTACATCTCAAAAGAAGAGGGAAAAAGAGAACTAAGGCGGTGGCAACGCTCAATCGACGCCCCTGAAGATGTCTTCTAGAGTGAGGATTCTGACTCAAGGAAAGTTTGTCATGTCGCGTAATCGGCCCCTCTGTTCTTCGAGTCGAGCGAGCTCGGTCTCCACGGACGCCATCTCAGCATGGGCAACGGCAAGTGCCTCGCCCTCTTTCTCTACTGTCTCCTCAGCTCGGGCAAGGTCGGACCTGGAGGTGGCAAAGTAGCCCTCCAGCTTCGCGATTCGATTCCTGAGGGAGCAAACGTCGCTCTGGCCTCCCTCCATGGCCTTCCCGTGCTACTCTGCGTCGTCGCGCCGCGCCTCCAGAATTTGCAAATATTCCTCTGCCTGGGCATCGAGAGCGGAGCGCTCGCCGGGGGCTTGAGTCTCGAGGAACTCGCGATGCATAACATACTTCAGCAGGAATAGAACCCGTCGTGACCATTCCACGAGTGGGCAGCCCAACACTTGCAGTGCCCCGGTCAGCTGCGTCACTATGCTCTGCACCTCCCGGTATGACAAAGAAAGATCGGCGAAGAGCATCGTCCGCAATGTCACCAACATCTGTCGGACCGGTGCGCCTGATGAGGTGTGGCTGACCGAGGGCACGGTCGGAGGGACAAAATCTACAGAGCTGTCCACCTCGGCCCATAAATTAATGTCCACGGCGACTGAAGAAGATGGAAGAGCAAGGGCCAAGTCCCCTGGCCAGCGCAGCTCAACAAAAGACCCCTGGCGGGTCACCGCCAGGGGAATGGATAAGGCCATCGCCAAATCGCTTGGTGTCGCCGCCGTCTCCCTGGGCGGGGATGCAGGTGCCGCTGCTGTAGGCAAAGGAGGGGCCTCGAGCAAAGCCGGGCCCGAAGCCATCGCTGGTCGACCCCTCTCCTGCGTCTGGGACCCCTCCAGGTGTGCCTGAAGCCCCGTGAATATCTGCTTCAAGAGCGGGTCCTCCATCTTGGCCGGAAGCTTCGGGAGAGGCGGAAGCGGAACTATTAGGTGGGGTATGCCTCCCGCTTGCACAAGTGCTACGAGGCTCTCCGCCCCCGGGGCCGAGACCGGAGCCGACCCCTCCGCCGCTATTGGACCAATGGTCGGTCTCCGTTTGGCGACGGCCTTCCGGACACGGCAGACGTCTTCCCTGGCGTCGGCGTTGCCTGACCATGTGGAGAGGAGTCAGCTACTCGCTATCTGGAATAAATCACACGGGATCAAGAGGCAGAAAGGAACCACAAGGCCCACGTGCTTACCTCGGCCACCAGGGTGGAGCCGCCTTCGGGCGCGATCTCCCCCTCTTCTAAAGGCTCATCCGACATTCCGGGAGCACTCGGAGTTTCCGCGGCTGACTCCTGCCGCAGAGCCTCAAACAAAAGGGCTAGCTTGCCCAGGCCCGCGTCGACTCCCACCGGGCGGTTGACCGGCGCGACTGGAGCGGCCTTCTCCACAACCTCCGGCTCGGTAAGTTCCTAAAAATCTGGGAATAACAAGAATAAAGTCATTAGGCGACCATAGAAGAGGGGGGGGTCCGGCCCAAGCAAGCTCACACTTACAGCAGCCTTCCCCATTAAGCTTGAGGAGCCAGTAAGTAAGGGGGCCTTGAAGATCGACTTGGGCGGCCCTGATGCTTCAGACGCGCCCTCGCCAGAAGCCACTTCGTCGGAGGAATAATCGTAATCTACCTCTTCGCCCGATGAAGACTCGACCGCCACAGGTTCTTCCCTTGCCGGCAAAGGGGCCTCCGCTTCGAGGTCAATGATTGGCGCATCCTCCCGTGGGCTGGGTGAGGCTGGCGCACCAGACTTCAACCTCTTCCTCACATACATGTGCGTCGCCGGGAGGGGTAGGCGCCCTAATAGCCCAATAACTGTTGCGGCAGCGCCTGCCACATAAAAGAAAAGGCAAGTCATATCGAACGTAGTGAGTTCTAAAGAATGAAGGAAGTCAAGCGAGCGGATGGAGACAACTACCCCCTTCAGCTTCTGCAACATGAGGCGGCTCGCGGACGGCCTCCTTGATGGGCGACACTGCCTCAGCAACCGCGGCCTTGCCCTCGCCCGGGATCAGCACAGGTGCTGGCTCCTCCGTACCGCCTGAAAGAAAGAAAGGCAATTGTCATATGTACATACAAGCCCCCCCCCCCCCGGGAGGCAAATAAATCCCAAAGGACGTCAGCGGCCGGTGAACCTCACCAGCATCGTGACTCGGCTCAGTCCGGGTGACTTCAAACTCCTCGAAGGATAAAACGGGAGCCACCGGGGAGACGGTCACCGGAGCCGGGGACCCCTCGGTCCGCCTTCGCTTCGCCGCTTTGGCAGCCACCAATGCCTTCTTAACGGGCGACTTCGCCCGGGACCTCCCCTTGGCTTGCAGTAGGGGGGTCGGAGTTGGCGCCGAAGTCACCTCGGCTACGGCCGCGGTCTCACCCATGTCAGGGATAGGCGCAAATGTCGGCTCCCCTACTTCGGGAAGGGGCACGGGTGCAGGCTCTTCCACAGTAGCTGAGACAAAAAGGAAGAAGCGCTCATGTGTAAAGTCCTTGCTCCAAAGTAAAGCCGGAGCCTGAAGGATACGATGGGCGGGGGATTCTAACCGGCGGGCTGACCCGGCTCGGCCCGGGCGGCTTCAAACTCCTCGAAGGAGGGAATCCTTGGCGCCGAAGGAATAGTCACCGAAGCCTTAGCAGCGTCCATTTTCCTGCGCTTCGCCTCTCGCCGCCTGGCCACCTTGGCGGCATCCACTGCCTTCTTCACAGGCGACTTCGCCCGGGACCTCTTCGCAGCCTTGGGCAAGGGAGCCGTGGTCAGAGCTGGCAGTGCTGCCTCAAAATAGGCGGGCTTCTGGATGAGCCGAAGGAAATTCTGGTATGTCGCCATCTGTGTGCTGTCAGGGTGGTCTGTTAAGAAGAACAAATGTATACACATGTGATTAGCATCCGATAATCTGCTAAGGTCGCAGCAATGAGAATAAAAAAGGAAAGTGGAAAGGTGAAATACCGTGAGGACCAGTATACAACCGAAGCGTTATCGGCCAATAGCTCAGGGACGGTTCCTTATCCCGACGCGCCGCCTCTCGGACCAGCCAGCACACGTCTTCGATCTTCTGGCAGCGATCAGTGAGAGCAGCCAGGTCCGCATGCTTCTTCGACGAGAGGTGGCAGAAAAGATTGAAGTGGTCCATACCCCACCCATCGGCATAATAATATGAGATATGCAGGCGCTTGCCCAAGATGGCGGCCGTCTGGTCTTCGATCTTCAGCCCATTTACTCGGAGAAGGACGTATAGCCACGTGGTGTCTTTGTAATTTTCGGGCTTCCTCTCCTCCCGCCTCACGAACGTGCGATGTGGGCAGATCGGGTCTCTCTCCGGGTGCCAGCTCTTTGCGGGAGTGCCCTCCTCTTCCATGGGGAGCGGATAATTGATAAGTTCCAGACGGTCACTCCCTATCCGGCAAACGTCCCTCAGGGTCTTCTTATAGTTATCCTTCGCCACCGGGGGTAACTCCACTTTTGGTGTCGGCCTCGCTTCCCGGGCTTCCAGGCGGGCGGCCAGATATGCCACCACCTCCTTCTCCTGCCTGTTCTTGAGCCGGAGGAGATGCTCCGGCTCAATATCGAGTACCGGTACCGGCTGCCTGCTCCGGAACTTCCTCTCGGCCCCATCCCAACAGCCGGTCTTGTGCAACCGATAGAAGGCCGTCCGGGTGTTCCACCATTTTATATACTCCGGGGTCACTCGGGGGATGCGACTGGGGGCTGGCACTCTGAAGGTGGCAGAGTCCGCCCGATGGAAGAAATCCCACCAGCTCCTGGCATGCTCGGCGACCGAACTTCCCCGGAGATTTCGTGAAGGCAAGCCGAACTGTGCATGATAGACAGGGATATGCTGATCATATCCGAAGTTTCAGCCAAACCGAAAAGGGTAATATGGCTCCAGTAGCACATTGTTCCCCTTCCTAAATGCCAGCACACTTGGGCGAATAGATAGCGCCCAGTCTCTCAGCTCGGGCTCAAGCAATGGGCGGACCACGTTCTCTTGGCTGATGGGGTGGACGTACTTCTCCACCTGATCGTCTTTGCATTCCCTCTTATTGTTCACCAGAGGGCTTAAGTGTGCGGCAAGCGTCCAGAAGTGAATGGTCCCAGCCGCGTCCCGGGGAACCGTTATCAACCGGCCCCGAATATCATACAACCGCTGGGAGGTAGACCCTGGCTCTGCGTTGGCGAACTCCAGCATCCTCGGCACCAGCCCCCAGTCTTGAAGAGGGTGTGGGGCGAACTCTGGGAATAGTGAGCAGACCCATTCATTGAAGAAGTGCAACGGGCACACATACCGGGCTTGCCTCGGGAACTGATGAGTGCCGATGTCTCCCAGCGCCTTGTAGATCAGACAGAGAGCAGCCGGGCATAGGGACAGCTTGATTCCCCACGCCATTTGACACGCCGGGTAGATGGCGTCCAGTCGAATGACTGTCTCGTCCCCGTATGGCATGGCAAACGAGCACAGCCAGTACGTTAAGTAAGCGACGCAATGCGTCAATGGGTCGACCCCCATCGGATTGGGCCCACTCCGGCGCCCCCTGGAAGGGATCTTCACGTCGATCTTGGGCTTGGCACGCTTCTTACGAGCAACAGCCGTGTCGATGCATGGAAACTCCGCATATTGCTTTAGTCTATCATAAAAATACTGCAACCACAGAGTCAGGCGGACCCTCTTCCGATCCCCGCGAGGGGGCTACCTCCCACCATGCGCTAGCTGATATAACTCCCGGTATGCCTTCATGAGGTACCGGTATGAATACCCGAGAGAGTAGTAGCCATCCCCATTGGTTTCATCTTTGATCAGGTCGGGGAGGCATACTTCTTCATAAGGCTCCCCGTCAATGGGCAAGCCGCTCAACTGGCTGAGGCTCCACAGGTCCAGTGAAGTTTCACCTTCTGCCGTGTAAAAAGTGTTGGTCTCAGCGCTGAACACTTCTATCATGCCGCAACAGAGGCCCTTGGAGATGGGGTAGCTGTAGCGGGAGGCGTAGACGCTGTGATATATAACGGCTCGGACCAACAACAGGGCGTAGTTGAATAGCACATACTCGGTGAACTCTACTGCCCCTTCTCGGAAGCTGTGTGCATCCTGAAGCTTCAGCTCCCCGAACCAGCCTAGCGAAAGCTCGTACTTGAACCAGATGGCCAGACAGTCCAGAACGAACGGCTCCTCCCTATAGCCCCATTTCAGGGGAGCCAAGAAGAGACCAAAACGGGGCGGTTCACCCTGCACTCGCCCAACAGACATGTCCCACTTCGCCGGGACGAATTGGGGTGCTCGCACCAGCCTGTCTTCAGCCGGCAACACCTCTTGGATCCCCAGGACAAGCTTCCAGCCCCGGGCCTCCCCCACCAGATACATAGGGATACTCCTTGGGATAGTATACAACAAACTGTCGCGTGCTTGCATGATCACTTGCTCGACCTCCCGCACAGCCCGTAGCTCCTACCTCTCCTGGGAGCGAAAGTACTTCAAAAATCGGATGAGATGCTTATCCTTCGGGAAGTCCCTCCGATATTCGCCGGTCCGATCGAAGGTGAAGTGGTTCTCAACCCGAGAGAGTAGATTATAGTCCACCGTCTCAATCTCAGAGTCCGAAGACATGGCCAGCATTGCTATTTCAGCATGCTCCCTGTCTAGTTCCTCTACATTGAGCCATGTGACGGCTGGCACTGGAGCCTGGGGAACAAGATCGGCACCGACAGTGGCAGCAAGAGCAGAAGAACCGCTTGGGACAGCCATTTATCTGCAAAGATACGATAGAAGAAGATCAGAATAAGCCATGGGTGAAGGGAAATGAAAACTGTAAAGGGGCTCTACTACAAGTAAAATGAATAAGACACTGCCAATTTCTGACAAAATTTCGACAGAGTTTCCCCTAGGCCAGAGGCGTAAGGGAAAACACGGGTGCGCGTCCACAAGGAGTGACGGCCCCAACAAAGTCATGGTGGGCCCCGAGAGGCAACACCAGAAGTCCACCGATCGAAGAAATCCTCCTTTTTCCCCCTGCCTGCATACTGCCTAAGGCCCTCCCCCGGCACGCCTTGGAATGGCCTTCGCCGGCATGCCCCGTGGTGGCCTTCACCGGCACGCCCTGCGGAAGCCCTCACCGGCACACCCCAGCGCTCGCTTCGCCGGTACTCCCCATTTGGGCCTTCACCGGCATGCCCTGCGGCAGCCCTCACCGGCACACCCATCGAGGGGCTTCACCGGTGCACCCCTGGCACCACCTCGCCGACACACCCCTCTGCCCGCTCCCCGGCACGCCCACGCGGGCTTTCGCCGGTACGCCCATGGGGAACCTCTTCCCCGGCACGCCCTAAGGGGCCCTTCCCCGGCACTCATGTCGACCTCTTCCCTGGCACGCCCTAAGGGGGCCTTCCCCGGCACTCATGTCGACCTCTTCCCCAGCATGCCCTTGTGGGGGGGCCTTCCCCGGTGCACCCCTGGCACCACTCCCCGGCACGCCTTCGATCCTTCTTCCCCGACACGCTCCGGCGGCCTCCTCCACCGCACGACCGACGATGCCTCACTGCCTTCCATGGCCCAAGAGAAGAGGATGAAGAGGAGGAGGAGAAAGGAAAATGAGAAGAAGAGAAAGGAGAAGAAAGAGGGAGAGAGGGGCGAGGAAGGCTAGGGCTCCGCGCCCTCTGAAACAGAGAAAGAAGAAGGGGGGACAGAGAAGAGGAAAAGAGAAGGAAAGAGAGGGAGAAGAAAGAAGAAAAAGGGGGGGCTCCACGGCCGCCTCCTCACCACGACGACGACGACGGTGGCGGAGTGGACGCCCGGCGCCGGAGAGGATGGAGAAGAGAAGGAAGAGGGAGGACGGGGGGTGCCTCGCCCGTTCGGTCACCGAGGAGGGAGAAATAGAGAGGGAAGAGGAAGAGTTTGAACAGGGGTGGCCCGTTCGAGCCACCCCCGCCCCTTTATATGGAGGGCGAGCAAAAAAGGGAAAAAAGGGGGAAATGGAAGAAGAAAAAAAAGAATGGGAAAAAAGGGAGGAAACAAAAAAAGAGAAAGAAAAAGAAAGAAAGACAAAGGGAATTTCGACAAAAGAGAGGGACAAAAGGGGGGGAAATAGAAATAAAAAAAGAAAGGGAAAAAAAGAGAGAAAAAAAGAGAAAAAAAGAGAAAAAGAAGAAGAAAAAAAGGGAAAAACAAATAAAAAATAAGTAAAAAAATAGAATAGTAACAATAAATAAATGTAAATATGCCGGCTTACACACGTGCGTACATATACGCGTGCACGAGGGTGTGTACACAAATATGTATATATGTACGTATACTTCAAGGTGAGGCACGAGGGTGGACGCCTCCAGGGGCACGGTCCGTCCTCACACTCCTCTAAATCGACGGGCGCCTATGCGGATGAAGACGACTCCACCCTCGTCTCAGCATTAGCCCATCCCGCCAGCGAATAAATCCTTTTCTGGCACGAAGCTTCGTGCCCCGGCCGCCTTCTCTCGTATAAAATCGCCGTCGCAGGCCTTACGCCCGAATCAGCACGATCTTTACCCTTGCGCTGGCATTAGTCCCTTGCCAATGAACAAGTCCCTTTCCGGCGCAAGGCTCCGTGCCCTAGCCACCCGCTCTCACACGATATTGCCATTACGGACCCTACGTCCGAATCGGCAGGAATTCTCCCGTTGCGTTGGCATTATCTTCTTGCCAACGAGTGAGCCGTGTCTTTCGGCGCAAGGCCTCGAGCCCTAGCCAACCATTACATATCACCCACTTGTCAAATATATATATATATAATAAATAAGAGAAAGGGGCTAAAAATAGAGGTGCCCCGCCGGACTTGCCCCTATTCAGGGACAAGGGCAAAAATGGCAACAACCCAGATGTGACGAAAACCCGAAGGGGCGCTGCAGACAAAATCGGGTACCCCGCCACGTGAAAACCCGAGAGGGCGCGTGGGCAAAAGTAAGAGGGGGCCGGTGCCGGTGAAAACCCGAAAGGGCGCTTGTACCGGTAATATGGTTCAAAAAAAGAAGAGAGAAGAAAAGAGACAAAGAGACCAACATCCTACGTCAGTTCCCGACACCTTGTCGGCACTGATGAAGAGAAGAAGAGACAAAGAAACTACGTCAGTCCCCGGCACCCCGTCGGCACTGATGAAGAGACAAAGAGACCAACATATCATGTCAGCTCCTGGCACCCTGTCGGCACTGACGAAGAGACCAAAAGACAACAAGCCAGGTCAGCTCCCGGCATCCTGTCGGCGCTGACGAAGAGATAAAGAGACCAACATATCATGTCAGCTCCCGACACCCCGTCGGCACTGACGAAGAGAAGAAGAGACCAACAAACCAGATCAGCTCCCGACACCCCGTTGGCACTGACGAAGAGAAGAAGAGACCAACAAACCAGGTTAGCTCCCGACACCCCGTCGGCACTGATGAAGAGAAGAAGAGACCAACATATCATGTCAGCTCCCGACACCCCGTTGGCACTAACAAAGAGAAGAAGAGACCAACAAACCATGTCAGCTCCCGACACCTCGTCGGCACTGACGAAGAGAAGAAGAAACCAACAAACCACGTCAGTCCCCAGCACCCCGTCGGCACTGACGAAGAGAAGAAGAGACCAACAAACCAGGTCAGCCCCCGACACCTCGTCGGCACTGATAAAGAGAATAAGAAACCAATAAACCAGGTCAGCCCCCGGCACCCCGTCGGCACTGATGAAGAGATGAAGAGATCAACATACTACGTCAGTTCCCGACACCCTGTCGGCACTGATGAAAAGAAGAAGAGACAAACGTACTACGTCAGTTCCTGACGCTCTATCGGCACTGATGAAGAGAAAAAGAGAGACAAGTATACCGTGTCGGTTCTCGACACCCCATCGGCACCGACGAAAGGAAAGAAGAGACAAGCACACCCACGGGCACCGCCTGGCTCATCCTTCGCCTGCGCTACCCGTGGGTGGGGGGCATTTGTGGACATGCAAAATTGCACTACTGTATGTCCCAACTAGTCCAGCATCAACAACAACGTCGACTGAAGAGACTGTGAAGAAGGGAAGGCCATCCGGACTCTCTGAACACACACACACAGCTGTGAAACCGCCTCCGGAGTCACGACAGTGAAGAGAGATCAACCACCTAGAGCCCCACAATTCATGGGCCTCAAAGAAAATCAGACAAACCATAATTCATGCTCACAACGGGCTCAGAAATGCACCCCTGATGGCCTTCAATGGCACACCCTGGTGGCCTTCAGCGGCACACCCAGGGTGGCCTTCAGCGGTACGCCCTTAGGTCTTCAGCGGCACGCCCCGAGCCCTTCAGCGGCACAGCCTCAGTGCCCTTCAGCGGCACGGCCTCAGTGGCCTTCAGTGGCACGCCCCTTAGTGGCCTTCAACGGCACGCCTTTTTGGCCCTTCAGCAGCACGGCCCTTTGGCCCTTCAGCGGCACGGCCCTTTGGTCCTTTAACGGCACGCCCTGAGGCCCCTTCAGCGGCACACCTCTAGTGGTCTCCAGCGGCATGCCCTTTGAGCTCTTCAGCGGCACACTTACCGTGTCTTCCAGTGGCACGCCCTTTTGGCCCTCCCGCGGCACGCTTGTCGAACCCACCAGCGGCACAGTGTTCAGGCATTCCAACGGCACGTTCGGCAGACCAAATCTCGAGCCCATGCCCTACATATCCTTGGCGCGCAGTGGGCTGTCCGAGGTGTCGGCCAGAGGTTGGGCCACGCAGGATACTCCCCTGTCATCCAAGACGGGGGAAGTCAAACCCCATCATGACCAGTCGCTTCCCGCTTCCGGCTGCCGTGTTCGAACGCTCCCGCCGTGTGGGGTATAAAAACCCCTCTTCTTCGGAGGAGAAGAGGAGGACAACCAGGGAGAGGAGAAAGAAGAGAACACGCAGAGAGAAGAAAAGAAAGGGAGAGAGCCACCGTCTCCAAAGGAAGAAGAAGAAGAGAAGAAGAAGAAGGAGGGAGAGCTTCAACGGGGGATTCCCCTCTGACAGCCATCCAGAAGAAAGAGTAAGGGAGGCGAAGAGAGAGAGTGTGCGTGGTGTAATACGGGGGACCGGAGAGGGCAGCGAGCCTTCGCCCCTGCCCGGCTCTGGCTCCTCCCATTTCTTTCTCATTTTTCTCTTTTCTTTTCTCCTCCCTCCATTGTACTCAGTGCTCCAATGCTTTGATATGTACATGGCCAGCTACGACCCTTGTTGTGCTTGAATAGAAAAGTTTTCTTAATTTTATTCTCCCTTTTGATGTTTCCGCGGGTTCGAATGTATGTGTGCGTGTTCGAACATTTCCCCCTCCGTTTATGTCTTCCGAGGGCTCGTCTTCGACAAGGGTTTTCATTCCCCTCGCTACTGCTCCTCCCTCGCCTTGAAATGTCCAACCATGCACATTCCCATACCGTCCCTGTGGGTTAACCTCTTTCCCCTTTCCTCTCCGACTCCACCCCGTTGATTAGCCCTTCGCTTGGTTCCTTCAGCCCTTAGGCTAGATACCTTATTTGGTTCCCCGCCGGTCCACCTTCACCACGGTGCAACTTATCCAGCCCCCAGCGGTACGCCTTACCACCTTGGCCAAAACTCCGCCCCGGCACGCCTTTTCAGCCCTTCGCCGGCACACTCATCCCCCTTCAGGTGGACTCCACCGGTACACCCCCCTGATCTCCCTAGTCCAGCACCCTTCTAACCAGTCCCAGGGAGGCCTCGTTCATCGCTGCTTTTGGGTTTTCCGAGGTTTTATGAAAGGTGCTGCCGCCTTCGGGCGCCCACCTCCAACTGTCGAGTTCCGCCACTCCATGTGGGCACGTTCCCTTTATCTCCCTTACGCTCGGGTCAAGGGGAGATGCTGCCGAATTTTCATTGGAAATAATAACACATTGAAAGGATAAAAGGATGCAACAAACAAATGGAACAACAACATATTAAAGGGTAAAGGAAAATAACGAACGAGTGGAACGCTCGGCGATAAAACACTCCAACCGGAATAAGACACTGTGGACGACGTAAAAAAAAAGAAGAAGAAAAGAAGAGAATCAGATTGAACGATGGTGTGGCGGATTAAATGCCCAACTTATAAAGAACAGGTTGTGAGGAGAGGGAGGAAAGATTTGTATAAAACTACATAAAAGTCTGAGAGAAGAAGAAAAGAAAAGCCTTAAAAGAACCAGAGGGAGAGTGGGTCTTCTTCGAAATTCTCAATCTAATCCCTCAGCAGTACACCCTTCTAACCCTTCGACGGCACACTCTAACAGCCCTTCAACGACACACCCTCATGGCCCCTTGGAGGCGCGCTCCCCAACCCTTCAGTGGTACACCCCTCTTGCCCTCTTCAGCGGCACACTCTAATAACCCTCACCACCTCCAGCGGTACGCTTTTTTTTGGCCCTTCAGCGGCACACCCCTCACCCCCTCCAGCGGTACACCCATTCCCAACCTCCAGCGGCACACTCCTAGCCCCTTTTCACACCTCCCAGCCTGTGTCGGTGAATGTTGCACCGACCTTGGGCTTACCTCGGTGCACATTGCACAGACCTTGCCCTTCCACAACCCAAAGCTGTACAGACTTTGCCCTCAGGCCGTACAGACTTCACCCTGCAGGCCGTGCAGACTTCGCCCCGCAGGCCGTACAGACTTTGCCCCGCAGGCTGTACAGACTTTACCCCGCGGCCTTATAGACCTTGCCCTTCCACAACCCAAAGCTGTACAGACTTTGCCCGTAGGCCGTACAGACTTCGCCCCGCAGGCCGTACAGACTCCGCCCTGCAGGCCGTACAGACTTTGCCCCGTAGGCCGTACAGACTGTGCCTCGCGGCTGTACAGACCTTGTCCTTCCACAACCCAAAGCTGTACAGACTTTGCCCGGAGGCCGTACAGACTTCACCCCGCAGGCCATACAGACTTCGCCCCGCAGGCCGTACAGACTCCGCCCCGCAGGCCGTACAGACTTTGCTCCGTAGGCCGTATAGACTTTGCCCCGCGGCCGTACAGACCTTGCCCTTCCACAACCCAAAGCTGTACAGACTTCGCCCTGCAGGCCGTACAGACTTTGCCCCGCAGGCCGTACAGACTTTGCCCCGCAGGCCGTACAGACTTTACCCCGTGACCGTATAGACCTTGTCCCCCTACAGCCCAAAGCTGCACCGACCTACCTTCAGCCTTGGCACACCCTGCACCGACCTAGCCTGATCTCCATTAGGTGCACCCTTTGACACCCTCGCCGACACGCCATCAGCCACCCTTCGCCGGCACAAGAGGCTAGTCCTTCGCCGGCACACTCTCCTTGGTGCCTCCTCCGGCGCACCCTCTTCTCCCTTCGCCGGTACACCTTGGGACACCCTCATCGGCATGCTCTCTATACCCCTCGCCGGTACACCCTCCAACGGCCCTCTCTCTCTCCGGGAAATATTCACATATAATATATAATGATAATGATATTGGTGATAATAATAATAATAATAAATTAATTAATGAGAATTGTGATAAATAAAGAAATCCGGATATATATAGGAAACAAACAAAAGTGTGAAATAGTGATAATAAAAAAGGGGAGAAAAATAATAATAATAATAAACAAAAAGGGGGAAGAAATCATTCGGAACAAATGCATAAAGAAGAAATGAACAGCAAGAGGAAAGAGAGGAACATATAATTAAAATCCCAGATAAAAAATGCTAGGGTCCACATTACAGCCCCATCTCTCTCTGTGACCCGACGCAGAAGGAACAATAATGCCGCCCTCTCAGGCCGGGCCCGAGTCTTGGGAATCATCCTGACATGGCCAGGCCCCGACCTAGTCTTGGGCCGACATTCCAATCAGACCGGACCAGTTTCTCAGGCCGGATCTTTTCGAGTCATCATTGAAATTGCCGAGTGCTCGGTAGACATTTGAATGGATTCATCCCGGCTTCCACCGCGTTTCTATCACGGACCTTTGTCCGAACATGAAAAGGGTCCACGAGCGACCGATATGACCCGTGGCCCGGAACCCGATGCGGATCCCGATGCGATTTATTCCTGCTTCTATCTTGGGCAGTTAGTATTAGTCCTTTCGACCGCAGGGCCCCTAATTTCGGCAATTAATCAATGGTGTTCCCTCGTATGGGGGATGTAAATGACGTCGTGACCTTTACGGCACGACGGGATCTGGTCCCGACACGGACCACACAATCGTCTGACGAAGTCAGGTCGAGCGCACTATGGGCACTTCGGAACCCGAATAAATTGTCACTTTGTGACTGGCACGCCCACGCACTTAATAAACCAACACAATATATATATATATATATATATATATATATATATAATTGTCACATATAAAAAGTGCGTCCACACCCGTCTCAAAGATCCAATGACCAGGAACATTAGGAACACATACATTTGAAAGGTTGGTCTCACTATCATAATCTCACTATAACCCAACTTTCATAGTATGTATTCAAAGACTTTATCACATAAAGTGAAAATATGCAATATAATAAATGAGACATAATAAAAAAATGTCATAAATATAATTAATATAAATATATAATGACACCATCACTTCATAAGTGATTGGCTTGCAGGGCATACACTTATTTCATCGTCTAACTCATTATCCACTTCTGCATCTTTTATATTTATTTCCCTCACTTTTGATGTCATCTAACTCTTCCTTCTATGTTTAGAAAACTTCAAACATTATCATCCAACTTTTCCTTCTATTTTCCCACCTTAGACAATCTTCCATTTACTTTCTATCGTCTAATTTCTCAATGCCTACTATTCATCATCTATCTTTCAATTCTGGGTGATCTATCACCAGTCTCCTCCTTTCCGTCTAACTCTGTTGTCTAAGTCCAACGCATCGTCTAACTCTTCATGCATTGTCTATTTCTCAAAAATTGGATGATACATCGTCTACTTTTCGCACATTGTCCAACCTCCTCATCCACGTCATTGTCTAACTCTATTTTATCTAACTTCTATCATCCAACTTCATTCCATCAAACTTATATTGTCCAACCTCATTCCATCTAACTTCTATTGTGTAGCAACCCGAATAAATTAATAGATTTAAATTGATTCCCTTCTTTAAGCCAAAATTTGAACAATTTATAAAAATACTAAAAATACATATTCTTGTAGAGAAATGAAATTCTGATAAAATTTTCAACATAGGCAATCCCAAAAGAAAACTTAATTAGGCCTGAATCAGAGGTTTTTGGGTAAACTTGGAACTAGGATAGAACATCCCGTAATTGACCAAATTAGACCCCAATTCGAGCTCTAATGAGCTCAATTCGAACCCAAATCCTTGGCCCATGTAGGAGGAATGTTTTCCCTCACTTTCCCTGTGAAAACCCTAAACCTAGCATTCAAATTTCAAAGTTTTGGTGGCGTTGAATCGGTCTTCCGTGATATTCTCGCGGGAGTTTCTCCACATCTCTCCCGATCAATCTCAAGACCCTAGGAGCCCTCCACCACTATAAATCGAAGGCCTTTTCTCCCAGAAACTCCATTTTGCTTGGGCGGCCGATGACATGTGGGATCAAGAGGGTGGTTCGACGAGCAAGGCGAGGGTTTCGTCTAGGGTTCCGGTAGCGTCAACTTCCTCTTAGTTCATCTAAAGATAGGTTTCTCTCAGGCCAAACCCTAATTAAACCATGTCATCTTGTACGTTTTTTGTGCTATTTCGATTGGTAGTATTTTGCCTAAATTTGGTTCAGTATATCGACCGTATTGTGCACGTTAATCAAAGTGTGTTGACGTTCGTCGGAAGGCGAGGCTCAGTCTCAGATCGCGATCTTTGACCTAGGGGTGAGCACGGTTTGATTTGGTTTGGTTTGAAGAGAATTTTTCTCAAACCAAACCGAACTGAACTGAGGCTTCAACCCGAACCAAACCAAATCAAACTAGTTTGAAACCAAACCAAACCAAACCGAATTAATTCGGTTTGGTTCGGTTTGAACCATATTCATCTCTCCTTTAGAATTTAAATTGGATTCAAACAACAGTAGAAAAAGGTAGGGTAAAAGAATTTCTACCAAATAAAGTAAATATTAAAAAAATAACATAAACAGTTGTAACTTATAAGAACAAGCTCCATAATATTTTCACATGAAAAACTAAGAACTTCAGTTACAGTAAAATAGAAGGTGATTTGAAACCTATTTCATAAAGTCAGAAACCCCATTAGGATGGCGGGAATTGAAAATTTTGAATTAGAATTCATAGTTACATATACATTTATATTAATTTGATAAAAATATTCTTAAATTTGGGTTATTCGGTTTGGTTTTGTTCGGTTTCTTGAACTTCAAAACCAAACTAAACCAAAATTTTTAATACGGTTCGGTTTGAACCCATACTGAAAATTTTTAAATTTCAACCAAAACCAAACCAAACCAAATCTATCGGTTCGGTTTGGTTTTCGGGTTGAACCCGAATAATGATCACCCCTACTTTGACCGACCTCTACCATCAGGTAGCGGCCCTTCTCAGACCATGTTCTTCGCCCGGGTTCCAGCAAAAACCCAATTTTTCCTACGTTCTTTATCTAAAGAGTATCGATAGACATCATTCTTCTAAGACTAAAAACGCACTTAATAACTAGGGTTTCATGAAAGAATGTTAAAATATAACTAGGTTTCACACCATTGTCCCTTGATTATCACTTCTCTTGCATGCTATATCCTGAAAACATGTAGATTGGTTGCTGATTGAACCTGTTCACATTTAAAATTCTTGCTTTATCTTGACTAGTTTAGCCAATGTTATTTATTTCATTGTCAAGATTGTTTGAGAGTCATGCCACTCCGGTGTGTTAAGTTATGATTTTGATGATTGTTGTGATTGTTAAGTTATAGTTTTAATGATTGTTGGCGTTATGGTTTTGATGATAACTAAACTTAATGTGTGATTGAGTGATGATAACTAAACTTATGGTTGATTGCACATTCATGTTTAAATATGTTTGAGATGGCAAATGGCAATGGTACATGGTCTTGATTCATGCTTGATTGAATTATTTTTACAAGAGGTAAGAGGTTTCATAACCTCTTTAATGTGAACAAGTATGGTATTAACCTTAACTATCTTACTTGTAGGATCAAACACATGGCAGTCACCTGGTGAACTAAACTTGTGGATAAGCACCCTGCTCCTCTACAATCCAAAATAGGTGGTATATGTCATTTACTATCAAGAACCATTGGTGAGACTCTTACCTTGTGTATCTCATGCTTAACATCGATCTCACCTTGTGTATCTTATGTATACACCTCATTCATGCACATTTCACATGAAACCCTTCTGGCCATCGTGCGCCCTCGCCCGCGGATCGACCTGCGCGGTCAGGTCGCGGGGATTTCCGGGGGCGGAGCCCCCGGAACAAATTCTGATTTCATAATCAATGGCTTGCATGGACTTTATGGACTTATCATATGGATGTTTGAGCTATAGTTCTAATCAATTATCCATGTGTTTGCAGGTCCATATACTCAGTACAAATCCTCAAGGTCGAAGGAGTTTGATGCCACAAACGAGAATGAGCTGCTCAAGGGTTTAAAGGGCTGAACGTGAGAAACCTGGGGCTTCCCCTGCCAGCGGTCGACCGCCGGTCGAGGACCGGTCGACCGCCAGCAGCGGTCGACCCCCCAGACAGGGGCGGTCAACCATTTTTCCCAGCAAGCAACGGACTGAAACCTATAAAATTCCGGTCGACCGCCAGCCCTCCACCGGTCGACCGCCAGCCCCGAGGCCCCCTTTTGTTGACTTTTGTTTCAAGCTCGAGGAGTGGTCTTTCCACCCATTTGTTTAATCCTAAAGACACCCAATCCACCATGATTTGTGGATCTGGTCTGGGGCTTGTCTATGGACCATTTAAGAGATATAAAACATCTCATTGAAGCCATAACCCTAACCAACCAAGAGGGCTTCAAGGGAGATCTAAGGGGAGGCTGTCCAAGGAGAGGAAGAAGAGGTACTGTAGCTCCGTGAACAGTACCTCGTGCAGTAAGTTCTTCATCCATCTACAAGCCATTCAAGGTACTTCTCAAGCTCACAAGCATCTATGAAGTGAAGAATCAAGCAACCAACAAAGAGAGATCAAGGGGGAGGCTATCAAGAAGCTAGCAAGAGTTTCAAGAAGAGATCAAAGGGAGGTTATCCAAGTGAAGAAGGAAGAGTACTGTAGCCGTGAACAGTACTCCGTGCAGCAACTCTACATCCACTCCAAGCCCATTCAAGCTTAATCTGAAGCCATTCAAGTGAAGCAGGAAGCATCGTTCCAAGCTCTATATCATACACTCAAGGGAAGCCAAATCAGCAGTCTTCTAAACTGTGCCTCATTGTTGTTGTGTTTTAGGCTTTATATTTGTGTTCTTCACAATATGGAAACATTCGTGTGTGTGTGGATCGTTGTGGATCCGTGGTCGTGTGTGGTCATTATGTTCCATTCATGTGTGCGTAGATCTTCCTAGATCTACGTGTGTGTGTGTGTGGATCTACTTAGATCCAGTTGTTTTAGTGTGTGGTTTGCTGCACTTGTCGCAGCGTGTGTGTATCTTGTTGATCCGTTTGTTGAATCGTGTTGGAGACCTCATCTCCGTGTGTGTGTGTGTGTATTGGGGCGCGTCCCCGTGTGTGTATGGGCAGGCGTCGTCCTACGTGTGTGGTTGGAGCGTCGTCTCCGTTTGGGGATTTATCCCCGAGTGAAGCCTCACCGGTTTTTAAGAGGTACTATAGCTCCGTGAACAGTACCTCGTGCAGTAAGTTCTTCATCCATCTACAAGCCATTCAAGGTACTTCTCAAGCTCACAAGCATCTATGATGTGAAGAATCAAGCAACCAACAAAGAGAGATCAATGGGGAGGCTATCAAGAAGCTAGCAAGAGTTTCAAGAAGAGATCAAAGGGAGGTTATCCAAGTGAAGAAGGAAGAGTACTATAGCCATGAACAGTACTCCGTGCAGTAACTCTACATCCACTCCAAGCCCATTCAAGCTTAATCTGAAGCCATTCAAGTGAAGCAAGAAGCATCGTTCCAAGCTCTATATCATACACTCAAGGGAAACCAAATCAGGAGTCTTCTAAACTGTGCCTCATTGTTGTTGTGTTTTAGGCTTTATATTTGTGTTCTTCACAATCTGTAAACATTCGTGTATGTGTGGATTGTTGTGGATCTGTGGTCGTGTGTGGTCATTATGTTCCATTCGTGTGTGCATAGATCTTCCTATATCTACGTGTGTGTGTGTGTGGATCTACTTAGATCCAGTTGTTTTAGTGTGTGGTTTGCTGCACTTGTCGCAGCGTGTGTGTGTCTTGTTGATCCGTTTGTTGGATCGTGTTGGAGACCTCATCTCCGTGTGTGTGTGTGTATTGGGGCGCGTCCCCGTGTGTGTGTGGGCAAGCGTCGTCCTACGTGTGTGGTTCTAGCGTCGTCTCCGTTTGGGGATTTATCCCCGAGTGAAGCCTCACCGGGTTTGGTGAGGGGTAGACGTAGGATTTTCGTCGTTGCATCCGAACCACCTTAAAAACCGCTGTGCATTGTGTTTGTTTTGTGTGGTTTGCTCTATTTCCTCTATCTCCATTCTACATAAACGTTAGTTTAAATTGTTGTTCTGGATTTATCTTCGTTTATCTTGCATAATCTATATCTTATCATATAAAGTTTGTTAAATCCAATTTGTGTTCAAATAGCTTTGGATCTCCTAACTACCTTTGTATCACATATTTTATAAAAGACCAAAAGTTTTCTTAAATTTGGTAAACACCCAATTCACCCCCCTCTTGGGTGTCATTGATCGCGGGACTTCAATTGATATCAGAGCCAAGGCTCTAATTTCATAGATCTAACGATTTAGAGTGATCCAGATCAATGACTACCATTATGTACACTTTGAATTCTCCACCCGTGTTTGATTGTTGTAATTTTAATTTGTGGTTAGGAAGGATGTGTAGTCTAGTCAACTCATATGATCCTAAGCTATGGGAGCTTATCTCGCATGGTCCTTATGAGTTGCATAAAGACAAATCTGTATGGACCACAGATTCTAAGCTAAAACATGATCAAAATTGTTTAGTTCTAAAATTACTTATTGATGTAGTTGATTCTAATCATTTCCCTTTTGTCTCCCATTGCAGATCTGCGAAGGATATCTTGGTTGGCTTAACCAAAGTCCGGGAAGAGCATGAAGACCAATGTCTTGTGGCAGGCACGAGTGATGAAGGGAGTGATCAACAAGTTGAATCAAGCTCAACGGTAAATTCTGATTCTGATAATGAAGATGAATTTAGCTATGAGGAGTTATTGATTGCATATAATGAGCTTGCTGATAAATATGAGAGGGTTAAGTCTGAAAATAAAAAATTAAAAAAGAATGTTGGACAAAATAAATGTGATTCTCCATGTAAAGAATGCTTACACTTGAAAGAATTGATTGATGGTCATGTGTTCAACATTGAAATTCACAAAGATCAAATTTCTTCCTTGAGAAATGAAAATAAAGAGCTGAGAGAGAGAGTTAGTCTTATGAGCAATGGTCAAAATGATTTTGCTCATGATAAAAATCTTGAAATGAAAAATGAGAAACTGAAAGAATTGAATAGAACCATTTCTGAAAGATTGCTTACTCTTGAAAAAGGGAAATTTGTGAATAATGATGAATCTGAAAAAGTGCATGCTTTGTTGTAAGAAATTGAAAGTCATAAAACCATCAATACTACTCTACATGAACAAGTCAACTCCTATGAAAATAAGATGGTTTCCTATGAATTATACATTGCATCTCTTCAATCTGAAATTCTTGACTTGAATGTTTCAATGTCTAGATTTGTGAATGGTCAAGAAAATTTGGACAAATTATTGGGGACGAAAGTGAATTTTCAAAGGGAAAGGCTGGGCTTTAATCCTGTGAACAAAAAGAAGTTTGAAAATAAAGTTTATACATCTTTTACGCACAATTCAAACATTGCCAGCACATCAAATGGGTCCCCAAATCAATCTTCTTCACAGATAATAAAAAGATCAAATGAAAATCTGGAAAAGAAAAATCATGTTGCACACACATATGTCTCCACAATGAAAATCAATTTGCATCAAAAATCTAAAAATGCTGCTAGCAACTCCATGCATGTTGAACATACCTCTTCCATACACATACAACCAATTAGAAAGAAAATCTCATACTTTTATTGTGGTAAATCTGGACATACCATGCATGATTGCTTCATTATGAAAAATGATGACTTGAGAGCATGTAGGAACCAAGCTGCTTTGAAAAATGAAAAGAAAGCATCCACCACAAAACTTTCTGTGCATTGTAATTATTGTGGTAAATGGGGTCGTGCGACTTCACAGTGCTGGTTCTTGTTGAAGAGAAAGAACTCCCACTCAACACATCATGCTCACACACACAAATCAGTAGAACCCATGAGAAGGAAGAATATGATGCCACGTGACTTCTACCATCACTTTGGCAAATCTGGGAATGTTAAGCATGATTATTTTCTAAAGAAAAATGATGATTTGAATGTTGTCAAAAGTTGAAAACCACATGCCCATGTTGCTGCTAACCCACAAGGACCCAAAAAGATTTGGGTACCTAAGAAGGCCAAATGAGAAATCTATTTTGCAGGTGTGCCTTGGGAATGTAAAGCGTGAAATTTATTTTCGCCAAAAAGGTAAGGCACACGAGTCAAGTGACTCAAGAAAGGCTAAAACAGAAAATCAAAAATGGAATTTGGAAACTCAGGTGATATCCCTCTCACTCTCTTCAGTAATGGTGTCATGGCTTTATTCATATTGTGCTGAATAGTCTTGTGATAATGCACATGTCCGTACATACATTCCATTCATTGTTGTTTGCATACTCGTGCATATATCACTTGTCATATAACATCTTGTGGTAGGAGAGCTTGAAGATTCTTCAGATCATGTTTTCACTACACATATTGAGTTTGCATACACTTTCATACTCTGTCATGCATAAGTTGAACATTGTGTATTCATGCCATAATGCATTGCAATTCCCCTGTCTTCATCATCCATGATTACATAGTATATCAAATGGTGACATGTGGAAGGGCATGTTAAGCTTGTCTGAAAACTATCACTACGCGTGAGGTGATCTTCAGATCTAAGCTCTCCGCCTGGTACTATGAGTCATTTACTTAAAAGGCTGCATGTGTGATCGGATTGTCACCGAACATCTTGCATTCATGCACACATTAAGGGGGAGCAATCACATTCGTCATATGGGCTTAATGTTCAGGTTCACACATGAGTCATGCATTGCATCTAGAGCTGTCTAGGGGTGTTGGTTGTTAAAATTATTTGTCATATCATTATTAATAAATTTGAATCGAAATTGACAAATCAAACCTTTCTGTCTTTGGATGCAGATTATACTTCCAAGATCCAAATGATGATGGGCTAGTCATGACCAAGCTTGAATCAACTGGGAGAATACACTTCAAGGATGAAAATGATGAGAACCCTCTCAAGTTGTTACAAGAAGATGGGATATTTTGTGTAGAACAACCTCCAAGATCGACTCAAGTACAAGGTAGTGAAAGGTTTGTACATGTTGAAGCAAGTACCCAAGACATGGTATGAAAGGCGCGCATCTCTTTTAACCAAGAATGGGTTCAATAGGTGGAAGGATCGGAAGAAAATGGATTCTCAAGGCAAAGGTAAGAAAGTAAATCTAAAATACTAACCTTCGTGAGGTTAGTGATTTTGGTGCTTGAAGGCCTTCGGTATTGTCCTTTGAACTAAGGTAATCCACCCTCTTACTATGGAAATGAAAATTCATGCATTAGTCTATGGGACTTTGTGATGTTATTCTGATGACAGGTATTGTTTCTACATACCTGAAATGATTGCTCCTCCATTCTACTGTGATTAACCTGCTTATTGGTTAAATGAAACTGAAAATCTTAAATTTCATGTTGACCTTTGAACATCCTTCAATCTGATTGCTTGAGCACATTTAAGTTTAATTGAGTATCTGGTATATCAAATACTGAGTAGTGAAAAGGTGGATTATCTTCACTTGGAAACTCTCACTATGCGTGAGTTGGTCTTTGGACCAAAGTTCTCCGCCTTGTACCAGAACTGGAAGAAATTGATTGTTTGGCCTTGAAAGACTTCTTCTGATACTACTATTTGCTCCTTGTTAGCTAGCCCCATGTCATAAGAGAAACATTGCACTTTCACTGAATTTTTCTAAGATTCATTTTTTTGTCAAAGGGGGTCTTGCTAGCTAAACAAGTTGAAATGAATGCTATTCTCTATTGAATGAGTGCTCTCTAATTGAAACATACAACATGCTCATGATGAATTGCTTCAAAATTTCCAAAATTGATCCTTGTTGAAGTGAAGAGTTCTGCAATGGAAATGTCTACTCCTGAATGACTTGTGATTGATTTCAAAACTTTTGAAAATCTGTTCTTAACTATTTTTGACAATAAATGGTTTTCACTGTATGTCAAATGATTTCTACACCTTTGTATATGAACCACTTGTGATGAATAATGCTCCATGCTCATCCTTCAAATCTGAACTACTCTCTCGTACATAGTGTCATTTTTCATCTTACATTCTATTCTCGCATAGTTATAGGTTCCATGTATCATAATTCAATGCATAAGGTGTTTTTAGATCATGCAAATGAAAATCAAAAGTTTGAATCACTTTGCACATTACATCGCATTCTCATATGCTCATATGTTGTATTGCATTGGAACTCATGTATTAGTCGCACTTAGTTCATTCAGTTGGAGTCCATTCAATTGGTATCAAATTTACATCACATTGCTCGCATGCATGTCACAGTGCATTTGCATAAACTCCTAATGTGTGCTTGTGTGGTATTATATGCTATTCACCCCCATCCCTTAGCATTTCTATGGCCTTATGTTTTCTTGATACATAATGCTACATTTGCGTCATTATTGGAGTGTTTCATGTCGTACACTCTGGGAGAGTTTATATTTCATAAGTGCATCTATTTCGGGGGAGTTGCACTGTTGTGTATTCATGATATTTATCGGTGTACATGCTGAATCAAATTCGCACACTTCATGCACAAAATGTGAAAATGAGTGTTAAAGATAAGGATATATGAATTTCTTTTCAACACTCTCGAGATGTTAAACTTGTTGCATGTTTGTTGAAGAGACAGTTGAGAAAAAAGTTGCCTACCTATCCTTGTTGAAAAATCTGAAATGAAAATGAAAGATAGAGCAATGCTCGGTCTCACTGAGTAAACTGGGCACATGTCACCTGAGACGTGATGTGGTTCATATCTGAAAAGTGTTGACTAGTATCTCTGTTCAAAATGAGGTGAAATTGTTCTGTATTCTGAGTAACCGGGGATTCTGGCATGAGCTTCATGCGTCTACTCGTGTAAAAAGGAATCATTTGAACCTGATCACTCTTGAAAAATTCTGACTATCATGTGATCTTGGTGCGGTAAAAAAAATGTGGTGAAAACTCATTGTGGTAGAGCGAAGCCTACAATACGTTGTTCTCAAAAATTGAAGTGCAGTATGTGAAATGTCTCATTGTGTTTATCTGAAAATCTGAATATCCATATTGCAACTATCGTTTTTCATGTTCCTCACTTACACATCTAGAAATTTGATTTAATATGTATTCAGAAAATTGATTGACTGCATCAGCAATTGCATGAATCTCCTATATGATTGCACGATCTCCCATGTGCTACACATGTGCATTCTGGTGAGCATGACTCTCTTGCATCTTTATTATACCCATTCCCTTCTCATATATGTACGGGGGAGATTGCATGTATGTTTATATGTAACTATTTGATTACTTTGTGTGCACTTCATGAGTCATCATCTGTATATATATAGCTTCATGCATTTAAACAGAAAATGTAAAAATCAAAAATTTGAAAATCAAAGAAAATCGTTTTGATATGTCCTCCTGCTCTTGTTTGTGTGAAAATCTGCCATGGGCTCTAGATTTTGAATGCTATCATACTGAACACCTTATTTTGTGAACATCTTCCTACACTGGCTCATATCCTTGAGGCCACTCATCACTTTCAATTGGTATCCATACATGCTTGAATGTATTCGCTTTGGATGGTATCATATTAATTTCTGAGAATAATAAGCAATTGGTTTCCTATAATTGAACTTATATTGAATTGTCGGTCCATGATTTGTTGTTGCTTCTTCTGTATTGATAAGATGGGCTATTGCTGTTTCAAAGGGAGATCAGCTTGTTCTTCCTTGTTTGGCTTCTTCCAGATTGTTGATATTGTTGATTATGTCACAGGGGGAGAAAATTTTGCATTATCCCACTTTTTGATTATGTCAAAGGGGGAGAAAAATTGATGATTATGTGTGACGGGGGGAGAAAAATTGATGATTACGTGTGACAGGAGGGGAAGATTATTTGTGTCATTCTATTGTATCATCATTAAGTTTCTCATCATCAAAAATGGGGAGATTGTTGAGTTATGATTTTGATGATTGTTGTGATTGTTAAGTTATAATTTTGATTATTGTTGGCGTTATGGTTTTGATGATAACTAAACTTAATGTGTGATTGAGTGATGATAACTAAACTTATGGTTGATTGCACATTCATGTTTAAATATGTTTGAGATGGCAAATGGCAATGGTACATGGTCTTGATTCATGCTTGATTGAATTGTTTTTACAAGAGGCAAGAGGTTTCATAACCTCTTTAATGTGAACAAGCATGGTATTAACCTTAACTATCTTGCTTGTAGGATCAAACACATGGCAGTCACCTGGTGAACTAAACATGTGGATAAGCACCCTGCTCCTCTACAATCCAAAATAGGTTGTATATGTCATTTACTATCAAGAACCATTGGTGAGACTCTTACCTTGTGTATCTCATGCTTAGCATCGATCTCACCTTGTGTATCTTATGTATACACCTCATTCATGCACATTTCACATGAAACCCTTCTGGCCATCGTGCGCCCTCGCCCGCGGATCGACCTGCGCGGTCAGGTCGCGGGGATTTCCGGGGGCGGAGCCCCCGGAACAAATTCTAATTTCAGAATCAATGGTTTGCATGGACTTTATGGACTTATCATATGGATGTTTGAGCTATAGTTCTAATCAATTATCCATGTGTTTACAGGTCCATATACTCAGTACAAATCCTCAAGGTCGAAGGAGTTTGATGCCACAAACGTAAATAAGCTGCTCAAGGTTTTAAAGGGCTGAACGGGAGAAACCTGGGGCTTCCCCTGCCAGCGGTCGACCACCGGTCCAGGACCGGTCAACCGCCAGCAGCGGTCGACCGCCCAGACAGGGGCGGTCAACCATTTTTCCCAGCAAGCAACGGACTGAAACCTGTAAAATTTCGGTCGATCGCCAGCCCTCCACCGGTCGACCGCCAGCCCCGAGGCCCCCTTTTGTTGACTTTTGTTTCAAGCTCGAGGAGTGGTCTTTCCACCCATTTGTTTAATCCTAAAGACACCCAATCCACCATGATTTGTGGATCTGGTCTGGGGCTTGTCTATGGACCATTTAAGAGATATAAAACATCTCATTGAAGCCATAACCCTAACCAACCAAGAGGGCTTCAAGGGAGATCTAAGGGGAGGCTGTCCAAGGAGGAAGAAGAGGTACTGTAGCTCCATGAACAGTACCTCGTGCAGCAAGTTCTTCATCCATCTACAAGCCATTCAAGGTACATCTCAAGCTCACAAGTATCTATGAAGTGAAGAATCAAGCAACCAACAAAGAGAGATCAAGGGGGAGGCTATCAAGAAGCTAGCAAGAGTTTCAAGAAGAGATCAAAGGGAGGTTATCCAAGTGAAGAAGGAAGAGTACTGTAGCCATGAACAGTACTCCGTGCAGCAACTCTACATCCACTCCTAGCCCATTCAAGCTTAATCTGAAGCCATTCAAGTGAAGCAGGAAGCATCGTTCCAAGCTCTATATCGTACACTCAAGGGAAGCCAAATCAGGAGTCTTCTAAACTGTGCCTCATTGTTGTTGTGTTTTAGGCTTTATATTTGTGTTCTTCACAATCTGGAAACATTTGTGTGTGTGTGTGGATCGTTGTGGATCTGTGGTCGTGTGTGGTCATTATGTTCCATTCGTGTGTGCGTAGATCTTCCTAGATCTACGTGTGTGTGTGTGTGGATCTACTTAGATCCAGTTGTTTTAGTGTGTGGTTTGCTGTACTTGTCGCAGCGTGTGTGTGTCTTGTTGATCCGTTTGTTGGATCGTGTTGGAGACCTCATCTCCGTGTGTGTGTGTGTGTATTGGGGCGCGTCCCCGTGTGTGTGTGGGCAGGCGTCGTCCTACGTGTGTGGTTGGAGCGTCGTCTCCGTTTGGGGATTTATCCCCGAGTGAAGCCTCACCGGGTTTGGTGAGGGGTTCTATTCTGGTCAAGGGAGGGTCATTTTCTACCATCTCATCAATCACATCAATGATGTAACAATCTTCTTCCTCCCTTATTTGTTTGGACGCCTTGAAGACATTTTGTGTCATCTTCTGATCTCCAAAAGAGATGTCCATAAGCCCAGACTTACAATTGATGTTGGCATTGGCTGTGGCTAAGAAGGGCCGGCCTAATATAATTGGGCTTTGGGCTAGGTCTGATTTAGACTCCATGTCAAGGACTAAAAAGTCAACAGGAAAATAGCATGTGTCTATCTTGACAAGGACATCTTCTACCAACCCCTTAGGTGTTCTAACAGATCTATCAGCCAATTGGAGAATGACAGGGGTTGATTTGAGTTTTCCCATACCAAATTTTTGGTACACAGATGTTGGGAGGAGATTGACACTTGCTCCTAGGTCCAATAGAGTATTCTCAAAGGTGACCCCCCCCAATGACACAAGATATGAGTGGGGTGCCAGGATCTTTCATTTTCTGGGGGAGTTGATTTAGTAGGACAGCACTAACATCCTCAGACAATAGAATTCTTTCCAGATTCACCTTTGGTTCTCTCTTTTGAGTGCACATTTCCTTAAGAAATTTGGCATACGCAGGCACATGTTGGATTGCATCTAAGAGGGGGATGTTGATGTGGACTTGTTTGAACAATTTCGTCAATTCTTCATTCTGAGCTTGATTGTTCTTCTTTTTCTTTTCTTTCCTAGCGCCCAAGGCATTAGGGAAGGGAATCTTAGGTTTATAGCATTCAGGTGATTCATCTATCTTTGCCTTCCCTTTCTCTTTGTTGATTGCCTCACTATCCACTATAGGAGTGGAAATAGGTTCTTCTTCTTCTTGGATTTGACTAGATGAGGTTTGATTGGATTCATCAATTTGGTGTGGGTCTGATAAGATTTTACCACTTCTTAAGGCCGAAATGGCCTTAGCATTCTCAAATTGTGGGCCTTTAGGCGGATTTGGCCCTTGTTGAAATTGCCCTTGAGGGGCAAGTGGAAGGGGCTGCTGAAAATCAGGAGGATAATTTCTAGGGTTGGGAATGGGTTGACTTGGAAGTTGACCCGGATCTCTCCTTACGTTGGTTTCCAAGAGTTGGCCAATCTGGGCCTTCATTTCAGCCATTTGGGTTTGGAAAGATTGGTTTTGGGCCAAAATGAGTTGTTGTAATTGATTGATTTTGTCATCATTTTGGGCCATTGGTGGAGGTTGCATAGGTGGTTGGTAAATTGGAGGAGGATGTGAAGATTGCCCATATGCGGGCTGAGCAAATGAGGGTTGGCCATAAGGGAATTGAGAATGATTGGGTAATTGTTGTGACAATTGGCCCCTATGGAAAGTTTGATTTTGAAAATGGGCCTGAGGTTGGGGCTTGGGTGGAAATTTTTGGGTCTGCTGGGGCTTCCAAGAGAAATTCAGGTGATTCCTCCAGCCCGGGTTGTAAGTGTTTGAAAATGGGTCATTGTTGGGCTTAGACAATCCTTGGGCTGCATAAACTTGCTCCTGGATAGCAGGTGGTAACTGGGCTGCCGCTGGGCATTCATCCACTTGATGGGCTGGGCTTTCACAAAGCACACATGCCTCTTGGACTGGACCTTGGCGAGAGTAGAAAGATGGTTGTGATTGAGTATTGAGCGATTGTTTATTCAATTTAATGAGTTCGCCAACTTGTTGAGTCAGCAGGTCAACTTTCTCCAATTTTTGGGTCAAGGCATTCACATCTAATCTAGGCTCAAATTCTCCCCTCTCTTTGACCTCATACATCCCAGCTTTTCTAGATGGCCCCACTGATTTTTCATATGAAGAAAGAGAGGCATGGTTGATGGAGTTCTCACTCAACATTTCAAAGAGAGCATAAGCTTCTTCTTCACTTTTACTCATAAACGCACCTCCACACGAAGCATCAACCATTTGCCTATAGGGTTCAGTCAATCCTTCATAAAAGGCCTGCACAATCTGCCATTTTGATAGCCCATGATGTGGGCATTTTCTCAACAACTCCTTCATTCTTTCCCAAGATTCATGAATCAATTCCCCTGGATTTTGGACAAAACCAGTGATAGCTCTTCTCATTGTGTTGGTCCGACCTATAGGATAGAATTTTTTTAAAAATTCTTTTTGCATTTCCTCCCATGATCGAATGGGTCTTCCTAAGGTTCCTAACCAATATTTGGCTTTATCTTTCAAGGAGAAAGGGAATAGAGTCAACTTTAGGGCATCATCTGTGAAATTCTAAATTTTCACAGTGGAACATATTTCTAGAAACTCATCTAGGTGCTTATATGGGTCTTCATTTGTAAGCCCATGGAATGAAGGGAGCATTTGGATCGTGCTAGATTTGATCTCATATTGGGCTGCTGACACTTCCGGAAGATGGATACATGTGGAAGGTTGATAGCTAGAAGGAATGAAGTATTCCTTCATCTGCTTGGGCAATTCACCTTGATTAGCCATTTCTTGAATGGGATTTTGGGCTTGATGGATCACCCTCTCTATTTCTTGGATAGGTTCAACTAATTGTGGAACTTGAGATCTTCTACCTTGCATGAACTCCAGAAATTTATTTTAGCAAACACTTGATCAACAAATTAACCTTCAAGACTTAGGGCTCCTTGGACTTAAAAGCACAAATAGTGAGAATTCCCCAAAGTTCAATTGCAATCTTGCACACACCGACCTTCAAGTTGGCCAGGTAAGAGGTAGGATCGTGGGAGGTTCCCCTTACTTTCGCAAGCTCCTAATTAATGAACCACGGATCCACTTAGGCGTAGCCTTTTAACCTCTTGCCTAGACACCAGCCTTTAGATGGTGATACAAGCACAATTTCCCTTAAGGTTCAACCACTAAGTGGGCTCAAATGTTAGCTTTCTCACAAATCAACTTAAATCCAGCCCAAGTCCACTACCAAATCTGTCCACTAGCCAGGAAAGAGGTGGGGTTGTGGGAGGCTCCCCCTACAGATGTAGGCTCCTAATTAATAAACCACAATCCCACTTAAGGCGTTTGCCATCGGACCTCTTTCCTAGACACTAGTTTCCAAATTGATAATGGGCCCAAGTGAAATTAAATCTCAAAGTGAACCCTAGGGCCAATGTCTACTAGATTTTATTAGGCTTGGGAAATGCAAAATGTGGAGTTGTGGTTTATGGGCTAAGGAAGGGTGATCAAATCCCCACCTTATGTGATTATGGGTTTTGCCTTTAAGATAGTTTAAAATGAAATGTAACACCACATAGTCAAACAAGGGGTTCTATGCAAATTTGAATGTCATGTGATTAAGAAAAAGATAGAAGAACTCACCTTGCCCCCGCAATCTTCAATGATGCATTTAACAAAATTAAATAACAAAAACAATTCTAACCTATATGATGCATGACCTAAGACATGGAAATGTGGTTGCTAATCTTGAGATGATGATTTTTATTAAAGTTCAAATGATTTTTTTTTTTATTTTAATGACCCTATCTAACCACAAGATATGAAAAATAGAGAAAATAAACTCAAATGAAGGAGGGAAATGTGAGTACTTACTTGAAAAAGTGTTCCCTCATTTTTTTTTTGAAATAAATGACAAAGAAAACTTACCACTTTTTATGTTTTTGATTTTTCCTGCAAAAATAAGAAAAAGAGAAATTATTAGTGTCAATTTATGTACAAAAATATAAGATTAACGACCTAAAAATCATAAACTTCCCTGGCAACGGCGCCAAAAATTGATAGTTGCAAAACGTATGTCGTTAATACGCGCACTACCAAATTTAATTATCTGCTCATAAATTAATTAAAAGAAAATAGTTAAGCGGTGAGACGAGTCGATTCCACAGAGAAATTTAGATTTTAAGATAGAAAAATCTTGAGTTTTATAATTAGCAAAAAAAATGGACACTAAACTAAGAGTTGACGAATTGAAATTAATTAATCTAAGTGAATGAACTTAAGAAACTAAAACCTAGATTAAAATTAAACAATGGCAACAAACACCACGTTTAGAGAGAGAAAGAGATGATCATGAATAAACAACTAAAAGTAAAACACTTCTATGAAAGGAAGAACGTGCTTACAATGAATTAATCTAATCTAAGACAACTATGATCATTAAGTTAAACTACAAAGATAAATAAACATGGAAAGACACTAAAAGAAACTGTGGAGCTAATAGTGAAACTAAGAGAAGCTTTGTCTGCAACGTGGAAGCCAAGATCGCCACCACCAAACCGAGCCCAAGTCTCCACGGCAGCAAGGGAACGCAGCTGCGACAGAAGAAGCTCGTCGCGGACACCCTAACAGCACCCAGGGAAAGCTGCTAGCAAAGCCACGGCAGCAAAGGGACGCTGCACTTCACGCCAAGGAGGTTCACGATGCTCGGAGAAGCCTGCTGCGGCACCGGGAAGACAGCTGCGGCAGAAGAAACTGCCACGGGTGGATGCGGCACCTCGCCACCTCCTTTCTCCGGTCACGGACGCCAGACGGTGAAGCAGAAAAGAACTCACGGCCGCAAGGGACGAAAGCCCACGGACACACGAGCGGAGGAAGCTCACCACGGACAGGGCTTCCACTGCCCTTCCCGTCTTTCCGTCTTGTTGCCACGGACGGCAGCTAGGAGCGGGGAGCGCCTCACACGGCGCTGCAGCAGCTGCAGGAGGCTCCACGCGAGACGAACTATGCAACTCCCGTTGTCTCTACTGCGGACGCCACACACCCCGGACAGGAACAGGGGGCTCGCAGCAGCCCACCTGCACGAACTGCAGCCTGCACGAACAGCAGCCTGCACAGGCTAGAAGTGCACGGAAGCTTCACGAAACCACTTTTTGGAGAATAAGGGAGGGAAAGAGATACAGATGAATGCTAACAAAGCAATTTACTTGTATCTAAGAAAGACATGATTACATTGATGAACTCCTGAAGTTTAAACTTTAGCGAAAATAGTGCCATAGATACGAGAAGACACCACAAAAACATAAAAGAACAGTGCACAAATGAAAAGAAACTGCAACATCAACCACTGCAATCCTCTGTCATGGTATCCCCTTGTCTTATCGCTAGATGCCCACACATCAGCATGGGATGGAGACTGAAGGTTCAGCACAACAGAGGAGATTGCGAAAGAAAGCTATAAACCCAAATCTTAAAACTCAAAGAGAACCCAAATTCCAGCCAGATCCAACCCCCCTCGCCGGTCCCTGAACATCCCTTTTATAAGGGAAAAATAGCGCCAAGGGTTCCTCCCCGAACCACCTCCACAATCCACGCTGGATCTTTATCTTGCCGGTGTTACCCACAGCAACTCCTACGAGCATCTCGCTGCGTTCATCTTATCGCGTTGACGGCATCATAGCTATCATCCACAGTGCCCATGAAGTGTAATTGGTCCACGTTTTTATGAGCCTTTCTCCAACCGCTCCAGCTACTCGCAAATGCCGCCCTCAGAGCAAAACTGCTTCCGTTGTCTTCGCAGCGTTCACGCACCTTCCTGATCTCGTCGACGGCATCTACGTGAAGCCCATGCAGCAGACGGCTCCTCAAACCGCAGCCCTTATGCACGTGCAAATCGAGTCATGCAAGTATATGTATCTTGTATTGCCATGCACTTGATGTCCACTGCCGCCATCTTGCTGTTTTGTTTGAATATTATAATGCCATCGCATTACCCAGCCATGCACATGCAACCATTTATATCCATCTTCGTGAAGCTCTCAAAACACCTCACGTGATTTCATGCATGCCACTTGCCAACTCACGTAGTGCATCTCACCTTGCCATGCACTTTATAACCTTATGCATTTCATGTGATATTGATGCCACCTTGTTGCTTCATGCAAGCCACATGGCCATTTATGTCAAGCCCTTATACGTGTATGCACCAAGCCTTGCCATGCGTGATTCATGCATGCACCAACACCTTCATCTCCATGTGTGATAATGCCAACAACAATCTGTCATTAGAAAAAATGTGCGTAAAATGTTGTTAACATAATTAATCAATGCAAATCTTATTCACCTATATGCTCTCATTATTATTTTTTTACAAATTACTCCCAAATATTTATTTTTCATGAAAAGCTCAAGTGTTTAAAAAAAATCTATTTCTATGATCATTTTCACACATAATCAACATTTTACTTAAAATTATCTCCTAAGTATACAGAAATAATATGTGAAAATATGAAGTTATCATGTGTGGATCTACTTAGATCCAGTTGTTTTAGTGTGTGGTTTGCTGCACTTGTCGCAGCGTGTGTGTGTCTTGTTGATCCGTTTGTTGGATCGTGTTGGAGACCTCATCTCCGTGTGTGTGTGTGTGTATTGGGGCGCGTCCCCGTGTGTGTGTGGGCAGGCGTCGTCCTACGTGTGTGGTTGGAGCGTCGTCTCCGTTTGGGGATTTATCCTCGAGTGAAGCCTCACCGGGTTTGGTGAGAGGTGGACGTAGGATTACCGTCGTTGCATCCGAACCACCTTAAAAACCGATGTGCATTGTACTTGTTTTGTGTGGTTTGCTCCATTTCCTCTATCTCCATTCTACATAAACGTTAGTTTAAATTATTGTTCTTGATTTATCTTCGTTTATCTTGCATAATCTATATCTTATCATATAAAGTTTGTTAAATCCAATTTGTGTTCAAATAGCTTTGGATCTCCTAACTAGCTTTGTATCACATATTTTATAAAAGACCAAAAGTTTTCTTAAATTTGGTAAACACCCAAGTCACCCCCCTCTTGGGTGTCATTGATCGCGGGACTTCACGGTGGTAATGACTTACCGATTACTCCCGTTTTCCACAATTTTAAACCATAACTTTTTTGGGATAGTTGGGACTCTCCGTCGGATATTCCTTTTGTCGGATTAGAACCACTATCACAAGGCCTCCGTAAGACTCCACGAGCCTGGGATCCCCACTAGGATGCCGAGCAGGTTGTACCCTAAAAACCTGAACCCCTGGATCCGGCCGATTTTTGAGTGGGCGGAACAAGGTTGTGACCGAGTTCTGCCCAACTCTGTATAGATCGCGGCCTTCAGAGAACCACGACCATCAGGTAGCGGATGGCCGACAGACCGCGACCTTCTTTCCTTGGGCCTGTGTGCCAATCTTGTTTTATGTCAATTGAACCCTGTATCAGTCGATTGATGATTGTCTGTGTCGACTGTTCCTCTATTTTCAGACGACTGAACTTTGTTTCAGTCGACTGACATCAGCCAAGTCGACTCATTTTCCCCAGTTTCTGTAGTACCCCGTATAAATTATAGGCATAAAATTTCCTGAATAAATAAATAAATCCAACAAAGGCCTAAATCAAACAAACTATAATATCAAAACCATCACCATTGAAGCCCAACGCATACACACTTAAGGCCTTCATAAATATATATGTATCAAATGGGCCTCACGTAGGTGAGTTTAGCCTAAGAACTAAAAGGGCCTTAACCAACGGTCTGGTGGGCCAATGGGATTTAAAATAAGAGTTTAGGGAAGTAAATATATATATTGGGCCTTTAGCCATAAACTCTCCTCACGACGAAGAGTGCATGGGGAGTTAGGGTTTCGAACCCAACTGGGAAGGTGGCTGCAATTTTGGCAGTGGAAAGATATGCATGGGAAAGATAAAACCCATTAGGATTGCTACGTGGGAATTTAATTCCTAATAGGAAGCTTAAATCCCAAATTCTATAAATAAAACCTCCTCTCAAACGAGTAGAGGTTGCTATTGCTGCTGCGTTCGAAGGATTAGCCTGCATCATCTGTAACTATTACCGTGAAGAAGCCTACTGCTTCTTCCCTTTCTTCCTGTTCTTGCCGCTGCAACTCTTGTTGCTACTGCGTCTGCATCCTGCTGCCATGAACGGAGGGAAGAGCTTCTTCTTCCTCTTTTTGTTGCAGCTGGGGGAGCTGACGAGCATACTCTTTTCTTCTTCCTGTGTCAGTTCGAGTGTACAGTTGCAGATTGTTGCTGCTGCTGTTTGTTATTATTCTTCTTCCTTCTCTCTGTGTTGTCGTCCCGATCAACCAAAAGGTAGGTTTTCTCAAGTATCTAAGCCCAAGATCAATAGCAAAGGTCCATGGCGTGCATAAGTATAGTTAAATCATGATTCTGTAGTTTCTGCTATTTAGTTTACATAGTTTTCTGTCTACATGAAAATAGCGACCAAGTATTGGCCGCCTATTAATGAACGACCGCGCAGAAGGTCGCAAATTTTGAATTTGCAACACTCTTCTTGTCACCCATTAATGAGCGACCTTACCCATGTCGCTATTTCTTTTATTGTAATTAATAAACATCACATGTTTAAAATTTTATATCTATCAAAATTGACGTTAACATTCTTGCATGAGCATGATTTCAGATTCCCTATATTTTTCTCTAGCTATCCATGTCCATAGTTTCTTTAAATTCCATGTAATTAGCAAAGTGTTACTATTCATGTACAAATAAAAGAAATGAACAGTATATTGTGCCTGTAAACGTTCCTGCCCGATGCGTAGCATCAAAAAGAATGGACGACTGTCATATAATCGCCAATTAATGAATGAGCGCCCCTATAGGGAGGCGCTGTTTGTAAAAGAATTAGAAATATATGAAAATCCTGAATCTACGACATAATAATGGACGCTATTTAAAGATTGAGCGCCCTGTTACAAGGTCGCTAATTATAATAAGTTTTATTGATTTCTGAAAAAAATCTTAGAATTAGCGCTCGTGCACAGTGTCGCTAATTCTTATTATTTTCTCAAAAATTCTGTTAAAAATAAGATTGAGCGACCTTTCAAAGAGCCGCTATTTCTGGATATAGCGACTTCTGATTGGATGCAGATTTTTGCTCTCTCAGTTTTTATCAGTTTTCTGGCCCATATCGCAGGTATATTGACACTCTCATCTCACATCCGTAGATGGAGTCTCTATTTTGTTTCTATCGATTACACACTCAACTCTTGGTGATGATTGGACCCTCCGTGAGATATTCTTTCCTTCAGACGGGTACTTTCTTCATTGAGACCTCCGTAAGTCTATGTTAGCTTTGGATTCCCACAAGACAGTCGAGCAGGTTGTACGCTAAAAATCTTAGAACCCTTACTTGTCATGTCACTCTGAAGAAACGTGATGCTTAACCTTCATAGAGCGCTATTTCTGGCCTCTTTTGAGAAGTTTGTCTTTGTCAGTAATTAGCGACCGTGACTTGGATGCCAGAAGGAATTGGCGACCAGGCTAGTAGTGCTATATCCCTGATTTAGCGACCTGAGGATGGACGATATTTCTTCGTGCATGTACTGTTCACAGGAATGGATGACCATACAGTGGACGCTATTTCTGAAATTGATGGCTATCTAGTGGAGGCCAATTACCCAGTTTCATGATATGTCATGAGTTTTATGCGATTTATCGGTATGTCATACTTGTTCAAGTTCTATCCTTGAACTCCTTCATTCCATGAAATCTACCTTATCATCCTACATTGGCTTATTCTTTTGAAACTCTATATTGGCTATAAAACTATAGTGGATGTCTAAATATATACATGACTCAATGCTTGTGCGTATAGGGCCCGATCTGGTCCTGGGAGGAGCACCCAAAAGTACTTGTGCCTATGGGAGTGATATTGATCACGGTGTGGCATTGCACCGAAGTGCATGACTTGCTTGATTATGGCATTCCACAAATCTCGTGCTTGACTTGACTTGACATGATTTACGTGACCCGGAATGGATATTTACTTCCTTGAATTTATAATAGTCAATTCACATGACATGACTTGTTATTATATGCTTGACAATCTTGATATACTTCACATGATTATCTTGAAATCTTGCTAGTTCATCTATATTATTTCATGATACTCTACCCTTGTCATTATTTTGCTTACATGCATCACTATACTTGCATAATTCATGTAACATGTAATTTACTTAAAGCAAGCTTGATCTTGAGATATAATTCCTACTGAGCGTTTGCTCACCCTAGTTTTCTCTTATTTTTCAGGTAACTCTGATGACGAAGACCATTTGGATGGGAACGAACAAGAGTGAAGAGTATAGATCCATCTGACTATTGAAGCGTCTACCTAGTCGTGTCTTTTCATCTTTCTTGAGTCTATCATTGTATTTTTCTCTTTATGGAGTCTAGTTTGTCATCAAGTGTTCCTTTACTTTGAAGGATTATATGTGGAACTAGTTGAAGTTATTAATGGAATAAAAGATTTGGTTTATTGTCTCTACTTTTACGCGATCTATCTTATGTGTCGAATTATCTCGTGCTCTAATTGACATGATTGATATAAACTCGTCACGCGTACCGGGTTCCTTCCGCACTCGGGGCATGATAGTTTTTGTGTTATCAGAGCCTAGGATATTCAATTCCTAGGAAACCAAGTCCAAGGATAGGTTTATACCTTTAACTGGCGAGATTGGGTAGAGCCATAGGTTAAGTTAACTTAGGGATTAAGACCTTTGGTTAATCCTATGTTAATATAGTTACTTAAATCTTGTAGGATCATGGCCGCCGAACATGCTCAATGGCACGATATGCAACGCACTGTCTAAGGTCTTACCCAGGCACTACAACAAGTGGCGCAGGGCGGAGCAAATCATGGAGCGGGATACCTCCACCGTAGTTTCCGCAATATGAAACCACCGAAGTTCACCGGCTCGTCCTATCCCGACGATGTCGAGAACTGGATCAAGGAGATAGAAAGAATATTTTGTGTTATGCAATGCACGGATGAGGTGAAAGTATTATTAGCGACGTTCCAACTAGAGCGGGATGCTCATTTTTGGTGGGAGTCGAAAGAAGCTACCTTACCCCATGAGCAAGTTACTTGGGGTGAGTTCGTAGAATATTTCAACAACAAATACTTCTCGGACCATATTCAAGAAAAGAAAGCCGTGAAGTTTGCCGCACTCAAGCAAAGGACCTTGTCAGTGGCCGAGTATGAGGCCCAATTCTCCCGTCTATCGAGGTATGCACCACATCTAGTGTGTACCGAGAAGATGAAGGCTAGGAGATTCCTTAATGGGCTTCGGCCGTAATACATCACTCAACTAGCACTGATGGACATCCAAGTCTATTCAGAGATGATTAGACGAGCCCAATTGTTAGAGGATGCCACGGAGCTGTCCGATCGGATCCATGGGAAAGACAAAAAGGAGCATGTCACAAGCTCCGGCACTTTCAAACCTACATTCAATAAGAAGAGGTCTAGCAACGGAGGAGATTCCTCCCAGGAGAAGAAGCTTAAGAAGAATAACAAGCCCTTCTCTATTACTACCACACCTTCCAAAGAGGTATGTAAGCATTGTGACAAGGCCGGCCATAAGGTCGAGGAATGCTAGAGGAGATTGGGAGCTTGTCTCCGATGCGGGAGCCGCGATCACCGGATTCCCGATTGTCCTTTACTTAATGATCAAGCCAATGAAGAGAAGCGCCCGGCAAAGAAGCAAGGCCGTCTCCAAGCTCTCCAAGAGGCGGAAAATAGTGAAGGTGGACTTGTGGAAGGTACATTAAAGATTTGTTCTAAGTCTGCTCATGTCTTGTTTGATACCGGCGTGACTCATTCTTTTGTTTCCAAAAGATTTGATGATCCATTACCTATGGAACCAGAATAGATATATTTAGTTATTTCCACTCCTCTCGGAAATGAATCTGAGATCTCACACCATTATCAAAACTGTGAAGTTATGGTAAAAGGGAAAAATCTGCCTGTCGACCTGATATGCCTAGATATGGACGGGTATGATGTCATACTAGGAGCCGATTGGCTATCCACACACAAGGCAATAATAGCTTGCCGAAACGGCAAAGTAACCTTTAAGGAATTCCCGGAACTTGTCTACACTAGTCCTCGAAGTCGAAACAAGTCACCCCTTATTTCGGCCCTCCGAGCTAGTAAGCTCTTAAGGAAGGGATGTGTGGCTTTCATAGCATTTGTGTCTGCCACGGAAGTTAAGGAGTCCAAGATATAAGACATCCGCGTGGTTCGGGAGTTTCCCGACGTATTTCTGAAAGATTTACCCGGATTACCCTCACAAAGAGAAGTGGCCTTCCAAAACCACGGGAAAGGAAGTACAGGGGTTAAGGATCCATCCCCCTACCTCCACCGAAGATTCTGCGCACCGAGGACGCCGTTCCGTGCGAAAATATCTGCGAAACCCCCGTCGGTTTACGAACGCGCACCTGAGCTTCAACGCGCCACCACGCCTCGATCCTCGACCTGTCCTCGTGCTCCTCACCCTTATGCCATCTCCACCTAGCCCGCCATCACCTCCGTCGGCCGCCCGGAGGAGAGGGGGAGAGAAAGAGAAGAGAGAGGGAGAGAATGAGAGAATGGGGAGAGAGAGAGGGTTAGGGTGGTTTAAATAGAAAACCCACGCGGGTTTTCCAAAATCCAAAAAACATAAAAATGGAGAAAAATACTCCTCACGATCCTCGAAAGACGCACAACACGCCTGCAACGTCCCGGAGCCTGACAACACATCGGTTCACCCTGCACAGGGTTCCGAAGGTCCGACAGGTAAAAACACGCGTAAGCTATAAAACACTCTCCAGGACTCACCAAGGTGCTCTGAACTCACGACCAATTATTGTGGGAAGAGTTTGTAGAACACTTCAACAACGAGTATTTCTCCGATAGGGTGCAAGAGAGGAAGGCTGCCGAATTCGCTTCTTTGAAGTAAAGGAGTTTGACGGTAGCGGAATATGAAACCCAATTCGCGAGATTATCCCGGTACGCGTCACACCTTGTGGGTACCGAAAAGATGAAGGCGAGGAGATTTTTAAATGGTTTAAATCCCCAGTATATTACTCAACTCGCCCCGATGGATATCCAAGTATATGTCGATGTGGTTAGAAGAGCCCAACTCCTAGAAGATGCAACAGAGATGTCCGATCACATTCGGGGAAGAGATTCCAAGAGGGAGCCAATAACTAGCTCCGATAATTTCAAGCCCTCCTTCGGGAGAAAGAGACCCAATTTTGACGGACGTAACTTCAACAAAGATGGGTGTGATTTTCATAAGGATAAGAAGCCGAGATCGTTTGACAAACAGATCATCTTGGTTGCTACTCCATCGAAGGAACTATGCAATTATTGTGAGAAGCCCGGACACAAGGCTGATGAGTGCTGGAGAAGACTTGGTGTCTGTCTTCACTGTAGGAGTCGGGATCATAGAATCCAGAATTGTCCACTTCTCAACGAGCAAGCTTTGCCGAAAAAACTTCCAACTACTGTTAAGAAGCAAGGAAGACTTCAAGCCCTTATGGATGCGGAACTTACCGAAGATGGAGGCGTTGTGGAAGGTACCCTTTCCGTTTGCTCAAAGCCCGCCTCTGTTTTATTTGACACTGGAGCTACGCATTCATTCATATCTAAGAGCTTTGTTGATATTTTACTTACGAGGCCTGTTCCGTTAGAATCCAAACTTGTTATTACTGCTTCTATTGGAGCGGGACCAGAAATTAAATATTTCTACCCTGCTAGTGAAGTTCTAGTTAGCAGTTGCAACTTACGTGCTGACTTAGTATGCATGGAGATGGAAGGATATGATATTATTTTGGGAGCTGACTAGTTATCTACACACGGTGCTAGTGTCAACTGCAAGATGGATACGGTAACCTTTATTTTTAAGGTTACCGTATCAACCTCTTATTTTCTGGTGTCAGGCATTCTAGATATCTATCCCTTATTTCGGCCCTTAAAGTTGATAAATTATTGAAGAAGGGTTATGCGGCTTTATTAGTTTCTATTACTATGGCCGAGCATAAGGAACCCATTCTGGAGGATATTTTTATCATTCAGGATTATTCCGATGTATTTCCGGATGAGTTGCTTGGTATTCCTCTGGAGAGAGAAGTGGTCTTCTCTATTGGTTTGATTCCGGGAGTTGCAATGGTATCTAAGACTCCTTATAGGATGTCCTCTATTGAAATGAATGAGTTGAAATAACAACTGATGGAGTTATTGGAGAAAGGATTTATCCGACCAAGTATTTCACCTTGGGGAGCCCCGGTCCTATTTGTCAAAAAGAAGGACGGGTCAATGAGATTGTGTGTTGACTACCGACAATTAAACCAACTTACAATCTAAGGATGGGGAAGAGGGTGGCGGTTGCTCTCGGGACAATTGTGGATTTGTGACGACAAATCTAAGGACGACAATATGTGTGGGGGAGGAAGAAGGGGCCGGATCTGGGGGTTTAGAAGGTGGAAGTGGTGGGGACACCACCGGGTCCACTACCGGGCCCACTACTCGGAGCCGACGCCACACCGCCACTACACCGAGCTTATGGCTCGGAGATCCTTCTTGACGACTCGGCTTATGACTACGGTAGTATATTGCGTATTGAGTATATGTATTTGTGTGTATGTATACATGTATCCCTACATGTATTTTTTTTCTTTCGTCTTATTAGGCTAGTCTAAGTCAAAATAACATGTGTGTAATTTTTATATTTTATTTGATTAAAACCCACAAGTCAAATATTGGTTGGTGGGCTTTGTTTTATTAGGCTAGGATATGTATGCAATAAGGGAATTGTGAGGGTATGAATGTAATGGGCCTTTTCTATAAATAGAAGGCCAATGCTTGTTAGGAGACATGATATGAATGAAGTGAATTGAATGAAAGCTTGTTTGTGTGTAAGAGCTCTCCCCTCTTGCATTTTCTCCTTCCCTCTTTCTCATTTTGTGAGTTTGAGTGTCACCCAGTGTGAGACCGTCCGGCGTGAGGCCGAGCTGTGTGAGATAGCAGTTATCCGTTCTCGTCCTGTTCGTGATATCGGAGTGCTGTCGATCCATTCACACGTCGCCGCCGCGTCAGATTTGGTATCAGAGCCCAACAACGGCGTCTCCGACGACCCGACGTCATCTCTCTTTCTCTCTCTGTTGTTAGATAGTGAAAAAAAAGAGAACAAAAGAAACTAGCAAATCTCGGTTGAAAGAAAAGAAGTGAAAAAAAAAGAGGAAAAAAAATTCCTCTCGGCTGTGTGTGTGAGAGAATTAGAAAGAAAAAATAGAAAAAAAAAATTTCACGCTCGCGGCACGGGCATCGTCGCCCGTGCCCGAATTCAAAAGGATTGCTGGCCGCAACGGCCAGCTCCTCTGCGGCCAGCCCCGCCTCCGCAGCACTCCGCCACCGCGCGCCCACCGCCTGCGGCCACCTGCCCACCACCGCCTGGCGCCTCCCGGTGCGCCCGCCTGCCGCCTCGACGCCAGCGCCCGCCTGCCGCCTCGACGCCAGCGCCCGCCTGTCGCCTCGATGCCAGCGCCCGCCTGCGCCTCCCCGTGCGCCCGCCTGCGCCTCAACGCCAGCGCCCGCCTGCCGCCTCCCCCAGCGTGCCGCGTGGCCTCGGCACCCACTCCCCTGCGCCACCGCCTTTGCGAGCCCACCTGCCCTAGCCCACGGCCGCACCCGCCTCGCCTGCGTCGCCCTCCCGCGTGGGCCACCGCCCTGGCTGACCATCAGCCGCGTGAGAAACATGCACAGGGTTTGAAAAATCAGAAAAAAAAAAGGTTGAAAAAAAAAGAGTGAAAGAAAAGTCAAAAAAAGGTGAAGTGTTGAAAAAAATATATATAAAGTCAAAAGAAGTAGGTGAAGTTTGAACAAAAAAAAAGGTTTGAAAAGAGAGATTTTTGAAAATAAGTTAAATATATAATATATATATGAGATATATATAATCTTATATATCTATATATATATTATTATATATCTATTTAACTTATTTCTTGTGGCACCCGAGTCCGCTATTACGGCTCGGCCCGTGTCTGAGTCGCCCGGATGCCGACAGAAGATCCGTAGATCACGGAACGCGCGTACCTCTGAGTCTCCCTGCGCGGAGAAATTAGACTGATTTGTTCCCCTGCGCGGGAAAATTTTTAAGCTAAGTGGTTTTATAATAATCCTCCCTGCGCGGAGTAAATTCTTTGTAACCGGTCAAGCTTCATCAACGCCGTGCGGGCACGCACGTCCCCGCTCGCCTTCGTCTCCGGTCGGAGTTAGACTTTTCAGTCTAGCTAGGTACGTGCTCCCCTCACTTACTCATTTAGTATCTTTTCAATTGCCGCGCGAAGTGAGAGAGAGCCCGATCCATGCAACCAGTCTCCTGTGTGCATCACTGTGGACGGAAAGCGAGAGCTTGTATATACCCATCCTTAGGCCCTAGACTGTCACATTAGGACACCTTAAGTGTCAGGAGGTAGTTCCACAACTACTTCGCCTACGGGCGTGCAACTCTCCCTGACCGGTCTCTTCAAATTGACGCTTTGCCTATTAGCCAATAAATTGGGTATATAGCTTGCTAATTATCAGTCCCAAGACTGCATCATTTAAGTCCGAGGTCATGCATGCCACGTTGGTCTAGGAATTCATCTGGCCGTCTAGAGCGCCCCTCGACGCTACCCATGGATCAAGAGAGCGTGACTGCTATGCTAGTCCAGCTCGAGCACAATCTCGTGGCACACTTTGAAGAATCCATAGGCCAACTACGAACGGAACTCGATAAGAGGATCCGAGCCTTAGAGGATCGACTGAAGGGATAGGAAGGAAGAGTGAATGGCCACGACAATCCCGTAGCCAATCCTAGAGAGGAAAGAGAGCAGGTCCGCCTGAATCAGGCCCCCCAGGGTAGAGAGCAAGAGGCCCGTGCGCCTCGAGAGAGAGACCACGACGATGAAGATATCATCCTACGGAACGTTAAAATTGACGCTCCAAGTTTTGATGGGTCCCTAAATCCTGCCACATACTTTGATTGGGAGACCGTGATGGACCAATATTTTGATTGGCATCGCCGCATGACCCCTGCTACCAGGGTGAGATTTGCCAAAATGAAACTCATGGGTCAAGCCAAGACCTACTAGTGTAATGTTTAGAATCTCCTAGCACGGAGACGAGAGGAGCCTATTAGCACGTGGGAAGAAATGAAGGAGAAATTGAGGGAGAAGTATCTGCCACCTTCCTACCATCAGTGTCTTTTAGACCAGTGGCAGAAACTCACCCAAGATGGAAAGTCCGTGGACGAGTACATCACCAAATTTGATGACTACTTCCTTCGGAGTCGAGTCATGGAGGATGCCTCTGTCACCCTCTCTCGGTTTAGGGCTGGCTTACACGAGAGTATTCAGTGGGAATTATTCTTGCGGGAGGTTAACACCCTCGAGCACACCTACCAGGTTGCACGAGATGTTGAGAGGTTTCAAAGGGTGGTCCCACCTCGGGTTCCCATCTACCGCCAACCTGAACCCCGAAATCCCATAGTCCGCTATACTGAGAGAGCTGGCCCCTCCACCTCCTACGTCCCTACTGCTACCCCACTTAGGGCCGTTGCCCTTACTGCTCCTTTCCCAAGGAACCCTTTACCTGCACCCGCTGCTGTGCCTAGACTGGAGTATACTCCACCAGTTGAGAGGAGAGATGACAAGGGAAAAGGGGTCATCCCTAGCACCTCCCAACCAGCCCCTATCTCGGGAGTCTGATGCTTCAGGTGTCATAACCTAGGGCATATTGCCACCAATTGCCCCACCCGAGCCTTGGTCATCACCGACCCCTAGTCCATGGAGCTTCCACCTCAGGAAGGAGAAACCCTTGAGAGATATGAGCCTGACCCTGATCTCGTTGCCCAGTTTGAGGAATTAGATGCAGGGTATGATGGAACGCATGTCGAGTACATGCAAGTGGGGAAAATTACCGAAAGTTCAAACCAGGGAAGACTAGGTGCAGTTCGCTGCATCCTCGCACACCCACAGGAGGACGACTGGCGTCGAACCTCCATCTTCCAAACCTACATCATGGTCAAAACTCGACCCTGCAAGGTGATCTTTGACAACGGGAGCTGTATCAATGCAGTCTCTTCAGACTTTGTATCCCGTCTAGGTCTACCTACCCATCCTCATCCGAGGCCATACAACGTGGCTTGGGTTGACGACACGTCTGTCCCAGTCACCACTACATGTGTCATTCCCATCCAGTTCCAGTCCTACCAAGGTCGGAAGCATCATCCTAGGACGGCCATGGATCCTAGGACGGAAGCATCATCCTAGGACGGCCATGGATCTATGATGTAGACATTACTACATTCGGCCGGTCCAATGAGTGTTCCTTCTCCCGCAATGGGAAGAGGATTCAGTTGCTCCCAACACCCCCAAAGGTGGCCACGGGAAAGAGTCCTACCTCCACACCCGCTGCATCCCCAAAAATTCAGGAGAATGCCCCAACCCCCACCAAAGGGAAGCTTCCCATTCCCTCCTCTCCTACACCTGTCATATCCATCCCTAAGGCCCCTAAGGTTGACCATGACCCGATTAGGCGCCTTAACTTCATAGGTGTTCATGAGATGAATAGAGAGGTTGTCGAGGGTGCCCCTGTTTGGGCTGTTGTCGTCACCATTACCCCTGAGGAGTCCCAAGTCTCCATCCCACCTGAAGTCCAGGCAATCCTGCAGGACTTCCAAGATATCTTCTCGGAAGACTTACCTTCAACACTCCCTCCCATGCGTGATGTTCAACACGCCATTGATCTTGTCCCTGGGTCCACCCTACCCAACCTTCCCCACTACAGGTTGAACCCCAAGGAGCATGCTGAGCTCCAAAGGATTGTCGAGGACCTTATCCACAAAGGTTTTCTCAGGGTAAGCAAGTGTCCATGTGCGGTCCCTGCCTTGCTCACACCCAAGAAGGATGGCACCTGGCGGATGTGTGTTGACAGCCGCGCCATCAATAAGATCACTGTCAAGTATAGGTTTCCCATTCCCCGTCTTGATGACATGCTTGACATGATGAGTAGAGCCACTATCTTTTCTAAGATTGACTTGAAAAGTGGCTACCACCAGGTCCGGATTCGACCAGGGGACGAGTGGAAGACAGCCTTCAAAACCAAAGAAGGTCTGTATGAGTGGCTCGTCATGCCGTTTGGGCTATCCAATGCCCCCAGCACATTCATGCGACTTATGACGGAAATCCTTCGACCCCTCATTGGTCGCTTTGTTGTCGTATACTTTGACGACATTCTCATCTATAGCCACAACCCTTAAGACCACATCCATCATTTGAGGGAAGTCTGCGAGACTTTGAGGAGAGAAACCCTGTTCGCTAATCTCAAGAAATGTGAATTCATGACAGACCGGGTCACTTTCCTTGGATTTGTGGTTTCTAGTCAAGGAGTGTCTGTGGACCCATCAAAGGTCCGAGCTATAGTAGACTGGCCGGAGCCCCAGAATGTCTATGACGTTCGTAGTTTCCACGGGCTAGCCACCTTCTACAGATGCTTCATTCAGGATTTTAGCACCATTATGGCACCCATTACAGATTGCATCTGTAAGGAGAATTTTGAGTGGACCAAAGCCGCCTCCTAGGCTTTTCTTGCCATAAAGGAGCTTATGACCAAAGCCCCTGTCCTCCGCCTACCAGACTTTTCCAAAGTCTTTGAGATTTATTGTGATGCATCTGGCGTAGGAATAGGTGGAGTGCTTAGCCAGGAAAGCCACCCTATGGCTTATTTCAGCGAGAAGCTTTCTGATGTAAAGCTTCGATACTCCACCTATGATAAGGAGTTTTATGCCGTGGTCCAAGCTCTCAAACACTGGAGACACTATCTCTTACCACAAGAGTTCGTCTTATACTCGGACCACGAGGCTTTGAAATTCCTTAGCTCTCAGAAGGGCTTAAACCCAAGGCATGGTCAGTGGGTAGAATTCCTCCAGTCTTTCACCGTTGTCCTAAAACATAAGGCTGGAAAGGACAATAAGGTGGTCGATGCCTTGAGTCGAAGGGACTCCCTTCTTTCCACTGTTCGGGTAGAGGTCACCGGATTTGACCGCATGAAGGAACTCTATGGAGAGTGTCTTGATTTTGGCCCTGCCTACTCTGCTCTGTCCGCTGGACCCTCGATAGTCTTTTCTGACTATCTACTCCAGGATGGTTTTCTATTTCGAGGGCAGCAACTCTGTAATACCCCGATTTATTTATTGAGCTTTTATTAATTAAAAATTGAAATAAAATGGTTTAATGCATGAATTTCGGAATTTAATATTTAATTCCTTAGTAAATAGAACTAGTGAAATTTTGACTACCTTATAAAAATCTAGAAAAATGCTAATTGGGTCAAGGACCATTTATTTAACAACTTTATCTTCTGTGGTCGACCCAGCAAAAATCCGTAATTGGGTCTAATCAGTGGATTAAGCCCAAAAGTGCACACTTATCTAACTCTTACCTAACCTTAGCTTAAACCGTCGAATTAGAGCTTAATACTCCACCAAATGACCCCAAATCGGTGGCAAATGAAAGGCCACGATCTAAGGATCATTTCCCCTCTATCAATTGATTGAAAATCAAACCCTAAAACGTGCAGTCGGCCGAGTTTGGTTGGGTCAAACATTTCGGCGCCGTTTCAAACACTCACCTTGCATCGTCGATTTCTCCCAGCTCCGAAGGCTCCAGAAGGTGTATGAGCTATAAAAATGAAGCTCTTCAACCCTAGTTTTCTTTGGTAGCAGCGGCAGCCGCAGTGGAGTTCGATCTAGGAAGATCTTGGTCGATTAGTGGAGGTGGGTCAGCATCCCGTCGTCCTCCTTTCTTCATCTTTGTTCCTTCGATTGAGGTAGGCATTCTCAACCAAAATCTGCACATGAGTACATCATTTTGTTCCTCTCGACGAGATCTTTCCATTGGTAGTAAAAGCCCTAAATTTTATTAGGTATCCAGGGAGATCTCGGGGTTTTTCTGAAGTGCTGTCAAGTTCATTTTTCAATCTAGGTTCATAAGTTCTCTCTTCGATTGAGGTAGGATATAACAGCCCAAACTCTAATTAACATATATGGATGTAATCAGCAGCATGTTAGCTTTCATTTGATGTAGAAAGCCCTAAATTTTATTGAGCATGTTTAGAGAATTTCTGATTTGAGTAAGAGCATGTCTAGACATGGTTTATGATGTGTTCTTTCAAGTTACTTTCAAGTTAAATCATGATTTCGAGTTGTTAATCTTGATCCCCATATAGCATGTCATATATGGTTGGAATCAGTATCAAGTCCTCTTTCTTTTGATATATAAAGCCCCAATTTTCATAGACCATGCTTAGAGTATTTCGTGTTTGAGTAGAAACATCTTAAAAATTAGGTTTTCTAGTGTTCTTCCTAGATAGGTTGTGATTCGATTGAATTTTCGGTAAATTTCGTGTTCCAAACTCTTGTATTATGACCCTAGTATGTCTATCAAGAACCCAGGAGCATGGGGTTAAGATCCCAGCCCAATTAGACCCCAATTGGGTGAGCTTTCATTGATTTTCGAAGTCACATTCGGTTCTGTGAAGGCAGGGGTCGACCCATGGGGTCGACCCATGCTCAAGCAGATTTTGACTGCCCGAGGGTCGACCCATGGGGTCGACCCATCCTGCACCGTGCGAGGGTCGACCCATGGGGTCGACCCACACGGCAGAAATTGTGGGGGTCGACCCATGGGGTCGACCCATTCCGCAGACATCAGTATGTCTTGCAGGGGTCGACCCCAGGGGTCGACCCATCACACAGGCAGACCCTGGTTTTTCCAAGGGTCGACCCATACACCAGCAGACCCATTTTAGTTGTTTTTCGACCCGAGGATCGATTCGGACCATTAGGGGATCGACCCATTCCACTTAGTCCAATTGAAAACTATATTTTTGGGGAACCAGTGACCCATGCATGTAACCCTATGATCTCAAGTTACAATGATCCATGCATTCAATCATAGTGTAAAAACATTCCGATTACTATCTTCACTTCAACGCACACAATGGTTAATTAGAAACCCACATGATTAGTGGTTAATTATGTAACTAAATTTCTGTTAATTGCATGTTGTTCATTCCTACGCGATCTTATTCATTCTCTTTATCATCTTGAATTATCTTTTTGGCAATTTGAGTTAACGTAAAACTTAATCCTTGGTAAATTGACATGAAATTAGGATTTTTATGATTATTAGGTTGCTGGTCAGCCACTTTACTCCTGTAGAACAGCAGCCAACTTATGACCGCATATCTGTAATACGGCCAGTATGGACCGTATATCTTGTTCATGGGTCTTAATGTCTTCTGGACATGCGCGGCCCATTACTTACCGTTCATACCTTAGAGCGGCCTACTGTCAGCCGTTCATTCTTGACCTCGTGGACTGAGTTTTGGTCCAGTTCTTGTAATGCGGCCAGTAGTAGCCGTATGTCCTGTCACACGGCACAGAAGTGTCCGTATACCGAGTTTTTGATTTGATGAATCCAAGGACATGTTAGTCCTTTAAATCTAAACTTATGGACAGTAATTCCTCTGATTAATTGGTCACGAATTTGACTAAATGTCTAGACGGATCTTGGGATCTTGTATCCAATAAATCAATGCCAACGCATCATAAGGGCCCGGTCTGGTCCTGGGGAAAGCGCCCGAAAAATTAGTGAGCCCATGGGATGTTATAATGACATGGTGAGGCATTGCACTGAGTGCATGACTAGCTTGTTGTCTACGATAGAAAAACTCTTGTTACTCTTGTTATTTGATCGTGCTTGACTTGTTATCTCTTGTTACTTGCTAGTGGCCATTCCTCGTTACAGTTCATGTTACACTTGTACATGTTATTCTTGTTAAATTCTAGTTATCTTATATTTCTTGACCTTGCAAGATCTTTTATTACGTTGTTTCATTGTATCGTCATTTATTTCTTTTATTAGCATGGCATATGAAAATGTTATTAAATTATTAATCACGTAAACTTGTCTGTTATTTCCTACTGAGCGTCAGCTCATAGTTGTTGTTTCCCCCCTTTCCAGGTTGTTCAGGTGATGACACGTATACCGATGGGGAGGGGCAGGAGTGATACTTTTGAGAGTACTTGTTAGTAGATGCCGAGTTGGCATAGTTGTTTACACTAGTTATTCCTTAGAGTTGTGTTAGTACTTTATTACTTTTGGAATCAGTTATTGTATTAGAGTAAGTTTGGAAGTTACGTTTGATCGTGTCTAAACAGTTGTTGGTTATTGTAATAAATTTGGAATCTTCTTGATCAATAGATTTACTTCTTTCCATAGCACTTGTGTAATTGTTTAGTTTAGAATATTTATTTTATTTCTAGCTAGTTTCTAACTGTACGACCCGATATTCCGCGTCGGGGCATGACAAACTCTGTGTCCCGAGGACTTCTGTTCGGGACTTCCTGATATGGAAAATGCATGCTGGAGGTCTTGCTGGTCACTTTGGCCGCAACAAGACCATCCATTCTGTGGAGGAGCACTTCTATTGGCCTGGCCTGAAGAGAGATGTGGCCAAGATTGTAGCCCAGTGTAGGACGTGCACGATGGCCAAACAGGTCAAACAGAACACTGGTCTCTACACTCCTCTCCCCGTTCCTGATCGACCATGGGTTGATGTGAGTATGGATTTTATCCTTGGGTTACCACGCACTGCTCACAAGTATGATTCCATCTTTGTTGTCGTTGATAGGTTCTATAAGATGGCCCACTTCATTGCATGTTCCAAAACATCTGATGCATCTAGAGTAGCCCATTTATTCTTTGATGAAGTCGTGCGTCTACATGGTCTTCCCCAAACCATCGTGTCTGACCGAGATGTCCGGTTCACTAGTTACTTTTGGAAGACACTTTGGCACCTAGTTGGCACCAAACTCAAATTCTCCACTGCCTATCACCCCCAAACTGATGGGCAAACTGAGGTCGTCAATAGGAGTTTAGGGAATCTGTTGAGGTGTCTCGTAGGGGATCATGGTGGGGACACCGGGCCCACTGCCGGGCCCAATGCTCGGAGCCGACACCGCACCGCCACTGCACCGAGCTTATGGCTCGGCGACTCGTTTGAAGACTCGGCGTCCTGAGCATAATATTTATTTATGTGTATTTGTATTGTACGTATTTGTGTATTGTGTGTAAAATACATGTATTAGTACATGTATTTTTACTTTCGTCTTATTAGGCTAAGTCATAGTCAATAAACATGTGTGTTTTGTGTATTTTATTTGGTTAAAACCCCCAAGTCAAAAGTTAGGTAGGTAAGCTTGTTTTATTAGGCTAAGGACATATGTGCTATTTGTAAAAGATTGTGGGTGTGGTTGCTATAGCCTCCTCCTATATAAAGGGGGGCTCATGTATTGTTTCCTTGTGATGAATTGAAGAAAGAGTTGCTTGTACGTGAGAAGATTGTTCTCTTCTTGCCACCTCCCTTCCCTCATTCTCTTTTGAGTGTGAGTGTGTCGCCCGGTGTGAGACCGTCCGACGTGAGGCCGAGCTGTGTGAGATAGCAGTTATCCGTTCTCGTCCTGTTCGTGATATCGGAGTGCTGTCGATCTATTTCCACGTCACCACCGCGTCAGATTTGGTATCAGAGCCCAACAACGGCGTCTCCGATGACCCGACGTCCCCGACATTGTCTCTCTTTCTCTCTCTAGATTGTTAGAAGAATAGAAAAAAAAGAGAGATCTCGGTTGAGAGGAGTTTTGGTGAAAAAACAAAATAGAGAAAAAAAATTTTGAAAAAAAGAAAAGAAAAGAAAAATCCCTGCGTTCTCTCTCTCTCTCTCTCCCCATTTCTCTCTCAGTTCCCTCTCTGTTTAATCTCTCTCTCCCGTGAATCCCTTCCTCTGTTTGATATCTCTCTCCCGTGAATCCCTTTCTCTGTTAATCTATCTCTCTCTCTCAATCTCTCCCTCCCCATTTCTCTCTCAGTTTGCTCCCTGTTTCTCTCTCTCTCCCGTAAATCTCTCTATCTCTTAATCTCTCTTTTTTGTTAAACCCCTCTCTTCCTCTGTTTAATATCTCTCTCCCGTGAATCCCTTTCTCTCTTAATCTCTCTCTCCCCGTTAATCCTTCCCTTTATCTGTTAATCTCTCTCTATTTCTATAATTCTCTCTCTCTCTCTCTGTTTCTCCCCCTCTATCTCTTTCGTTTCTCTCTCCCGCCTAGTGCGCTGAAAAGAGGATAAAAAAAAATTATTACCTGTTCGCGTGGCTGGGCCTCGTCGCCCGTGCCACGTTTCAAACGCAGGAGCGGCCGCAACGGCTAGCTCCCCCCTGCGAGCCACCGCCAGCGGCCGTCGCTGCCGCCGCCGCACGCTGCCACAGCCCGCCGCCCCGTCCGCTCCGGCGCCCAGGGTCGCCAGCACCCGCCGTCGCCACCGCGCCCGCGGGCGCGCCTGAGCCAGGCCGTGCTCCGCGCCCGACGTAGGGCCGCCCCGCAGCACCTGCACGCGCCCGAGCGACTGCACCCACAGGCGCTGCCGGCCACGCCCTACCGCTTGCGAGCCCGCGCTCGCCCACGCGACCGTGCCAGTAGGCGCCCCCGCGCCCCCTGGCTCGCGCCCGGCCTGCGCCCGACCCGACGCCCTGCCGCTCGCGAGCTCGCCCTCGCCCACGCGACCGTGCCAGCAGACGCCCCGCTCCCCCTGGCTCGCGCCCGACCTGCGCCCGGCCCGACGCGCCCGCCCGCGCTCGACGCGCCCAGCCAGCCCGCACTCCCCGCCCGCAGCTGCACGCCCGAGCGCCCGCCTACGTGGCCGGTCGCCTGCCGCGCCCTCGCCCGCCGCCCTTGCCCGCGTGGATGCCTGCCCCAGCCACCTTCACCACCGCCGGCCTTCACCTCTCACCTGCGGCCACCCCGTGCCAGCAAGCTCCGGTCGCCCCTCGCCACTGTGGAGCTCCCAACCTCCCTCTCTTTCTCCCTGTACACGGCCGGTCTCCCTCCCTCTCTTCTAGGCCGCCGTGCACAACCCCAACTCGGCGAATCGCCCTGCTCACCTCCGTCATCCACCACAGCCGCGTAGCAGCCCTTGGGTGTTGAAGAATCCTGCCCACGGGAAGACTTTTGCAGCTGCCAAGCCGACCTCCTGCTCGGACCCACCGTGGAGAGGAGGCCGCAAAGAGTGGTTGAAAATAAAAACAAAAAAAACGTGTGAAAGTTTGAAAAGAGGTTTGAGAAAAAAAGGGAAAAGAGATTTGAATGTTGAAAAAAAAAAGAGAGAAAAGAATTTGAAGAAAAATAAAAAAAGGAGGTTTAAAAAAAATAGTTGAAATTTGAGAGAAAAAAAAGAGTGTGTTAATTATATATATAATATAGGATAGATATAATCTTATATATATCTATATATATATATATCCTTATATATATATATATATATCTATATGTTATTTTAACAAGATTGAAGTGGCGCCCGAAGTCCACAACGGAGGCTCGAACAACGCCCGAGATACTGGGTCGTCGACAGACGTTCCGTAATTTACGGCACGTACGTTCCTGAGTCTCCCTGCGCGGAGAAATTGGGCTAATTGTTCCCCTGCGTGGGAAAATTTTTAAAATCACGCGGTTTTGTAATAATTAAATACTCCCTGCGCAGAGTGAATTCATTGTAAACCGCTCAAGCTTCGTCGACGCCGTGCGAACCCGCACGTCCCCACTCGCCTTCGTCTCCGGTCGGAGTTAGACTTTTCAGTCTAGCTAAGTACGTGCTCCCCTCGCTTACTTATTTAGTATCTTTTCAATTGCCACGCGACGAAGTGAGAAGAGAGCCCGATCCATGCAGCCAGTCTCCTGAGTGCATCGCTGTGGACGGAAAGCGAGAGCTTGCTTGAGCCTATCCTTTAGGCCCTAGACTGCCGCATTAGGGCACCCTAATTGTCAGGAGGTAATTCCACGACTACTTCACCTACGGGTGAGTAACTTTTCCCTGACCGCTCCCTTCATATTGACCCTTTGTATATCAACTGGGTCCACAACTTGTTAATTTTCAGTCTCAGGATTGCATCACCTAGGTCCAAGCTCGTGCATGCCACGTTGGTCTAGGAATTCATCAGGCCGTCTAGAACGCATGGAACAGGAAAGATATATGGCCGATCCTGACCTCATCGTCCAGTTTGAGGGAATGGATACAATATTTGATGACACGCATGTCGAGTACATGCAGGTAGGAGACATTTTCGAGAGTTCTAGCCAGAAAAGATTGGGTATAGTTCGCTGTATCTCAACACCCCAGGAGGACGATTGGCATCGAACCTCTATCTTTCAAACCTACATCATGGTGAACTCTCATCCCTGTAAGGTAATCCTTGACAACGGGAGCTGTATCAATGCAGTCTCTTCAGACTTTGTCTCCCATTTAGGTCTACCTACGCACCCTCATCCAAAGCCATACAACGTGGCTTGGGTCGATGACACTTCTATCCCAGTCACCACCACATGTGTCATTCCCATCCAATTCCAGTCTTACCAAGGACAAATCTTATGTGACGTAATGCCTATGAAGGCCGGGAGCGTCATCTTAGGACGACCATGGATCTATGATGTAGACCTCGCTACCTTTGGTCGGTCCAATCAGTGTTCCTTCTCCTATAACGGGAAGAAGATTCAGTTGTACCCAGTACCCCCAAAGGTGACCCCAGGAAAGAGTTCCACCTCCACCGCCACTGGAACTCCCAAAGTTCAGGAGAGTCCCCAAACTCCCACTGAAGGGAAACCTCCCCTTCCTTCTTCTCCTGCATCTATCCCACCCGTTTCTGAGACTCCTAAGGTTAGTCATGACCTAGTTAGGTGTCTTGACTCCATGAATGTCGGTGAGCTAGACATAGAGGTTGCTGAGGGTGCCTCTGTTTTGGCTGTTGACGTCACCATCACACCCGAGGAGTCTCGAGTCTTAGTCCCAACTGAAGACCCGGCCATACTGCAGGACTCCCAAGGCATCGTTCCCGAAGACTTACCTTCTTGACTCTCTCCCATGCGTGATGTACAACACGCTATTGAGCTTGCCCCTGGGTCCACCCTACCCAACCTTCCCCTCGAGTCTAGACTGTCCAAGTCAGCCGAAGAGTTTGTACAACACGTCATTAGTCTGCATGAGTCAGCTGATTCGCATAGGCGTCACCATGAATCTCAAGAAGGTGACTTGGTTATGGTACGGGCCCGGCCCGAACGACTCCCCTCGGGAGCCGTTGAAAAGTTACAAGCCTGTAGTGATGGTCCCTTCCCAATCATACGGAAGATTGGCGCCAATGCCCATGTTGTGCACTTACCTCCCGAAGAGGGGATTAGCTCGACCTTTAATGTGGCAGACTTTGTGGCCTACAAGGAACCCACAGCGATTCCTAGTGACCCTTTCGAGCCTTCTCCTCCCCTTGAGAGTGAGCCCACCCCTGTGCGTCCGACATCCTTGAGAGCACCGCGCGAGCATATTGAGAGGATACTGGATGAGCAGGTGACCACTACACGGAGCAGGGAGTACCAGCGCTACCTTGTCCGCTGGCGGGACAGTCCACCATCTGATGATTCCTGGATCAGCCGGGAAGATCTCCAGCGCCTCGATCCAGATCTGCTGGAGCACTACCACAGCAGTGTTCCCCCTTACTCGACGGAGTCGAGTTCCAGCCGCCCCGGGAGGGTTGGTGGGGACACCGGGCCCACTACCGGGCCCAATGCTCGGAGCCGACACCGCACCGCTACTGCACCGAGCTTATGGCTCGGCGACTCGTTTGAAGACTCGGCATCCTGAGCATAATATTTATTTATGTGTATTTGTATTGTACGTATTTGTGTATTGTGTGTAAAATACATGTATTAGTACATGTATTTTTACTTTCGTCTTATTAGGCTAAGTCATAGTCAATAAACATGTGTGTTTTGTGTATTTTATTTGGTTAAAACCCCCAAGTCAAAAGTTAGGTAGGTAAGCTTGTTTTATTAGGCTAAGGACATATGTGCTATTTGTAAAAGATTGTGGATGTGGTTGCTATAGCCTCCTCCTATATAAAGGGGGGCTCATGTATTGTTTCCATATGATGAATTGAAGAAAGAGTTGCTTGTACGTGAGAAGATTGTTCTCTTCTTGCCACCTCCCTTCCCTCATTCTCTTTTGAGTGTGAGTGTGTCGCCCGGTGTGAGACCGTCCGGTGTGAGGCCGAGCTGTGTGAGATAGCAGTTATCCGTTCTCGTCCTGTTCGTGATATCGGAGTGCCGTCGATCTATTTCCACGTCGCCGTCGCGTCAGATTACCCCGGCACTTGGGACCTTCTTTTGCCCAGAGCCGAATTTGCATACAACAGTTCGGTCAATTGGTCCATAGGTATGAGTCCATTTGAGGTCGTGCATGGCTACAAGCCTAGAAAACCTGTGGATCTCATTCCCCTTCCCCTCGAGTCTAGGATATCCAAGTCAGCTGAGGAGTTTGCACAGCATGTCACGAGTCCGCATGAGTCAATCAGCAAGCAAATTAACCTCAGTAATGAGACTTATAAAAAATTGGCTGATTCGCATAGGCGTCACCATGAATTCCAAGAAGGTGACCTGGTTATGGTACGGGTTCGACCCGAACGACTCCCTTCGGGAGCCCTTAAGAAGTTGCAAGCCCGTAGTGATGGACCATTCCCAATTCTGCAGAAGATTGGCTCCAATGCTTATGTTGTGGACTTACCTCCCGAATATGGGATTAGCTCGACTTTTAATGTGGCAGATCTAGTGGCCTACAAGGAACCCACAGCGATTCCTAGTGACCCTTTCGAGCCTTCTCTTCCCATTGAGAGTGAGCCCACCCCTGTGCGTCCCACAGCCTCGAGAGTTCCGCGCGAGCACATTGAGAGGATACTGGATGAGCAGGTGACCACCACACGGAGCAGGGTGTACCAGCGCTACCTTGTCCGCTGGCGGGACCGTCCACCTTCTGATGATTCCTGGATCAGCCGGGAAGATCTCCAGCGTCTCGATCCAGATCTGCTGGAGCACTACCACAGCAGTGTCCCCCCTTACTCGACAGAGTCGAGTTCCAGCCGCCCCGGGAGGGTTGGTGGGGACACCACCGGGTCCACTACCGGGCCCACTACTCGGAGCCGACGTCGCACCGCCACTGCACCGAGCTTATGGCTCGGAGATCCTTCTTGACGACTCGGCTTATGACTACGGTAGTATATTGCGTATTGAGTATATGTATTTGTGTGTATGTATACATGTATCCCTACATGTATTTTTTTCTTTGGTCTTATTAGGCTAGTCTAAGTCAAAATAACATGTGTGTAATTTTTGTATTTTATTTGATTAAAACCCACAAGCCAAATATTGGTTGGTGGACTTTGTTTTATTAGGCTAGGATATGTATGCAATAAGGGAATTGTGAGGGTATGAATGTAATGGGCCTTTCATATAAATATGAGGCCAATGCTTCTTACGAGACATGATATGAATGAAATGAATTGAATGAAAGCTTGTTTGTGTGTAAGAGCTCTCCCCTCTTGCATTTCCTCCTTCCCTCTTTCTCATTTTGTGAGTTTGAGTGTCGCCCGGTGTGAGACCGTCCGGCGTGAGGCCGAGCTGTGTGAGATAGCAGTTATCCGTTCTCGTCCTGTTCGTGATATCGGAGTGCCGTCGATCCATTCCCACGTCACCACCGCGTCAGGAAGGGGGTGCAATTGTGACTATGAGTTGTTGAAATGAGTTGGACCGAGTCGCATGAGATTCGGGACGTATCGTATTGGATCAAGAAAAAATTTAATTTGATACGGATCAACGAGTCGGCAAACCCTATTTTCACTGGCACATTGTGCCTAAGAGAGAGAAGAAGAGATAAAGAGATAAATATATAAATTCATAGAAATAGACTAATAGTTTAGAAAAATTAAGAGTATTTTATCTTTACTAAATTTAATTAACAACTAATTAAGGTTAAACATAAGTTTTTAACAAAACAATGACGACGAGTGACGGCAACAATTTTTTTTGTTAGTATTGTAATGTAATCAAATCATTTATAATTATAGTAAAATAAAAGCAATGTTTTTACGTTGTTTAAAATAAAAGGATTTTTTTTGTAATTTTTCTTTTTTTAATCAGAAATAGAGTGTTTTTTCGAAAAGTTGTTATGCATGGTGCGTCTCTCCACTCACCAATCACGCACGGGCACCACACGAGCAAACATGCCCCGATTCCCGTCTACAATCTGTATATAGGGTTTGGGGGCTGGGATGTGGTTCCATCGGCGCGGCGGCTCCCTCTTTTCATTTCTTCTCCCTCTCGCGCTGTCCCGTCTCTCTCGGGAAGGTTCGTCGGCCCCAGCCAACGCAGCCAGGCTATGAACCAGCCGCTCCGTCGCCCCTGAGATAGCCGCCGCCGCCGCCGCCATGGCATCCGTCACCGGCAGCTTCCCTCCTCAGCCAGGTCCGGCATCCTTCCCTTCCCTCTTATCTTTTTCTCAGGTAAAAGTAAAACTATCGCCCTCGTCCCTCTTCCCTGTCCATCTCCCTCAGTCTGGGAAGTGGATTCCCCTATGATCATTCTTGTTGAACGTCTGCCGGCCGGGGGGTGATTTGGCCTGGTAGGTAGGTCAGGCGGATCCATCTCTTTCCATGGCCGCTACAACCCATCCCTTAAGAGGATCGAGTTATGTCCTGGAGGAGGTGAAGCTGACTTCAATATCCCAGAAAGGGAGTCCTACTTCCTGTCCAGAGAACACTGGTGACGGTCGCCCCCCCTCTCTCTCTCTCTCTCCACCCCTCTCTATCTATATCCCTATCTATATTTCCATCGACCCTGAACGTTTCTGCCTACTTGTCGACGATAGAGGGGGATGATGGTCATCATCGTCGTCCTCGGACTCCTAATCTTCGAGTGAACGGAATGCGCCCAAGTAAAAAACTTAGTTGCCTGGTTTACCTCCTCAGACCCGAAGCTCAGCCCACAGGAGCCATCTGAAGGGACAGGGGAGGATGAACATCCAAGGGGACGACTTTGGGAGTGCTCCCCTCTTAGGGGATGTCGTGCCCCTTCACTGGATGAAACTAAAGCCACAAAAGGAAAATTTTGAGAAGTTCATCTGGGACTCCCAATGTTGTATTGGTGGTTTATTTCATGCGGATGGGCGATCCCTATGGGAGTGTCTATCTACCCCTTTTAAAAGTTTCAACGACACCATGTGTTAGAACCACCCCAACCGGGACGATGTTAGTTTCACCTTCTCTTGATGAGTACTAAAGTAGTTCAGGAAGTTGCATTTAGCAAGTAACGTTTGTATTCTACTTCATGTTGACTGTATTCAAAGGGTTCTAATATGGGTGTTCATGCTTCTATTCCTTACTTTCATGTCCACTAGCATTTACGTTCTTGCAAATCAATGCCGACCACTCAACCACCCCCCAACTCACAAAAAAAGAGAAAGAAGGAAGAAGGAAAAAGGAAAGGAAGAGATGCAAAAGACTTAGTCCCGCATGTTGTTATAAGAAAATCACTGAGTACGAAAGTTATAATGTACACATTGTACAGTTGTAGCTACTCTGTATAGTCGTTGCTCCCATATCTTTTCTAAGTAGGAGCACAATGGATATACATGTTATAAAGATCTCCATGTCGATATTACATATGGAACATGTAGTCATTATGTTCAACCAAGTTAGTACCAGTTTATCCCAGGCCAGCAAAATTTGTTTGGCCACCCATTATAGAGCTTAACCTTCAATGATATGGATGATTTCTGGACTACATTATTATGTTAATTTTTGTATTTGACTGAATTTTCTACCTCCATTGGCATCAATTATTATGTTCTATAACTGAAGTCTTTGATTGCAACACCATTAGCATCTGTTCGACCTACTCCGTGTTTTCTGTCAAGCAATGCCATAGTAAAATAAGAGTGCAGTACCCAGATCTCATGGATCTCTCCAACCTGTTCCTTCTTACTCTTTGAAATCATTCATTGCAACCTCTCCACACCATGTCACCATATCCCTTCAGAGCTTTTTGCATTCTACTTTTCACTATGATTTAGTGGTAAATGTTGTCTTGCATATGACCAAGTACACATGTGAGAGGTTATATGCAGAAGGTATTGTAAAAAACCCCCCTTTCCCTCCTATAGTTGGTGAGGACACTGGTTCGGTCCCAAGGTACGACCGTGTACGTCAACAAATGGGCCTTACTTGTATATGGTGTGACAACAACAACATGGCGGAAGACGATCATTAGGCATAGTGGACTCAGTTTCCTTTTATTATGTGTTTTCACTTTGTTCCTTAATTTTTCAATTTATTTTAGTGGGTCTACTCTTAGTTGTGTTCGAATGCACCATACATGTTAGCAGGCCCATCTTTTTATTAAGGGAGTAGTGGTCTTTTGTTATTTTGACAGGGATAAAAGGGTCAAGTAAAATGTATTGTCCCTATAAAAGGAACCCCTTTTCTTGTATTGAAAACAATAAGTAGAAGGGGGGGATGGGAGGTCCTTTTGGGAAAACCCTAGCCGCCTTGTGTGGAGGAGCCTGAGATGGGTGCCCTGAGGCAGGGAGGCTGTAAGGGCCACATTCCTCACTGCCGCCACCTTCCCCACCAGATCCAATCCATCCTCACACTGCTGGAGGCCTCCACCTGATGGCCACACGATCCTCTGCCTGAAAAAGCTGCGTTTGTCGTGCCAATGCTTAGAGCTGAGTGCCACGGCTGCCCCTCCACTGGACATCACCGCCGCTCCTTTCCCCAATCCTGTCGACCTACTGGCTTCGGCCCCGCTGCCAGAGGTGCCTGGCTTCTAACTGCAGCAGTGTCACTTCCTCCTTCCCGCCTCCTTCAGCAGCACCACCGGCCGCCCACCACAGCACCACCGCCATGTGCAAGTCTCGCACCGCTGCTGCATTGCGCCCCCAACGGCTCCATCATTAACGACCCACACCGGCCATTGTGCCACAGGGTTGCAGCCATTGTGAGGGCTGTTGTGTCAGCAGCACCCTTGCTCCTAGTGACCAGCCCATCATCAGCTGGACTCAATGCACTGGCTACATTGTCCATGGTTGTGTCTCATCGAAACTGAAACTGATGTCGCCGTCCCGCGTCAAATTTGGTATCAAAGCATATGGACCAATTTGTTCTATCAAATTGGGGGTCCTAGGTACTCTCTTGCGACATGTTTCAAATGAATTTTAGTTTCAATGTATCTTTGCCGAACAAGGAGTGAATGAGAATAATTCTAGATGAGTGGCATCAAGATAATTATATTCCCGGTCTATTGTTGAGTCGCTATTGAAGACTAGTGAGATTATTGTTGAAGGAGAAAGAGCCTTTGTAGAGTTCTATTAGCAAGTTAAAGGTGCTGCTATGTTGAAAGTTGTTCCTTATATTGGCAGAGCGTGGTGCAGTATTTGATTCATTGGGTTCATACATCAGTTTGGGACAAGACTGGATGGAAGAACGGCATCCTACCATGGACCCTAACTAGTCTAGTTGCACTCTACAACCATCTCATTTGATGGGTAAATTTAGCTTTCCTAACTCATTTTGTTTCTGCTATTGCCATGCAAATGCTTCCAAAGCCGACAATGATAGATGGAGAGCCAATTGAAATAATAACCAATTGCGCAATGTGATTGTGTATGTGCTGAGCTTATGGTCGAGGTTGCTTGGGATGCTACATTATTTGTGGAGTCAGGACTTCACTTGATATCTGATAATGTATTTGAGATAGTTTTATTGCTGATAGTTCCTAGTGATCCACTTGACATCGTTGCATGGAATTAGACACTCATGGTTGATGCCGGTTTGGACCTACTTTTTGAGCACCTATTTGAGATCCAGAAGGTTCCATGCTACCCTCTTACTGTTACAAATGTAGGTTTTACTATGGACTAGGGTGCCGTTGGTATGATATGGTGTGATGTTGAGGTACACTTTCAGTGCCAACTCAAGCTTCTCAGTATGGCTATCTCTGTGGAGTCATTAGTGATGTATGAGTTTGTCGCCCCCTTGCTGTGTGGATACTTCAGCACTTCAAAATTCGAGGACAAATCTTTTCAAACTAGGGGGGAATTGGTGATGACATTGTTCTTGATCGGATGTACAACTATGTAAGTCAACAAATGGGCCTTACTCATATGCAGTGTAACGACGACAACGTAGCGGAAGACGATCATTAGGCATAGTGGAGTCATTTTTTATTTTATTATGTATTTTCACTTTGTTCTGTAGTTTTTCAATTCCTTTCGTTGTTACCTAACTGCCAGACAAGATTTATCACTGTATAATGCTACAGATTATCATTAATTGACATGCTAATGTAGGTGATTCTGGGATCTTTGGAATTAATGATTCCTTTACAAATGTAATCAGATCAAAACTCATTGTCTTATTCCGCTTTTTTGCTTCTTCCAGAGTTCCATAAAATTTTAGGGAGAGGGAGATGTTCTCATAATCTCATGCACCAAGTGTTTTTTTTGCAGTCCACTCTTGTATACTGTTCCATCACAGCCCTTTCTCTTTTCTTGTGTCATGTCCTATATTGTCAATGCATTCCACCTCTTGGCATTTACATCTTCATCCCTCTGCAACAGAGTGATATTTTTCATGATGATTGTGCCTGCTTCATTTCTTTGGCATTATCAACTGACTCTCGTAAGATCATTTGATTAAGTTAAATCTCCATTTTGCAGGTAATTCCCTCCCCCAAAAACCTTGGGAACAAGCTGGAGCATCTTCTGGTCCTACTCCGTTCAATCCTCCATCTGCTGGCAGTACAAGTGAAGTAGTTGAGGCATCTGGTACTGCAAAGTCTGGGGAAGTTGTATCGGGAGCAGACGGGAATGCTATTGTAAATAGAAATCCAGTTGGCAGACCAGTACCCTCAAGGCCTTGGCCATCAAGCTATGTAAACAATGTTGGAGGTAATTGGCAATGATGATAGTGAAGACATCATTTTGTTATTATTTTATTTTCAAAATTCAGGGTTTTCTTATTTTTTTTAATGCAGGTTATGGTTCGACTATGAATTACAATACAGGCTATGGATCTGGCATGTATGGATCTTATGGGGGTTATGGAGGGTCCTATGGTGGTGGGCTATATGGTAATAACATGTCTAGAAGTTATGGTGGGGCTTATAGTGGTCCAGGTATGTATGGAGGGGGCATGTACGGTGGTGGATACGGTGGTGGATATGGTGGTGGATACGGTGGTCCACTTGGCAATTATGGTATGGGAATGAATGGGCCTTATGGTAATCAGGATCCAAATAACCCAAATAATCCATTTGGTGCTCCCGCACAACCACCTAGTTTCTGGACGTCACTTATGCGAGTGGTATGCCCTCTTCTTCATTCTTCTATCTCACAGCTTTCTCTGTTCACCTGATAAAAAGTCTTGATATCCTGTTAGAGATAATATGCGCTAATTTTGTGGTCTATGCTTGTAAAACTATATTGCTTTCATACATCATCTTCTGACCAGTTTCATAGCTCTATTGTTTGCAGATAAAGATTATATGACTGTCTTTTGCTTCAGCTCCATTTACTGATGAATTGTAATGGCCGATGAATCATGTGTGTTTCCTTATGCATCATCTTTGAGCCACTTTTATAGTTTTATTTCTCAGATGAGATATATGAACTAATAGAGCATGTTTTGTACATGTGATTTTGTAGTGATTAATTTTAAAGTAGTATAAATGATAGTGTGAAATAAGCACAAGCACGATTGTCATAGTGTTCAGATGAGTCTAGGTTGTGACCTTCAGATAACTTTTGTGATAATATAATTCTTCCATTTCACATGCTCCCATTAGGGTTCTTTAACCTCCAAAAAAGTTGTCCTGATTTCCACACAATGGATGTCATGGCTTCATCAATAGTGACCTTTGTTACACAATATGGTGTCCTACGTGCAAACCACATCTTACTCTGTGGTGATCGCACCGCTTGCTATATGCAAAACTTGTGAAGAATATAGGTGTTCCGATATGTTCCAAAAAACTGATTGTTTTTTTTCAGTGAGTAGATGGCTAGCTAGACCATAGATAATTGGTTTGTGAGTATCTTTTGTTTAAGACCAAAACGATAAAACTCAAAGCATCTGTTTCACGCGAAAAATGCGGACACACTGATGATGAATTAAAAAATTTGGGGGTTTCGATGTATTAGCAATATGTTTATTTGCATTTGTTTATTTCACGTTTAGGTTTATTAGACGATAAACCTTTCCCCACCAACTGTGGTTAGTGTTTATATATATCGGCATAAAATCCGAACACCTTTGATTAACTGCCAAAGAACGTTTTTGACCTTTATCTATTGTGATATTAATAATCTTGATGATTGTCAATTATGGGCACATACTCTTGCAAGAAATTTTGAAGACTTCATTCTTTGGACATATGTAATTTGGATTACAATTGGTCTTTCAAGACTTTTACATTGGGTCCCGATCATGTAATCAAATCTTCGGGTTTACATCCGGTCGCAATCAGACCCATTGAATTTGCTTTAGGTTGCAATTGGATCTTTGGTTTTGCTTCTATCTACGATCAGACGGTTGAATTTGAATTTCATCATGATCGAACCATTGAATTTGCTTCTGTCCCCGATCGGATCTATTTCCGATCACAATCTGACCATCAGATTTATTCCTGATCAAGATATGACTATTGAATTTGCTTTGGATGAAGATCTGACTGTTGATTTCAAATTTCATCACGATCGGTCTGTTAGATCGCCAACATGATCACTATTGGACAGTCGGAGTTGCTTCCTGGTCATGATCACTTTTTGACTGTGATCGGACCCTTAATTTGACTTGATGTCCATAAAAGACATTTCTGCATAAGGCGGGGGTATATTTATAATTTTCTTTCTATCAAGATAATTTTGCAATTTCAAACCTTTTTTGAGTATTTCTATGGATTCTGGCTCTTCTAGAATATTTCTGCAATTTCAGACCCCCTTAAGTATTTCTCTAATTTCAGACTTTTTTTGGGTATTGCTTCAATTTCTTGACATCTTGCAGCACTTCTGTGATTTCTTGATTTTTCAGGACATTTATGTTTTTTTTTATTTTTTGGGGCATTTCTGTCATTTTTTGATAATTTTGGGCATTTCTATCATTTCAGGACAATATGGGGCATTTCTGTCATTCTTTGACGTTCTCAGACATTTCTGTCATTCTTTGACATTTCAGAGTTGATTTGCAATTTTTAGACTTTTTTGATCACGGGGCACATGCACAAGTCTTCATGCTCGTATCTCCTTGGCCGCTTCTTGATGCTTGGTCTATGTTCATTTTCTGGAATTTATTTACTAAAATATCCCCTAGGACTTTGGAATAATGCACATAGGGGCATATATGCAATATATCCTCTTTCATGTATTTTGTTTTCTAGATGTGCAGACCCAAGACAAGGACAAGATCACTCCCACAGTGATCCTTCTTTGGATGCTTGATGTCTCTTTCCTTCATGCTTGATCCTAGGCAGGGTTTGCCGACCCGCCCGACCCGGTCTCGGCGCGGGTCGGGTCGGGTCGTGCGGGTCGCACAGCGACCCGGTCCGCCCCATTGGGCTCTCGACGGATATTTTTTTGATTTTTTTTTTAAATTTTTAATAAATTTATTTTGAAAGATTAAATGTTATATATATTTAAAAATATTAGAATGTAGAATTTATTTATAATAATAGATCCATACTAAATTATACATAATTAATTATATAAAAATTACATATTACACTGTTTAATTAAACATCCTATTATATATAATACATAAAAATATATTTCAATTACTAAATATGTAAAAGTAAACATTGACATAATAATGACATTCATACATGAAGTATAAAATACAAAAACTCACTAATCCTCGTCATCTGTGAAGCTCGAATCCCAAAACTCACTCATCCTCCTCATCTGTGTAGCCCGAATCCCAAAACTTATTAATCCTCATCATCAGTGAAGCCCGAATCCATAGTAATCACTAATCCTCGTCATCAGTGAAGCCTGAATCCCAAAACTCATCATCAGATACATGAGACTGATCACCCGTATAATCTAACTCTATCCTAGTGGGTGGAGGTACATGTGGGTGGGACTGAAAATATGTAACCATCTGCACAAATGATGGGTCGTGTGCTGCGGTGGAGGGTACATGAAAATCTGTAAAAAAAGTCCTCACTACATCTATAGCTTCAATTCTATCATGTGCGACTGGTGCTGGTGCTGGTGCTGCTCGAACTCTGGACGTGGAGGAAGATCCTGCTCCGTCCTGTGCTCGTGGTGGAGGTACCCGGGAGGTAGAAGAAGATGTCCTCGGTGTGCTACGAGAACCGTATCTATCCTGTAACTGTGTCCGAAAGGAATGTCGGACATCTCCCGGAACTCGGTCGCATGCACGAACATCGCGTCCCACTCCCGCAAGGTGCTCCGCAAACCTGTGTATGCCGGTGACGCGATGTTCGCAGTATCTACAGTGCACATGTCCATCACCCTCAACAGAGTATCCATGCTCCCACGCAGGGTGACGCCGTCCGTCCATGATGACCTGCAAATGATGTAAACGTTTACATTAGTAATTTCAATGACAAGTACAGAACTCTATATATGAAGAAATCTACAATTAATTATTAGTTAGTTATAAATGTAACCAAATGATACATACTAATAAAGACTATGGACCCAAACTGGGCCAGTGCCCATCTCCAAACAATCTGACATTAAATGTGGTCCGCAGATAGGACAGATAGTCTTCATAGCGCATTGAACCTGAATAGTTCTCCCAGTACATGCGTACGTAGTATTCATATTGCTGCGAACCTTGTGCGTACACGACCTCTACTGACGTAGCTGCGGCATAAGGATATGGATACGATGGGAAAAATGAACTACTGTTATCTGAGTCGCCATGATACATCGGCTGCTGCGGCCATGACCGTTCATACGAGCTTCCAGATCCCTGGGAGTCATGTGTGTTCATCCTCTCAAAATCAGACAACATGTCTTGATAGCTTGTACTGTCTGCAACCGAACTTCCATAGTAGGGATCCCAATGATCAGCTGCCCGCCTCGTCCCTGCCGGTGGAGCACCGTGGTCCTCATCTTGCGTGACATGTGTGAAGTGCTGCTCCTCTGTCCATGCGCCATGTTGACGGCCCCCACGACCTCTACTATGACCACTGCTGTACTTTCTGCCACCAGCACTAGTATCCTCACGACGACTCCGTTGGCCACCTTGAGAACCGCCACCTCCATGGGATGAAGACCCTGTCGGTGTACTCTCATCATCGGAGTCATGACTTCCACTGATGCGGGGCTCAACAGAGGGCTCGGGAGTGTCGTCATCTACATTGGGATCTAATGTTTCCATGTCTGCAATATCTATCGGATTTAATGGTGGTCCCTTGTCCTTCTTGCTGGTGAATAATGTGGTCCATGATGATTTTTTTTTCTGTGGAGCAGGGGGCGGCTTACCTGCTGCATGTTGTGTCCCTCTAGATGCCTGAGAAGCAGAAGCCTGCTTAGATAAATTTTCAACTTACTTTCTATTGTGTAAGTCTGTACGTATACCTGAGACGACTGATTGGGTGCCTTAGCCTTAGATGTTGAGCGTCGGGGCGCAGTAGACTTAGATGGTTGTTTCGATGCTACTGAAGACTACACAATTGAAAGAAGAATATATTCAATTACCAATGAATTATATATTAACAAATGTAGAAATGACAATATAATTTTACCTCTCTAAATGAGGAACTCCCCCTAGCCTCTCTTGAAGTGGATAACCTTCTTGGTTCCGCAGATATTGAATGTCGCGGTGTAGCAACTCGGGACCACTGTTCTCCCGCAATGTTGTCATTTGTCGGACCGACCTGCAATATATTCTTTACATCATACATCAATGTATGACTACGCTATCTAATGAAATTTACGAATCGATTTTCATGTATTAATTCACCTGAGGTGGCTCTTGACGCTCAATTGATGGAGGTTGCATCAATCGCTCCCATGCTGTATCATCGTACGCATACGATGTGTCTCCACCCCCAATGATGAGGTCTTCATCTAAATTAATTTCATCATCACGTCCTGTTGCTGACTCGTCACCACCCGAATGCACATGTTTGTCATCTCCCTCCCCGACTGCCTCTTGTACAGCTGATGCGAGAAAAGTATTAGGCCGTGATGTCTCGCCAGGTTCTTCAGCCTCCTCCGTCCAATTCTGCCTCACCACGCTCGGTTGTCGCTCTTGCAACCCATGCTACCATAGGGTCATCATCATCTCGCAAGTACACAGCATCCGTTGGGTCGTAATCTCCCTCTCCTCTCCTTGTATCCATTTGTACATGCCGGACCTTTAGCCTCATGTTGTAATGAACATACACCATTTTGTCTAGTCTGCGGTGTGTTAGCCTATTCCTCAGCTTAGTATGCAAGAAGGAGAACGTCGACCAATTCCGCTCACACCCACTCGACGAGGATGTTTGCGATAGAACTCTCATTGCGATCTTCCTTAATACGTGTGCACTTGTGCCGTAATTTAGCCACCACTCAGCTGTGTTTAAGACAGATCACGTACAATATAATAATTAGATGTTAAAATTACTTCTCGAGATATAGAAGGTACATTGTGAAGAGACATTACCTGGGTCGAGTCTATCACGACTGGCCATGGCATTAGGTGTCGCAAATGAACCAATTCCCTCTCTAAATGTTTTCATCTGCAATATCAAAAAATATGAAGTGTATATTTCATTTAATATTGTCAATGTTAAAATATCCAAGTATACCTCATTCAACGCATCAGCAACATCTGTTGGGGTGAAAGACAATCGGTCTACCACAATGTTGACCGATTCTATCAACGTATCGTCATAAGCAAGGGCCCGAGCATATTGGAATGTCGGATGTAGATAGTACGCTGCAATCGTAAGACAATGAATTACATATTAGTATCAACTGAAAATCACAGCGCATTGATTGGACGAGAATGTAAGTGTTTACCTGCCATGTGAAGATCGCGGCTCATTTGTCTGTCCCATCTGTCCTCCACAATCTCTAGAATAGTGGGTCCATATTTTTTGGACGTTGTAAGGATCTTCCGCTTGGCTGCTTCTATTTTGCTGTACACCAACCCCATGGTTGGTACTCTATCCCCATCCACGCATCGTAGAACCTCATACAGTGGCTCTATCAATGACACTAATACCTTCACTCTATCCCAAAAATTCGAGGTGTTGACAATCCCCTCGACCTCCGCCCCTTCACGTGAAGCAGCAAAAGAGGAACTCAGCCAGGTCTCACCTCTAAACATTTGCTTCAACCCATCCTTGTGCTTCAATAGGCTCTGCAATGCGATGTAGTTGGTGGCAAATCGTGTGATGCCAGGCCTCAACAGTTCGCCGCCACAATGCTCCCTCATCCATGCCAATACAAGTGTGTGGTTGTAGATATATTTCGTGATTTTTTGTGCCACCTCGACCACAGATTTTACCATACGAAGCTGCCCAATCTCCTTCAACATCAGATCTACACAATGTGTTGCACAAGGGGTCCAGAAAATGTGCCGTTTTTTCTTCATTAGCTCCTCCCCAACCATCTTATAGTTCGACCCATTGTCAGTCACCACTTGCACAATGTACTCCTCCCCAATCTCAGTCACCACTTGCTCCATCAGTGACAAAATATATTGGTGACTGTGAATTTGACTAGACGCATCCACTGATTTGTGAAAGAATACCTGTCTGTCACAATAAACAAGGAAGTTGTTCAGGCTAGATTTTGTGGTACCTGACCATCCATCACACATCAGTGTGACTCCGTACGTTGTCCATTTCTGCTTGAATGAGTCAATATAACTCTTGATCTCAGCAACTTGTTCATCAAGGTATACGCCAGTCAATTCTCTCGCTGTAGGTGGTTGCACGTGTAGCCCAAGGACCTGTGCTTCCTGAAACATTGGCTTGTAGTAAGGGTTATTGGCTGCATTGAAAGGCAGACCCGCGTGGTGCCACCATTTTGCAACAGCCTGACCAAGTTTCCATTTAGGTCCCTTCTGACCATATGCATCGTCCATCCTCGTTTGCTTGCCATGCTCTCGGGATAGTGCACCGGGCTCCACATCTTCAATGTTGATCGATTGTGTCCTTTTTCTTTGCGTCCCCGAGTCACCAGTCAATAAACTCCTTATGCCTCGTGGTTGTCGAGTCGTAGATGAACCACCACTCCCTGATACTCCGGTCGTCGCCGCCTCGTGACTACGGACTCTAGTCTCCTCGGGATGTCTTGACTCTTCCCTGCTCTGACGTACTGCCTCACGAAACTCGGCTTCGTATGGATCGTTCACAGTGACATACACATTAGCCTGCTCAGTACGTGCTTGTTCGTCTTCGTCACTGGGTGTCCATGCACATTCCTCCTCGTTGCTGCCGCTTGCTATTTCGCTCACTGCCGCTTGATCCCTTTTCTTCTTTTTTTTCCTTTTCTTGCATCTCAGTTCTCTTCTCCCGCAGGTGCCTAGCCATTGCAAGTTTCACATCTTTAGGCACATGGGTACACCCAGCAACCTCAGAGTATCCTGCGCCGGCTCCTCCTGCCAAATGCTTCTTCAACCGAGACACCCCTCCTCCCCGGTGTTCTATTTTACAATAGTTACAACGCCAACACTTACGGTTGTCATCCAACAAAACTCCGTGTGACCATCCAATATCATTTGTTCGTTCCTTAGGAGCCAGAGTGTTATCTCCTAAAATTAAGAAATTTAAAATATGAAATTATATTATTTCCCATCTACAACTAACAATGAACATAATTTTATTATTTGCGTACCATGCAAGACTAAATTCAATATTTAATACATCTTCATATAATTTAGTTCAAAATAATATCATTATTTCTATAACATATAAATAAGGTTAATATTTATAATTAATACATATACATTAAATTTAAAATTATTTATCACTAATTAGATATTTAAAATTACATCTCTAATTAAATTACATAACACATATAAATTATAAACATCTCTAAATAATTTACATTGTACATATAAATTAACTTTAAAATTATTTATAAAATATTCAACACTAAATTTATATTTACATTAAATTAAATTACATTATGCAATTCAATTAACTAATATACATTATGCATTTAAAATTATTTTACATCTACAACTAATACTGATATTAATATCAATATTTCTACAACATACAATACTAAATTTAATATTTAATATTACATTTATATTAAATCTAATATTTAAACATAAATTGAATAACACATCAAAAAATAAATTTATTTCTACAACATGAATTAAATATTATTTATATTAATTCTACAAAATGAATTAAATAATACATAATCAAAATGATATTTATACAACATAAATTAAACAAAAATTATCTTATTTATATAACATGAATTAAATAATACATTCATAATAATATTAAATAATGTAATAAAATATTTTCTTACATTTTTTAATTAAAAAAACCAAAAAGAATTAAACAACCCCCCCCTCCCCACCCTCCCCGCCCCCCACCGGAGCTGGCGGCGGCGATGCAGACGCCCCCCCCTCCCCATCTCACCGTCCCCCCTCACGGTGCAGACGGCCCCCCCTCCCCCCTCTCACGGTGCCCGGCCCGCGACGCCCGCAGACACCCCCCCTCCCCCTCCCTCTCCCCCTCCTCGACGCCCGCAGACGCCCCCCTCCCCCCTCCGACGGTGCCGCCCGCAGATGCCCGCCGCACGCCCCCCCTCCCCCCTCCGTGCCCGCGACGCCCGCCGCCCGCAGACGTCCCCCCTTTCCGACGCCCGCAGACGCCCCCCTCCCCTCTCCGACGGTGCCGCTCGCAGACGCCCGCCGCCCGCCCCCCCTCCCCCCTCCGTGCCCGCGACGCCCGCCGCCCGCAGACGCCTGCCGCATGCCCCCCCTCCCCCCTCCGCCGCCCGCCACCCGCATACGTCCCCCCTCCCCCCTCCGACGCCCGCAGACGCCCCCTCCCCCTCTCACGGTGCCCGCGACGGCCGCAGACGTCCACCCTCACCCTCCCCCACCCCCGCGGTGGCAGATCTACACGATCCTCAACCTCCCCCACCCCCCTCCTCACCCTAAAACAAAAATTTAGGGCACCTACCTCTGATCGCCGATCGTCGTTGCCGTCCGGTGTCGTCCGCCGCCGCTCTGCACCGCCCACACCCGCAGGCCACCGCCTTCAAGCCGCTGCGGATGCCAGACCCGCCCGCACCCCGGCCCGCTAAATGGGCGACCCGGCACGTACGGGCCGTCCCGCACGAACCACACCGGGCCCGCCTCGACCCGCTCCGGTACGCGGCGGGACGCACGGGACCATGCGGTCCAGTGCGTCCCGGCCACGACCCACACCCCGTGCGACCCGGCGCCCGCCTGGGTCGGGTCGGTGCGGGTCGGCAAACCGTGATCCTAGGTGGACGCCTTTCTGGGGGTTTTCTGCATTTTTTCACAAATAGAGGTGTTTTTTGTAATTTTTCATCATTGGGAGATATTTCTGCAATTTCTTCACCCGTCGGGGGTATATTTATAGTTTTTCCACTCATCGGTAATATTTCTACAGTTTCTGGCAGCAAAGGGGCTTCTATGCAATTTACTGAAGCTTCAGGGTATTTTTTAATTTTTGAACATCAGGACATTGCAATTTTTGATCTTTTCAGGGTTTTTCTGCAATTCCCCACCAGCAGGGCCCTTTTTGTATTTTTTTCCAACAACAGGATATAATTATGTAATTTTCTGACCTTTCCTGCAAATATCCTGTGTAGGGGCATCTTTACAATAGCAGAACTTCAAAGAATACCCTGTGCGGGGGTATCTTTGCAATTTCCAGATTTTCTGTCCACATGCATGCATGGATATGGACTGATACACAATTTTCAGATTTCTTCTGATCGAGCTGTACATAGGCAGGGACATATTTACAATTATCAAATTTTGGCTCACATGGTACTTAGATAAGGATATATATTCTCAGATTTTTGCTAATCACACTTGATGCCAAGACTGATCTGATTTCTGGTTCCTTGGAAACAAATGCATATTTTTTTGTTTTTGTTAGAATTCCTTGATGCACATATGCACGAGCAGTTGAACGATCTTTAATTTTTCTGATTACATAATGTACAAAGATTTTTTTAAACTTCTCAAGGAGAATGCACAGGGATACACAAGAACACCTTGCGCGATGCACCCTTGGATCTCCTTGCGCAGGCTTCTTCTCCTCTTGCTTGATGCTTTGTTGATGTTTCCTCTTTCCAAGGAAAAAAAAGAGGTCTTCAGCCCCCTTGAGCCTCTGTGGGCAGGCTGCCTCCTTGTGCTCCTGGGTGGATCCTCAATTGAGGAACCTTTTTCCTCTAACGGCCCAGGCCTCCTATTTATAAGAGTTGGAGGTGACTTACCGGAGGGAGTGGAAAAGGCTCTTGGACATTTTAGCCCTTCGGGTTTGAAAGGAAGTGGGGCATAAGAGGAAAAGGGAAAGAGAGTAATTGAGAGAGAGAAGGGAACCCGGAGGGAGGGGCTCCCTCCTGATTTTGAAACCTGGAGGTACTCCTTCGGGTTGCAGATTGAGAAAGAAAGAGAGGAGAGAGGAGAGAAGAGGGAGAAGGGATATCGGAGGGACTCCCTCCTAGTTTGGAAGACCCGGAGGTGATCCCTCCGGATATTCGTCTCCCCTTTTTATCTTTTATTTTTTAATTTAATTTTAGAGAGAGAGGAGAGAGAGAGGGAAACGAGGAAACCCGGATGGGCTCCCTCTGGGTTTGCTGCTCCCCCTTCTTTTTCTTTTTTTATTTGAGAGAAAGAGGAGAGAACCCGGGGGGGGGGGGGGTACCTCCGCCCTCCGGGTTTGAGAACCCGGAGGGGGTCCCTTCGGGTTTCTTCTCTCTTCTGTTTTTTTTTTTTAAATTTTAGGGTGCAACAACATCTTAGCCAGAAAGTCTCCTTTAGATGTCTAGAAGGTACAAAAACTGTACATTTATTTGTATTACATAATACATCCTTGTAAACGATTCTACGGTGTCATTATATGTGGAGATTGGGCATAGATATTCTACCATGATGCATCACATGATGCCAAGTTTCATAAAACATTGGGTTCACAAACTGCTTGTCTAATGCCTAATATTCCACTGAATTACATGTAAAAGAGTTTTTTCCACGAGAAGCAAGCAAGAAGCTCTCGGCATCTGGCTTCCATTGGAAAACAGGGAGTTACATGTCATGGGCCCACCGAAGTATTAGAAACATGGGAATTGGGAATGGAGCACTAACAGGATTCTACATGATATTGAGGTTCATTCAGAGGAAATACGAGTCCCTACAAAAGAGGTATAGTTTCACTTTCAGTCAAGGTTTGATGTGATTTCTTTAAGGGCATTTTATGGAAGTTTATTAAGTGAAACGTAATATTCCACTGAATTGCATCTGAAGTGATTTGCTTCTTCTACACCCTTTATGGTCACTTATGGCTGTGGTACATCTAGTTCTCATAAAGGTATGTTCATTATCCTCCCTGCAAAAGGACCTTAACTTTTTGGTTGTCGGTTGTCCGTGGTCTGGTCACTTGGTCGCACATGAGATCAAGGGAAAACTCATTTTATTCAAGCTTATGGTATCATCCCAACCTTTGATGTCAATCTTAGCTTAAATAAGATATATGTTTTCTCATGAGACGAGTCCATCATGAATTCAAAAGTGAAATTTGAAGCATTGCAGATTTGCTGTTTAACCTGAGATTAAACATTACGAGAAATCACACCACATCAGACTTATCATTGGAATCACACCACATCAGACTTATCATTGGAATCACAACTCGTTAAAAACCTTTGAGTTGAATGCCATGTCTGCAGTTATCAATAGTCATTAGGGAGCAAGCAGTTTAGAAATTACACCAGATGCAGGGTGCAAACAAAGTACCGTGATCAGTATACTATGATCACAATGTTCATTCTTGTGTTCCATGCGAGTGTGGCCGGTGGCCTGAGTTTTGCAGTGTGCAATGACTTCACCTGGGAGTGAGATAAAACCTCCTAGAAATCAGAATTTCATGTTCTCACATGTGCGCACATGCTGTTACATATACTTGAAACAAATATTGGAGAATCCTTTTCCTTGTTCTCAGGGTGATAATAATTTTTGCATCAATTTGTATTTTCTGAATTTCACCATGGGCAATACTGGGTTCTGGATCATGTCCAGTGTGGGTTGAAAATAGTCTGCTGGTTACTTGAAGAACCACTGCTGCTTATCGGGTGTTGTTTATGATAGATGCAAGGGGTTGTGGACTTCTTTGGGCGGATCTCATTTCTTATCGACCAGAATACCTTTGCACTCCATGCATTCATGTCAGCGTTACTTCAGGTACTTCATGTTCCAAATATGAATCCTCCCCACTCCTCTGCTAGTTTGCAGGATCATATCAAAACGTTGAAACTGACTTGTTGCCAAATGCCCTCATTTGTGCAGCTCTTTGATCGTTCTGGTATGTTATACGGAGAGCTTGCGAGGTTTGTATTGAGAATACTGGGCATCAAAACAAAGTCCAGGAAAGCTGGGCCAGCAGAGCCTGGGAGACTGCCTGGCCCTACTGCACCTCTGGCAATCGAGGGCCCGAAAGCGGACAGCGGAGCGTGGGACAACGTCTGGGGTATGGATGGCGGAAAAGGGACGTAGTGCCTAGGACATGTTTCTTCGGAAAGGAGCAGCTGTGAATATCCCATTGGGAGATGCTGCGGGGGTTTTGCTGCATTGCATGTATGTGGTGGTTGATCATGAGTGGAATTTGTAAAAGGGAGAAGGTGAGATATGTTAAGTGGCATGATCAGGGACAGTGCCAGCTTATGGTTGCGTGTATTCTTTCGTGATGGACATGTTTGGACAGCAATATGATAATTGTGTGAATATGAGATCGATACAAACTATTTGGTTCGTAAAATGGGATTGAAGTTTCCTTTGTCGTCCGAGGCTCTCTCTCGTTCAGATCCGTTTACACTACATGGGCTATCCATTTCTTGTGTGCAGATGCAATCATAGTTGCGACAAGGCTTCGAAGTGTTCGTGGGAACCTAAGCACTTGGGCGACAAGGCATTGCTTAGGTGACATTACGGCACTCATTTAAAAATTCAAAAAATATGTAGTCTAAACATACAAATTATGAATAAGATACATAAAAAATGATAGATTTTAACATTAAAAATAGAGAGAGAGAGAGAGGAGAGATGGGATAGAGATGGGAGCATTCAGGTTATTTTTTCTTTAATTTTTTTTGGGGGTGGGGGTTGGGGGGTGGGGTGGTGCTATACGGTAGGCGTTGGCTGGGTAGGGCATCATGGGGTGTCTTGGTTGCCTAGGCATGAATGTGGTCGTCTAGGTGGATGTCTTGCTCGTCTTTCTGAGGGACCTAAAGGTAGGCTTGCACCTTGGTCTCGTAAGGGTGTCTCATCATCTTGGTGATGCCTGGGCATCGTCTAGATGACCGCTTTGACGGTTATGGATACAATCTGATAAACAGTGCAACTTGGTTTCAGACAAGTCCCTTGTTCGCTTAATTTGTGCATGGTGAATTTTAAAGGTCGAAGAAATCAGATTCATGCATGTCATGGGAGGCTAAAAATAAAGTGGGGATGGTTTTGACATGATAGATTGTGCACAATTTTAAAACCTGAAGAAATCAGATTCATGTATGTCATGGAAGATTTAAATATAAAGGTGGTGTTTGCTTCAATGTAAAATTTTGGTTTTAAAATCTTGCTTGGGTGACCGTAAAATAAAAAAAATTATTTTATTTATTTGTTATAATTTCAACTTGTTTTTTCTTCAATTTTTTTGGTGGATATGGACCATAAACAAGAGAATCTTGGTGCCACATTAGCTGATATAATCTCAGTTACAATACTTTTCAATCAAACTTATAAGCGAAAAATACTACAAACAAAACAATTGCAGGGTTTGGCAATACTTTACAATGACACAAACAAACCTACAGTGGAAAATGTTTCACATTCCCTTCCCGTTTTTCCCATTCGAATATGTGGTTTGTAATAGTTGTATATGAATGAAATGATTATACATATACCCCTAAAAAGCTTGCTAATTCTAATCTATATTTTCATATTTTTTATATTATTATATGTACTCTCATAGTAAATCATATTTTATCATATATAACTCTACCATTACCTACATTTTGATTTTAAGGTAGACTAAGTCGAGAAAAACACTAATTTACTCTTGTTCAATCTTCTCACATAATTAAAATAATGACATCTTTCTCCTTATAATCTTTTATATTATCTTGTTTTCCCTTCTAAAATATATTGTATTTTACATTTTCAACAGAATATTTTATTGACTTTGGGGGTGTTACAATTTGAGGCATATTATTGAAACTATATATATATATATATAAGTCAAAGGAATGCGCTATGCGCATAGGTTTACTTTGAAATGTTTTTTTTTCATACTAAATAACGAAGATTTAGAAATTAAATGAATGATTCATTATTACCTAAAGAGTATCTCTGTAATCCGATGATCAATTGTTAGCAAGAAAAGGGTCCTACCTCTCCATTGCAGGGTTTGCCGTCCCGCCCCGACCCGCCCCGACCCGCACGACCCGACCCGACCCAGGCGGGCGCCGGGTCGCACGGGCCGTGGGTCGTGGACGGGACGCACCGAACCGCTCTGTCCCGTGCGTCTCGCCACGTACCGGTGCGGTGCGAGGCGGGACCCGTCTCTGTACGAGCGGGTCGGGGCGGGTCGACGGGCCGGCAGGAGGGGGAGGGGGGCGCCGGAGGTGGGAGAGGGGGGTGGTGGGGGGCCGCCGGAGGTTGGGGGGCGGTGGGGGAGGGGGGAGAGGTGGGGGGGCGGTGGTGGCCGCCGGAGGTGGGAGAGGGGGGCCGTAGCAGGAGGGGGAGGTGGGAGAGGTGGGGGGGCGGTGGTGGCCGTCGGAGGTGGGAGAGGGGGGCGGTGGGGGGCCGCAGCAGGAGGGGGCGGGGGGGGCGCCGGAGGGCGGTAGCAGGAGGGGGGCGGTGGGGGGCGGCAGCAGGTTGGGGGCGGGGGGGGGGGGGGGGGGGGGGGCGCCGGAGGTGGGAGAGACGCCGGAGGGCCGCAGCAGGAGGGGGCGGGGGGCGCCGGAGGGCGGCATCAGGAGGGGGGCGGTGGGGGGCCGCAGCAGGAGGGGACGGGGGGGGCGCCGGAGGGCGGCAGCAGGAGGGGGGCGGGGGGGGCGCCGGAGGTGGGAGAGACGCCGGAGGGCCGCAGCAGGAGGGGGCGCCGGAGGGCGGCAGCAGGAGGGGGGCGGGGGGGGGCAGCAGGAGGGGGGCGGGGGGGGGGGGGGGGGGGGCGGAGGTGGGAGAGACGCCGGAGGGCCGCAGCAGGAGGGGGCGGGGGGCGTCGGAGGTGGGAGAGCCAACGGGGCGGACCGGGTCACTGTGCGACCCGCCCGACCCGTCCCACGCAGAGACCGGGTCGGACGGGTCGGCAAACCCTGCTCCATTGTATCAGCTCAAACAACACTGTGGGCTTGGAGTTGGACCAAACAATTCTTGGTTGCTGTGTTTCACCCTTTTGGATTCACGAGAAACATCTTTATTTTTTTTGAGAATGCTTACAATTATGTACTCTACCAAGTCCAAAGAATTTACTAATGCAGTTATTTTGTATGGATTTTCACCCTTTGTGTTTGGTCTAGAGTCTTTCAAACTAGGAAAACGATAATACTCAATTTTCTAACATAAGTTTTGCTAGAGCTGGTTTAGGATTCTATATCTTGCACGGTGCCCTCTGTTAAATCAATACTAATCTCATATTGAAACACTTCTGTGATGGCTTACCTGCCATTAAAAATTGAACGAGGATTGCACCAATCAAGATTATGTTTGTGCATAAGTTTCTCACTTCATTCAATGGACATTAAAAATTTCATAGATTTCTCACTCAGCTGAAATGTGAACGATAATGGAAAATTGCTTACCTTCGTTCAACCAAAAACAAATGTAAGGTTTACCATTCGCATATACATTAACGAAGGTTATAAAGAAGGATTTGTATAACACATCAAAATGATTCGTGGTGGCAAGCTTTCTGATGAGAACTAGAATCCCGTGAACGATGAGAAATGTCCAACGGGCCCTCAGCCGTGTGAAGCCCATTAGGTAATCGTTGTCACGACGAAAGATTCTTCATTTTAATGTGACGTCTACGACCTTTTTTTACGTGACGTAGCACCAGCAGAATTTGTCACCAATTTGCCTTTTTCTTCACTCAAGCAAGATAAATGATACCAACCCACCCACTACGTACAGCAATTTGTCTTCTTTCTTTTGGGGTTGATTATATAATTCCAAGTAAACAAGGTTAAAAATCGGGATTGGGTTTAACATGAAAAACTATCCTAACATTCGCACCTTTGAATGGAGGAACATTGAAGTCGGCAAATGAACTGTAACTCCGAGTGAAGTTTATAAGCAAATAATTTTTATAACTGAAGTTGTTTACAACAACACACGAAATGAAAAGCTACTATTCTTATTATTGATCGGACTATCTTTGATCTAAAACAAGATCACAGCTGAGATAAGGTAACAGATAGGATAGGGTTCCCTAGCGCAGCTGCTGGCCATGGCCGCCGGCCGAGGGGGAGGAGGCACGCCTCCCCTCCCTCCCCCGTCTGACGCTCCTGGCTTCCTACTCCGGTCTGCACCTGCTGCTACCTCTGCCCTCACTTCTGTGACCTCTCTCTCTCCAGGCTTCCTTCGATGTCCATTGCTCAAGCTTTCTTAGTTTCTTCACTTGCTCCTCCACTGCTGAATCCTGTTTGTGTTGAACTCGATGTTACTAAATAGCCTCCGCCTCGTATTGTGAGATGCCCTCCTTCTGCTCATCTTGCCAGCGGCTAGGTCATCAAGCCTCTACCTGCAAGAAACTGGAAAGACGTGATGGTCCGCCCCCTGTTACATCTGCACCAGAACAAGTGTGGGCCCCCTGCTACTAATCCAGAGCTCCTCGCGACGAAGTTGATCTCCAGGCCCAGGCGTCGCCTAAAAAGAAAGCCGGGCCGGAGTGGCGTCCGGTTGTTCTGGCTCATCCTCAAATTCCAGATGTGCTGGTGCATAACACTCTTGATGTTCTCCAAAGTGGCGATGTTGAGGTTGTTGATGCTCTTCATATGGAGGCCCCGCCCAACCAGAAAAAACTTCAATTTAGGTTGAAACCCCACCTGTTCAGATCGCTCCTGCTTTGGTGATTTGAGGGTGATGCTCCTCCTGCTCTCGTCTCTGGTGTGGACAAGCCTGCGACATAGTTTGATGGTGTGGCGGCGGCCGATGCTCGAGAATCACGCAGTTCCTTGGCTGTGGTAGTGACTAATTCTGATGATTCCCTTCCTTCTGTTCACGATGTCATCCCTTCTGTACAGGTCTTTGTTGTGTCCCCGAGTGGTGTGGTGTCTGTGGTGCTGGAACGAACTAGTTGCCGGTTCTCGTGGCTCATGCCAGGTTGCAGAGGACGGAGTGGTGCCTCTGTTTCACACGAAGATATTCACCCGAGCCCCGCTCCTCCTGCTCAAGGTTCCATCACGCCCCAATTGCTTGCTGCGGCAAATAAAGTTCGGTATGCTGATCATGATGTTGCAGAGGAGATAGAAGGCTCTATTGCCGATATTATGTTGCTCCGTAAATCTTTAGTGGGTCAAGACAAGGATCGATGCTCTTCTCGAATCTTCGGGGGTTGTTACTTGAGGTATGTTGAGACACTCTTGCGTCCCTCAGCTCTGATAAGCCAAAGGTTCGATGTATGTCATCATTTGAAATATTAGAGGTGTTAATAATGCGGTGTCTATTAGTCGGATGTTGTACCCAGACATTTTCCCAATTAAAATAACAAGAAACAAAGGTTCGAGAATTTTCCCGAACACCCTCAAAGTCTCATTTACCCAGCCCCTTATACGACACGCTGGGCCCAACCAAGAGTCCTATCCAGCTAGCCGTGACTCACGACGATATCAACAAGTGACTGGGGCCATCCTCGATCACCCAGTTACGGGTTTACCCGCTTTCAACTGAGCCACCCGGGCCAACCCGGGGGCGCCCTAACCACAAGCCACCATACATGGCATCCAGCAACGAGACCGGGGTCTAACCCTAAAACGCCTCTCTTCGGTCTTCTAAAGTCAAAGGAAGGCTTTTCCAAGTCAACCACGGAATTCGGAAGCCCTTAGCATGGCCATACGGCCCACACTCGTGTATCGAGAAATATTTTTTTTACTATGGCAATACCTAGGCAGATCCGAAGATCAGCTAGGCATTTTTATTAATAAGACAGAAAGGAAAAACATACAAGAGAACGGAGCCAAAAGATAGTCACCCTACGCAGAGGGGACTATGGAACATAATACGGCTCAAAACAACACAAGGGGATACACCCAAAGAACAAAGAAAACAAGGGCCCAACATAAAGGCCAGCAAGACACACCAAGGGAACCGAAGAAGCATAGAGGCAATCAGTCTTGATCACGCGAAGGGCTGGCAGAATTGGAGCGACGAAGAGAGCCCCTAGTACGAACACCGTCAAGCCTATAGGAGGGCCTAGAGCGCTCCAGGCCTTGCTGGCTGACCCAGTTAGAGTGCACTTTGGTGAAATCCATATGAGAAGCCGGCTCGAAACCAGGAACAGTAAGAACCTGGTAAATAACTGGGGGTTTAAGAGGACCATCAGCTGAAGAAGCCGTAGAAGCGCCAGAAGAGGAGCTAGATAAAGAGGCTGAGATGCTGGCCAAAGGAGGAGGAGCCCGCGGACCAGGCCAAACACCAGAAGAAGGTTTAGTAGCCTTGCGCAGAGCTTGAACAAAGGATAAACGTGGGGCAGCACCTTCAGCAGGTTTAACAGAGGGGGCACCATCAGCAGATTTGATAGAGGGAGCACCAACAGGAGACCAAGATGCTGCAGTAGCGTTGAGCGAAGGAGACTTGGAGGAAGAAGAGCCCACAGCTGCAACAGCGTCAACGGCCACAATCGGGAGCGCCTTGGAGGAGGGAGAGCCCTCGGCTGCAGCTGCGCCATCAGCCACAAGTGGAAGCTGGCTAGATTCAGAAACAGCTGCAACCAATCCAACAGATGGCGGGTTCACAGCACAGCCAACCGATTGGATTTGCATAGGGGCAGTGGCAACAGGATCAGCCGCCGAAGCAACCACACCATGATCAAGGAAACCAGAGTAAGGTACAGTAGCAGGCAGAGGCTCCAAGGGATCATTAGAACGAACACTTGGCAACCCATGTACTGCACAATCCGCCAAAGCACCAACAGCCTGAGAATCCATTGGTGAAGAGGGGGGATGCGTAGCAGGATGAGGAGCAACATTCTGCACCGCAGGAGAAGCAGCACCAGTACCCTGAGCAGCTCCATCTGCACCAACAGCCGTGGGCAACGCAGGACCACCAACACCAGTGGCATGGACGTCCTTGATAGCAGGGGCCAAAACACCATCAGATTGAGGAAGCTTGAATGCGGAGGGCTGCTGCACAACGGCCGGATCAACAAGAGTAACCGCAGGAGGAGGATGAATAGCAGAAGCAGGGGCATCCGCAGGAGCTTTAGCAGGGCGCCAGATGCGCTTTGAAGCTGGCTAAGTTGCAGGTAAAGGAGGAACTGCCTTAACCACAGGAGGAAGAGCACCATCCTGATCAGCAGAAGAAGTATCAGGTGTGTCGGGCGGGCCTCCATGATCAACGGGCTTCTTCTTGCATTTAGGCGGAAGATGACCAAGATGCTTGCAAGAAGAACAATACATGGGCAGAGCTGGGTATACCACAGGCTGCCAATTACCTCCGGACCCAACACCAATCCATACCCGAGTTGGAGGCGGCTTGGAGACATCTAACTGAACACACACACGGGCAGTATCAATGTATCGAGAATTTCTTCGAGCACCTCGTGGGAGCGTATGTTCCAGCCATTCTACAACAAGCCGGGGGTCAACCCGCGGCTCAAACACACTAGCCGTGTCCTACGGCAACCCTCCAGCTAGTCGGGGCTGAAGAGGCGTGATCTCGTGCTGGAGTCTGAGTCGTACGATCCTTGATGAGCTTTGATCGCCCGCAACCAGAGAGGATACTGCAGGGAAGGAAACAGATCAGGGGAACCCAGGGTTGTGACGTCGGGGAAAATCCTCCGATGCCTAAGTCAGCAAATTGATAGAGCGTAGGTGGAAGAAGTGTGGGAGGAGGAAAGAGATGGGCACGAGAATATTCTCCACCAACAAATGTGGCTTTGAGTGCTCAGACTCGCTTACCTTTCTGGAGGGTTTCCTTGGGGTTTATATAGTCGCTCGCCCCATACTAGAGTCAATAAAGCTTGATGGACTAGGGGGAGTTACGTCCTTGTTGCGGGCTCTTCATAACCTGAGGACTCTCGCTCTCCATTATCCCTTTGAGTTTCCTGATCCGGGGCAACAACATAACGTCCGCCTGGATAAGCGCCCGGTGGGCAGTCTGAGCGTGAGGCGCTCGTTTAGGACTCTTCCCGAGAGACGGAGGCGTCATCGGTCGGTTACGCTCGGATCCGCTTGGGATCCTCCCGAGCAACCGTTACTCGGTCTTCCGGGCCTGAAGGCCGCCTAGGAAGTATTGGGCCGAGCAAGTTTGGGCTTCCAATTAAGTGGGCCCGTTAAATGGGGCTATCACTTGAGGAGTCCGGCATGTTCAGGTCAGGATGGACCTTATTGGGCCGCTCCGTGCCATATGTTTCTGGGCCGCTGATTCTACCCCTCTCCACTTGCCCCCCTACTCCCGAGCCAAAGTTCGGGCTCAGTGAGTAGGGCATAATCAGGCTGTATGTGTGGCTCAGTTGGGGATTGACTATTGCGAGTTGTCCCAGTTTTGAAGTTTAGGGGCCATTTAATGTGGTTGTCCTAATGTATGGGGGCTCAGGCGTAATGATGACGTGCCCGTATCGATTCGGGGGGGCCATCCTCGGAGTTTGAAACGTCGCGACAATTCTTCTCAGGGCTGCTCGTGCCAATAAGTATCGCACATGCTTGCGCTTTATGTTTCCTCTGTTTAGGGCTTTTCTCTTTGTCACCTCCGTGGATTTGCATATGCGTCGGGAGAGTAGCGAAAGGGAGAGGGAGATCGTAGAAGCCTTCGCAGAGTTAGCAGAGATAACTACGGCGGTGATATGCCAGCTTCCCCCTCTTGCCAGTTTGTCTGATCCCAGCACCTCTTCTTCTACCACTCATTCCTCTATGGCGGAGCATGACGTCGAGGTCGAGATTTAGGAGTTCGAGCAAGGGGCGGGAGGCTCAAAGCCTGCGCCTAGCTCTCATCTCCGCAGCGACCTATCTGAGCCTGAGGTGAAGGAGCTCGAGATCCGCTTCAAGTTGCCATGGTGGTACTTCTTCTATCCGACCAAGCCTCACGAGTCAAGTCTAGATACTCGTTCGGGCCTTTTCTGCATATTTCTTTTAGCTTGGAAGTGCGGTTTCCGTCTTCATCTCCACCCTTTCGTTGAGCAGCTGCTGAGATTCTACCAACTGGCTCTTGTCCAGTTGGTTTCCAATTCATATACCTTCATCTTTTCCTTCATCGCCCTTTGCCGCTCGTGTGGCCTCGCCACATCTTTAGACCTCTTTCACGCTTTCTTCAAGCTGAAGGAGCAAACCCATGACGGGAAGGGTTTCTTTTACCTTCAGGCGAGAAGGGGGAGGAGTTGTGTGACCCTCTCTCCTCGGGATTCCTCGCATAAGGTGTGTAAAACTCATTTTTTCTGGGTAGGGTTTACCAAGGATGGAAGTTACTGGAATTTTCCTAACAAGCCAAACTTCCAGCCTGTATTCCCTGCGAAGCATCCCGAGATCTCTTCAGAGCTGGAAGAGGTGATCAAGATTCTTCAGGATAATCGCCGGTCAACCGTAGAGCTGATGACTCCGGCCAACATTGAGGATTTTCCCAGCCGCGCACTACCTTCGAGAGGTAAGGACCTTGGGGCTCAGTGTTGCGCCTTTTTGTTTTGGTTAATAGAGCCTTTTTTGATGACTTGCCTTCTGTTGGGTAGAACCGAGGTGCGGTGATGATGATGAAGAGCGACCATCGGAGCAGTGTAGAGTGGTGATAGGCAGATCTAGAGGGGAGGGGTGTAATACCCTGGATTCTTATTGGGTCTTTCGGATCCTTATCGGGGAGTTTCGGATCGCTTTTGTAGGTCCTGAGTTGAGTTTTACGATCCGTGTGGGTTTTTCTCTCGTACAAGCTACGGAACCCTGCGGTGAGTTTACTTCTCAGTTCATCGACTCGAGGACGTTACAGTAGCGATGTACTCTTTGAGAGGATCATTTCGACTATTTTTCCGTATTTTTTTGAATTAGTGGATTTTCGGCACAAAAATTAGATTTTTCAGAAATTAGGAAAATTTCCTAATTTCCTTTCTATTTAACCTTCCTCACCCTCTCTCCTCCCTCATTTTCTCACCTCTCTTTCTCTCTCTCGTTCTCTCTCCTCTCTAGGCGGTTCGGCACGGAGTGCACACCGTTGTGGAGCTGGCTGAGGCGAGGACGCGATGGAGTGATCGGGACGCGGAATGGGGCGACGGTTTGAGCGTGGCGAGGCGTGATCCCTCGGTGGATTCCGAGAAGGTGCGGTTCGTTGATTTGGCATTTTCGACGTAGATTAGTGACTTCGGTGCACCGTTTCTTCGGTAGAGATAGGGAGATGGATCACCTACTCCTTCTGCATGTTCCCTCGCAGTTTTACGTCAAACGGTGCGAGAACGAGCGAGTTTGAGCTCGTTTTAGTAAAATCATGCTTTTAGGGTGTTCGCAAGGTTCGCCGAAAAATGACGACGGTTTTTAGATTAGTTGATATCAATCAAACCCCTGGAACGTCAACGTTCCAAATCCGTTGATTTCGTGTCGATCGGTTGTCATTTGGGGCCGGTACGAGCCCGGGAACCCCGGTGACCCAAATAGGGTTAATTCGGTGGAATTGCCCGTTTCAATCCGTTTGTGCGTTGTTTTGACCCCTTCCGGAGTGTGAAAGGTCGGTATTGTGATTGTAGTTGTTTTCCCCTTCGATCAGAATCGAACGGGGTGTGGAATCGGGCTCGAATGTCGAGGTTCTACCGAATTTTCGCCGTGACCGATCGACCAGACCTGATGGGTCGGTCGACTGGCAGAAACCCGCGGACCGTGTCGGGTCTGGCCGTTGGTCCGGTCGACCGACCGCCCAGGTCCGGTCGACCGACCCTATCTGGTCGACTGACCCCAGGGCTCAGGTCGACCGGAATGCCGAATTTTTGCCTGTTTTGAGTCCTGGTCGATCCGGTTGAGACCCAATGACCGACTTATGGCCTCGCGAGTGTCCCGGACACCCTGTGGGTTCCGTGTCCGTGTTTCTGGGGTGCCGGGAAGTGCCGTGTTACTTCGATTAGCGTGCCCGTAGGGATGTGTGTCTCGGGCTTTGTGTTACGCTCGATCGAGTCACTGTGTATCGTTGTGAATGCGGTGGGGTTCCCCCGCATGCGTGTGGCCTCCCTTGAGTTCCTATCTTGAGGGGATGGTTTCGGCGGCTTGTGGTCTACCTCGGTATTCGTGTTACCATGGTTTTAGACCTAGTTAAGAATCTAAGTCGGTTGGCCTTGGCGGCCCAACCTTCATGCGTTTCTTCGCTGTAGCGCCCCTTTCTTAGGCCGCTACATGTCGTTTGTCTGAGGTCCGTGTCTTAGGACTGTTAGTCAGTCAGTGTCGCGGGTCTTCTATAGACCACTGGGTGGTTTGTCGGGCAGGTTGCTGGTGTTGACTGATCCTAGTGGTCATATCCTTGACCGCTACAGTCATCCCGTGACCCTACCCCTGACCGCTAGTATCCTTGTCTCTGTGTGCGTAGCGGCTTCCTCCTTGACTGCTTGGTTTGCCTAGCGACCGAGTGATGGATCGCCCATGCCCAGAGTGTCGTTTCCCGTCATTTCGATTTCCGTATGGCTTGGCTTAACCTTGTGGTTTGCCATTCCCATGGATATCTTTTGATATCCTATGAGGCTATGACCACGTTGTGAGGTAGCCAGGAGTTTTCTTGCTTGAAGTAGGATTCTCTTTCATACTGTAGAGTCGTCATTGTCTGGTTCCGGTCAACCCGGGGTGACCCAGTGGTTGACAGGTAACCTTGTGTGTCTCGGCGGTTCCGTCCAGTTCAAGACATGGCTCTGGATGCCTCGAGGTATCGTCTTACCTCAGTTTTCATGTCCAGGTGTATTGGGGGTCTTGATGATCCCTCAGGTCTCCGTGTGTCATTTCTTTGACTTAGGATTAGACCGATTGGCGGCTTGTTCCACTTTGTACGACGATCTTGACTCCGAGTCGTGAGACTCAAGGATCGTCGTATTAGTAGGTCTAGTTGCCCTGTCCTGAGTCTGCTGGCAGTTTACTGTGCTGCCTTGGTGCTTTGTAGTACGTATGCCAATGTTTCCTTGCCTATCTGTACTCCAGCACTCGTGTTTTGGAGTCTCTGTCTAGTGAGCCTCCACTAGTCGTAGCCTGACGACACGTTGCGGCGTGTCGCCCCACCTGGGAGTGGTGGCATGGCAGTTCACGATATACGGTTTTTAAGCTAGTTCCGTGGGCCCCTGCTTAACAGTAGCGTCCTGCTGGGGGGGAAAACTAGCTAGAGGCCTGGCTTAGGGAAGAGCCAGTGTGTGCACACGTGGTCATGGGCTTGGATTGATGTCGACGGGCGTTACCTTGTCTAGTCACTCGCGACTGTAGTTCCTGGTTCTGGTTCTGACAGTGTCTTAGTCTCTGTTGTCTTGTAGGCAGCGTAGACGAGACACTTGTAGGCGCAACATAAGACGTCAGTGGACGCAGTTGACTGTTCTTCTAGTGAGGGGGTGTTTTCGTCACGTGACACGTGACTCTCGCGTTTCTCATGCGTCGTGACCTTTCCGGGTTAGCCCTCTCGTGATCTTGCCCGAGGTTAGTGTTATGTCGTGTGCACGACGTCCTAGTCATTTGTTTGTGTGGTCGTGTCTAGAAGAGCGTGCATGGCAATCGAGTCGTGTATGCTTTAGGGTGTCCGTGTCTGTCTAGGTCTTTCTATGTTTCTTGCCTGTCGTGTAGGTCAGCTTGGGAGCCGAGGTTAGTTCGGCAGCCGTGTTTTCCTTCAGGTACGACTTTTCCCTTTTCTTTTAGCTGCTCCTGCTTCCTTCCATTCCGGATTTCTTTTACAGCTTTGTAGTTTAGTTTTCCTGCTTTACTACTACTGCTGTTTCACCTGTTATTTTAGCGTGTTACTACGTTGTTTTTCAGTGGGGATCCACGTGACCCCTACTGAGCCAGTGACACGAGGTTCACCCTTGCTTTTCAGGTGGGTGACGTCGTTTCTGCTTCCGCGGTTCCTGGTGTGGCGAGTTCGTAGTTGCCAGCGGTACCTACGTCGGGCTTCCCCCGACCTTAGGGTACGTCTTTCCTTTTTATCGACTGTACTTGTCTTTCCTTTGGACATGACTCTGGTATAATTGTTAAATTTAAACTGTTAATTAAAAACTAATTTTATTTCTGCTACTTTAGAAAACCGATCTAATGAAATTTAAATGCTTACTGTTATATCTCTGTGGCTTCAATGTACTACACGAGAATCCTTTTTCCCTTCGGAGCTTTACAGCTCTTGGGAGGCTTCACGGGTTCCAAGTGGTATCGGGTCTGCTCGGTAGTCCTATCGGGTATATCTGGGATCCGAGTTGTCACAAGGGGTGAATAGATCAGCCCCCTTTTGCCCTCTTTTGCGGAAACTAAAAACTAGATCCAATACTAAGACTAGTAAGGCAAGAATAAGTTGATAGCTAAGAGGCAAGATGCACAGATAAATATTATGAACGCTCCTATCAAGCTTCTACCGTTAGAACACAATGGAAAGCAAACCACAAGACGCAAGTTTTAAGGTTGTTCGGTCTCTATCCAGAGACCTATGTCCACCCCTCACACAACTTGGTGAGGCTTCACTAGTGCAATGGCACTACCGCTGATTCACAGCTTCTATCAGAGAGATACACTCTCACAGCTCCGCTGCCATACAGCTTTAGGGATCACAACCCAAAACTCACAGACCGGTGACCACACCGTCAGTCTTCCTACTCGCAGGTAGGGTGCAGATATGAGAGAATGTGTTTTTGAAGAAAAGCAAACTGAAAAAGAACAGCCAGACAGAGTATCATAATGAAGTTCTATGAGAAGGAAAAACTCCTGTCTGGGAAGGAACTTGAGGACTGCTTGGTTCTCTTGTTGTTCTTCCTGGTTCGTCACCACAACCTCAAGAGGAAAGGACGATCTTGCTTCTAGTTCACAAGGGAACCGGATGGATCTTCACAGATCCTTTCTACTTTGCTAAGAGACCTCATTGAGTGAGAAAGAGAAGTGTCTTCTTCGTTGCACTCACTCCAGCAACACCAGGAAGGAGATGGCTTCGCGAGCAAGCTTCTCCATTGCTCCCTTGTATTCCTTTTTCTCTTTTTCCTTTCTTTTCTTGCCCTATCACTTGGAACTCCTCCTGCTTATATATCGGTTGCACTCTCCATCTCCTGCATTGTCTACTGCAAGAAGAACGAACCCAGAAGGTCAACTCCACATTATTTGATGTGCCTCCTTGTCAACGTTGACCCTTGCTTGTCATGCCAGCTGATATGTGGGTAGGTAGGAGACCATATCAGGAATGGTACCGTCCTTTTTGAGGATGTCTCTGCCAGAACAAGATCCTCTGACGCAGTGATCTTCTTGACGACTTTTTTCGGATCGAGCGGATCCTCCAGGACAAGTTTCGGATCCTGAAGAGCGGAAACAATCGGTTGTAGATCCGTTCATGACGTACATAAATGTGTCGACACTTTACTCATAGGGTGTGGACACACCCCATTAAGATCTTGAGGACCCGATGGCTTCCAAGCAGAACAGGTCGACACTTTGACTAGCAAGTGTCAACACTTGCGCCATACTCGTATGTGAATCGTGCCGTCGTGTCGAGACGTCGCTGGGTGGTGTTGAGACAGCTGCGCCATGTGCCGAGTCATCACCAGACGGTGTCGGGACATAAGCCCCAGATGGAAGTAAGGCTTGCTTCTTGGAACCGAGGTGTCGACACTTTTCACTCAGTGTGTCGAAACTTTGGTCAACCCAGAGACGAGACAGAACCGGCTTCAGTTGGATTTCTTCTTGTGGTGTCGACACTTTGGTTAGATGTGTCGACACTTGCTTTATGCTAGTGCTCAACCAGAAAAGGTTCATCATTGGTCTCTTCGAGATGTGTCGACATGTTATGGGGTGGTGTCGACACTCTTGGAGTGTATCTCCTGTACTTGTTCAGTCTATACATTAAACCAAACTTTGTTAGATATTCCTCAATTATCTAAAGATGATTTATGGATTGTTATCATCAAAACTAGGTGACACAACATTCTCCCCCTTTTTGATGATGACAACCATGAATCATTATGTCCAAGCATTCATATAGCATTACAACAGTTTTGGATGAGGAATCATCAGACATGTGAATTTTTGTTTGCCATTCAACAAAATCAACACAATATTTTTATATTTTTCAACAAGCATGCTTGTTCCATTGATCAAACATAGTTTTATACAATTCAAGCAAGGATTTTCATTTAACCATTTACACTGTCTAGATGCAAAATGCTAGCTAGATGATGCTTATAGCACAATGATGCTTGTAGCACTCTCAAAAGTCAACATAACCTCTCCCCCTTTGTCATCAGCAAGGAGGGGGTGAAGGAGGAGGCTGCTGTGGTGGAGGAATGTTGCTAGAGAGATTCTGTGCCTCAAGAAATTGCTGTTGCAGTTGCGTGATAGAGACGGCTAGAGAGTTAACCTTCAGAGTCAGCTGCTCGTCCCATTGTTTCACAAACCGGTGTAGAGTCTTGACGTTTTCATTGATATCCTTGAGCCAGGTGTGCATCATTTCACAAATGTACTCTATCTCTGCCCGCTGTTGGGATCCTTGCCGTGGTAGGTGAGAAGATGTGGCTTCTGTCTGAGGAGGAGGGCACCATTCATCACTTACGTCGGCCAAGGCTGGTTGGAGTTGGGCTTTATGCAGACGAATGAGTTCCAGAATTTCAGTACCAACCATATCAAGTATGTTGTACACAACATTCATTTTGGCCTCAGCTTTGGTGGTGCTGTTCAGAATTTGTGCTGTGTCAGTGTGGACTGTGTCTACCAGCTTGGAAGAAGCGTCAAGGAGCTTGTTGCAGTCAGCATAGACCTTCCCTTTCATCTGGTGGGAGGCATCAAGTAGCCAGTTAGTAGTGGAATTAACTGTTCTTTCCAAATTGGATGTGGCATTGATAGTTCTAGTGGCCTCTGTGGTCACTTGTTCTTTGATGGATAGTGCTGCTGCATCCACCTGTTGTGCAATTTGATTGGAGGTGTCCATCAGCTGGGCATACTTGATGTTGAGATTACCTTGATCTTCTCGGATGTCATAGGCATGCATGACTATTTCAGCAATTTTCTCTTGGGTTTCAGTGTGGATCTCTCGTAGTCTTTTCATGATTCTCCCTGCTCGTTCACACACATTAATCAGGGAGTGCATAAAGCTTTTCAACCTTTCATCTGACTTATGTTTGTCGTTCACAAAATTTTCCCATCTGCTGGTTTGGACTTGCTCATAGTGAAGTTGTCTGGCTTCGATTCTGTCTACTTGCAGACTGAGTTGACGAAAAGAGGAGTTCATGCTCCCAAACTGTGCAGTGAGGAATTGGATAAGAGCAGGGTGAATGTCCATGAGGCCACTTGTTGCTCCAAAAGTAGTGCCTCTGGAGGTAGATGCTTCTGTATGAAATTCAGGAGGTGCATCACGTGCACTAAACACTTGAGGCTCATTGTCTGGAGACAGTGGAGGTTGTATCCCAAATGCTGTCATCATTCCTGGCTGTTCGATGGGGTCCGCATACTAGTGCTGTTGGTCCTGCCCATAATGAGCGTCTACATGGAACGGTTCTTCTTGCCGGTATAATTGCTCATCTAACGCTGGCTGGTCAGGCTGATCCTGTGCCGACTGTTCCTGTTGAACTGGCTGTACTGGTGGGTCAGGTAAATGGCCAGGCAGATTTCTTATAATTTTGTCGCCTTCTTTCTTGAAGTGCATGTAATTCTCAATGAACCGCATGCAATAGACATTGCTCCTGGGGATTTGTGTTGACTTTTCATTGTCCAAAGGAATTCCAACCTTCCGAAAAATTACTGTCAGCTGTGCTGCATATGGCAGACTTCTCCTGTTCCGGGTACAACTGTCCATGATTTGGAGAATAATCTCTGGAAGACAAATCTGATGATTGTTGAACAAGCAGTAAAAGATGAATCTTTGGGTTTCTATGAGTCTGCTTCTGCCACCCCCTTGTGGGGTAATCATGGTGGTGCACATGTGGTGCAGTAGACGCTGTAAAGGGGGAAATCTATTGGTGTCAAAGGATTTGACAAGAATTTGGGATTCATCCTGAGGGTTTCGAGGCTTTCCTGTCAGGATGGTGTATGCTTCAGACAAATCAATCTCAAACTCAGATTCTATAAGCCCATCCAGGGGTATATGCAAAGCTCTGTGAAGAAGCTTTGTTGAAAGTTTGATTGTAACTTGATGAGGGCATCTCCCTACACCCCTCTAGCTTTGATCGCCTGCACACTCTTGATATGGATTGATCATGGTCTACACTTGTTATCTTCATTTCCCAAGTTTCATTTTATGTATTTTCTTTTTATTGAGTCCTATCTTATGTATTTTCCTTTATTGAGTCATATGGTTTTAGTCCATTTCCCTTGTTATGTTTAATTGGGCCTTATTACTTTAGTTATGGGCCCATAGGATTGAGTCTAGGATATGCTCGGTCTTTTATCTTATTGTCAAGGGTATTTTGGTCATGTAAAGAATGGTTGCCTATATATAGGCCCCATCTCTCCTCTTGTATTCAACTTTTGATGAATATTGAAGAAAACCCTTTCAAACTCTCTCAATATCTCTCTCTCTCTCATTATCTCTCCATTCTCTCTCCTCCTCTCTCTAAATTTCGAAATTCACTCTCTCTCCTCCCCCTCTCAACCACTTCCAACCCCCACCTACCTCCATTAACTCCCCACAACTTCCCACAACCCCTCTTTAATCCTCACCTAGTCCCAAGGAAGTTCCACCACTCAAAACCCCACCCTCCAACCACCACCTACCCCTTTCACTTCCCTAAGCATATCTCCACCTTCCCAACGCTGAATTAACTCATTCCAAAGCCCAAATTCGAATCTCCCCTTCCCTCCTTGCTCCCTAGGTCGCACCCCTCCTCTCCCCTCAAGCCAAGTTTGCCCCCTCCTCTCTTCTCCACTCCAGCTTTGTGTGCAAGCCGACCTACAGATTAGCACTCTGTTGCAGCGACGTCCACGACTGCATCCTGGTTCTGATGCTGGCGTGGCCTAACTTTCTGGAAAGGCCTCCCTGTGCTCTTCGCAGGCGAGGTGGAATCACTCCATTCCGAGTTCGTGGCCGTCCGTGAAGGCTGTTCTTCCCCGACTGCGCAGAACCTCTCAGACCAGGAGCCAGAGCGGCAGAGAAGACTCTCCCACGACGAACCTTGAAGGAACCAGTCTTCGAGGTCTTCTAAAAAGTTCTTCCTCCCCCTGTCAGCGTCCAGGAACAGAAGGCGGAACCCCGTTCGGCATCAGAAAACAAGAGATACCAATTTTATACCACACCCACGCCGATCTTCCTCCTCACAGTCTGCACCGACCACCGTCCACTTCTCTGGACACCCAGCTCATCTCCAACATCATAAGAGTTCCCCGTTTGTTTTGATGCAAAGTAGACTCGTCCACGATTCCAACGAGTCTAGCGGTGCCAAATTTGAAGCTCAGGAGCGATCATGGCAGCTTCTGCAACCTGCTGTTTCAGACTGAGCTCGGCCAGAGACCAGAGCTGCATCCATCTTCCAGTCGCTGGAGCAGTCAGCCCCCAGATCAGAACGTCGTCCAAAAATTCAAGCCGCACCCCTCTCCGGTTAGCAAGCTTTTGGCGCAAGTTTCATCAGATTCCAAGCTCGGTGGAATTATTGGCAGCATCGACATTGGCCCTCTGTCCAGAAATACAGAAGCTAGGCAGAATCGACAAAGCTCGGAAAGTCGACTCTATCTCGCTCGTTCCCCTCCCCGCTTGGCCGGCTGAAGGCCCCTCCCTGCGTGGAGGTAATTTTTGGTTGTAATACATTAACCCCCACCCCAAGATCCCCCCCTTGCAAGGGGCGTAGTGCTGTACCTCTTCACATTTTCAGGTCAAGCTCCATCGCCGCGGCGATCGGGTGTATACCCTCGCCTCCCGGCGCGCCCTCGTCTCCGAACGGGATCGGTGTCTTCACACCGATCAGGTGAGCTTCTGATCACACCCTTGTAGCTTCATTTCTGCAAATGTAGTATTGCCTTGAATGCCCGTCGGACGGTAAGAGAGTGCTCGGAATTCATTTTAAGCAATATCATGCCCACCGCGGCCCGTGAGTGAGTGCCACCCCACACCCCGCCTTGCGGGCCAGCCACCCACAAAGTTGGGACTCCCAGGCCCATTGGAGGTCAGCCTTAGCATTGTAAGTCCATTAGGACAATTGGGTCCCGCCTCGGACCCTCACCATCATCTCCCGGACCCACCGGGTGAACGTGTGAACCGAGTGAGCAAAAATCGTCGTTGTGAGAATCATTGAGCGCTTGTATGCTTGCGGGTCTAAGTCCTAGGGTCACCTTATCATATTTAGTGGTCTTTGGGCTGTGCCACATCAAGTGGTATCAGAGCGGTCATAGGCTTGTCCTTACAAGTCTAGTCTTGGGTCACACTAAGTCTTTCATAGGTGCATCCGCACACCCTTGCATAGCCCACCCAACCTTGCATGACCACTCGTAGTGGTACTCGCTTTCAACCCAATACTACATCTTCCAATCCCACAATGAATCCAAAACCCCAAGGGATGCCTACCACTAACACTCATGACTTCAACTACTTCATGAAAGCCTTGACCTATGCCAATGAGCGGCTTGATAACATATCGGGCCGACTCAACCAACTTGGAAAAAATAGGCCCGCCCTAAGGACGGACGATAGGATGGCCCCTTTCCCACTTCCCACCTTTGATGGGACCTCTCCTAGCAAATATTTAGATTGGGAAGCTACAATGGACCAATACTTCAATTGGTATCATATTTCTGAGGATGAAAAGGCATGGGTTGCCAAAATACAACTAACCAAAAGGGCTCAAACTCATTGGTGTAAAATTGAGGGCTTAAGGATAATTAGATGGGAAGCTCCCCTCACCACGTGGGAGGACATGAAGGATCAACTAAGGGCTAGGTATGTGTCCCCTTCCCACTCGGATCATCAAAACCCAAGGAGCACTCCCACTCCTCCCACCCCACCCGTCCAAACCCTTATCACTAAAACCCAAGTACCTAAGACCTCCACCTCCCCACCTAACCCCATGAGGTCCCCCACATCCCAACCAAAACCCCCTTCCCTAACCTACACTAGTCAAGCCCCTTTAGTCCCCACTTCCACCCCAAGTGATCCCAAGGGCAAGAGACCCCTAACCAACCCAATTCCCTCCATGGTGACCACCACTCATCCAACCCTCACCATTAAAAACCATGTGGACACCATGTCCACCCCTCCACCAAGGCCCATAATGGCCACCACCCCAAAACCCAAAACCCCTCACCCAACCCACCTCCCGCTTCCTACACCAATCTTACCCCAAATTAGGCCTCCACTACTTCCACTCCCAAGTCCAACCCATGTCCGACCTTGCTCACCTCCTCGAGTGCGCCATGCCTCGACTAACACCAACCCACCCACCATAGACCTTCCTACCCCATTGTCCTTAGGAGTTGCAACCCACACACCTACCCAAGTGGAGAGGGATACCAATTCGGATCCACCTCCCAAAATCAAGGAAATCCAAGGGCCATACAACTCACCCACCCCTCCTAACCTAGTTCCTCAAGAGCTATACACCCTTCCCCATGACACCATCACCATAGATAAGTCCATATTCATATGGCTCAAGCGAGGCCTCACCATTCCTAGTTTACAACCAAGCCACCTACTCATGGGACATCAATCCCAACTCATTCCCACTCAGCCTCATGTCACTTATCAAACCTCCTATTGTGTAGAAGATTTGGGAGACTTAGTGGCCTACCTACATTGGCAAGTCCACTTGACCGATATGCTAGTCATGAGGCCATCAGAGTCTAGCACCATTAGCCTAGCTTACCCCACCATTGGCTCCATCACTTCCATCTACACCAATGGCCAATTTACAAGTGAGATCATACTCCTTCTTCCCATGGAGGAGGAACCCATCCTAGTCTACTCCCCAACCATTGAGATCCCAAGTACTTTGATTGGCCAACTCATTAGCAACCTTGGCCCAATTATCTTAGAGAGAGATGATTCGCCATTTGAGGACCTTGAGAACATGGAGTACCCCTACCTAGGTGACCCTTACCATAATCCCTTTGACCCTTTTCTATGGGAGCCTAAATCTCCATGTGACCCACTTTCCCTATTCACCACCCACCTCACCTTACCCACATCGCCCATGTCGACCCAAACTCCTCCCTTCCTAGAATCGGGTTACAACATGAGAGCCTTGACCTTAGGCAACAAACACCTTGGGATTGATGAAGTGCCCCACCCCATAACCACGTTCGTAGATCCCTTCGACCCATTCACGTGGACGTTCAAAAGTCATCCCACATCTATGCACATGGAAGTCACCTTTGGGATAAACATGCATGTGTCCAGGCCTACCACACCATTTGACATGATTCATAAGTCGGGTACATTCATCCACATCACCCACATGTCAAGTAGGCAGCATAAGTGGACCATATTCGGATGTATTGGCCCACCTTCATTCATCATGAGTCTTAAGCATGATAGGAGCATACATGGATGTCCGGGTCCCCCGACATTTATCACACCCATGCATAAAAGGTTCATCTATGGATGTCCCAGCCCTCCTAAGACTACCACAGTCTTCATAGCATCAAAGTGTGATCGGTCTACATTTGGCTGCCCAGGTCCACCTTGGCATATGCATTCTCGCAAGCATATAGGAATGATCAATGAGACTTACAAAAGGCGGGCAGATGCTCATCGACGCCACTACGAGTTCCAAGTGGGAGACTCGGTGATGGTGAGGACGGAGCAGCTCCTTCCGGGACCTACCTCCAAGTTGAGGGCACGGGGTTCGGGACCCTTTCGAGTTCTACGACGACTTGACAGCAATGCTTATGAGCTTGACCTACCAGAAAGCTATGGGGTGCACCCTACCTTCAGTGTGGCGGGCCTGGTACCCCACAAAGGCCCCGCGGTGGAACCCAGTGAGGAGCTTGAGCCTTTACCCCCCCTTATGAGAGACACTCCCGGAGGGACTCCACTTTCTAGCTTGAGAGACCGACGAGAGCAGGTAGAGGCAATACTGGATGAGCAGAGTATCATTACGAGGCACAGGGTGTATCAGCGCTATCTGGTTAGGTGGAAGAGCCGTCCCCCGATCGAGGATACATGGGTGAGTCGGGAGGATTTGATATGCTTGGATCTCGACATGATGGAGCAGTACGACAGCCAGGCAGACCCATACTCGACAGGGTCGAGCTCTCCCCACCCCGGGGGATTTGATGAGGGCATCTCCCGACACCCCTCTAGCTTTGATCGCCTGCACACTCTTGATATGGATTGATCATGGTCTACACTTGTTATCTTCATTTCCCAAGTTTCATTTTATGTATTTTCTTTTTATTGAGTCCTATCTTATGTATTTTCCTTTATTGAGTCATATGGTTTTAGTCCATTTCCCTTGTTATGTTTAATTGGGCCTTATTACTTTAGTTATGGGCCCATAGGATTGAGTCTAGGATATGCTCGGTCTTTTATCTTATTGTCAAGGGTATTTTGGTCATGTAAAGAATGGTTGCCTATATATATAGGCCCCATCTCTCCTCTTGTATTCAACTTTTGATGAATATTGAAGAAAACCCTTTCAAACTCTCTCAATATCTCTCTCTCTCTCATTATCTCTCCATTCTCTCTCCTCCTCTCTCTAAATTTCGAAATTCACTCTCTCTCCTCCCCCTCTCAACCACTTCCAACCCCCACCTACCTCCATTAACTCCCCACAACTTCCCACAACCCCTCTTTAATCCTCACCTAGTCCCAAGGAAGTTCCACCACTCAAAACCCCACCCTCCAACCACCACCTACCCCTTTCACTTCCCTAAGCATATCTCCACCTTCCCAAGGCTGAATTAACTCATTCCAAAGCCCAAATTCGAATCTCCCCTTCCCTCCTTGCTCCCTAGGTCGCACCCCTCCTCTCCCCTCAAGCCAAGTTTGCCCCCTCCTCTCTTCTCCACTCCAGCTTTGTGTGCAGGCCGACCTACAGATTAGCACTCTGTTGCAGCGACGTCCATGACTGCATCCTGGTTCTGATGCTGGCGTGGCCTAACTCTCTGGAAAGGCCTCCCTGTGCTCTTCGCAGGCGAGGTGGAATCACTCCATTCCGAGTTCGTGGCCGTCCGTGAAGGCTGTTCTTCCCCGACTGCGCAGAACCTCTCAGACCAGGAGCCAGAGCGGCAGAGAAGACTCTCCCACGACGAACCTTGAAGGAACCAGTCTTCGAGGTCTTCTAAAAAGTTCTTCCTCCCCCTGTCAGCGTCCAGGAACAGAAGGCGGAACCCCGTTCGGCATCATAAAACAAGAGATACCAATTTTCTACCACACCCACGCCGGTCTTCCTCCTCACAGTCTGCACCGACCACCGTCCACTTCTCTGGACACCCAGCTCATCTCCAACATCATAAGAGTTCCCCGTTTGTTTTGATGCAAAGTAGACTCGTCCACGATTCCAACGAGTCTAGCGGTGCCAAATTTGAAGCTCAGGAGCGATCGTGGCAGCTTCTGCAACCTGCTGTTTCAGACTGAGCTCGGCCAGAGACCAGAGCTGCATCCATCTTCCAGTCGCTGGAGCAGTCAGCCCCCAGATCAGAACGTCGTCCAAAAATTCAAGCCGCACCCCTCTCCGGTTAGCAAGCTTTTGGCGCAAGTTTCATCAGATTCCAAGCTCGGTGGAATTATTGGCAGCATCGACATTGGCCCTCTGTCCAGAAATACAGAAGCTAGGTAGAATCGGCAAAGCTCGGAAAGTCGACTCTATCTCGCTCGTTCCCCTCCCCGCTTGGCCGGCTGAAGGCCCCTCCCTGCGTGGAGGTAATTTTTGGTTGTAATACATTAACCCCCACCCCAAGATCCCCCCCTTGCAAGGGGCGTAGTGCTGTACCTCTTCACATTTTCAGGTCAAGCTCCATCGCCGCGGCGATCGGGTGTATACCCTCGCCTCCCGGCGCGCCCTCGTCTCCGAACGGGATCGGTGTCTTCACACCGATCAGGTGAGCTTCTGATCACACCCTTGTAGCTTCATTTCTGCAAATGTAGTATTGCCTTGAATGCCCGTCGGACGGTAAGAGAGTGCTCGGAATTCATTTTAAGCAATATCATGCCCACCGCGGCCCGTGAGTGAGTGCCACCCCACACCCCGCCTTGCGGGCCAGCCACCCACAAAGTTGGGACTCCCAGGCCCATTGGAGGTCAGCCTTAGCATTGTAAGTCCATTAGGACAATTGGGTCCCGCCTCGGACCCTCACCATCATCTCCCGGACCCACCGGGTGAACGTGTGAACCGAGTGAGCAAAAATCGTCGTTGTGAGAATCATTGAGCGCTTGTATGCTTGCAGGTCTAAGTCCTAGGGTCACCTTATCATATTTAGTGGTCTTTGGGCTGTGCCACATCATAACTCCCTTGACCTCAGACCTGAGGGCTTTCTTATTTGGGTCATACACCAAGTTCTTATAGAACTGCTATACCAGAAATGGGTAGTACACCCTATGGTCAGACATGAATCTTCTCCATCCTTGGAATTCAAAGAGCGGCAGTAGTTCAGGAAAATTCTCAAGCATCTTACGGTCACTGAAATCCACATACCTAGGGAAGAGGATCCTGGTGGGGTCACTCTCTTCTTCCCTGACTGAGGGAACAACACTGGGTTGTGGAGGTGCTGACAGCGCATTGGCCTTCCCTTTTTCAACTACGGACATACACTTCCTCTTTGCTGGAGGGTGTTACGGCGTGCCCTTGTCACTGTTCGAACCCTAGGCTTCGGCGACTCTTCTCTTGGCTGGTTCAGCAGCTGGTCTGCCTTCAATGCTCTTGGAACGCCCTTCTTTGTGTGCTTTCTTTACTGCAGGGGCGATAGCAGTGGCCTTTTTGGATGATGCCGCGTCCCTCGTCTTGCCACGGGTGACCGGAGAAACCATGGAGAGGGCAGAAAGAAGGAAGGGAGGGTGACGGAGAGCTGGGGAGACGGTTGCACAAGCGAAGGGAGATGGAGAGGGGTGTCGACCTCTGCAGGGAGGGCGTGCAGATGTGCTGGAGAGAGGGTTTGCGAGATAGAGAGGGGAAAATGGTAAAGTGAAAATGATTTACACCGAGGAGATTAAAAAGGCAGAGTTGAGATTTTACCTTTTAAAAAACAACAACCCTTAGATAAGAAATGTTTGAAATACCCCTGGTTAATTTTAGAATGGTTTAAGGCTTATAAGCTCATTTTTGAGTAATAAAGGTTTGAGAGAAACCGTTGTTGCAGCAGATAACAAGACCAAAAAATTTGAGAAAGTCAATATATATATAACCAAGCCCATTTGTCTTACTCATCAAGTCCATTAGACATGATTGTAAAAAGGAGAATGAGCAAGTATTGAAAATAAACAAAATACCTTTGTGCTTTGAAGTAGGGTATAGAGTCAGCCCCAAACTATATTTTTTAATTAATTAAACAATAGTCCGATAGAACATGCACTTTTTGACTCAAGGAAACACGTTGTTCAGATGCCAGAGTCCCTGGTTACTCAGTGTAGCTTATCTTTCTATTTTCTTTTGAACAGAGTTGGCAGTCTTCATCATGACTAGATTAACCTTCATTTCATTGATGTAGGATCTAATTTCTCTGAAGATGAGGCCATTGCTCTGAAAATATTGCAGAATGGTTTTAGGATGCGTATTCTCTAATTGGCTTCAAGAAGGGTAACTTGTTTAAGGACAATACATGCCAATCATTTCTTAAACCAAGAAGCCTTTTTGTAGTAAACATTCAGACGTAGAGGCTATGGTCATTATCAAAGACTTGATGAATGTTTTAACCCTATTATGAGAGTAATTTTGGTAGAACTCATGCAATTATTAACGAAAATGAGGATTATAAACGTGAAACCACTTCCTTAACGGTAGTATAACAGACATCTTTACCCAGGGTTGTATGAATAGATTAAAAACATTCTCAACTCCCCCTAAATCAATGCTCGGTGATAAGAGAAGGTTCAGAGGCAAAATGTTTGATGTGGAATTGAAGAAGGCAGTGATAAGAATGAGGTCAGAACGACTCTCCATTGGATCTCATACCCATAAGTGGCTTAGTGACAATGTCGACACATTTTATGGAGGTGTCGACCTGCCTAGAGGAGGCGCAGACTTTGCACAGACAATGTAGCATGAACACCAGATTGCACAGACTCATATAGAGCAGAAATTGAAAGAAGCATTGACCTTAACTGCTGTGCACAGACCTTGTTGAAGAGCATGCACCAACCTTACTCAAGATGTGCACTGACCTTCATTAAGCCATTGCCTTGCAGGTGCCGACACATGACTTGAAAAGTGTCGACCTATTCAATAGACTATACTCAGCCAGTTTCTGTGATTTGTATCTGTCTTTATTTCTGAAATACACCTGCCAACTTCTACTGTCAGTCCCTCTGATTTTCTTATTTCAGTCAATCATTCAAGAGATGTCTCACCTCTTTGCTGCCTCTGAGAAGTTCTTTATTGGATGCTAAAGCTTTAAACATGCTTATGCACTCGAAATTAACTATATAGATGTCAAAATGCATTTCTGACTCATGGTACTTGGCGGAGGCTAGTTCTTACGCATGGGGAGTGTTTCCTGACAGGCATGACCTGTCTTTCCACTACTCAACATTTGATATACCATTTTGTCAAAAGATGATATGCAACTTAGAACAACTATAAATGCACATAAACTCTCCCTGAGTGTGACCACCATTCATGAAACAATTTATTCAACCAATTAGACCAGTTCTTAGACAAATCAGAGATCCTTGCACCCATCATAGCAAAGACAAGTAACTTGTGCATCAAAACAAAAGGAGTAAATAGCTCAAACCTGAGTGGATTAAGATATGCATAGACTTAGCTCTCTCCTTAATGTTGAAAACCTGTCATTACTTAAAGGTTTGGTGAAAATGTCTACAATCTGATTTTTTGAGTCAACAAAGTGGAGCTCAAAGTGATTTTTGAGAACTTCATCCCTTAAAAAATGATGCCTAATTTCAATGTGCTTAGTCCTAGAGTGCATGACTGGATTTTTTGTAAGATTTATAGCACTTGTGTTATCACACAGAATAGGAACACAGCCAAGATCTATTAGATAGTCTTGGAGTTAGTGTTTGATCCACAGCACTTGGGTGCCACAACTCCATGCAGCAACATATTCTGCCTCTGCAGTTGAGAGGACAATCGAGTGCTGTTTCTTGGAGGCCCAAGAAACCAAACACCCACCAAGAAATTAGCAATAGCCACTAGTGCTCTTACGGTCCAGTTTACATCCTGCATTGTTTGCATCTGAATATGAAATAAGTGAAAGTTCACAGGATGCAGGATACCATAATCCCAATTCTTGAGTGCCAGCAAGGTATCTAAAAATACGCTTGACAGCAATCAAGTGGGACTCTCTAGGACTAGACTAAAATCTGGCACATAGGCAAACACTAAACTGAATGTCAGGTCTAGATGCAGTTAGATAGAGTAATGACCAGATCATACCTCTGTACCTCTTTGCATCCACAAGTGTACCTTGTTCATCTACATCCAATGAAGTGGCAGTCCCCATTGGAGTTCCTAACGGTTTGCAGTTGGTCAGATCAAACTTTTTCAGCAACTCCTTCACATATTTGGCTTGATTGATAAAACATCCTTCATTGCTTTGATTAATCTGTAAGCTAAGAAAGAATTGAAGCTCACCCATTAGACTCATTTCAAATTCATTGGTCATGAGTTTAGCAAACTCCTCACACATTTGAGGCTTAGTAGATCCAAACACTATATCATCCACATAAATCTGGACTAGCAAGATGTCCTTACCTTGTCTCTTGGTGAATAGTGTCTGGTCTACATTACCTCTTGAATACCCTTGTTCGGTGAGGTAGGAGCTTAGTCTGTCATACCAAGCTCTAGGTGCCTGCTTCAAGCCATATAAAGCCCTGTCCAACTTATAAACATGATCTTTGAAATATGTGCATTCAAAACCGGGGGGTTGCTCTACATAGACTTCTTCTTTGATAAGATCATTCAGAAAAGCACTTTTAACATCCATTTGTTGCAGTTTGATTTTATGAGAACATGCAAATGCAAGCAAAATTCTAATGGCCTCTAATCTGGCTACGGGGGCAAAAGATTCTTCAAAATCAATGCCAAACTCTTGATTATACCCCTGAGCCACTAATCTAGATTTGTTTCGTATTATCTTTCCATCTTCACTTAGTTTATTCCTGAAGACCCATTTAGTTCCTATGACAGATTTCTCTTGAGGCCTGGGAACTAGATGCCAGACTTTGTTTCTTTCAAATTGGTTTAATTCATCATGCATGGAGTTTATCCAGTTTTCATCTTTTAAGGCCTCTATAATATTTTTGGGTTCAGTTTGAGACACAAGAGTAAGTTGTTCAATTTCATCCATAATTTTGAATTGAGACCTAGTTTTGGTTCGATCATGCAGATTACCTAAGATGTTTTCTAAAGGATGGTCTTTTAACACTCTTAGATTAGGTTGAGTGTTACCATTATCTGCTTCAGTGACCGGAGCGTTGCTTGGCTCTCCTTGGTCTTCATTGGCTTGTGTCTCCTCGTGTGGAAGTTCTTCCTTTCCTTTTATGTTCATGAATTCCCCGTTATCATCTTCCCTGCAGATGTTGTCATGTTCAATCTCATCAAAGGTGATGTGAGGGGATTCTTCTACACAAAGGGTCTTAAGATTATAGACTCTATAAGCTCTAGACTTATCTGAATACCCAAGGAATATCCCTTCTTCACTCTTGGGCTCAAACTTGTCCAGAACTCTTTTATCATTATTGTGAACAAAGCACTTTGACCCAAAAACTTTCATGTGAAAGAGGGATGGCTTTTTACCTTTCAGCAGCTCATAAGGAGTCATTTTGGTGAGTGGCCTTACCATTGAGCGGTTGATGATATAACATGCAGTGTTTAAAACTTCTGCCCAAAATCTCCTTGGTAATTACTTTTCAGCAAGCATTGTTCGTGCCATCTCTATGAGAGTTCTATTTTTCCTTTCAACTACCCCATTTTGTTCAGGAGTTCTTGGTGATGAAAACCTGTGAATTATCCCTTCTGTCCTACACAGATTATCAAAATCAGCATTGTCGAATTCACCACCATGATCTGAAATTATGTTGGAATACTTGAACTTACCATCTTGCTTCACTTGCATGTAGAGTGCCTGAAACTCATCAAACTCATTATTTTTATGTGCAAGATAAAATACCCAAGTGAATCTAGTGAAGTCGTCTACCAAGACATAACCATATCTCTTACCACTTAAGCTAGCTGTTTTGGTTGGACCAAACAAGTCCATGTGAATTAGTTCTAGTGGTTTAGATGATAGGTTTTCAGTCCTACTCTTAAAGGACTTTCTAGTTTGTTTTTCTTGAGCACATATATCACAAATTCTAGAGTTCAGTTTGAATTTAATTTCAGGCAGTCCCTTGACAATAGAATGCTTCACCAATTTATGAAGAGTATTGTAGCTAGCATGACCTAGTCTGCTATGCCACAAACAAGCTAATTCAGATTTAGGTGCAGCAAGACACATATTTATGTGAGCAGGGTCATCTAAGTAAATCATGTACACGTTGTTGACTCTTTTTCTCAAAAACTTGGTTTCTTTTGCATTATGGTGCAAGATCCTACATTCATTAGAGTCAAATACTATAATATGACCTTTATCACATAGTTGACTTATGCTCAGCAAATTATACTCTAGACTATCAACAAGTAATACATTATCAATTGAGTTGGATGGGTTCTTACCAACTTTACCTGTACCGATGATCTTTCCTTTGTTGTTTCCTCCAAACGTGACATGTCCAGCTACCTTTTCTACCAGGAGATAAAATTTGGTTCTATCTCTAGTCATGTGTCTTGAGCAGCCACTATCAAGATACCAGCGGTTGTGCACGGCTGCAAGACACTCCTACACATGGAATTAAGTGACAATGTTTGGAACTCAAGGATAATTGGGTCCCAATAGTTTCTTCATTTCTGTAAAGCAAGATAACATAGATTTTGAAATCCAGACTTTGTTAACATTTTTGTTTTTCTTGCTTTGCTGGGGGTTCTGGTTTTTCTTTTCTTTAGCTTCTTGGGCTTTATGGGTTTTGGGAATGGTGAAAAAGGATTGTTTATTAGACCATCTGTTCCAGTTGGTTGGTCTTGAGGAATAGGAGGTATCATAGTACCTAAGTTGTTGAGGTTGAGTGAACCTATGACCATAGGGAACATAACCACCCTTAACCCATGAAGGTGTCGACCTGTAGGAGGAAAAGTGTCAACATGTCTCTCGTTCTATCCATCTATAGTAGTCTCTGGATGATGGATGTGTCGACCTCCTGCTTTGAAAGTGTCGACCTGTTGGTGTAAACCTAGGGTATTGTTGGGCGTTTGACCATTTGGGTGTCGACCTATCCTGAGGATAGTCCCGACCTGTTCCAACATTATAACTGTTCCATCTTTTGGGATGTGCAGACCTCGGCTTAGACTGGTGTCGGCCTGTTTGGGTTTGTTGGTGAACCTTTTTGGGTTGATGGGAAGTTTTGTTGATTGATTCTCCTACCTTTTCTTTTCCTTTGTTTTCAACATTTTCTTGGTGTGTTGATTTGGAGGTTGAAGCATCGGAAGATGAGACAAAGGTGGTAGTTTTTAGCCCAAATATTTTCTTCTTGGTTGGCTCATACCCTAGCCCTTCCCTGTTGAAGTTTATCTTAGTTCCTAGTAGGGCGTTCAAGTTCTCACTTCCATCAACAAATTTTTCAAGAGCAGTTTGTTTATCTGCAAGATCCTTTTGAAGTTTTTCATTTTCTTTCAATAGTTGAGAGTTGACTTGTTTAAAGGCATCAGACTTTTCATTTCACAGATTGTTGTCTTTTACATAGCCTTGCATTTTTAGTTTCAACTCATCAATTTCATCTCTCAGGCTTTCATTTTTATCTTCCAAATCTTTCATCTCTTTTCTTCCTTCTTCAAGATTTTCATTCATTTTTCTTAGATCCTCAATCTCAGTTTCTAGGGAGATTATTTTTTCATTAAGAGTTTCATCATGCACAAAGGAGTCAACCCTCTTCTTTAAGATTTTATTTTCTTTTCTGTACACTTCATACTTATTCATCAATTCGAAGTAAGCCTCTTCCCAATCATTAGTAGAGAAGTGCTCAAAGGGAGAGCTCACCTCGTTGTCACTTTCTCCTTTGGCCATCAGGCATAGATCATCTTTCTCCTCTTCAGAGGAGTTATCTTCAATCTCTTCCTCTTCTTCATCACTCCAGGTGCACACCATGGCCTGTTTCTTCTTGCCCTTCCACCTGGGCATTGCTTTCTTAGGTCCTTCTGGACACTCAGACTTGATGTGTCTTGGCTTCCTACAAGAGTAGCAGACAAGCTTTCCAGACTTCTTAACATTTTCTGGTCTTGGCCTGAAACCTCTTTTTACCTGAGGCTTCTTCTTTGTGAAGCCTGTACCTTGCTTTCTTAAAAATCTTCTAAACTTCCTTGTCAACATAGCAACTTCATCCTCTTCCGTGTTGCTACCTGAAGGTTCTTCATCTTCAGATAAGTCCTTGGTGCTTGGTCTAGCTTTGAGAGCCAGAGGCTTCTTTTTACTTACCTCAACCTCTTTGTTCTTCAAATTCATCTTATAGGTCATCAGGACCCTATGAGTTCTTCTACCTTGATGGTAGTCAAGTCTTTAGATTCATCAACTACCGTGGCCTTTGTATGCCAAACAGGGGTTAGTGATCTCAGAATCTTCCTTACTATCTCCTGCTCGGAATAGATCTTACCTAGCTCAGTCAAGCCATTAGTGAGAGCGGTTAGCCTAGCATACATGTCCGAAATGGGTTCATCAGATTTCATTATAAAATTTTCATATTCAGACACCAGCATGTTTGCTTTGGTTGCGCGTACCTGCTGTGTCCCTTCATATATTATCTCAAGGCAGTCCCACATTTCGTTTGCAGTTGCACAAGTTGACACCCTTGAGAATTCTGTTGGATGAAGGGAGCACTGCATAATGTGCTTGGCACCCCAGTTCAGCTTTGATGTCCTGATCTGTTCCTTAGTCCATGTGTCCTGGAGGCAGCTCAAATGGTCCCCTGCTGATCACTCGCTAGACTTCATGATCCTGGGCTCTAATGAAAACCTACATGCGATTTTTCCAGTAAGGATAATTTGTCCCAGTGAAAAAGGGAGGTCTATTTATGGAGTGTCCTTCGGTCATAGGACTCTTAGTAGCCATATCACCAGTTCTCTCAAGGTCGTTAGACCACATACAGAGAGACTAGCTCTGATACCACGAGTAGAGTGGTGATAGGCAGATCTAGAGGGGAGGGGTTAATAGATCAGCCCCTTTTTGCCATTCTTTGCGAAAATTAAAAACGAGATCCAATACCAAGAATAGTAAGGCAAGAATAAGTTGATAGCTAAGAGGCAAGATGCACAGATGAATATTATGAACGCCCCTATCAAGCTTTTACCGTTAGAACACAATGGAAAGTAAACCACAAGACGCAAGTTTTAAGGTGGTTCGGTCTCTATCCAGAGACCTACGTCCACCCCTCACACAACTTGGTGAGGCTTCACTACTGCAAAGGCACTACCGCTGATTCATAGCTTCTATCAAAGAGATACACTCTCACAGCTCCGCTGCCAAACATCTTTAGGGATCACAACCCAAAACTCATAGACCGGTGACCACACCGTCTGTCTTCCAACTCGCAGGTAGGGTGCAGATATGAGAGAATGTGTTTTGAAGAAAAGTAAACTAAAAAAGAATAGCTAGACAGAGTATCGTAATGAAGTTCTATGAGAAGGAAAAACTCCTGTCTGGGAAGGAACTTGAGGACTCCTTGGTTCTCTTGTTTTTCTTCCTAGTTCGTCACCACAACCTCAAGAGGAAAGGACAATCTTGCTTCTAGTTCACAAGGGAACCGAATGGATCTTCACAGATCCTTTCTGATTTGCTAAGAGACCTCCTTGAGTGAGAAAGAGAAGTGTCTTCTTCGTTGCACTCACTCCAGCAACACCAGGAAGGAGATGGCTTCGCGAGCAAGCTTCTCCATTGCTCCCTTGTATTCCTTTTTTTCTTTTTCCTTTCTTTTCTTGCCCTATCACTTGGAACTCCTCCTACTTATATATCGGTTGCACTCTCCATCTCCTGCATTGTCTACTGCAAGAAGAACGAACCCAGAAGGTCAGCTCCACATTATTTGATGTGCCTCCTTGTCAACGTTGACCCTTGCTTGTCATGCCAGCTGATATGTAGGTAGGTAGGAGACCATATCAGGAATGGTACCGTCCTTTTTGAGGATGTCTCTGCCAGAACAAGATCCTCTGATGTAGTGATCTTCTTGACGGCTTTTTCCGGATCGAGCGGATCCTCCAGGATAAGTTTCGGATCCTGAAGAGCAGAAATAATCGGTTGCAGATCCGTTCATGACGTACATAAACGTGTCGACACTTTACTCACAGGGTGTGGACACACCCCATTAAGATCTTGAGGACCCGATGGCTTCCAAGCAGAACAAGTCGACACCTTGACTAGCAAGTGTCGACACTTGCGCCATACTCGTATGTGAATCGTGCCGTCGTGCCGAGACGTCACTGGGTGTTGTCGAGACAGCTGCGCCATGTGCCAAGTCATCACCAGACAGTGTCGGGACATGAGCCCCAGAGGGAAGTAAGGCTTGCTTCTTGGAACCGAGGTGTCGACACTTTTCACTTAGTGTGTTGACACTTTGGTCAACCCAGAGACTAGACAGAACCAGCTTCAGTTGGATTTCTTCTTGTGGTGTCGACACTTTGGTTAGATGTGTCGACACTTGCTTTATGCTAGTGCTCAACCAGAAAAGGTTCATCATTGGTTTCTTCGAGATGTGTCGACACGTTGTGGGGTGGTGTCGACACTCTTGGAGTGTATCTCCTGTACTTGTTCAGTCTATACATTAAACCAAACTTTGTTAGATATTCCTCAATTATCTAAAGATGATTTATGGATTGTTATCATTAAAACCAGGGGACACAACAAGCAGGAGGTCACCATGCAAGTGGAGGCGATCACCGTTGACGCATCTCGAGTCCCCGAAGGTCCTTCTTTTGCCTGAGATAAGGGCAAGCGGGTTGCTCGGGAAGGTGACCAGGTGTAGACACGCCATTCCTGACATCTCCTGAGAAAGTCTCATATTACTATATAACGCCCCGCGACGGCTTACGCATTTTGAATCACTTGAGTGCTTCCTTTTCTTGAGTCTTCTTCCGCCCTTTTCGACATCCGGAATCGTCTCGTCACGGCATTCGGACGGCATCAACACCAGTCAGACGCATCAGAGGTTCTGGAACCAAGAAGGGTATCTGCCGGGCAGCCGCCAACACGTTGTTCGAGGACCCGGGTGGGTCTTTATGGGGGCGTCCAGGACCCTGGACGCCCCCAATCTTTTAATTTATTTTATTTTTCAAGGCCCAAAACTAAATAAAAAATAATAAATTAATGGAGGCGTCCAGGCCCCTGGACGCCTCCATAAAAACAAATAAAAAAATCAAAATGCCAGCCCTGGTATAAAAGATAAAAGAAAAATAAAAAATAATATAATTTTGGAGGCGTCCAGGGCCCTGGACGCCTCCATCAACTCCCTCACGGGCGCCGGCCACCGAACGACGGTTTGTCGTGTGTGAAAAAATCCAAATTATAGAGACGTCCAGTCAGCTGGACGCGCCCATTTCTGAATCACGAGGCGCCGCTCACAAAACCACGCGTTGTGCCAAACCGCGTGCGGCCGTCGTCGGCTTTCGGTGGACCTGCTTGAGGCGTCCGGGACCCTGGACGCCTCCACAAAAGTATTCCAAAAAAATCAATAAAAATAGAATAAAATATTATTTCGGCCCTGATGGAGGTGTCCAGGGTCCTGGACGCCTCCACCCTCCGGAGCTCTATAAATAGAGCCCCACCCCCTCAGTTCTGGGAGAGCTTCGAAGTGATCCGATAGGCTGCCGGAGCCCAGAGGCTACGGAGTCATTTTCTAACCCGTGGGTTCTTTTGTAGGTGGAGGTTCTGCCGGCTTCTCGGGTGCTCACGCTCGCGAGAGGAAGGTCGTCTCCATCCACCGCGCTTCCACGTCATCCCCACGCTGCCGGAGCTCCGCCGGATTTCACCCTCGGCACATCCAATAAGCCTTTTCTTCCCCTTTTTTCTTCGTAGTTCTTTTGCATTCATTATCTCGCATCCTCTATCCCCCTTCATAAGGGCGCCTCTTCTTTTATACTTCTTGCATCCATCATCTCATTTTCCTCCTACTCGAGTCCGAGAGGGGTTTAAAAGATAACACCAACCAGGTGTGTGTCTTGCCATCATTTCGTTATTTTTATCGCAAGGATTTGAATACTACACCTCCATCTTTCTAATCCACTTGTCATTTGTTTATCGTTGTTTTACAAGGGTAGCCGAGGAATACCCTCTCCGTCGGCCGGCCGGAGGGAGAGGAAGAAGCAACCCGCCATCTCCCGCTCTCGAGGTAGGCGCGATCACTTTCTTATTTTGGGGTCTTTCGGCCCCTGGCGATCACATCTTATTTTCGAGGCCGCGGCGAGTCACTTCCCCAATGGCCGTTTAAATTTCCGTTCTTATATTCTCTTTATACTATGTTATATTCTGCTCATATTCTCGAGGCCGCGGCGAGTCACTTCCCCAATGGCCGTTTAAATTCACATTCTTATACGTTATATTCTTATCTGTTTGTGTTCTCGAGGCCGCGGCGAGTCACTTCCCCAATGGCCGTTTAAATTTCCGCTCTTTGTATTCTCTCTATATTCTGTCATCTTATTATCTGCTCATATTCTCGAGGCCGCGGCGAGTCACTTCCCCAATGGCCGTTTCAATTCTTGTTATTTAATTTTTGCACCATTCCCGTCCCCCCGAGGCCGCGGCGAGTCACTTCCCGCTATGGCCGTTTAAACCCCATATTTTGCTATATCATACTTGTCCCGCTCGCCCCGCCGGAGCAATCTCCCGTGGTGGCCCCTTCTCTCTCTTCTCTTATTTCTGTGTTGCAGCAAACAAACACCAAAAGAAAGAAAAGAGGAGCCCGCGCGCGCTCCGCGTCCTCTCCGCTCTTCCCCGAACCGCGTGACGTCGCTCACAGATTGGCGATCACGGTGGGACACTACTGCTTCCTTTCGGCTACCCTTGCAAGTTCGGCACCATCCGTGCCTCTCCACCTTCGCGCCCGCGCGCGCCCCCGTTGTGCTCACGGCAGCACCGTCAGTTTTGATTGGTTCTTTGTTTATTATATGTCTGTTATTTTCCCACTCCATATATCTGTCAGCATTCCATTGCATACATCCATTCCTCTTTTCTATCCTTTTTTTCATTTTTTGAGGATCACCCTTTCCCGGTGAAGGAAGGACTCTCCGTTTGGGAATTCCTCTCAACGGACTAGAATCTCCTACACTGGGACCTCCGTAAGTCCCCGACATCGAAGAATCTCCTCTTCGTTCACTGGGCTGGTTGTACCATTGAAGTTCCCCGGAGTTAGTCATTTCATTCGTGGTGAGACGAGAGACCCTAGCTGACACGGCGGTGAAACAAAAACAAACTAGGGTCCCCATTTTGTGTGAACTTCGGATCTCGCTAAAAATACAAAAAAAAAATCATCAAAATCAAAACACAAAAAAGGGCGTAAAGGCATCCACTTGTTTGATAATCTCTGCTACCTACTTGCTAGTGTATGTTTTTACGTTCTGGGAAAACTGTGAGCATGTCTCACGAGTCTTTTGAGGAGAACCACCCTAGCCGTGGTTTGTCAGCCGACCCGCGAGTCTATGCTATGGACTCGGGTCCTTCTCATGACCCCTCGCATGAGGTGCAGGTTATTGCCGGGGACACGTCCCCGCCACAGGATATCACTTCCTTACTGGGCGTCCTCGCCAACACGGAGCTTACCTCTGAACAGCTCCGGGCCTTCCAGGCCATTCTAAAGGGAAATCTGTTTCCCCCACGCCCCAGGAGTCAACTCCGGCCATCGCACCTCTCCAAGAGTCCGTGCAGGCCATTCCATCTCCCTCATTGGCGCAAGCCATCCAGTCTCCCTCGCTTCAAGGACAAGCGAGCCAACAACCACCCTCATTCCAGTTCCCATCACAATCTCAAACTCCCGTTGTTCCCCAGACACCGCTTCAGCCGGGGCCAACTGTCGGCGGTCCGACAGCTCCCTCTCATTCTGGGTTCCCCCCTCAAGTCTCTGGGAGACAGTTTCTCCCCCAGTGGCAAGTGCCACCTTCACCCCCAGAGGAGCTCGCCCAATCGCTCCTCAATAGGTTCAACCGCATGGACGAGCAGTTTCAAAATCTAAGAAGGATGGTGGACGTGAAAGCCACCCCGGAGGTTGCTTTGCCAATCCTTCCCGTCATTCATCTTCCTCCCTCCGAAATGCCCATGTACCGCAGATACAATGGTATCGGCAACCCCTTCATTCATCTCAAGGATTTCATGTATGAGTCCTCTTACTGGCAAAACGATCAGAGGTCCCTGGCATACCTCTTTCGGAGATCATTGGATGGTCCCGCGCTTGAGTGGTTCTATTCTCTGGAGTCCCGCGAGGCCGAGAATTTTGAAATAGTCCAGAGAAGGTTCTTGCAGAAATATAGGGATAGGGTCGGCCCCTCACTCTCCATTACCGACCTAGTGGCCGAAAAGATGAAACCCGACGAGGATTTTGTCCGATATGCTGATAGATGGAGGTCTCTGGCGGAAAGAATAAGGGATACCCTCTCCGAGCCCGAACAAGTGAAGATGATTGTGTCTAATGCAACCCCACAGTTCATACATGTCCTGGCCATGAATAAACTTACTACAATGGAGGAACTCTATGAAAGGGCCCGATACATCCAAACCCAGCTAAAAGACTCCCCCATCATGAACATGTTTGAGTCGCCGAAGCCCAAAGTGGTTAGAAAGATAAGCGCTGGTGTCCCGGGCGGAGCCACAGAAGGGGTCATGACAAATGAGCAAGTCAGTGCGGTCAACAATGCCAACTATGCGGTCAACCCAAGGCCTCCACAAATGCCCCGACTTCCCCTTCAACCAGGTCCTTTCCCTCTTCGTCCTCCACCCCAAAATAATCCACCCCAGGATAATATGCCTCCATTGCGCCAACCCCAGCAACAACAACCACAACCTCAGCAACAACAACCACCGCTTCAGTACAACCAAGTTCCACCCCCGGGGAACTATGGTCCCCAACAGCAACAAAGGAGGCCGCTCGGTCCCAAAAGAGCCTACTATCCACCATTGCCGGAAACCTTAGCAGACATTTTTAATGCCCTCATGGCATCAAACCAACTCGCCCTACCCAGAGAAAGGCCCGCGTGGCCCCCCAATGTTGATACCTCCAAATACTGCGTCTACCACAGGCAGCCGGGACACACAGTAGATTACTGCTTTCATTTCAAAGATTACATCCATGATATGAATGATGAACATCAAATAGATTGGGATGAGATGAGACGATACGTCGCGGCTCTCAAGGCTAGGAGACCTCCTCAGAGGCCACATCAGCAGTTACAACAGCAACATCAACAGCAACCACAACAACAACAGCAGGCTCAGCAGGCCCCACAACAACAGCCCGACATGGGCATAATCCAGAATCCATTACCGGAGCACCAACAGCCCAATCATCAGGTTAACCCCATCTCCTCCTTCCCGGAAGTCGGGAGAGAGCAGGTGTGGCACCAGGAAAGTACCTCCATTCTTTCTACCTCCAGACCTATCGTCATGCAACCCCCTCACCTTGCCCGGGTAGCACCTCTCTCTCATCAACCCGCGTCAGTATCACCATCACCATTTCCACTACCATTACGCCCTCTCATCCGTACCCCGACCTCCTATCAACCGACACTCTCCACTACGCCTTCACACCCTCTCACCTTCTCTCACTCCCCCACCTTACCATCCACCTCTACCACATTTACCCCTACGCCTTCTAAACCCCTTATCATCCGTCAACCATACATAACCCCGTCTTTCTCCACCACATCACCACTAATGCCTTCAAAACCACTCATCACCCACCATCCACCTCAAAACCATTACCCGTTTCAAACCTTACCCACTTCCACTTTGCCTCCGCCTCCACCTTCCAGACCCCTTATCCTTCATAATCTGCGCGATATCCCCTCTACCTCCGCCATGCCTCCACCTAACAAACCCCTCATCAGAATCCCTGCTCCCGTCATCACCCCTGCTTCATCAACCATTCCTCCACTACTACCCCTCAAACCCCTGTTAAAACCCACTGCTACCCCCACAGAGGTACAAAAGCCGCAGGCAATGGTGCTCCGGAGTGGAAGGATTTTCCACAGGGTTTTCCCCCACAACAGTCAGAATCCTGAGCTATCTCAGCCAGAGAAGGATGATGGAGAAAAACCAGAAAGAGCTATCCCTGGAACACAGTATGATCTATTGAAACACCTAGATAAGACACCTGCTCGGATCTCCATCCTGGAGCTACTTCAAAGATCCACATCCCACCAGGCAGCCTTAATGGAGTACCTTCAAAGGGTCATGGTGAACGAGGACCTCCCTGTAGAAAAGATTTCGACCGTCCTGACCCCAACAGACACACAACCGACCATCATGTTCCACAACTACGAGCTCGCTCCCAAGGAAGCTCGGAAATATGCATTGTGCATTTCAATAAAAATTAATGGGGTATCCATAAACCCGTGTCTTGTGGACACGGGTGCGTCCATAAATGTGATCTCCATGTGCACTCTTCAGTTGTGTGGGATCGACGAGGAACAAATAAGACCTTCCTCGATCACAGTCACGGCCTATGACAATAGCAAAAGGCTGCCGCAGGGGATGATTATCCTGAAGGCAGAACTAGGCCCCATGTCAATTCCCACGGAATTCCATGTCCTCGACATGGACCCCACATTTAAGGCTATACTGGGTCGCCCTTACATCGAAGCCATGGACGCTGTGCCTTCCACCAACCATCAGTGCCTGAAGTTTCCTTACAATGGGAGAATTATTAAAGTGGTTAGTACACCTGTCCTTCACGCAGTGGATGCTATCAACACCTCTCTGCCTTCTGTTTGGCCGTCTCATCGGCCCATATTATCACTGCTGGACGTGCGTGATCTATCTCACATTCCACTAGCACCAAAGGAGCTGGTCAGGGCAACCGCAACATCATGTCTCCCTTTTCACTCCAAAGGTTGGGAGATTATGAGGAATATCGGCTATCAACAGGGAAAAGGTCTAGGCGCACAGTTACAGGGTATGCTCAAGCCGCCAAAAGAAATTAGGCCGAACCGTAGGTTTGGCCTAGGCTTCAAAGGACCGTTCAAGGCAGATTGGGAGCCCCTCACATGGACTCTATCAAACCACTTCAGCAGAGGACCCGTTGTTCAGGAGATTACCCACGGGAAGCATATGGGGGATCACATGCTGTATATTTGGCTGAAAAATGTCCGAGGATCACCAAAAGAGGCAAGATCAAGGATCCGGAATGCGAGTGGGACAAATGGTTCGACATACGGGACATTTTCGTTGCACTGGAAAGGATGTTCTCGTCTCCGCAGCTTGAAGGACCACCATTGATCTCCGAAATACCAGAGAATATTCCCACTCTTGCCAAGGTTCCAAACTATCCTCGTCCTCGCCAGAAGGACTCTGTCATCGACGGATCTTCATCCGTCCTCAACATTGCCGTCGACGGCTCATTAGCCGCCATCCTCTCCATCCACTCGTCTCAGCCTTTGCTGATATCTTCTTCCTGGGCCAGACAATTGTCTGATAATCTTCCCAGGTCCCCTTCTTTACTTACATACCTACGCGGGCTTTTCAACCCGCGCCAGGTCTTCAACCATGATCTGCTCTATGAGCCTCACAATCCTCTAGCCATAACCACTTTCCTCTCTCCTCCAATCTCTTCCCACTGCTTTGTCATTAAAAATGAAAACGAAAAAAAAACGTCAATTTTCAAACTCCCCAACAACACATCTTCGTTGAGGAAACCTCCTAAAATCCCACGGGTGCGTACCACCTTGCAGACCACCCGTCCAAGGTCCGATGAGCGACCTTTTCTACCCCTCCTCTGAGGGGTCTTCTCCTGTACATTCTACACCGTCCTCTTCATCTTCATCTTCTTCTGTAAATATTGTCAGTCAATCTAGGAATGATAGGCCGATGGTAGTACCTAGGAAGAAGTCCAAGGGGAGACAGATCCCTCGTCGATTCCTTCTGGATTTGGCCGCCAGGTGTCAGGCCCTTCTTGCCATCCCCCAGTTGTTAGAAAATCCCATCCAGCTACCCGAAATAGAATGCGAGGGCGACTGTGCACCTGATGAAGGGTATGGAGTCTACGAGATCACGGATGAAGAATGCCCCACTGAAGATGAGGGTGAAAAATATGAAGATGCGGCGGGCACATACGCAAGTGGAATGAGGAGATTCGACGAGCCGTCAACCGCCGTAGAAGAATCCACCAAAGAAGTCAACTTGGGAACTGAGGAAGACCCTAGGATCATCCTCATAAGTGACAACCTACCACCCTCTGAAGAAGAGGCATTAATTGAGGTCCTCAAGGAATATAAGGACACGTTTGCATGGAGTTACGAGGATATGCCGGGTCTAGATTCAACCCTGGTCGAACACCGTTTAACCCTAAAACCAGGGTCCGTCTCGGTAAAACAAAGGTTAAGGCGTTTTCACCCTCAGATGGCTTTGAAAATGAAAGAAGAGGTCGATAAGCTCCACAAAGCCAGGTTCATTAGAGTCGTCCTTTATCCTCAATGGGTGGCGAACATTGTCCCGGTCATGAAGAAAGATGGGAAAGTCAGGATTTGCATTGACTTCCGGGACCTTAACCGCGCGTGTCCAAAGGATGATTTTCCCTTGCCTCACATTGATGTGTTGATTGATAACACGGCAGGCTACGAAACCCTCTCTTTCATGGATGGATTTTCAGGATACAATCAAATTTATTTGGCAGAAGAGGATCAGGAAAAGACGTCATTTACTACCCCTTGGGGAACATATTGTTACGTGGTCATGCCGTTCGGATTAAAGAATGCTGGAGCTACTTACCAAAGAGCGATGATGGCCATATTTCATGACATGATGCACATATATCTGGAAGTGTATGTGGATGACTTATTGGTGAAATCAAGGACCAGGATGGAACATCCAGAAGTTTTGGCTAAGGTCTTGCAAAGGTCAAGAGAGTTCCAATTGAAAATGAACCCGAAAAAGTGTGTGTTTGGTGTGTCGTCGGGTAAATTGCTGGGGTTCATTGTGAGTAAAAGAGGGATCGAGATAGATCCCGACAAAGCTAAGGCCATCAGGGATATGCCGCCTCCCAAGAATTTGAGGGAAGTCCGAGGTTTAATCGGGAGGTTGCAGTTTATTCGTCGGTTTGTGTCCCAACATTCACAAAGGTGTAGGCCTCTCTACGAGTTGACCAAGCCAGAAGTAGAATTCCACTGGAATTCTAAATGTAGAAAGCTTTTGAAGGGTTGAAGGAATATCTGGCTAGTCCACCCGTTCTCATTCCACCCAAACCAGAAAAACCTCTGATCCTTTACGTCTCAGTCTTGGATGACTCCGTGGGAGCCGTCCTCGCACAAGCTGATGAAGAAGGCAAGGAACGGGCAACCTATTACTTGTCCAAACTTCTCAATCCCTGTGAGCAGAAGTACACCGTCATGGAGAAAACCTGTGCTGCCCTCGTTTGGGTAGTGCAGAAATTGAAACACTACTTCTTGGCTCATGAGGTCCACTTGATTGCTCGGATGAATCCTATCAAATTCCTTCTGGAGAAAGCCGTCCTTACGGATAGGCTAGCACGCTGGCAAAGTTTTCTCTCTCAGTTCGACATCACCTACATCCAGCAAAAGGCGATTAAAGGCTATGCCATAGCCGAGCATCTCGCTCACCATCCTCTTCCCAAGTTCGATCCCGTCCAATCAGAGTTTCCAGATGAGGAACTAATGTTCGTCAACCAATCAGATGAGCCAATGTGGACACTATATTTTGATGGAGCTCTGAATTCTCAAGGGAGAGGAATCGGCATCGCCCTCCTGTCGCCTGAAGGCCTCACATTCCCATTGGCATACCAGCTTAAATTCCCAGTTACCAACAATGTAGCCGAATATGAAGCTCTTCTAGCTGGCCTAGAACTCGCCCATTCTTTTCATATCACTGAGTTGCGAGTCGTAGGTGATAGTCAACTCATCCTTCGCCAGGTGCTCACTAAGTATCGCACTCGCGATCCCAAACTCAAGCCATACCAAGAACTCACTGCTGCCTTTGCCAAACTGTTCGCCAAACTGATCTTTGTTCATGTCCCTCGTCATCAGAATATTCTCGCCGATGCCCTCGCCTCGTTGGCATCATCCATAAGGTTCCCTCTAGGAAGATGGTTTAAGTCCATTTCCATCTATAAGCTTCACGCCCCTGCAATCGATGATGCTTCCTACGTAAATATCAAAGACAGGATAGCAAGGAAGATCCTGCAAGAAGATATCCTTGAAAAGAGAGAAATCATGTTGGCAGAGGCTGAAGAAGAACTGGCTGATCAAGAGAAACCATGGTTCTATGAAATTGTCAAATACTGCCAAGATCAGTCTTATCCTGAAGGGGCCACCGCAGAGGACAAGAAAGCCATAAGAAGGGTGGCTCAGAAATATACTTTGGTTGGAGGTCTACTCTATAGGAGGAGCCTTACTGGTATTCTGTTAAGATGTTTTGGTGATGATGAAGTTTGGAAATGTGTAGAAGAGACGCACTCGGGTGTGTGCGGTGGCCACGTAAATAGTCAGATGCTCACCAAGAAGATCATTCACCAAGACTTTTATTGGCCCACTATGGAAGAAGATTGTGCTGTCTATGTCCGTAGGTGTGTCAAGTGTCAACTTTACGCCGATAAAATCCATTCACCATCTTCCTCACTTCATCCAATATCTTCCCCGTGGCCTTTCTCCATGTGGGCATTCGACATCATTGGTCCCCTAGGTGATCCCAATTCCCTCACCAAGCAGAAATCTTTCATCCTTACTGCGACAGAATACTTCACCAAATGGGCCGAAGACGAAGCTTACGCGGAAATCAAGGCATCAACAGTCTGCAAGTTCATCATGAAAAATATCCTCGCCAGATTTGGCGTCCCAAGCACAATCGTCACCGACAATGGGCCACAGTTCATTTCTCAGGACCTACAGGACCTCTTCAAAAGGTACGCAATTGCATTGCATCATTCATCACCTTATTACCCACAAGGTAACGGCCAAGCGGAGGCCACCAATAAAACATTGCTCAAAATCATCAAAAAAACCTGCGAGTCTAGTAAGTTTTCAGACTGGCCAGAAAAGCTTATCGAAGCTCTATGGGCCTATCGCACTTCAATCCGTACCCCCACCGGGCAGACTCCATTTGCCCTTACTTATGGTATGGAAGCGGTAGTCCCGTATGAGACTCTAATCCCTTCTCTCAGGGTACAATTGGACGAGGAATTTCCCCTCGACGATCGTCGTAAATCACTCCTCGCCCAGTTGGAACTCTTGGATGAAAAGCGACTGGCCGCTGCCGAACACGCACGCGTGTATCAAAATAGACTCGCTCGCTTTTACCAAAAGAAAGTCGTTGAGAGAAAATTCAAAATCGGTGAGATGGTCGTAAAAAGAATTTTTGCCAAACCTGGAGGGCCGCGTTCTAAGCTCCAACCCAATTGGGAAGGACCATTTGTAATTCAAGCCGTGTACCCTGGCAACGCCTACAAGCTAGTCAACGCCGAAGGGACCGAGTTATCCCACCCCTGGAATGGGCTTTATCTTAAGAAATACTACCCTTAGCACAAAACAAAAAAAATGATGAAAAGATAAAAAAACATCAAAAACAAAGAAATATTGAAAATCACTAAAAATATGGAAAATTCAAAATGCCGATGCCTGGCAGTCACCATATAGTTAAGTCTCTGCATCTAACCTTCATGTTAGGATAGGGCCCATTAAGACTTGGTAGGCACCGGGTCTTGGTTTGCCAGAACCGTGGAGATCCCTGTCCGGCCACGTCGGCCTATGCTCGCTCGAAGGAAGCTAACATGTGTTCACTTATGTATTTTATTCAAAAAAGTTGGTAGCATCACCTATGGTAGGGCCACACCTAGAAGATCTTCGGAAGCTGTAATCTTTATTCTTTTCTCTTCGACCAAATGAGACAGTCGGCGCCCTTAAAACGCTGAGCATGAGAAACCGAAACTCAAACCCCAAGGACAAGAGTAGGATCCATTTCCTCGAGCATCGATCAGTGCACGAGAAGAGGGCAGTGTCCCCGCAGGCATACAAAAAGGGAGCCCACAAACGTCAAACGACTATATCTCCCTCACAAAAAGAAATACAAAGTCAAAATCAAGAGAAAAGCTTGGTCGTGACCGTGCCTGTTGCGATAAACGGAACCCCTCAAAGTAAAAGTCTGAATCTATAAAAGGGGCCGTGGAATGTAAATGCTCGAGATTTGGTCCGAAGTTGTCCGAAAGGAAAGAGTTAATGGGCCCTTATTCGCTCGCCGGGTTAACGGCTTTGCCGGTCCTCTCAGGAGGTTTATCCCCTACACTCTTCCTTCTCCCTCTAAAGATGAAGGTTCGATGGAGTTTCTGAAGGGTGAAAACTGCCTAGGGTGTGCGACCTCATTTTAATATACACATTTGGTTGCCTACTTTGAAAAGCAAAAGCTATCGCTGCGAAGGAGTCTCCGTATTTCTGGCTGGTCAAGACCCCTGTTTACCACCTTGATATCTTCTTGTTTAACCTCGGGCTTAGACCAATTCAAGCGCGTCACCTATGGGTGCGACGGCGTCTGATTCCGGGTCAGCGTCGCGCTGTTGGTCATTAGGGTTCCAGGGTGTTCCATCTTATACCATCTAGAGTTGTGAGGAAACAGACCCGGGTCGGGCAAATCATTTACCTCACACACCTTTTGGGTGAATCCCTGTGGTCGGAAGCGACTGGGAGCCTAAGCATGGCATGACGGTATTGTCATCAGGGTAAGTCTTAGCCGGCGGGATCATCATTCGAGGGGTCTAGAGGCCCAAATCAACCTAGATGTGCACTTAGGATACCTGGGAGGTTAGTAAGAAACCCCTGTTCTCACGAAGGTCAGGTACCATTTGGGTGCTTGCCGGGCGTTAGCAATAAAAAAAAATCGAAATGATAAAAGCACAAAAAAAATGGAAAAGAGAAATGTACACATTTGCAAACAAAAAAAATCTTTTTATGATAAAAAAATATCAAATATAAAAAAGAAAACAAATCAATTTTACATGATTACATTTGCGTGCAGCATCTCACTTTTAATACCGCTTGCATTCGTGTGCTTGCCTGTCGCATTTATCATCACCGCATCTTTCCCTTGCCTTCGTTAAATAAAGGCTTGGCCCCTTGACCAGTTATCAAGGACAGTCACAGTGACCATTTGCTTATTGAGCAAGGGGCCAAGTCAGAATAGAAATTCTGATTTGTTTGTTTCAGTGATGTGTGCAGGGATTCAGGCAACAGAAGTAAAGGTGAAAAACCAAACAAACCGAACCTTGTATTTTATTCCAAAAACAAAAAAATTACATCAAGTTCCGCCCTCTCTCTCTGCATTACTCGTCCCACTACTCTCCGGACAAAACACTCTCAAAGGTGCTACCCAACTACGAAAAGCGGTACTCCTACCGCTCTGTACTCCTCTTCCTATTCCCGCATCCCGGCGTTGATCTACGGAAGCAGTAGAGAAGCTACCAACACGAAAGTCACGCTCTCGTGCTCTTCGGTAGCGCTCCTCACCATCTCTCAGCCACTGTTCAGCAAGGCCAAGGCTGATTCAGAGTTTGAATAGTTGGGCCTCCATGGCCCTTCGTTCCTCCCTTTCAGTCAATTTGTTGGCTCTTTCTCTCTCCGCGTCTCTTTCTCTCTCTGCACGTTCTCTCTCACGGTCTTCCCTCTCCAACTGGAGAGTGATCCTCAGTTCCACGGCATCCCTAGAGGAGTCGTCATCAGGATGACGCCGCAGTTCCCTCTCCAGTTCTGCTATCCTAGCCTCCTTCTGCGCAGCTTGGGCAAGCGCTCCTTCCGTCTCCTTTTCCTGCCAAATGTACCATCTCAGATACGCGATAAGGCGTAAACCAAGAGAACCCAACACTGAAACTTTTACCTGTATACAGAGCATCCCTTCTGCCTCTGCGGCACGTTGCGTGGCATGAGCAAGTTACTCATGAAGCGAGTCAAGTTCTGAGGTGGGAATCCACAAGCTGGAAGAGGCACCACCCACTCCCATCGCTGGGGAAGCTGCGCCAATCTGGGCATGCTACGACCGCGTGAATTAGCAGCCAACATCTGGAATCTGGGATTTTAATTAGGAACGTACTGTACACCTACCAAGGCGCTCGTAGCTCCGCGGGCATCGCCCAACTGTTGTTCCATCTCTGCCAAGCGAGTTCGTAAATTCACTATCATGGCATCCCGGACATCCTGCAGCCATACGAGTCAGCATTTTCACCAGAAAACTAAAAAAGGAGAAAGAAGAAAAGAGAAAAAGGGGAAACCTACCTCCACAAGTCCCCGGGGTTAGAGCCGCTCTGCGTACTTTATCCTATATAGACGCAAGTAGTCTTCGCTATCCCGCGCCTGCGATTCTACAATCATGCCACCCCGTTGCCAATCTTCGTACTGTTCGGGGAATCGCACGCGCCAGTCAATGCAGGTCGCCGGTCCTCACGTCTTTCTCCCGACACGAGGTGGCGCCGCTGAATCCACCCATTCTTGAGCCAGTCCTAAAGTCCTCATAACTAATCGTAGCCGAAGCGGCTCGATTTCATTCAGGCAGTGCATCCACAGTTCCCGTCCGAACCGGGCACGACTTGCTAGAACCCACGACTGGTTGGCATCGACCATGTCTGAGTAGGGTCTCCAGTTTACCATCGCTGCAGGGAACTCCTATAGCTCCCGCCTTAGCACCATCAGTTGGTAGGTTAGGGGTGCCGCACTCATGATGGGTTCCCACCGCCTGGCTAGCGGCACCATCGCGGGTCGCCAATGCCGAGCTCTCCCCATAGGGAGGTAATAATAGCTCCACAGCTGCTCGGCGCAAGTCATCAGTACTTTGCAAAAACATAAAAAATATACAAAACAAGCAAAACCAAAAATACCTGGATGAATGGTGTGAAACCACTCACAGTCATCTCACGATCCGTTTCTTGGAATAGGCCTGCAAACAAGTGTGCCAGCATGGCGGCTCCCCAGGCATAATACCCTACTCTTTCAAGGTCTGACAGCAGCTCCAGGAAGCAACATTGGATACCGTCCCCTTTCGAGCCCAGTACCAATCTCCCCAAAAGGAAGAGGAGAAATCTCCTCAAATCTATGTTGCATCTTTCCCAGTCGCCGAAATCTGTGCAGTACACGGCGCGGCATCCTATTTCTATCCTTTCCATGAACTCTTCTGAGGATTCATCATCCCGCCGACGAGTGTCGGTGAGCCCTAATGCATCCATCAGGGACGCCCTAGCTACCGACCTATTTTTCCGACCATCCAGGTCCAAACCCAGTAACTTCTGGGCACCTTCTCTGTAGTCCGCGTAAGTGACTCCGGTCACTGCCTCGCCCTCTACCTTCAGGCTTGTGATCCGGACCACATCCTCCAAGCTGGGCACCATGTGCCCCCAGTGCATCAGGAATGCCCGGCTCACTGGGTCCCATCTCTCACACAAGGCTTGTATCAGGACTAGGTCAAGCTGGATCGGCTCGATCCGAAGGAAGGTACCAAATCCCATCACGTCTAGCCTCGCCTTCTGAAAATCTGGGAGGCCCCTGTACGCTGCTACTACCAACTCCCACAAGATTTGTGATTTCATCACAACCTACACATACAAGGAATGGGGGTGAGGTTTGGTCAGAAGAAAGGAAGAAAGAATGAGAAAAGGGCAAGAAAACTTGACTTACGAGTTATGATTGGGCCCTTTCGCTGAAGTGCCCTTCAAGGTCTGAAAGCCTCCTGGAACTACTACCACTGGACCTGCATCTCTTCGAGGAATGGGAAGATTCGCCCTCCATCCAACTCTCAGAATTTAACTCCTCCTCTCCCGTAAGAAATTGTGCTCCTCGAGTTAGCTCTCGATATACCTGGGAGGATAAAAGGGACAAGAATTTATAGAAACGGAAGGAGTGCGGGCCAAGATTGCCTCCATCACCTGTTAATGATAGCCCTCGCAATGAGGCACCGGCCAAGCGGTCCCATGTGTCGCTTCACCGCTCGCACAGGGTGATTGACTGGACGAAGAATAGGACGAATAGCCCCTATGATTGTCTAGGGATACCCTATCATGATTTGGAGGACGTCCGCAAAATTTGACACAGCATTTGGGAAAAGAAACTAGGGCCGTCATTATTGACTTCGACGGCAGATTCCCGTCGAAAATGGTCACAACAAGACGCGATTATCCGCTCGAGGCGGAGTCTCGGCAGACCCATCACATGGGAACAGTGCAAAGGAGAAGAAGTGTAGGGAAGAAGGAACACACAAGAGAATAAACAAGCAGCAGAAAATTAAATCATTCCATTCATAATTCTACATAACCTGTCACAAACACTACAATCATAGAGAGGTGGCGGGTCCACAAGCTCGCCAATCCTCACCATCACTCATCTCTCTGGGCACTCTCCTCCTCTCCCCCGAGGTGAGGGTCCCTCAGAAGCCTCCGGGATCCCCGTGCAGTAGCACCTGCCTCGCCTCTGGGCGCCTGCTCCGCAGCAGTGACTCGCTGCTCCTCCCCTGGCGTGGCAAAGAAGCCACTGGCGGCAAAGCGACCGGACTGGCAGAGTCGCTCCCCGAACTCTCGCGCTCTCTCGTAGCGCGTCTCCATCCCTCCTAGCCTCTGCACGACGGCCTGAAGGCCCAGCTGGAGCTCCCTCACTTGGGCCTCCAAGGCCCTCCTCTCGGTCAGATCCCGCTGTCGCTCGGACCTTCTCTCGGCTTTCTCTCTCTCTGCCTCTCTCCTCATCATCTGCAGAAGAACCCTTAACTCCAGGATGTCTGGAGAAGGTCTCTCCTCACCACGATGCCGCAGCTCCGCTACAGTCGCCACCCAGGCGTCACGCTCCTCTTCCGCCCGGGTCGCGCGGGCCACCGCACCGGCAAGTTGCTCCCGGAGGGAGATAATCTCGAGAAAAGGGGCCGAGGAACTGGAAGATCCGCCAGCCACTCCCACCGTCGCTGTCTGCTGGGCACGCTGGAACAAAATAAACAACGGCCGTCAGTGAAACTCCAAAATCTGAAGTTAAAAGTGCGGCACATAACTTACCAGGAGCGACAACTCATGTTGAGCGACGGCCAGCTGCTGCCTAGTCTCTGACAGTTGGGCACGCGAGCCGCCGATGCCACGCGTGTCCCCAGCTTGGGAAGCCCCGCGTAGCTCTCTCTCTGCCGCCGCAGGAAGTCGGCACTGTCCTGCACCAGTATACTCCCTTGCTGTCCAGGGAGACGTACGGGCCACTCCTCGAGCCTCGCCTTGCCGCGACCCTCCCTCCTGACGCGGCTCGGCTCGTCCGCACTCGCCCACTCATCGGCCAGACCCAGGGTCCTTGCCATGTCCTGCACCAAGAAAGGGGTCCCACATCAGTCAAAAGGAACGCGTCCCCTGTTTAGGACGCGTCCATCATTTGAGTGCAACACTCGCCGAACCCTTTCCCCCTCGCGCGGCTCGCTTCAAAACCCAAAATGAATTAAAAGAGGAAGAGATCGGAGGACCTACCGGACCGTGTTCACCTCCTCCCACGCCATCGGGCCCCTCGGTCCCTCGGGGGCCCGGAGCGGCCCTTCCTCCTCCATGGACGCCATTCCGTGCTCGGGCGCGTCCCTCCTTGGGCGAGGGGTCCCGCGTCCCTCTCCACCTTCACCGTGGTCAGGCCCACCAAACTCCATCGATCAAAAGAGGAGGAAGATGAGAAAGGGGGCAAGCGAGTTTCGGCAGAAGGCGGGCTCGTTTGCGGGTAAGGCACGGGAGAAGAAAGACCACCCGTCGCTTTAAATTTGAAATCAAGGATTAAGACGCGTCCTCGCGCCTGGACGCGCCCAAAAGGGGGAAAAGGAAACAAAATCCCCCCGTGCAAAGCATAGTTCCCCGCTGTTCAGGGCAAGGTCTCGCAGAGCGTGCCTCAAAGGACAACTCAGTGCAAAGAAGAAAGTGTGGGAGAGAGAAAGGTACACGCAACACAAAGAAGCCATTTCCATTTCATATAATAGCCGAAAGTACATCATACAGTGAGAAGGGTGACGTACAAGTAACTCTCTAACTCTCACCGTCACCCTCCTGGTCATCTCCTTCCTCCCTCCTCTGACGGGGATCCCTAGGGGGCCTCTGCGACCTCTGTGAACCCTGAGAAGCCGTGCTCGCCTCTCCAGGTGGCACCATGCCAGCCTCCAAGGTACGGCGACGCTGCTCGGCCGAGGAAACTAGAAAACTGCCCACAGAAAAGGAACCGGACTGACGAAGTCACGCACCGCGCTCCTTCGCCCTCTGATACCGCTCCTCACTCTCCCGAAGTCTCCCCTCCGCCGTGCCAAGACTCAGCCGGAGCTCCGACACCTGGGCCACCAGAGCTCTCCTCTCGTCCCAATCTCGATATCGCTCTGCCATCCTGTACTCCCTTTCTTTCTCCATGGTCTCCCTATCCCTCTCTCTCTCTCTCTCTAGGGTCTCCCTATCCCACTCCCTCTCTCTCTCCATGGTCTCCCTATCCCTCTCCCTCTCCTCTCTCTCTCACTGCCTCCCTCCTCGACAGCTCGAGGGCGATCCGTAGATCCAGCACGTCACGAGGGAGCTCCTCAGCCTCCCGTCGACGCTCCTCCTCCAGCTCCGCAATCTGGGCGTCACGCTCTGCCACCCAGGCATCGCGCTCTGCCACCCAGGCATCGCCCTCCTGCTCAGCACGAACAGCACGGGCCAGGGCCTCCCGAATCTCGGCCACCTATCAAAGCACGCATGCACCGTAAGAGAACAGTGACAGAAGGAAAGCAGCTAGAAAAGGGTCGGGGCCAAGCAAACACTCACTCGAGCCTCGCGGTCACGCTCGGCCTCCTCAGCCCGAGCCACCGCGTGCGCCAGCTGCTCCTGGAGGGCAGAAACCTCCGGAGGAGGGCCCCGCGAACTGGAACCCGCTCCACCAGCCATCCCGGCTGCCACTGTCTGGTGGGCCCGCTGAAACACGGGGCAAACGTCAGTCAAAGGCTAAGCATCAAAAATCCAGGTCACAAAAAATACATTACATAGACTCACCAGGATCTCCAACTCCTGTCGGATGGCCACCAACTGCCGCCTGGCGTCCGTCAGCTGGGCCCGCAGGTCGGCGATCATGTTGTCACGAGCATCCTGCATTGCACATAAGTCAGTACCACATGCATATACATATAGAAGGGTGAAGCATTTTCATTTCACACTTACCCCTGCCATACCACCGAGGGAGAGGCGGTCCCCGTACGTAGCTCGATATCGTCTCATGTAATCTGTGCTGTCCTGTACATGGGACACCACTGGGACCCCGCCCTGCTGCCAGTCCTGGTACTGTGCTGGGAAGCGCGTACGCCAGTCCACAATCTTCGCCTTCCCCTTGGTCTTCCGCCCAATGCGGGCCGGCGCATCTACATCAACCCACTCCTGGGCTAGCCCCAACGTCCTCATAACCAGTCTAAGCCGCAGCGGCTCGATCTCGTTTAGACAATGGACCCACACGTCCCACCTGAAACGAGGAAGACCCGCTACAACCCAAGGCTGGCCAGCGTCGCCCATGCCCAGGTAGGGCCTCCACACCACCTGCATCACCATACATACATCATAATAGTTACCATTCAGTCACATGCATAAACACAAAAAAATCATACGCATCATACCATGGCCTCGGGATACTCGCTCAGCTCCCGACGAAGTGACGCCATCTGGTAGCCGTGGGGTGCTGCAACCACGACCGGCCTCCACTGCCGCGCCAGAGGCACGGCCCTCCTATTCCCATGCCTAGCCCTCCCCATCGGGAAATAGTAATAGCTCCACACCTGCATCCATCATACATCATTAGTACAATAATTGCATATTTAACTGTGGGAATGCATAAATAAAATGTTTACCTGGAGGAAAGGTGCGAAGCCACTGACTGTCGTCTCCTTCTCTGAAGTCTGGGAGAGATCAGCAATCAAATGGGCAAGCAGAGCCGCTCCCCACGCGTAGTGTCCCACTCTGTCCAGATCCGCCAAGATCCCGAGGAAACGGCAGTGGATACCATCCCCCTTCATCCCCAGCAGAAGGCGGCCCAGGAAGAAGAAAAGAAACCTCCGAAGATCTAGGTCCACTAGCTCCCTCTCGCTCGGATCCTGGGTGAAAGCTGCACGAGCTTCCCCCTCCAGTCGAGCCAAGAACTCCGCTCCAGTCTCGCTAACCCGCTGGCGCGGGTCGACGAATCCGAGCGCCTCCATGATCTCCACTCGGCCGACTACCCTGCTGTCTCTATCAGTCACGCTCGTCTCTAACCACAGCAGGTCCAGGGCACTCTCTCGGTAGTCGGGGTAGGTGACCCCGCTGACTGCCTCTCCGTCAACCCGTAGCCCGGTAATCCGAGCCACGTCCTCTAGTGTCGGCACCATGTGCCCCCAGGGCATCAGAAACACCCGGCGCGGTGCGTGCCACCGCTCCCTCAATGCCTGGATAAGAGGAAGGTCGAGCCGGAAGGGCTCGATCCTAAGGAAAGCTCCAAAGCCCATGGCGTCCACACGCGCCCTCTGGAAATCCGGCAGCCCACGGTATGCTGCCACCACCACGGACCAGCTAATCCGGCCCTTCATCACGCCCTGCAAACCACAAAACCAACAAAGAACACATCAGCATCATGAACAGTAATAAATAATAACACTGTATATATACTACTTATTCTTTTTATTTTTTTTTACTTTTTTAAAATATTTATATTTTCTTGTGGAGGCGTCCAACTCCCTGGACGCCTCCTTCCAATTTACTTTTTTCCTTTAAAAAAAAAACCCAAAACAAAATTTCTTAATAATATGTATATTTTTATGGAGGCGTCCAGGGCGTAGGACGCCTCCTTATTTTTTAATTTTATTTTATTATTTACGTAAATAAATAAATAAACAAAAAGAAAAAGAAAAAGTGGAGGCGTCCAGGCCCCTGGACGCCTCCTTCTCTCACTACCCGGCCTTCTCTCACAGCCTCTCGCACGCCCGTTTTAGCCTATTGAACCACAGAGTGAGAATTCCGAAGTACTTACCGGGTCGTGATCGTCCTCTCCCGCGTCACCAGCATCCGCAGCGGCCTCCGCGGCCAGAAGCGGCACCTCCATCTCCTCCTCCGCAGCAATCTCCTCTGCTACGGCCTCCTCAGCATCGTCTCTCAGTCTCCTCGGACGACGAGCCAGTCGTTTACGCTTGTCTCCACCTCGGTTCGGGCCTCCTAACTCCATTGGGGCGAAGAATGGGTCTGTCTGGTTTGACCGGATCGTTTGAATGAACAGTAAGTGAATAAGGGCCCCCCCTATATATAGATTGAGCTTTAATTGGGGCGTCCAGGCGCCTGGACGCCCCCACTTTTTTATTTTTTTAAAAAATTCAAAAAAACTTAGGGGCGTCCAGGCGCCTGGACGCACCCAAAACAAAAAATCAAAAAATAAAAAAATAAAAAATTAGGGGCGTCCATGACCCTGGACGCCCCCAAAAAACATTTATTGAAAAAAAAAATTATAAAAAAAAAATAGGGGCGTCCAGGCCTCTGGACGCCCCCATAATAAAAGATAATAAAAAATATAATAAAAAGAAAAAAGGGGTTAGAGTATGTATATAATCCAAAGAAAATAAAAAAAGGAAAGAAAAAGAAAAACCACAAAAAAGATAATAATTAAGGGGACTGGGGTCCGAAACATCCAAATGCCAGATTTTATTCCATCAGAAAGCAGAATGAGCTACATCAGGGGTTTAGGCGCCTTAGGCCTTAACTTCCCCAGTTCGGTTACATAAGCCCTCCACGGCTCGCATTCTTCCACCACGTGCGCTAATGCCTTTCCCGCAACACTTGTCTTCCAGGGAGCTTTAATGGCCTTCGCTTCCTTCGCGTCCGCTTCAGTACCCAACTCCCTCTTCTTCAAAGGAACGATGCCAGTCGGTGGCGGGAACGAATGGCGTGGGATGCCAATCTGGAGGCAGCACCGATGCGCGTTGTAAAGAACAAACTCGGTCGCGCCGATCAGTTGAAGATCAACTTCGGGAGAAGACCTCATGAGGAGATCTAGCGAAAGCAAACATGCCGGTGCGCAAGTAAAGAAGCCTTGTGTCACGGTGCGAAAGTGAGACTGCCAGTCTTCACGTTTCTTCAGCCACGGAACGCGGTTCACTACGGCACCACCGAAGCTTAACACGTCGGCTATGTGATGAAGAGGGCTTTGTTGGAAGAGCTTCGAAGCGGTTGGCATTCCCTCGCGGTGGTCGAATTTGAAATGCAAATCCAGCCAGCAATTCAAGACAAGTGCACAACCAAATGGAGGCTTACCCATGCTCGAGGCAGTAAGACCGCTGTAAAGATAGGCGAGGACGGCGGGTCCCACCCTCTTTCCACGCCAGATCCCACAGATAGCACCCAGTTGGTCTTCCTCCACCATGTTGTTGGTATAAGGGAACAAGAGAGCACCCGCCAGACAAATGGTGAACCCCTTCATGATTCCCTCCAAATAGTCATCGTCTGGTGACCCTCTCAGGGCGTCCATGACCCACTCCGTAAGCTTTTGGAGATCGATCCCCTTTTGAGTACGGACCTTTCTGGCTGCTTTGGGCGGCATGAAGCTTCCAAGGACGCTTTTAGAAGTCCCCCGTGTCAGCATCCGCATAGCCTTCGCCTTCCCGTCACTCTTGAATTTCTTCAATCCGAGCAGAAGTTCCACCTCCTCGAGGAGGATGGTCACCTCGAAGGTCGGGAAGATAAAAGTGTGAGTCTGGGGATGCCAGATCTCCACTAGTGCGCCCATAGCCGCCCAGTCCATACGAATCTTCTCGTAATGCTTGGCGTGAATAAGGAGCCCCTGCAAATGCCACTTCGAGAGTATGGCCCTCATGCCAATGGAGATATTGGAAGTTAGCTTTGAAAGCCATGGCAGTTTGGAAAACTTCCTCGGGCCTGGGAAGAGTGGATATGGCTGGAAGAGGAAAGAAATAAGAAATGAAGGAAGTAAGAAGAAGGTTCACATGGAAAATTTGAAATGAATCAGCTTACCATATGCGACAAGATCGTCCCACTCAGATGACCCTCGAGGTCGGAGAGTCGCCTGATCTCGCTGCTAGGCCTGCTCCTCTTCATAACGCGGGAAGGCTCTCCTTCCATCCTGAAATCTCTAGATTCTCCTCTCTTTCCTCTCCTGGGCTTCCAAAACCCACCTTGGTGCATTTGAATGAACCAGCCTAAGGGGAGTTCTTATAGGAAGGGAAGGGTGCTACAGGATAGAACATGTCACATCAGTGGTCATTGTCAAGATTTTGGTCTGGATCTCCTTTATACTGTGGTGCGATTCTGCTGTGATTCTGCTACTTTCCGATGTTGCTAACCTTTGCTAGTCTGTGTAGGTTTTACTAACGGACGTCTTTGTCCTATCTCCTGTCCCACCTTTCATTGGTTGGTCCCACCATGTCATGCATCGTAGTATATGATACGTACGCTACTAGAACATGCCGAGGACCGTGCGGCCCGAACGAATCTGGGATCTGAGTTCCCCTTCAACAAAAATGGTGATGATCCCGGAAGAATTTGGGTTGTACGGATAGGCCGTCAATTTGTGATAGAATGGGGACGACGGTTCCATTCAGTGAGTTGATGCGCGGATAAACGGGCCCCAGCCCAGTATCAGCTCACCGGGTCGGTATCCTGACCCGTTCTTCACAAGTTGACAATATTATCCTTGGCTATTTTCTATTTTAGTTTGTTTTAAATTTTTCTTTGAACCCAGCATGCATTCATATAGGACTTTGATTTATTGCGGAAGATCATTCAAGTGATTCGATTGTGAAAGCCGTTGTGCTCCAATTCCCACAAATATGAGATATTCCACTCCGAATGAAATACTGAGTTTCCTTGAGACAGCCCCGACGCTGCTCTTCCAAAGGAGACCCTTGTTTGGACAGACCATCAGATATTCCTTTACCTTTTTTGACCCACCTTAGCCGTAGCACTTCCACATTGGCTGGTAACCGCTCCCCAAAGGTGAAACCTCCGGTTTATGACCCAGGTACTTCCACACCGAGAAGTTGGTCTCCTTTTGTTTCGTGCCTGAGCGCACATCTCACCCTCCCTTATTTGATCTCCGTCCAAGCAATCGTCAATATTTGAAAGACCTTCTTCAAGGTCGCCTCATTGAAACTCCAGGAAAGATTCCAAACAGTAACGTCAAAAGCGTGTCTCATCACACCTTGCCATCAACTTATCAGTCCGCTCCCACTCCATTTCACTCCACTTCGATACCATTCCACTACGTATCGCTCCCTTGCAAAGCAGACGCCAAGGCGGGGCAGCTGTAGACACGCCATTCCTGACATCTCCTGAGAAAGTCTCATATTACTATACAACGCCCCGCGACGGCTTACGCGTTTTGAATCACTTGAGTGCTTCCTTTTCTTGAGTCTTCTTCCGCCCTTTTCGGCATCCGGAATCGTCTCGTCACGGCATTCGGACGGCATCAACACCAGTCAGACGCATCAGAGGTTCTGGAACCAAGAAGGGTATCTGCCGGGCAGCCGCCAACACGTTGTTCGAGGACCCGGGTGGGTCTTTATGGGGGCGTCCAGGACCCTGGACGCCCCCAATCTTTTAATTTATTTTATTTTTATTTTTCAAGGCCCAAAACTAAATAAAAAATAATAAATTAATGGAGGCGTCCAGGCCCCTGGACGCCTCCATAAAAACAAATAAAAAAATCAAAATGCCAGCCCTGGTATAAAAGACAAAAGAAAAATAAAAAATAATATAATTTTGGAGGCGTCCAGGCCCCTGGACGCCTCCATCAACTCCCTCACGGGCGCCGGCCACCGAACGACGGTTTGTCGTGTGTGAAAAAATCCAAATTATAGAGACGTCCAGTCAGCTGGACGCGCCCATTTCTGAATCACGAGGCGCCGCTCACAAAACCACGCGTTGTGCCAAACCGTGTGCGGCCGTCGTCGGCTTTCGGTGGACCTGCTTGAGGCGTCCGGGACCCTGGACGCCTCCACAAAAGTATTCCAAAAAAATCAATAAAAATAGAATAAAATATTATTTCGGCCCTGATGGAGGTGTCCAGGGTCCTGGACGCCTCCACCCTCCGGAGCTCTATAAATAGAGTCCCACCCCCTCAGTTCTGGGAGAGCTTCGAAGTGATCCGATAGGCTGCCGGAGCCCAGAGGCTACGGAGTCATTTTCTAACCCGTGGGTTCTTTTGTAGGTGGAGGTTCTGCCGACTTCTCGGGTGCTCACGCTCGCGAGAGGAAGGTCGTCTCCATCCACCGCGCTTCCACGTCGTCCCCACGCTGCCGGAGCTCCGCCGGATTTCACCCTCGGCTCATCCAATAAGCCTTTTCTTCCCCTTTTTTCTTCGTAGTTCTTTTGCATTCATCATCTCGCATCCTCTATCCCCCTTCATAAGGGCACCTCTTCTTTTATACTTCTTGCATCCATCATCTCATTTTCCTCCTACTCGAGTCCGAGAGGGGTTTAAAAGATAACACCAACCAGGTGCGTGTCTTGCCATCATTTCGTTATTTTTATCACAAGGATTTGAATACTACACCTCCATCTTTCTAATCCACTTGTCATTTGTTTATCGTTGTTTTGCAAGGGTAGCCGAGGAAAGCTCTCTCCGTCGGCCGGCCGGAGGGAGAGGAAGAAGCAACCCGCCATCTCCCGCTCTCGAGGTAGGCGCGATCACTTTCTTATTTTGGGGTCTTTCGGCCCCTGGCGATCACATCTTATTTTCGAGGCCGCGGCGAGTCACTTCCCCAATGGCCGTTTAAATTTCCGTTCTTATATTCTCTTTATACTCTGTTATATTCTGCTCATATTCTCGAGGCCGCGGCGAGTCACTTCCCCAATGGCCGTTTAAATTCCCATTTTTATATGTTATATTCTTATCTATTCGTGTTCTCGAGGCCGCGGTGAGTCACTTCCCCAATGGCCGTTTAAATTCACGTTCTTATACGTTATATTCTTATCTGTTTGTGTTCTCGAGGCCGCGGCGAGTCACTTCCCCAATGGCCGTTTAAATTCCCACTCTTTGTATTCTCTCTATATTCTGTCATCTTATTATCTGCTCATATTCTCGAGGCCGCGGCGAGTCACTTCCCCAATGGCCGTTTCAATTCTTGTTATTTAATTTTTGCACCAATCCCGTCCCCCCGAGGCCGCGGCGAGTCACTTCCCGCTATGGCCGTTTAAACCCCATATTTTGCTATATCATACTTGTCCCGCTCGCCCCGCCGGAGCAATCTCCCGTGGTGGCCCCTTCTCTCTCTTCTCTTATTTCTGTGTTGCAGCAAACAAACACCAAAAGAAAGAAAAGAGGAGCCCGCGCGCGCTCCGCGTCCTCTCCGCTCTTCCCCGAACCGCGTGACGTCGCTCACACCAAGAGCGACGGGGATCCAAGCGTAAGGACCCCGGGGAACGACTGCTGTTGTCTTCAATGAAGGCTCTGACTGCCGAGAAGAGGCGGCTGAAGAAGGCAAAGTCCCTGTGCCCGACTGAGGAGTCCCCGGCTGGGGGTGCCCGTCGCCCGAGTCCTCCAGTGGCTGAGACAGAGGTGCCCGCCGTATCTGAGAGGACCTCCGCTGAGCCCATAGGGCCACAATGGGAATAGGCTGGTGCCGAAGTTCCAGCCAAGGCTGCTGGGGCGCATGGTGAGGAGGATGAAGTTGGGCCGAGGGCCCAGGCCAGGCCGAGCAGCACAATCTCGAATTTGGGGACGTCCAGAGAGGATATCCCTACCTTGACTCCTCCAGCGAGGGCTTCTCCCCAGTAGCAAGGGCGGTTCATCGTCCAAGCCTCCCTATACAATCGGTGCCGAGCTCTGGCGCCTCCGTCTGTTCGGGAGGAATTCCGACGCTGCTCCCCTCCCATGCTTTTCGAAAGGGACATGGAAGGAGGGTTGTTCGTGGCTGAGCTAGGGGCTGAGATAACGGATTTCTTTACACGAATAGAGAGTGAAGAGAGGGCTCACACTCAGGTCTGCGCTGAGTCCGACCGAAGAATCAGGCAGTTGACTTTCAAGCTTGAGGTTCTTCGGCGTGAGGTGACCTCACTTCGGGCACGGGCTTGGGCGAGCCAGGAGGAATCTCGGTCGCTGTCCGAGCAATTGGCTCAAGCCCAGTATACGGCCGAGCTTAAGAGCAAACTCCTGGAAGAGGAGCGTCAAGCTCAAGTGGTGGGCTCGGAGCGGTGGATCACCGAGCGAGAGGTGCTTGGGAGCTGGGTCCAGGAGGCTGAGCGGGCCAAGGGGGAAACCAAAGTGGCCTGGGCTGAGGTTGAGGCGAAGCTGGCGGAGGTCGAAGCGAGGGTGGCCGAGCTCAAGGCGGGGGCCGTACGAGTCGGGGCTGAGGCGGTCACGTGATATCGGGACTCGAAAGAGTACCGAGAAGCCTTAAAGTAGGCCGCCTTCATTTGTTATGAGCTGGGCTATCGGCGGCGGCTGCGGAAGGGCTTCGGTCAAGGCTTCAGGTGGGCAGTCAGGCTGGCCTAAGCGTAGGTCCTCGAGGAGCTTGTCTTCGATCCCGGGCAACGCTATGACTCGAATGAGGAAAGTTAGGATTCTCCCTCATCAGCGTCGAGCGATGAAGGGGGGAGCGAGGATGCCTCCGTTGCCATGGACGGAAGATCACCTACTCCGGCAGTCTTGGGAGAGCACGCGGTCGAGGCAGTTCCCACATGAGTGGGGTAAGTGCCTGGACAGGCCATCGTCGAAGGAACCGGGGGAGAATCACCGATCGTCGAGAGTCCTCCGCCTGCCGAGCTACAAGGGGGGCCATGAACATCCCAATCTTCTCCTATCCCCATAGATTAAGCTTGGCTGGCCCTTGTTTTGTGGTTTTTCCTTTTTTGTTTTTGAGGGGGGGTTATCTAGAAACTTTTCGTGCACTTTCCTTTTTCGAATACAATGGCAGTGGTGCCCAGATTATGTTTAAATGCCCCTTACCATGTTTGACTGGGTCTGGTTCATCGTATCTGCGGATGTTAGCGTATCATATATCTTGTGCAATTTTCCTGTCGAAAGATCAGGTCACGCGGCGATTGGTCAAATCATTAGTGCTGATCTGGCGCCTTCCTATCTTCTCAAGTGTTGAATGCATTGCCTTTTTTCCCGTAGAAGGAAATTGGTGATGGAGAGGCATAACTGCTCCTTGGAGAGGACGCCCACTTTCTACTTGAAGTCCTTTCGCATCTTTTCGAGGGGAGGATCAATTAAGGCAAAGCTCTCCCCCTTCGGCCTATAAAAGGTCTCGAAGGGCGCCTCCTCATCTTCACGCTACGTAGGGGTCTTCATTGTATTCTCCACCTTTTCCTCCTTCTTTGGTGAAGCGATCGTCGTCTTCTCTATTATCATCCTCTGGTGAAGCATGGAGGCCGACGTTGAAGATGAGGGCTGCAGTGGTCGATGGGGCATCCGAGCTACTTAGGCGTAGAAGAATGGTCGACGACGGGGTGGACGGCGTAGAAGAATGGTCGACACATAACGAGGCACTATTTCATTCTTCTGGACCTCCGCCCCACCCGGAGGGGGAAGAGCTCGGGGGAGGGGTTGAGAAAAGAAGGCATTCAACACCATGGCCTCGCCTCTCTCGCCCCAGCACTTTTCTCTCCTCCCTTCCCACTCCCTATCCAAGGGAGTGTTCAAATCTTTCTCCCCTCTTCTCTTCTTCTACCATCCTTCTTCTTCTTGCCTGCCCCTCCTTTCTACTCAGTGCCACCTTTCTTTTTTGAGGGGTGTCTTCTTTTCTTTGCCCCTCTTATAATTCTTGATGGCTTTGCTTTTATTATATGTTACCCCTATCTGTCACGCCCCGAGCCTTTATTACAGCGGAAGACTCGCTCGGGGAGCGCGAACAGCCGGCATGGTAAGCCTCTTGCAAGCAAGAATCAATCAGAGAGCAAGACAATCACACAAGTAAATGCAATTGCACAAGATTTAATCAAACTTCAACTTCATATCATAATGCTTAATATTCAAAGATACAATCACTAATTTGATTTCCATTCTACTAGACTCAAAAAATAGGAAAATTACATCGACTCAATCTAGACACTTTAACTTCCTAAGTCTTCACTCTCATCTTTATAACACTTTCACTCACTTCCGGACCCGCTAATAGTATAGCCCGAATCCGAATCCGAACTATTTCCATCTCCTGAAAAACATTGGAAAGTAGGTCATGAGCACACTTGCCCAGTAGGTATCTTCGCATCAACATGAAGGCACTATTTAAGTAATTATCATTTTAGCTCTAAAGAAATACGGTAAAATCATGCAATGCGATGATCATGCGATTAAATCAAAGTAACAAGACAATCATATAAGATGGAATGAGAACAAGAATGAACTAGTAAGAATAGGACAAGAATATGATATTGGCCTTTCATGAACAAGAATATATCGAGAATGTACTAGCAAGCCACATATTCCTCACTTTAGCATCTTATGCTTAAGAGCAAGTGCTTCGTGAATTTCTGTGGAATATCAAGCAAGAATGTCATGTTGTGCCGTGGATCTTCACTTATTTATAGAAATAGTACTCCCAGCGCAATGCGACGCCAGTAGCATCATACCCCATAGTTTATAAAATAGTATATTTCCGACAATCAGCCGAGGGGACTAGCATAGAGCCCTTGAACACAATCAGTGCTCGATCGCATCTTCAGTTATAAATTAAGCTACTTCCACGCAATATATCAGTAACGTATGGCCAAGAATATAGCACTTCCAATAATTCCATGATAACTAAAATCAATGAATGAATGCTTCAACATAAGAATGTAGGAGTCAAGAAATAGACTTTAAACAATGTCATGCTCATAGAAATAAATCGACAGCATAACGGTATTTTCCTTAACTTCCATTTCATTTAGATCGATTTAAGCAATATGACAAGTTCTAGATCATCAAGGTTTGTCTAGAATCATTAGAATATCAACCCTTGGTCAAACCTTGGGTTAACAAAATACAAGCTATGTAACAGTCTGTCACGTCCCGAGCGCGGAAGATACCCAGAGATGCGTGACGAGTTTATATCATTCATGTTAATCAGAGGATTAGTGTATTCGACACCAAAATCAGAGATGCGCAAAAGTAAAGATAACCCAATCCTTTATTTCCTTTATAAAAAATATGTATATTACAAACCCTTGCAAATACTAGGCTTAATAAAAGAAAAGTACAACATTGACTCGAGAAAATATAGAAAAGACAGGACTAATTGACGCTTGAGTAGCTCTAACTCTTTCACTCTTGACCTTCCCCTTCAGACTGAGTTCCCTCATCGTCGGACTTACCTGAAAAGTATGGAAACACTGAGTGAGCAAACGCTCAGTAGGAAATTATATCTCAAGAACTAGCAATGGGTTTAAGTAATTACAGTTGTCACATGTAAATGCACTATGGCTATGCATGCTTGCGTAAAACGACAAGATAGAGAGTATAACAAGAGATAATGAAGTGAACTATTCATGAACTTTCAAGAACTTGTATCAAATATGTGTCAAGATATTTATCATGTCATGTGGGAATTGGCTACTTCACGCAAGTACTTTGCCCGTGTCGGGCCACGCTAGTAAAGTCACGCAAGCCAAGTCACGCACGCGAGAAAGAGAGAGTGTGGAATGCCAAAGATCAAGAGAAAGAGTACTTCGGTGTAATGCTAGACACCGGTATCATTACAACTCCCATGGGCACTAGTACTTTTGGGTGCTCCTCCCAGGACCAGATCGGGCCCTTATATGCACAGCATTAAAGATAGATCTAGACATCCACGATAGTTTATAGCCAATAAGGAGTTTCATGATCAAACTTTAATAAGATGATAAGATAAGATTTTTATGGAATTCAAGGGCAAGGCCCTTGAGTAAGGACATACTGGCGATAAAATTTACGCAAAGCATATAAACCATGACATGTCGATAAACTGGGTGGAATTGGTTCCCTAACTTGGGTACCATGACAAGTAAGTGCCCACAAGTAGATGGTCACTCTTTTAATATAGAATTGAGGTCCACAAGAACATCATAATAATGTTTGATATAGAATTGGGGTCCACAAGAACATCACAATAATGGCATGCTTTCCCCGTTCATTAAGATAACTCTCATATCATACACATAGCATAACATGAGGGCCGATATACCATGTTTCTATAGAGTGACATGGCAAAGTAGTATGATATGTTTTCATGGTACAACCCGCTCAATCGGCCTTGAGGGAATCCAAGGCTCGAGGAGTCTTATGGAGGTCTCTATGACTAACTTGCTAGTCCAAAGGAACGGAATGTCCAATGGAGAGCTTGTATGTCACTGAGAATTGAGGGTAATGCGATAAACCATCGTGAAACATGGGAGTATATTCACGGAATGGAAATATAGTGCCAGATAATATAATTATATATATATATATCAAAACCCTCGGTTAACAGAAAATAATTCAAAATAGTAACACAGGAAAATAGCGACTTAATCTAAGTCATTACTTATCAAATTAACGTCTTCTATAGGGGCGTTTATTTATGATTTGACGACTTTTGCAGCGGTCGTCCATTATACATTTCTATTTTGCAAAATCTCTAAATTCTGGAATTTTAGTAGAAAGCGCCTTTAACAGGGGCGTTACTTTCAAATTCGCGCCCTGGTTCAGGGCGTCACTTATATAAGAGACGACTTACAGGAGGTCGTTATTTCATGATTTATCAAGTTTTCACATGAACAGTAGAATTTCCAGATAAATAGAATTTCAGGAAAATAAATTACATAGTCAGGATAAGAAAAATAGCAGGATTCAACAGGTATGATCATACATCCTATTAGATTCGTAGTTTTATAGATATTAAAATTTTAAACATGATTAATTAATAAATGGGTGAAATTGACAACTCCTGGGCAGGGCGTCAAAACTACAATTAGCGCCCTGGTGTGGGTCGCTTCTTTTAAATTAGCGCCCTTGTCAAGGGCGTTTCTTTTGAAATTTTATACAAAACATTTGAAACCATAGTAAAACTATATGCATGGATGACCGATGATATTATTAAAGATCTTAAACTAGTTTGGGCTACGTTCTTGAGAAAACCTACCTGATGATGTTCTGGGTGAAGACACGTGAAGAAAGTTGAAGAGAGAACGATACTCTGTTCTAGACAGAGTGTTCAGAAGTTGTGTAAACAGCAACTCTAACAGCACTGATAGTCAAGTAATAGCAGCCTCCCGATGGTTTCGTAGAAGATTTCTCCTAGACTCCGGTCGTAGAGAAATTTACAGCTCCCCCCCCCTTCTGTAATCGGAAGAAGACGGGAGATGATGAAGAACCCACGTTCTTCAGCGAGACAGGGAAAGCTCCCTCACAGGCAACCTACAGAAAAAGAATATGAAGAATGATTAATAATCTTCATATTCTCTGACTGTAGGTAGAGGAAGAAGAACATTACCTGTTCTTCACGCACGGCAGCAGAGCTTCCTTCAACAAAATAGCCTATTAGGGTTCGACAGGAAGGGTTATTTATAGGGTTTTTACGATCCTAATGGAGTTAGTATCGTATTGGAAGTAATATTTCCCTAATAGAGTTCTTACCCTATCCAATCTTCCACGTAGTTATCCAGAAACTTGCTCTGGATAGTCTCCTGGGTCGAACGAAACTCGGACGGAATTAACGCCTTGCCATAGGGCGTTAGTTTAAATTGACGCCTTTGTTAAAGTCATTCCTTATGTAAAACGCGTCCATGTGGAGGGCGTCATGTTTACTTGCCCTTTTTTAATTTATTATTTTGGCCGTTTAAGAATTGACGACATCTGCTGTTGTCGTCCTTTCTGGAATTCGCGCCTTGTATAAGGGCATTTCTTTTTGAATTAGCGCCTTGAGTCAAGGCGTTATTTACATTTTGGTTTATTATTTACTTCTTTAGGCTCTTATCATTTATTCATTAAATCTTTTAATCTTATTTTGATCAATTGGGGTTTTTATTTCCTTTTATTTTTACCAGGGTTGCTACACCCTCCCCCACTTAAAAGAATTTGGTCCCCAAATTCAATAGTATATATATATATATATATATATATATGTGGAGAGTGTAGAGTATATACCTTTTTAGAATAAGTCCGGGAATCGTTTCCTCATAGACTCCTCGCTCTCCCATGTGGCTTCGTGTTCTGAACATTTACTCCATTGCACCTTAACCATGGGAATAATTTTGTTCCTTAATGTTCGTACCTCGCGATCGAGGATCTTCATGGGCTTTTGTTCATAAGTAAGGTCCTTTTGAATCACCAGGTCTCCATGATCAATGATATGTGACGGATCGTGCACATACTTCTTTAACATGGATATATGGAATACATTGTGAACATCGGACAATTGAGGAGGTAAAGCGACGCGGTAAGCAACTTCGCCAACTCTTTCTAGTATTTCAAAAGGTCCGATAAACCTTGGTGTAAGTTTGCCCTTAACACCAAATCTCCTTATTCCACGTCCAGGTGATATCTTGAGAAAGACGTGATCTCCGACTTAGAATTCGAGATCTCTTCTTCTTGTATCAGCATAAGCCTTTTGTCTAGACTGAGCTACTTGCAGTCTTTCTCTAATCAACTGTATCTTCTCGGTGGTATCCCTTACCATATCTGGACCTAATAGTTGTTTCTCTCCAACTTCGTCCCAGCATAAGGGTGATCGGCAACTCCTTCCGTATAAGGCTTCGAAAGGTGCCATTTGTATACTTGCCTGGTAGCTATTATTGTATGCAAATTCAACCAGAGGCAAGTGGTCATGTCAGCTTCCACCAAAATCAATGATGCAAGCCCTGAGCATATCTTCAACCACCTGATTAGTTCTCTCGGTCTGACCATCCGTTTGAGGATGAAAAGCTGTACTAAAGTTAAGTCTCGTTCCCAACGAATGTTGTAGTCCTTTCCAAAAATGCGAAGTAAAACGGGGATCTCTGTCAGACACAATCGAGACAGGAATACCATGTAATCTGACTATCTCCTTGCTGTATAATGCAGCCAGAACATCAACTGACCATCGACTCTTGATTGGCAAGAAGTGCGCTGATTTGGTCAATCGATCAATGATAACCCATATTCCATCATATCCTTCTTTTTATTTAGTTAGACCCATGATGAAATCCATACCAATATCCTCCCATTTTCATTTGGGAATATCCAGAGGATGTAGCTTTCCGGTAGGCTTCTGGTGTTCAGCCTTAACTTGTTGGCAGGTGAGACAGCTAGACACAAAGTCCGCGACTTCTCTCTTCATATTAGGCCACCAGAAGGTCCTTTTTAAATCTTGGTACATCTTAGTAGATCCTGGATGAATTGTGTACCTTGATCTGTGAGCTTCATCTAAGATCTTCTTCTTTAATTCTGGACAATCCGGTATACAAGTTCTATTTTGGAATAACAACCTTCCATCTGAAGCTAGTTGGAACACAGATTGTCCTTCTAGTTTGCCCTTGATTTCCACTAATACCGGGTCACTACCTTGAAGTCCTTGTATTTCAGATAGCAAGTCTGGCTGTATGCTCATATGGGATAAGGTGACACACCTACTGTCCTTGTCCATGCTTATATTAAGTCTAGTGAATTGTTCTAGCAACTTCCACTCCTGAATCATACAATTGGCTAATAATGCTCTCGGCTTTCGACTAAGGGCATCAGCTACAAGATTACCCTTTCCAGGATGATATTGTATAGTAAAGTCGAAGTCCTTAAGATATTCTAGCCAATGTCTTTGCCTCATATTCAATTCCTTCTGAGAGAAGAGATACTTAAGACTTTTATGGTCAGAGTATACAAGAAACTGCACTCCATACATATAATGTCTCCATATCTTCAGTGCAAATACTACCGCAGCCAATTCCAAATCATGAACTGGGTAGTTCTCCTCGTGCTTCTTCAATTGGCGAGAAGAGTAGGCTATAACCTTCCCTTGTTGCATTAAATCCGAGGCCAATGCCAGATGCATCGGTGTATACCTCGAACTTTTCTGCTTCAATTGGTAGAGCTAAGACTGGGGCAGTAGTCAAGTGATCCTTGAGAGCTTGGAAGCTTCGTTCACAATCCTCGCTCCATTCATAGCGTATCTCCTTGCGAGTTAGCCTAGTGAGTGGTACGGCTATCTTGGAGAAATCCTTGATGAATCACCGATAGTAGCCCGCAAGACCCAAGAAATTACGGACCTCGCTAGCATTGGTCGGTCTTTCCCAATTCCTTACAGCTTCAACCTTTGATGGATCTACGGATAAACCGTCTTTTGATATAACATGCCCCAAGAAAGCTACTTCTCCTAACCAAAATTCACATTTGCTGAGCTTTGCATATAGCTGATTTGTCCTCAATATCTGTAATGCAATCCTTAAATGTTCCTCATGCTCTCCCTTGGTCTTGGAGTAAATCAATATATCATCAATGAAAACCACCACGAATTGATCTAGATAAGGTCTGAATATACTATTCATCAACTGCATAAAAGCAGCAGGGGCATTTGTTAGTCCAAAAGGCATAACAACAAACTCATAATGGCCATACCTGCTTCTGAATGCGGTCTTATGAATGTCATCATCCTTGATCCTTAGTTGGTGATAACCTGACCTGAGATAAATCTTTGAAAAATACTTGGATCCAGATATTTGATCAAATAACTCATCGATTCTCGGCAGTGGATACTTGTTCTTGATAGTGAGATGATTCAACTGTCGATAGTCGATGCATAACCTCATGGATCCATCTTTCTTCTTTACAAATAGCACAGGTGCTCCCCACGGGGAAGTGCTTGGTCTAATAAATCCCTTCTTGAGAAGTTCCATCAATTGCTCCTTCAGCTCCTTGAGTTCGGCAGGGGACATCTTATATGGTGCCTTAGAAACTGGTCCAGCACCAGGGACCAAATCGATGGTGAAGGCCACTTCTCTTTGTGGGGGTAATCCAGGCAAGTCCTCCGGAAACACGTCCGAAAATTCTTGCACAATTGGGATGTCTTCTAGCTTAGTCTCCTTAGTCTCCTTAATGGTGACAAATGCAAGGAAAGATACACATCCTTTCCTTATTAGCTTGCTAGCTCGGAGAGCCGAAATAAGAGGTGACTTGCTCCGACTCTTAGGGCTAGAATAGACTAGTTTTGGAAAGTCCTTGAAAGTAACTTTGCTGTTACGGCAATCCATAGTTGACTGATACCTAGATAACCAATCTGCTCCCAATATGACATCATATTCCTTTAGGTCTAAACATATGAGGTTGATAGGAAGATTTCTTCCTTTTACTAAGACTTCACAGTTTTGATAATGGTTCGTAATATCGGTTTCGTTTCCGAGAGGAGTAGATAAAAATCTTTTCATCCATTCTGGTTCCATAGGCAGTGGGTCAGCAAACTTCTTGGAAATAAAAGAATGTGATGCACCCGTATCAAATAAGACATGTGCAGACTTGGAACAAACTTTCAGTGTACCTTCTACTAGTCCACCTTCGTCTTCTTCGGTCTCCTTAATTGCGTGGAGACGAGCATTCTTTGTTACCGGGCGCTTTCCGTCACCGGCTTGATCATTGAGAAGGGGACAGTCGGGAATCCGATGATCACGGCTCCCACAACGGAGACACGCTCCAAGTTTCCTCCAACATTCTTCGGCCTTGTGCCCGGCCTTATCACAGTGCTTACATACCACCTTAGCAGGTGTAGTGGTGATGGAGAAAGGTTTGGTCTTCTTGAGCTTTTGCTCCTGGGAGGGAATGCCTCCATTTCCTGGCCTCTTCTTAAAATTAGGTTTGAAGGTGCCGGAGCTAGTAACATTCTCCTTCTTGTCTTTCCCACGGATCCTATCAGATAGTTCCGTGGCATCTTCTAGTAATTGGGCTCGTCGAACCATCTCCGAATAGACTTGTATGTCCATCGGTGCCAGTTGCGTGATATATTGGGGCCTGAGCCCATTAAGGAATCTTCGAGCTTTCATCTTCTCAGTACTAACTAAGTGTTTAGCGTACCGAGACAGCCTAGAGAACTGCGCTTCATATTCAGCCACCGACAAAGATCGTTGCTTAAGTGCGGCGAATTCAGCGGCCTTCTTCTCTTGAACTCGATCTGAGAAATATTTATTGTTGAAATGTTCAACAAACTCCTCCCAAGTAACTTGTCCTTGATCTAATGTGGCTTCTACTGACTCCCACCAGCATCGGGCGTCTCTTTCCAATTGAAATGTGGCTAACAGGACCTTCTCTTGGTCCGAACATTGCATGACTCTAAAAACACGTTCCGTCTCTCGGATCCAGTGTTCGGCATCATCTGGATCAGTGGATCCCATGAACTTAGGAGGGTTCATGTTCTTGAAGCTTTGGTGGAGATTTCCTGCTCCACGATGTGCACCTCCTTGTGCCACTTGTTGAAGTGCCTGGGTCATGCCTTGAAGAGTGCGTTGCATGTTGCGCCATTGAGCACGTTCGGCAGCCATTGTCCTACAATTACAATAGCTATTTTAGTATGTGATTGCGTTAAAAAGGCTGTTAATTCTATGTTGACTTTAACCCTTGGTTCTACCCAATCTCACTGGTTAGAGGTTCAGACTTATCCTTGGACTTGGGTTTCCTAGGAATTGAATACCCTAGGCTCTGATACCACAAAAACTGTCACGCCCTGAGCGCGGAAGATACCCAGAGATGCGTGACGAGTTTATATCATTCATGTCAATCAGAGGATTAGTGTATTCGACACCAAAATCAGAGATGCGCAAAAGTAAAGATAACCCAATCTTTTATTTCCTTTATAAAAAAATATGTCTATTACAAACCCTTGTAAATACTAGGCTTAATAAAAGAAAAGTACAACGTTGACTCGAGAAAATATAGAAAAGACAGGACTAATTGACGCTTGAGTAGCTCTAACTCTTTCACTCTTGACCTTCCCCTTCAGACTGAGTTCCCTCATCGTTGGACTTACCTGAAAAGTATGGAAACACTGAGTGAGCGAACACTCAGTAGGAAATTATATCTCAAGAACTAGCAATGAGTCTAAGTAATTACAGTTGTCACATGTAAATGCACTATGGCTATGCATGCTTGCGTAAAACGACAAGATAGAGAGTATAACAAGAGATAATGAAGTGAACTATTCATGAACTTTCAAGAACTTGTATCAAATATGTGTCAAGATATTTATCATGTCATGTGGGAATTGGCTACTTCACGCAATTACTTTGCCCGTGTCGGGCCACGCTAGTAAAGTCACGCAAGCCAAGTCACGCACGCGAGAAAGAGAGAGTGTGGAATGCCAAAGATTAAGAGAAAGAGTACTTCGGTGTAATACTAGACACCGGTATCATTACAACTCCCATGGGCACTAGTACTTTTGGGTGCTCCTCCCAGGACCAGATCGGGCCCTTATATGCACATCATTAAAGATAGATCTAGACATCCACGATAGTTTATAGCCAATAAGAAGTTTCAAGAACAAACTTTAATAAGATAATAAGATAAGATTTTTATGGAATTCAAGGGCAAGGCCCTTGAGTAAGGACATACTGGCGATAAAATTTACGCAAAGCATATAAACCATGACATGTCGATAAACTGGGTGGAATTGGTTCCCTAACTTGGGTACCATGACAAGTAAGTGCCCACAAGTAGATGGTCACTCTTTTAATATAGAATTGAGGTCCACACGAACATCATAATAATGTTTGATATAGAATTGGGGTCCACAAGAACATCATAATAATGGCATGCTTTCCCCATTCATTAAGATAATTCTCATATCATACACATAGCATAACATGAGGGCCGGTATACCATGTTTCTATAGAGTGACATGGCAAAGTAGTGTGATAGGTTTTCATGGTACAACCCGCTCAATCGGCCTTGAGGGAATCTAAGGCTCGAGGAGTCTTATGGAGGTCTCTATGACTAACTTGCTAGTCCAAAGGAACGGAATGTCCAATGGAGAGCTTGTATGTCACTGAGAATTGAGGGTAATGCGATAAACCATCGTGAAACATGGGAGTATATTCACGGAATGGAAATATAGTGCCAGATAATATAATTATATATATATATATATCAAAACCCTCGGTTAACAGAAAACAATTCAAAATAGTAACACATGAAAATAGCGACTTAATCTAAGTCATTACTTATCAAATTAACACCTTCTATAGGGGCGTTTATTTATGATTTGATGACTTTTACAGCGGTCGTCCGTTATATATTTCTATTTTACAAAATCTCTAAATTCTGGAATTTTAGTAGAAAGCACCTTTAACAGGGGCGTTACTTTCAAATTCGCGCCCTGGTTCAGGGCGTCACTTATATAAGAGACGACTTACAGGAGGTCGTTATTTCAGGATTTATCAAGTTTTCACATGAACAGTAGAATTTCCAGATAAATAGAATTTCAGGAAAACAAATTACATAGTCAGGACAAGAAAAATAGCAGGATTCAACAGGTATGATCATGCATCCTATTAGATTCGTAGTTTTATAGATATTAAAATTTTAAACATGATTAATTAACAAATGGGTGAAATTGACAACTCCTGGGCAGGGCGTCAAAACTACAATTAGCGCCCTGGTGTGGGTCGCTTCTTTTAAATTAGCGCCCTTGTCAAGGGCGTTTCTTTTAAAATTTTATACAAAACATTTGAAACCACAGTAAAACTATATGCATGGATGACCGATGATATTATTAAAGATCTTAAACTAGTTTGGGCTACGTTCTTGAGAAAACCTACCTGATGATGTTCTGGGTGAAGACACGTGAAGAAAGTTGAAGAGAGAACGATACTCTGTTCTAGACAGAGTGTTCAGAAGTTGTGTAAACAGCAACTCTAACAGCACTGATAGTCAAGTAATAGCAGCCTCCCGATGGTTTCGTAGAAGATTTCTCCTAGACTCCGGTCGTAGAGAAATTTACAGCTTCCCCCCCCCCCTTCTGTAATCGGAAGAAGACGGGAGATGATGAAGAACCCACGTTCTTCAGCGAGACAGGGAAAGCTCCCTCACAGGCAACCTACAGAAAAAGAAGATGAAGAACGATTAATAATCTTCATATTCTCTGACTGAAGGCAGAGGAAGAAGAACATTACCTGTTCTTCACGCACGGCAGCAGAGCTTCCTTCAACCAAATAGCCTATTAGGGTTCGACAGGAAGGGTTATTTATAGGGTTTTTACGATCCTAATGGAGTTAGTATCGTATTGGAAGTAATATTTCCCTAATAGAGTTCTTACCCTATCCAATCTTCCACGTAGTTATCCAGAAACTTGCTCTGGATAGTCTCCTGGGTCGAACGAAACTCGGACGGAATTAACGCCTTGCCATAGGGCGTTAGTTTAAATTGACGCCTTTGTTAAAGTCATTCCTTATGTAAAACGCGTCCATGTGGAGGGCGTCACGTTTACTTTCCCTTTTTTTTTATTATTTTGGCCGTTTAAGAATTGACGACATCTGCTGTTGTCATCCTTTCTAGAATTCGCGCCTTGTATAAGGGCGTTTCTTTTTGAATTAGCGCCTTGAGTCAAGGTGTTATTTACATTTTGGTTTATTATTTACTTCTTTAGGCTCTTATCATTTATTCATTAAATCTTTTAATCTTATTTTGATCAATTGGGGTTTTTATTTCCTTTTATTTTTACCAGGGTTGCTACACGGTCATTGGCTGGGCTGTTACATTATGTAACGCGCTAGTAATAGGCCGTTACAGTGATCCGAGTCCAGAAGGATAAAAATAGACTCAGAGGAATGTGACGGTCTGGCACTGTGCCGTTACATGAGCCTGACGGTCCAGTTCAAGGCCGTTACATTTACAAGAATCAAATCATCGATAGAGTGTTCTAATTAATGGGCTTTCATTGGTACAACCAACTCGGCGTCCTAGTGGGAATCCCAGGCTCGCGGAGAATTACGGAGGCCTTGAAATAATGATTTCCTAGTCCATTGGAAGGAATATCCAATAGAGAGGTCCTCATGTCCAAGATTGTGTTCCTATAGCAAAAAGTGTGAACTAATGACGACATACCGGAATATGTGCCATGTACTTATAGAATTGACTCTATTGACAGAGAGAGATATGTATAATCAATGTGAAAATCATGATAAAAACTCCGTCAATACAATGTTAAAAAGTCATGCTTTATAGTACAAAACTATAGAATTTGGTTTAACATAACTTAAGTAGAAGTGATGACAAAACATGCAATACCTATCATGAATAATCAAATATCCTTAAAATCACATGATTAGGTTTAAAACTTAGGTAACTAGGTTTTAACCATAATAAGATTGGCAGGTTATATTCTGTCTTAGGTTTGACAGAACACGGATTATAACGGTCTGGAGATGGGGCGTCACAGTGAAAGTGATGGTCATGATCAAGCCGTTACTTGAATGTAACGCTGTCCAAGCGCGTTAGAAACATCAGTGCAATTCAAATACTACAGAGTTTGTAACGGTCTGTCGTAGGGCCGTTACTTGAAAGTGACGGTCCTATGCTAGTGCGTTACAGTATCTGCTAACAGAAAACAATCATAGAAACTAAGAGATCAACTCACATCATGTCTTTTATCAAAACATGATGAGTTTCTAGTCATGTTAACGAAGTAAGGCCATCTACATGCATAGGTAATCATGAATAGATGAATAGTCATGTTTTAATTTCTTAATTTGGCTAAGAGGTGCATGATGTGCATAGAACAATTAAAACATGAAGTCAATGCTCTATAATGCATGGAATTCAATCAAACCAGAGGGCTTTTAGTCCTATCATGCTGTTTTTACCGTTCATGAGATAACCTACCTCTTACTTAGACTGTAGTTTCTGAATTTGGTAGAGAACCTTGCCCTAGATCTCCTCCTTCTCTTGTGACTTTTCCAGCAACTTCCTTGGGCTCTAACTCCACGTAAAGATGTGAAATTCGGAGGGGAGTTAGTCTAAAGTATTGTGAACAAATTATTCTAAAGAACTTACCTGAGATAATGACTCCTTACCTTGCTTCCTTACGCCCAAAAAGTAAGGGTCGCACAGTTCAGAACTATGCCCTATTTATAGAGTTTAGGCTAGAGTTTAAGGATTAGATTGAGTTTAGAGTCCTTATTTCAACAAATCCCAATCTCTAAGAGTCCTTAGTAACATTACAAGCCTTCCCAAGTCGATCCATAGTGGATAGGAACATCAAGTTCCAATCTTTTCATGAGTTCCTTCACTCACGAAACTTACAGGCATGTAACGGTCTGGAGACCACGCGTTACATGGATGTAGCGGTCTTACGATAGACCGTTACAGTCATCGTAGGTAGAATTTCTAAATCATTAAAACTCTTTTGTTAATTATCCACATCATTATATATATATAATTAATACTTATCCTAAAATCTGTGGATAGGCTTGAATACCTTCTAGAATATGGGCCTAACTTAATGGGCCTGAGTTAAAAACCTTTTAGACTTTAATTAAGTGGGTTGGGTTAATTGATCAACACTACTTGACCTTAGAATGACTTATTAATCAAATAAACCATTTATAAATTTATTTAGGCCTTTATTATTTATGAAGTTCTGGGGCACTACACCCTCCCCCACTTAGAAAAAATTTGGTCCCCAAATTTAATAGATGGATTTAGGAGAGTGTACTTACAGTCAAACAATTCCAGGAATCTTTTCTTCATGGCTGATTCTGTTTCCCATGTTACTTCATAAGGCCATGCTTTCTTCCATTGAATCTTAACCTTAGGAATGACCATATTCTTGAGTTGACGTACTTCTCGTTCCAAAATCTTCATTGGCGTTTGTTCATATGTCACGTCCTTCTGAATCTCCAGATTGTCATAAGTGATAATGTGATCTGGATCATACACATACTTCTTCAGCATCGAGACGTGAAATACGTCATGAACTCCTGCTAACTATGGTGGCAAAGCCAATTTATAAGCCACTTCACCGATCCTTTCGAGGATTTCAAATGGACCGATAAATCTTAGAGTTAGCTTTCCTTTAATGCCAAATCTTCGAATACCACGACCCGGAGAAAACTTTAGATATACATGTTCTCCTACTTGAAATTCCAAGTCGCGCCTTCGATTGTCAGCATAAGATTTCTGCCTATCTTGTGCCATTTTCATCCTTTCCTGAATGAGCTTGATTTTCTCTGTAGAATCCCTGATTAAATCGGGGCCTAGAAATTATCTTTCCCCTACTTCATTCCAACATATTGGTGATCGACAACTTTTCCCATATAGAGCTTCAAAAGGTGCCATTTGTATGCTTGCTTGATAGCTGTTGTTATATGCAAATTTTACCAAAGGCAAGTGATCATGCCAACTTCCTCCAAAATGAATGACACAAGCCCTAAGCATATCTTCTACCACCTGATTTATCCTTTCTGTTTGACCATCAGTTTGTGGATGGAAAGCGGTGCTAAAATTCAATCTAGTCCCAAGTGAATGTTGTAGGTTCTTCCAGAATTGTGATGTGAATCGGGGATCTCTATCTAATACAATAGCGACAGGGACTCCATGTAACTTGACAATTTCTTTTATGTATAGTGCTGCTAGAATATCTACAGACCATCGACTTTTTATTGGTATGAAATGTGCAGATTTAGTCAATCGGTCTATAATTAGCCATATTCCATCGTGTCCACCTCTTATCTTAGGTAGTCCCATAATGAAATCCATTCCTATGCTCTCCCATTTCCATTCCGGAATACTTAAGGGATGTAATTTACCTGCGGGTCTGAAATGTTCCGCCTTCACTTGTTGACATGTGAGACACCGAGATACGAAGTTAGCTACTTCCCTCTTCATATTGGGCTACCAAAAGTTTCTTTTGAGATCCTGATACATTTTTGTACCTCCTGGATGAATGGTATACCTTGATTTATGTGCTTCTTCTAAGATCAATTTCTTTGTATCTTCATGATCGGGTATACACATTCGGCCCTTGAATAGCATTCTTGCATCTTCGGATATAGAAAAATCCGGTCTTTGTTCAATATTGGCCTTAATTTCCAGTAAAATTGGGTCATCCTCTTGTAACTTGGCCAAATCCTCAATCAATGTTGGTTGAGCTCGGATATTTGCCATGAAACAATTATCTTCCTTAATGTCAACATCTAGATTCAATTGAGCAAATTGAGGAACAAGGTTAGTCATACTAATCATGAGACTTGATAACATACCCATTGGTTTCCTGCTGAGTGCATCTGCTACAGCATTTGCCTTGCTAGGGTGATATTGAATATCGAAATCGAAGTCTTTAAGATATTCCAACCATCTCCTCTGCCTCATGTTAAGCTCTTTTTGAGAAAATAAATATTTCAAACTCTTATGGTCTGAATAGACAGTGAACTTTTCTCCATAAAGATAATGACGCCAAATCTTCAAGGCGAAGATAACTGCTGCCAATTCTAAATCTTTTCTTCGTGACATTTCAATTGTCTTGAAGAATAGCAAATCACCTTTCCATCTTGCATAAGGACACACCCTAAGCCAATTCCAGATGCATCCGTATATACTTCAAATCCATCACCCTCTATTGGTAGTGACAAAACAGGGGCTGTTGTAAGATGATTCTTAAGACTTTGAAAACTCTTTTCACAGTCCTTCGACCAGACAAAAGGATTTTCTTTTCTGGTAAGTCTAGTTAAAGGAACCGCGATCTTTGAAAAGTCCTTTATGAATCTTCTATAATAACCTGCTAGACCCAAAAAGCTTCTAACTTCAGATACAGTCGTTGGTCGGCTCCAATCTCTGACAGCTTTTACCTTAGAAGGATCCACAACAATACCTTCTTTTAAAATGATGTGGCCTAGGAATGAGACTTCCTTGAGCTAGAATTCACACTTATTGAGTTTGGCATATAGCCTGTGTTCTCTAAGTGTTTGCAAGGCTATCCTTAGATGTTCTTTATGTTCTTCTTTTGTCTTGGAGTATATCAGGATATCATCGATGAAGATGACGATGAACTGATCTAAATATGGCTGGAAGACACTGTTCATAAGTTGCATGAATGCTGTTAGGGCATTAGTTAACCCAAACGACATTACCACGAATTCATAGTGGCCATAACGACTTCGAAAAGCCGATTTGTAAATGTCCTCTTCTTTGATTCTAAGCTGATGATAACCTGATCTTAGGTCAATCTTAGAAAAATATTCTGCTCCCGAAAGCTGATTGAAGAGCTCATCAATACGCGGCAATGGGTATTTGTTCTTGATTATAAGTTGATTCAATCGCCGGTAGTCAATGTATAACCTGAGAGAACCATCCTTCTTCTTGACAAATAGAATCGGCGCACCCCAAGGGGATGTGCTAGGTCTGATAAAACCCTTGTCTAGAAGTTCCTATAATTGCTTCTTTAATTCCTTGAGTTCCGTGGGAGACATCCTGTAAGGGGCTATAGAAACAGGTGCTGCACCTGGAATGAGTTCAATGGTAAAGTTTACTTCCCTCTTGGGCGGTAAATTAGGTAGTTCAGATGGGAATACGTCAGGGAATTCATTTGCAATAGGAATGTTTGCTAGGAAAATTTCCTTAGATTCGGTGACAATGACTGAAGCAAGAAAAACTTCACATCCTTTCGAGATAAGTTTGCAGGCGTGAAGAGAAGATATAATGGTAGGATGCTTCTTGTATTTGATGCCAAGAAAAGAAAATCTTGGAAGATCGGGTTTTCGGAAAGATATAATCCTATTTCGGCAGTTGATATAGGCATCATGGTCTACAAGCCAATCTACCCCTAAAATGGCATCATAACCTTTCATATCAAGGCATACTAAGTTTACGGGGAGATTGTGTCCTTCTACTACCACCTCACAATCGGGATAATACTTGGTAAGCTTAGTTCCAGATCCTAAAGGTGTAGTAATAGCGAGATCTGAAGGTAGGGGAACTGATGCAGTTGGTAAGGTTTTTACAAAAGTGGTGGAGATAAAAGAATGAGAAGCACCAATATCAAATAGCACGAATGCAGGACGAGAACAGATTTGAAGAGTACCTTCCATGAGCCCATCATTTTGATCCCTGGGCGCTTCTTCTTCATCTATAACTGCATTGAGGTAAGCCTGCCTCTTACATCCTCCATTATTTGGTTGGTCTTTCATAAGGGGGCAATCTCGCACACGATGCTCCCTACTCCCACAGCACAAACAAGCACCTAGGCGCTTCCAGCATTCTTCAGCCGAGTGGCCGAATTTCTCACAAAAGGTGCACGCCGAGGCGACTTGCTCCTTTTCTTCCTTCACCTTTTTACTACTCTTTTGAGAACTTCCACCATTCCCATTCCTTGATCTTTTCTTGTTATCACGGCTTTTGTATGGTTCCGTGATGCTGAACTTCTCCTTCTTATAATGCCGATCAGAGCGTCGGCTAGATTCTTCTCCCTTTCCTTTCAACCTTTCGACCTTCTCTAAGGTCCTCTCGCATAAATATGCCCTTTGAACCATCTCCGCATAAGTGCGGATATTCTGTGTCCCCAGTTGTTGAATGAAACCGGGCCGTAACCCGTCCATAAATCGGTTTACTTTTAATAAGTCTGTACTAATCAAATGTGGTGCATACGGTGCTAGCCTTGAAAACTGCAACTCATATTCTGCCACGGACATCATCCCTTGACGAAGGGAGGCAAACTCCATAGCCTTCCTTTCCTTTACATGCTCGGAGAAATATTTGGCACGGAATAAAGTGAGAAAAACATTCCATGTATGTGGTGCATCGACTGGAGGTGCCGGAACCGATTTCCATCAAGTGCGAGCATCCTTGTTTAATTGGAACGTAGCTAGACAGACTTTCTCCTGATCAGTGCATTGAATAACATCAAATATCCTATTCATCTCATCGATCCAATTTTCTGCTTCGTCTGGATTGGAAGATCCATAGAAACGCGGAGGATTTAGACTCCAGAAATTGCGATGAAGGTCTCCTGCCCTTGCCCCCGCACCACCTTGTGTTATAGTTTACAGTGCCTGGGTGAGGTCGGCAACAGTTTGTTGCATACCGTCCCAATCTACGCGATGAGCTATGATAAGAATAATAAGGTACTTGAGAGAAAATAACAACTTGTTATTTCTCATGAATATTGGAATAAGCATAATAAATCTTAAACTAATTAGCTATCTTATCCCGGGCTCTACCCAATCCTCACATGGGTACGGAAATTTTCTTCCTTAGTTCATAGGTAGGGGTCCTTAAACCTTGGACTTATCCTATGACATGACTATTTTCCTTAAGTCCTGAGACTTAGGCTCTGATACCAACTTAACTGTCACGCCCCGAGCCTTTATTACAGCGGAAGACTCGCTCGGGGAGCGCAAACAGCCGGCATGGTAAGCCTCTTGCAAGTAAGAATCAATCAGAGTGCAAGACAATCACACAAGTAAATGCAATTGCACAAGATTTAATCAAACTTCAACTTCATATCATAATGCTTAATATTCAAAGATACAATCACTAATTTGATTTCCATTCTACTAGACTCAAGAAATAGGAAAATTACATTGACTCAATCTAGACACTTTAACTTCCTAAGTCTTCACTCTCATCTTTATAACACTTTCACTCGCTTCCGGACCCGCTACTAGTATAGCCCGAATCCGAATCCGAACTATTTCCATCTCCTGAAAAACATTGGAAAGTAGGTCATGAGCACACTTGCCCAGTAGGTATCTTCGCATCAACATGAAGGCACTATTTAAGTAATTATCATTTTAGCTCTAAAGAAATACGGTAAAATCATGCAATGCGATGATCATGCGATTAAATCAAAGTAACAAGACAATCATATAAGATGGAATGAGAACAAGAATGAACTAGTAAGAATAGGACAAGAATATGATATTGGCCTTTCATGAACAAGAATATATCGAGAATGTACTAGCAAGCCACATATTCCTCACTTTAGCATCTTATGCTTAAGAGCAAGTGCTTCGTGAATTTCTGTGGAATATCAAGCAAGAATGTCATGTTGTGCCGTGGATCTTCACTTATTTATAGAAATAGTACTCCCAGCACAATGCGACGCCAGTAGCATCATACCCCATGGTTTATAAAATAGTATGTTTCCGGCAATCAGCCGAGGGGACTATCATAGAGCCCTTGAACACAATCAGTGCTCGATCGCATCTTCAGTTATAAATTAAGCTACTTCCACGCAATATATCAGTAACGTATGGCCAAGAATATAGCACTTCCAATAATTCCATGATAACTAAAATCAATGAATGAATGCTTCAACATAAGAATGCAGGAGTCAAGAAATAGACTTTAAACAATGTCATGCTCATAGAAATAAATCGACAGCATAACGGTATTTTCCTTAACTTCCATTTCATTTAGATCGATTTAAGCAATATGACAAGTTCTAGATCATCAAGGTTTGTCTAGAATCATTGGAATATCAACCCTTGATCAAACCTTGGGTTAACAAAATGCAAGCTATGTAACGGTCATTAGCTAGGCCGTTACATTATGTAACGCGCCAGTAATAGGCCGTTACAGTGATCCGAGTCCAGAAGGATAAAAATAGACTCAGAGGAATGTGACGGTCTGGCACTGTGCCGTTACATGAGCCTGACGGTCCAGTTCAAGGCCGTTACATTTACAAGAATCAAATCATCGATAGAGTGTTCTAATTAATGGGCTTTCATTGGTACAACCAACTCGGCATCCTAGTGGGAATCCCAGGCTCGCGGAGAATTACGGAGGCCTTGAAACAATGATTTGCTAGTCCATTGGAAGGAATATCCAATAGAGAGGTCCTCATGTCCAAGATTGTGTTCCTATAGCGAAAAGTGTGAACTAATGACGACATACCGGAATATGTGCCATGTACTTATAGAATTGACTCTATTGACAGAGAGAGATATGTATAATCAATGTGAAAATCATGATAAAAACTCCGTCAATACAATGTTAAAAAGTCATGCTTTATAGTACAAAACTATAGAATTTGGTTTAACATAACTTAAGTAGAAGTGATGACAAAACATGCAATACCTATCATGAATAATCAAATATCCTTAAAATCACATGATTAGGTTTAAAACTTAGGTAACTAGGTTTTAACCATAATAAGATTGGCAGGTTATATTCTATCTTAGGTTTGACAGAACACGGATTATAACGGTCTAGAGATGGGGCGTCACAGTGAAAGTGACGGTCATGATCAAGCCGTTACTTGAATGTAACGCGTCTGTCCAAGCGCGTTAGAAACATCAGTGCAATTCAAATACTACAGAGTTTGTAACGGTCTGTCGTAGGGCCGTTACTTGAAAGTGACGGTCCTATGCTAGTGCGTTACAGTATCTGCTAACAGAAAATAATCATAGAAACTAAGAGATCAACTCACATCATGTATTTTATCAAAACATGATGAGTTTCTAGTCATGTTAACGAAGTAAGGCCATCTACATGCATAAGTAATCATGAATAGATGAATAGTCATGTTTTAATTTTTTAATTTGGCTAAGAGGTGCATGATGTGCATAGAACAATTAAAACATGAAATCAATGCTCTATAATGCATGGAATTCAATCAAACCAGAGGGCTTTTAGTCCTATCATACTATTTTTACCGTTCATGAGATAACCTACCTCTTACTTAGACTGTAGTTTCTGAATTTGGTAGAGAACCTTGCCCTAGATCTCCTCCTTCTCTTGGGACTTTTCCAACAACTTCCTTGGGCTCTAACTCCACGACCTCTTGACCTAAAGATGTAAAATTCGGAGGGGAGTTAGTCTAAAGTATTGTGAACAAATTATTCTAAAGAACTTACCTGAGATAATGACTCCTTACCTTGCTTCCTTACGCCCAAAAAGTAAGGGTCGCACAGTTCAGAACTATGCCCTATTTATAGAGTTTAGGCTAGGGTTTAAGGATTAGATCGAGTTTAGAGTCCTTATTTCAACAAATCCCAATCTCTAAGAGTCCTTAGTAACATTACAAGCCTTCCCAAGTCGATCCATAGTGGATAGGAACATCAAGTTCCAATCTTTTCATGAGTTCCTTCACTCACGAAACTTACAGGCATGTAACGGTCTGGAGATCACGCGTTACATGGATGTAGCGGTCTTACGATAGACCGTTACAGTCATCGTAGGTAGAATTTCTAAATCATTAAAACTCTTTTGTTAATTATCCACATCATTATATATATATAATTAATACTTATCCTAAAATCCGTGGATAGGCTTGAATACCTTCTAGAATATGGGCCTAACTTAATGGGCCTGAGTTAAAAACCTTTTAGACTTTAATTAAGTGGGTTGGGTTAATTGATCAACACTACTTGGCCTTATAATGACTTATTAATCAAATAAACCATTTATAAATTTATTTAGGCCTTTATTATTTATGAAGTTCTCGGGCACTACACTATCAATTCTTGATGGGGCCTTTTCTTGTTTCCTACCAAGTTGGTAGATGGGCGCACAACTCTTTTTCCTTTTTATTTTCTGATATCATGTCTTCCAAGCTACCCGAGCAAATCAAGTCAGCTGCTTACCTTCCCGAGCCAGTTTCCACATGGGGTGGAGTCAGTGGCTTGGTTCGAAGCTGCTAACTTTGTCTGCACCGAGCTATCAGCCTTTGTTGTATCAAAAAATTTTGTTTGTTATGCACACTGTACTGGCTATGGCCTATCTTATGTACAAGACTTTTGATTCAAAAAAAATGGGAATTGCATTTTGAATTGCTTTCTTACATGTGTGGAAGGAGCTCATAAATAGAATTTTCGCAACATTGCAGCATTCCACGTCCGAGGGATGAGTGTTCCTTCCATGGTAGATAATCGATATGCTCCTTTTCCGAGCGTCTCGACCACTCGGTAGGGGCCCTCCCAGTTAGGGGCCAGCTTCCCCACCGCCTCCAGGGGTCGAGAGGCTTCGACTTTTCCCAGAACAAAATCTCCCAGTTGAAACTGTCTATCTCGGACCCGAGCGTTGTAGTAGCGAACCATGCGCTGCTTGTATTCCGTCGCTCGAATCCGCGCAGTCTCACGTAGCTCCTCCGCCAGGTCTAAATTTTCTAGTAATTTCTACTCATTCGGCTCAGGCGAGAAGTTAATAACTCGCAGGGACGGGCTGCCAATCTCTAGTGGAATCACAGCCTCGGTACCATATACCAATTGGAATAGAGTTTCGCCAGTGACAGTTCTGGGGGTGGTTCGGTGCGACCATAGTACGCTAGGCAGTTACTCGAGCCAGTTACCCTTAGCTTTTTCGACCCTCATTTTGATGCCTTTGAGGATAGTTTTGTTGGCATTCCCTACCAGTCCGTTAGCTTGAGGGTGGGCTACCGAAGCAAAGTGATTACGAATGTTTAGGTCGGCGTACTTATTCTTAAAATAAGCACAGTTAAATTGCCGACCGTTATCGCTCATAATTACTCGGTGGATGCCAAAGCAACAAATGATCGACCTCCAAATGAAACTTCAGATTACCATCTCGGTTATCTTGGCAGTGGCTTCAGCTTCGATCTATTTGGAGAAATAGTCGATGGCGATGATGATAAACTTCTTCTGAGCCTTGGCTACCGGGAACGGTCCGAGGATGTTGATTCCCCACCGAGCGAAGGGATAAGGCTCGGTCAGGGTCACGAGTTTTGAGGCTGGCTGGTAGACTAGATGGTCAAACCGTTGACACCGATCGCATTCCTGAACGTATGTCGAGCAGTCGCGCTGGAGTGTAGGCCACTAGTAACCTCTTCGTAAGAGGATCCTTGCAATCGACCGCCCCCCTTGGTGAGCGCCACAGATGCCTTTGTGCACTTCTTCAATTGCCCAGCGAGCCTTGGAAGCATCGAGGCACTTGAGGAGGGGGCCAGCATTGGATCTTCTATAAAGGGTTTCATCTAGGAGGATAAAACATCGAGCTTGATACTTCAGTCTTCTAGCTTCCTGAGGGTCAGTGGGCTCTTCGGAGTCGCGGAGCCAGGCTATATATGGAATCCTCCAGTCATCAGATAAAATCTGCACAATGGCCATGAGCTCGATTTCCATGCTCGGTCGTTCTAATTCCTTGAGGAGGACCGACCGGGTCCCTTCTGGGCTGAGAGAGGAGGCCAAACGAGAGAGGGTGTCCGTTCAGGAATTTTCTTCCCGAGCTATTCAGATCACTTGAAAACTCTCGAACAGTCAGGCTATCTCCTTTACCAGCTAAAGGTACTTGATCATTTGCGGTTCCCGAGCCTCGTAGTCTCTGTTGATCTGATTGGTGACTAACTGAGAATCAGTGTGTATTCTGACTCGCTCGGCTCCCAGGTGCCATGCCACCCTGGCCCCAGAAATTAGGGCCTCATATTCGGAGATGTTGTTGGATGCCGGGAAGCTGAATTTCAGAGTGTACTGCAATTCCACTTCTTCTGGGGGTCTGAGAAGAATACCGGGGCCGCAGCCGGTCGAATTTGAGGATCCATCCACGAACAGGTCCCAGGCAGGGCCGGATGTCGGTTGGGACATTTCCTCAGGCAGGACAATACTCTCTGTGATAAAATCCGTGAGAGCCTGCCCCTTGATGGCCGTGCGGGGTCGGTAAGAGATGTCATAGGCCCCGAGTAGTATCACCCATCTGACGAGTCGACCAAAAGCTTCGGGGTGAGATAAAATCTTCTTAGTGGTTCGCCGGTCAGCACCACGATGGTGTGTCCTTGGAAGTAGGGCCGGAGGCGTTTGGCCGAGGTCACCAACGGTAGCACGAGTTTCTCGATTGTGGGATACCTTCTTTCGGCCTCAAGGAGCACCTTACTGACGTAGTAGACTGGCTTCTATATTCCTCGATCGTCTTGAACTAAGAACGAGCTTACTGTAGACAGAGTTGTCGAGAGATAAAGGTATAGTGTCTCTCTAACCACAGGCTTCGATAATACTGGTAGCGAGGCCAGAAATTCTTTTAGCTCGGTAAATGCCTTCTGGCACTCACCGTTTGGTGACATCGATTTTATTTATTTAAAAATTAATTAAAATAATGCGTAGGCGTGCCAGTCACGTATGTGACAAATTTATTATGCGCTCGATCTGACTTGATCAGTCGATTGTGAGGTTCGTGTCGGGACTCAAAATTCGCCGTACCGTAAAGGCTACGACGTTAATTACGTCCCTCCGGAAGAGGGACAACCCTTAATTAATCGCCACAATAGAAAGATCATGGGGCCCATAGAGTATATGAAAGATGTGGTTGCATACAAGCACGCAATATGGTAGTGTTTATTTATTAAGCCGACTTCCGATACAAAGCGGAGGACTTAGGTCCGAAGACCATCATCACGCATAGTAAAAGCATCCGATCGGGCATAACTCAACTTTCTGCTAACCACCATTTGATATACCAGAGAACCGAACCATGCAAGCATACATGGTAGAAGTATTTAATTTTATTGCTCATTATTTATTTGATCATTTATTAATGATTTTCAGGAGGGGTTTCGGCAACGCCTCTCTTGTTTCAAGAGTTATCGGGCCTTTTCTTTTTTAGGCTGCGCATGGCATTGTGGTACACACATATGGACCTATGAGGTGGGCCTGGCGTGACCATGTTCGGGCTGAATCATGTATTGTCGGGGTAATGTATGCCGGGATACGGCAAATTTGCTGTTCAAGAACTGAAAGAATGCAGTTAAAACCCGATCGAAACAAATTGAAGACAACAGATTATTGGCCCGGAGAGAAGCTATGCCATGACCATAATGAGATGAATCCCGAGGTTTAGGCACGACTTGTCGGGCGTCATTAATATTCTCCATACTCGGGTCTAGAGGAGGTGAGAGTCCCGGAGCGGGTATGATCATGATTATTATCCTTTATTCATTCTTGTTATCATTTTATATGCATGAATGTATTTTTTTATTATTATTCTTTGTTCTTATTTTATTTAGGTAACCTCCCTTTCCATTATTTATTTGTTTATTATTATTATTATTATTATTTAACATTACATGCATATGTTTTATTTTCTTTATTTGGGCATTGTTTGGTTATCATTCACTTAGCATTTCTTTATTTCACCATTTTTTATTTTCCTTGTTCACTTATTCTTATTTATATGTGTACATATTTCTTGTTGTCATTTATTTGATTATTATTTGGTTAGCATGCCCCTTTTTTTATTAGTTTATTTAATTATTTATTTTAACTATATTTATTATTAATTTTTTTATTTTCTCAATTTTGAATGAGTATGTTTTATTTGTTTCATTGTTATTTTCTTTTTTTTATTTTATATACACATATGCATGGGGATGAAGAGGGAACATGAGAAAGCATTTGGCTCACGTGCTTTGTTATGTGAAGTTGCGCTTTGATATTGATTTCATTCTTTCTTTTATGTACATGATGGGCACGAGGGTGTTAACGTGGGTTAATAGTGTGTGAATCACGTGAAAGGAGAACGTAGTGGCATCGACACGGGCGTGATACATGAGTGGGGATGGCGGGCATGTTGCGGAAATAGCGTTGATGCATATTCGTTAACGGGCGCACGTATTACATGGATTCCGTGCGTTACGCAGGTGAAATGCATGCATGGTGCTGTGACGTGCACGAGTCGGTGCGGGCAATGAAAGGAGGACAAAGGAATGCGTCAAGGACATGGCAATGAGGGTCGGTGCAACGGGGGAATGCGTAGTTGCAGTAATGGAAGGTCGGTGCAGGGTGTGTTACGTGAATGCATGACGTTTGTTGTTGTATTTTATTATGTGTATTTTTTCTTTATGCCATGCGAGAGGAAATGGCGCCACCGACTCAAGTTTGGGTGGTGAGTCGGTGGAACACTTTTATGTTTTTAGGTTATATTTTTATTTTGTTTATTATTACTATTATTATTATTATTATTATTGATATTATTATTATTATTATTATTATTATTATTCAATCCAAAGGTCCCACAAAAATTGGGCAGCATCTCCCCTAGACCCGGAGTGTTCGGGAGCAATGGGACATACACACAGTGGAGGCCGGCGTAAGTTCATAAATCAACTGAGAAGCCCAATGGGCCTATCTTAGAACCCGAGATCAACACTTACTGAATCCTGAGGGCTAGCCTACTAAGGACTCGTGATGATCTAGAGAAACTACGGAGGGTCAGAATGTAGCCAAGTGAATGGCATTTCATGTCTCACCTTGTGCAAAGGGGCTTCCAGGGAGACATGCCATTGTATGGTAGACCTCCGAGAACCCAGAGTGATCCAAAACCATCAAACGAAATGAAATCAGTGCACGACGGATGGGTTTATGCAAACAACGGCTGGGATGGAGACCGCAATTTATATAATGAATTGGGGGAGGAGTTCTATTGGTGAGTGTCGCGCAGTTGGGCATTTCAGCAAACAATTTATCATCCATAGTGCAAAGTGGAAGGAGACAGTAGAATGCATTAAACTCAAAGAATTTCGGACTGGCCCTGGACCCCAACAACCCATGGGCGTGGGTGATGAAGGCCATATGGCCATTTCCATGGGAAATCAAATATGCTGAATGCGAAGGATGCATACATCAAGATATAGAAATCATGTGCATCAGAGGCCCAAGCTCTGTCTAGTCCAAAAATCGCAATCGAGATCCATCCGATGCACTGGGGAGGGGATTTGCATGCCCAGTACAGCCCAAAACATAAAGGGAGAACTGAGACAGCCGAAGAACGGAATACAAATTCTGGAGAGTGGGATTTAAAAGGAAGGATGGCAAAAACACATTCATCTACAACTGGACAACGAAGAAGCATTCACCCATTATTGAACACCGTAGGACATATTGGATGGAAAGAAAATTTCATTCATTCCCTTGAACAGATGAAGAACCCAATACATCATGCTGCGATCCAGAGATCCTGATAGCAATTACTATAAACCAGAAAAGAAAATGGCTGCATATACAATTTAAAAAAAAGAAGGAGGGAAGGGGATCGATCTGACCGATTCAGGAAGAAAATAAAATAAAGAAACGGGGGAGGGAGGGGCATTGACACCGTTCCCTTCCCAGGACACACCTTCACTCTCTCCCCTTTCTTCTCCGCAGTGGACACACAGGGGGAAACTGGGGGTTCTTCGCCAAGACTCCTCTTCCGCGGCGCTGGGCGTAACGGGGGTTTTATAGGCCAGAACAGGGCATCGTTGCTTCGATTGGATGGGTGCCCTCGCGCCGACTCGCCGGCCCGCCAAGATGGGAAGGAGGCGCACCGATTAAGAAGTGCTCCGCTTCACCCGATGGAGAAGGTGGCACCGATTCAATGTTGCACTGATTAACTTTTGTAAAAGTGTCCCACCGATTCACCTCTTTCCTTTTGCCAATACACTTCTTAATAAAATTTGCCACCATCTCACTTTACATAACGGTGCCAGAGGGGTGCCACCGAATTGACCGCGAGAAGAAAAAAAGCATCGACTCAGATTGCATATGCAAGGCTCCACCGATTCACTTTAAAGGATGCCACCAATCCATTTCGAAAAGTGCCACCGACTCACCTCAAAATGTGTCACCGAATCATCATCTTTTGCCAATTCACTTTTCATCATTTTTTTATTTAAATAAAGTGTGCCACCGACTTATCCCCGGCCATGGTATTTTCATAGTTTTTGTCATTTCGCCTCGAAACTTGACCAAGTGGAAGCCTGGCGTCCGGTACAACTTCGGGTTTGATGTAGTGGCCTCAGAGTATAGATTTCATCATTTTCGGGCCCTAATTTGCAGTTTCCGGTGATTCCGGCATGTACCGAACCCGTTCCGATTTTCTCGGGTTTTGTCCTAATTCGACCGTCGGCATAGTGGTTTGTGTGACCAACTCAACTTCACAAATATGTGGGATATCCTCACTGAGTGGACTATCCTTGGAAGTATTTTCGACTTGACTGGGCGTCCTTTCGGCCACTCACAGACCTTTCTGGTGCGATGTGTACCCGAATCGGGTAACCCGAGTTTTCTCCTGATTTGGTGTTCGGCACATTGAATCGTGCCGCCAACTCCACGCTGTGGACACGTGGGGTGTCTTCATTAGGAGGGTCATCCCTCGAAGCATTTTTGCCCTGATCGGATGACTTTCTGGCCACTTACGGATCGTTCCAGCATTCCACATGTGCTGAGCAGATTTCCCAGGTTTTTCGCTGATATCGCATTCGGCACTTCAAATCATGCCCTCAGGACTGCTTCACGCCTATAGGAAGCATCTTCATCGACTGGGCATCCACTCCAAATGTTCTCACCCCCATGGGATAATTCTTCGGCCACTTACGGACCACTTCGGCATTCCACGTGTCTTGATCGGATCACTCAGGTTTTTCGCTGATTGAGCCTTCGGCTTCCCATTTTGGGGTGTAGGGGCACTCGACCAGCGTTTATGACCTGCGAAAGCAAAGGTCAAGAAAAAATAGAAATATTTTCAATGTCAAAAAATGTCCCCCACCTGCGGGTGTCGCGAGTGAGAGATGAAAGAGCGGGACCTGCGGGTGTAGCCCATAGCCCATTTGACAACATCTTTTGTCTTTCGTTTACTATTATGATATTATCCTTATTTTTATTCATTACTATCATCACTTCCATTCATTTCAATTTTTTTATTTATCATTATTTTTATTCTATTTATCTTATTATTTTTTTATTATCATTTTTATTTCATTTATTTCTCTATCTTCATCGTTTTTATTCTCACGCAAACACGCACGCACTCTTCACCAGCAGGCATAGCATATATAGCGTAGTTCCCCTATATCAGGGATAGGATAAGGACAATGCCCAAAATTCACGGACGGAGTGCAGCTCACTAAGTACAACTAAGGGAGACGTGCATACATGAAGGGGAAACCGCGAAGGATATATGCATCACCTAAATCACGATCCACACCTAGGACTATTCCTCCATAGAGTGAACGTGTAATTATATGGGTAGTGAGCCCTAAACATAAGGACGTACAGACGTTCTAAGTAACACTAGAGGATTACTTTATCGCCTACACATGCATTTGGGGTTCTCGACTTTTGGTAGCTTCACACACTCCCCTTGTTTATTCTTAATTCAGGGTTTCACCGTTCGACGCGAGTCTTCTCATGTGTCTCAATGGGGATTCCCGGCTACTGAGATCCATCCCTTTATTCGTAATGATATTATGGACTTCACCATTCAGCGCGAGTCTCCTCATGTGTCTCAATGGGGATTCCCAGCTACTAGGATTCATCCTTTTATTCATAGTGCTATTATGGACTTTACCATTCGGCGCGAGTCTCCTCATGTGTCTCAATGGGGATTCCCGGCTACTAGGATTCATCCTCTCTCTTTTTTTAGTGCTACTATGGACTTCACCGTTCGGCGCGAGTCTCCTCATGTATCTCAATGGGGATTCCCGGCTACTAGGTCTCATCATTTTATTCATATTTTTTTTTCTACAAGGGGGTTGGTAGCTTTTCCCTCACGATTACCCTTCATGTGAATGTAGATATTTAGGGCTCCATGAAGTGTTAAGAAGAATTTATGACGTCCCTATGGCTAGGGGCCACTGCTCATATTGTGTGCGAAGTGTGGGAGTTTCGTCTAGGGTGTATCATGCAAGTTGTGCTAGCAACATAGCTACGACTCTTCCCCTGGCCATATGCACTTACCGAGAATTGGCCTTTCATTCCCTAGTGTATGCTGTGACAAACGCAGACACAGAATCTGGACAGCGTTGTTTAGCAAGGAAGCATGCAGTCTTAGAAATTTGAAGGAAGTGTATTGATGCTATACTACAAGCAAACATGTGCACGAAACATGCAAGCAAGCAAATCATGTTATGCTCCCTCTTTTTTTGTCCTTTACTTTTCTTTTCTTTTCTTTTCTTTCTCTTTCTCTCTTTTTTCTTTTTTCCTCTTTTTTCTTCTTTTTTTTCTCTTTTTTTATGTGGGGTTTAATTGGTACACCCCCAGGCCGACAGTTTGAGAGGTAAGTGACTGATGCAGCGACAATGGAGAGAAGATGTTATATGTTGTTGTGAATCTCGAAAGGGGTCAGGAGTTGGTGTGAAACCAAGGGAGGGGTCTTTTTGTTCATTGGTTCGGGCAACAATTCCGGGCCAATAGTAAGGTGGTGGTCAGCCTCGCTCGAAGGTCGTGACACCGAAAGACTTGGATTGGATGTAAAGCCGTAATGCCAAGGTAGAAAGGTCTTTTTGTTCATTGGGTTGGATGATAGTTCCTAGGCCAATGGTAAGATGACTGTCGGCTTAGACAGAAGGTCATGACGCCGAGAGAGAGCATTCGCCGGCTTAAGCAAGGAGCCATGACGCCGAACCACTTGGCCAAGACGGAAGGTCATGATGCCAAGGGAGAATCTTAAACGGCCTAGGCGGAGAGCCATGATGCCGAACAACTTGGCTTAGGCGGAAGGCCATGATGCCAAGGCAGAATATTCACCGGCTTAGGCGGAAAGCCATGACGTCGGACAAGGATATTTAATGGCTTAGACGTAAAGTCATGACGCCATACAACTTGGCTTAGGCGGAAGGCCATGACGCCAAGATATAATATTTATCGGCTTAGGCGAGAAGCCATGACGCCGGACAAGGATATTTAACGGCTTAGACATAAAGTCATGACGCCGCACAGCTTGGCTTAAGCAGAAGGCCATGACACCAAGGTATAATATTTACCGACTTAGGCGACAAGCCATGACACCGGACAATGATATTTAATGGCTTAGACATAAAGTCATGATGTCGTACAGCTTGGCTTAGACGGAAGGACATGACGCCAAGATAGAATATTCACCAGCTTAGGCAGAAGGAGCCATGACGCCGGACAAGGATATTTAACGGCTTAGACATAAAGTCATGACGCCGCACAGCTTGCCTTAGGCAGAAGGCCATGACGCCAAGGTATAATATTTACCGGCTTAGGAGAGAAGCCATGACGCTGGACAAGGATATTTAACGGCTTAGACATAAAGTCATGACGCCGCACAGCTTGGCTTAGGCGGGAGGCCTTGACGCTGGATAAGGATATTTAACGGCTTAGACATAAAGTCATGATGCCGCACAGCTTGGCTTAGGCAGAAGGCCATAACGCCAAGGTATAATATTTACCGGCTTAGGCGAGAAGCCATGATGCCGGACAATGATATTTAACGGCTTAGACGTAAAGTCATGACGCCGTATAGCTGGGCTTAGGCGGAAGACCATGACGCCAAGATAGAATATTCACCGGCTTAGGCGAGAAGCCATGACGCTGGACAAAGATATTTTACGGCTTAGACGTAAAGTCATGACGCCGTATAGCTTGGCTTAGGCAGAAGGACATGATGCCAAGATAGAATATTTACCGGATAGGCGAAAAGGAGCCATGATGCCGGACAAAGATATTTAACGGCTTAGACATAAAGTCATGACGCCGCACAGCTTGGCTTAGGCGGAAGGCCATGACGCCAAGGTATAATATTTATCGGCTTAGGCGAGAAGCCATGACGCCGGACAAGGATATTTAACGGCTTAGACGTAAAGTCATGATGCCGTACAACTTGGCTTAGGCGGAAGGCTATGACGCCAAGATATAATATTTACCGGCTTAGGCGAGAAGCCATGACGCCGGACAAGGATATTTAACGGCTTAGAAATAAAGTCATGATGCCGTACAGCTTGGCTTAGGCAGAAGGCCATGACGCCAAGATATAATATTTATCGGCTTAGGAGGAAGGAGCCATGACGCCAGAGAAGGATATTTTTGTTAACTTATGCGCCAGCTTGGACGAAAGGTCATGATGCTAGCAGTAGAAGGGTTCTTTTATTCTTTAACTGGATGGAAGGGGCAGAGCCACAGGTAAAATGGTCCTTTTGTTCTATGGTCAGACGGGAGGTCCGGGACAAAGGTGAAATGGTCTTTTTTGTTATCTTGCTAGATGAAAGGTCCGGGCCAGAGGTAGAAGACAGGTCTTTTTGTTGTCTGGCTAGACGAAAGGTCCAAGCCAGAGGTAGAAGGGTCTTTTTGTTCTATGATCGGACGGAAGGTCCGAGCCAAAGGTGAAAGAGTCTTTTTGTTCTATGGTTGGACGGAAGGTCCGAGCCAAAGGTGAAAGGGTCATTTTTTTATCTGGCTAGACGAAAGGTCTGAGCCAGAGGTAAAAGAAAGGTCTTTTTGCTGTCTGGCTAGACGAAAGGTCCGAGCCAGAGGTAGAAGGGTCTTTTTTTTTGTTTGGTTATATGAAAGGTCCATACCAAATGTCAAGGGGTCTTTTTGTTATGGGGTCGGACGGAAGGTCCGAACCAAAGGTAAAGAATGGTTATTTTATTAACTGGCTAAACAAAAGGTCTGAGCCAGAGATATAAGAAGGGTCCTTTTGTTCTCTGACCGGACGGAAGGTCCGAACCAAAGGTGAAAATGGACGTTGACCCAACGGGATGTCGGAGCCAACAAACCATGCTTAGATGGCATGTCCGAAACAAGGGTAGACATAAAACACTGTTGTCGTCTCGAAGCCATGTAACCAGCCTGGGAGAGACAGAGGGTCTGGGCCAGGGTAGAAAATGGTTGTTGACTTGACAGACTGCCAAAGTCAACCAACTTGACGATGAGATGGGGTCTAAGCCAAGGAAGGAACATAGGATATAAATGTTGACCCGACTTCATGTCGAAGCCAATGAACTTGGCAGAGGCGTGAGGCCTTAGCCAAGGGTAGAATATAGAATGGGTGTTGACTTGACGTCTTGTCGAAGCCAATGAACTTGGCAGAGGCGTGAGGCCTAAGCCAAGGGCAGAATATAGGATAAGTGTTAACTCGACGTCCTATCAAAGCCAACGAACTTGGCAGAGGCGTGAGGCCTTAGCCAAGGGTAGAATATAGGGTAAGTGTTGACTCGACATCCTATCGAAGCCAACGAACTTGGGAGTGGCGTGAGGCCTAAGCCAAGGGTAGAATGTAGGATAAGTGTTGACTCGACGTCTTGTCGAAGCCAACGAACTTTGCAGAGGCGTGAGGCCTTAGCCAAGGGCAGAATATAGGATAAGTGTTGACTCGACGTCATGTCGAAGCGAATGAACTTGGCAGAGGCATGAGGCCTAAGCCAAGAGTAGAATATAGGATAAGTGTTGACTCGACGTCCTATCGAAGCCAATGAACTTGGCAGAAGCGTGAGGCCTGAGCCAAGGGCAGAATAGAGAATAGGCGTTGACTCGACATCATGTCAAAGTCAACGGGCCCTGTCCCGATAGAAGGTTTGGGGTGAGGGTAGACCAGATGGTAAACGGATGAGAGGCCCAGACCTAGGGCTAAATATTGATGTTAATCCGACGAAATGTTAGAGTCAATGAACCTTGCTCAGACGGAAAGTCTGAAATAAGGATAGAATGTGCAGATGAGGATGTCAACCCGACGTCATGTCGAAGTTGACCAACCTAGCAGAGATGTGAGGTCTAAGCCAGGATAGAATATGGATGTTGACCCGGGGAGATGATGGGATCAACAAACCTTGCCCAGACAGAAGGTCTGAGACAAAGCGAAGAGGTGTTTTTGTTAGTTTATTTGTTTGTATTGATTGAATTTGTTGAATTTGTTGAGTTCATCGAATTTGTTAAGTTTATTGGGTTTATTGGTTTTATTGAACTTGTTGGGTTTATTGAGTTTGTTGGTTTAGTTCGTTGAGTTTATCATGTTTGTTGAATTTGTTAAGTTCATTGAATTCATTGGTTGAGTTTATTAAGGTTTATTTGGTTTATTCGATTTCTTGATTCATTGAGTTTGTTGAGCTTATTGGGTTTGTTGAACCTTTTGTCAATTCCATTGAGTTTATTGGTTTTATCGAGTTTATTGAGTTCATTGATTTATTGGGTTGATTGATTTGTTCTATTTATTGAGTTTATTGAGTTCTGTTGTATCAATTGAGTTTATTGGGTTTATTGGGCTCGTTGGGTTTATTAGTTCCCCTGAGTTTATTTGGCTTGTTTGATTTATTGAATTAATTAAGTTTATCGTGGTTTATTTAGTTCACCGGATTGATTGATTTATTTTGGTGATTAATTTTATTCTATTTATTGGGTTTATTGAGTTTACTAAGTCTGTTGAATTTATCAATTTTGTTGAATTTGTTGAGTTTGTTGATTCATTAAGTTTATTTTAAATCATTATATTCATTTCTTCATTTTTTTATTTATTTCTTCTTTTGTTTTCTTTTTTTTGTTTTCTTTTTTTTGTTGTGCTATTTTTTTATGTTTGCTCTCCCTAGCATAGACTCGTTTGCGGTGCGGGACATTTTGTTCGGTGGGACTATTGGTGACTTTCATTGTTTATTACGCTGGTGGGACTAGGGATTAATGTCCAAGAGTCCAGCCAAGATGGGGTGCCTTGAGCTGGGAAGGAAGGGGTTCAAGGGCCCAGTTCCGTGAGGCTAGGGACAATTTTTGAGCTCGGCGAGGGCGGAGCGCCACGGGCCAAGAAAAAAGGTTTTATGAACCCTGCCCAGTGAGACAAAGGGTAATTTTGGGGGCTCGGTGAGGGCGGAGCACCTTGGGCCAAGGAAAAAGATTTTGTAGACCCAGCCCGATGGGACAAAAGGTAATTTTTGAGCTCGGCTAGGGCGGAGCGCCTCAGACCGAGGAAAAAAGGCTTTATAGACACAGCCCTGTGGGACTGACGGGCAAAGTTTTGAGCTCGGCAAGGGTAGAGTGCCTTTTAACAAGAAAAGGGAGATTTTATTGGGCCAACATTGGGCAAAGGGTCAGGACCGGGAACAGTGGGAGAGCCTCATGAGACAAATATGGCATTTCTTGGTGTATCTGAATCATTGTTGGCCGAATGCTAGAAAGCAACGAGAATGCATTGGCCGGGGGCATAAGTCCCAAATCAAGGGTAGAGGTTCAGTCCCGGTGGGACAAGTGGGAAGTACCCCCGTAGGATGAGGCGTCGGTACGGCCTATTCTTTTTGTTCCTCTCAACGGGCACGGACCCATATTTGAAACAGGAGGCCTAGTAGCCAATAAGGGCTCTTTAGCATTGGTGGGACCGTTGACTAACGTGGTCCCCTTGGGGATATTTGATGACAGCTATGCATCAGATCGACAGCTGTCTTCTTTTGTCATTGATTTCTTCAGGAGACGCTCTGAGTAGCTTCGGCTCGGGCTCCTGGCTCTTACGTCAAGTGTCATTCTCTTGACTAGTCGCAGGGTCTTCCTACTTCCACAGACCGCATAATCATTTTATTTTTTCCTTAGGCATTCACCATACAATGCTACTAGGGAGTCTTCTACCCATGGGACGGATGGGGAGGCCCTGTTGACCTCATAATTTTCTTTCTTCTTTTCTTTTGCATTCATTTTCATCATCATTTTTTTGTCTCTTTTTTTTTGGGTGCCTGCCCCCAGCACAGCCCATTTCCTTTCATTCATATGTTTCAATCTAGCGACGTCCCCTAACTAAATGATGTAAGCATACTGATAGACATGAACTTTCATGAAACACAGAGGGGGACGAGGAGTAGAGAACTGACCGTGATCGCCACCAAGACTAATACCTTAGGAAGACCGAGCTACAAGCCTTGGAAAGGAGAAGGATAGCGGCACTCGCAAGCGGGATGCTGAAAGGTGAAGGCGGTTGGTCGCACGTCCGCTACCGGATGAAGGCGGTTCGTCCCAGACCGCTACCATCACCCAAAAACGTGGGCTGTGGGTTCGATCCTCCCTCTCTCTCAGCCGGCCAAGAGAGAGGGGCCTCGTGCTGAATGTACTGTAAACCTGCAAGGAAGGATGAAGACACAAAGAAAACAAACCCAATTAGATCTACAAGTAGTGCAATATCTATCAAACTATAATAATTAAAACGCATAACAAGGGGGGAAAGTACCTGGGGGTTGGTGATTTTTAACCCCTGTGGGGCGTGACAAACAGTGGGAGGGATGTTTAAACATGCAACGAATGACTAGAACGTGATAGAACAACACGAGACAATGCAAGAATAGCGATGCAATGTGAAGAAAAGGAATGAATGAAGGAGGGTTTGAACACTAGGGTCTAGATACTCCCTGGACCGGAGAATGCTTAGAACGTGAACAGCATGGTCCCTTGGCAGAAGATCGCTCCCCGGACCGGCAGAGTTTCGACGTGAATCCCCAAAAGTCCCCCCTAAAGTGAGGAAGAAGCCAACCCTTATATATCGATCCCTTAGAAACCCTAGGTCGAGTTGGGGTGCCCCGGGGCGAATTCCAGAGTTTTCCAAAAGGATAAACTCATGAAAAATTGAAGAATAATCATCCAAGAGAGTCCACCACCCGTCCGGGGCCGTAACTCTCTCGAAGATAGAGTCCTAAGATACCCCCGGGGCGAAGAAAACGGAGCTTCGGACGGAACTGGGCTTGGGTGGCGAACGCGGTCTATCGCACGACCGCTACCAATAGAAACGGTCGGGTTAAAACTGCTACCATGCGCGAGGATAAGGTTTGACCGGGTCAGCCCCAAAGGAATGGGTCATAGGATAGAAGCGGTCCTCACCGGACCGCTACCAGGTGATAGCGATCTAGAGAGAACCGCTATCATCAGGATGCACGCCAAGGGAAAACTGACTCCAAACAAACCCCGTCCAGGGAGTAAGAAGCTTGGTAATGAATAGATATACTCAAAACACCATCAAGGAAATACCTCAAAGTAATGGATAACTCGGGACATTATCAAGGGGATAAGAAAAGGACTCAACTCGTAGGCATAAAACGGGTGTCAACAGATGCCCCTCCTTGTTGTCCGCTTTGCAAGGAGCGAGCGGAGGCGACATGGAGGCGAAGTGGAAAGGAGATGGAGCGAAGGTAACAGTGACGTGAAACGGAGATGATGTGGAGATGAAGCAGAGAGAACTGATAAGCGGGCAGCAAGGCAAAAGACACCCGTTATAACCAACAAGCGACAGGAATTCTCCCGGAAAACGCCGAACTAACCACCAGGACTGGATGACGCGGATGAGACATGTCCGGATAACTAAACTAACAGGAAAAAAAGGAAGCACGACCAGGCCCATCGGGGACACAATCCACAGACGATGAGGGGGTCGGAAAGGAACATAACGTAAAAAGTAGGAAAAGTATAACTGAGATAAAATCCAGACAGGAATCGCACTGGCCAACCAGACCAAGCGAAAAGATCAGAGAAATCATTCAAATTCAGAGTGGAATGAGAATCTCTTATCCAAGTGAATTGAAGTGCAATTAACCATTACAGAGGAGAAACCCTTGAACGGATCACGAGGCGTGAATGCTCAAAAGATGACATGATGCATGCTGGGCTAACATAAAGAAATCGTTAAAACAAATGCAAAGAAAACATAAAATAGCCAATACTCAAGGATAATATAGCTAGCCTGGGCATAACCAAGGTCAAGATACCATCTACAACCACGGCGTGCAGGATGGAACCATCCTCCCCTAGTTTTCCCAACCTAGCGGCCTATCCGGAGGTTAAACGCGTGAACCTAGATCATCCTTGTTTTTGTTGAAGGGGAACATCAGCTCCTGGAACACGCGGGAAACCAACTGGTCCTTGAGATAATACCATATAATACCATATAGTAATGTAATAAAGAGGAGAGATAGAAAGCCATACCTGACTTACCTGTCAAGCGGAACGACATTTTTTTTTGTCTTTTCACATATTTGAATTTTTATGGCTTTTTCAAGATGAGAAAATCACAAACAAATAAACATGAACAGAGTAGAACATAATGCCAAAGGCAAACAATATATAATGTAACGAACCAACTTCACCATAATGACGAAACAAACAAAGCATATGTGCGATCATGGAAGAACAAACATCACCGAAGAGAAGCCATATGACCAAGCAGAGACCAGGCAAGTGAATAAACAAGCATAAGGGCCTTATACACAGAAGGCGGTCTTCACAAAGCCGCTACCATATAGTAGCGGTCTTCGACAGACCGCGACTATGTAGCCGGATTTTTGAAAAATAACGGCCGCCCCTTCGGCGGCCCCTTCATTCCCTCCTTCTCTATTTCGCAAACACCGACCCCGAACCCCCCCGTTCTTCCCCATTCTCCTCCCAATCTCCCCTCTTTCTCTGCTCGGAAGGATGCCTAGGAAGCTCCTCACCCGCCGCTTCCTCCGGAGGATCATGGAGACGGACGTGGGCGCCACGTCCCCTACAGAGCCCTCGTCGGGAGATGAGCGGCCCCCATCGCCCGCTGGGGAAGAACCGACCGCCGCCGCCCCCGAAGTCACTGGGGCGCCGGACGAGACCGCCTCCGAGGAGTCCGACGGAGACGGTGAAGGGGAAAAGGGACCGGGAGCGCCGCCGTCCGAGGTAAGCCCGCGGCGCCAAACCCTTCCTTTCACCCTTTTGATTTTAATTTTTCTCGTTGCATGTGGTTAGAACGGGGTCGAGGAACCCAAGGTGATAGAGTGTAGGGCTAAAAAGTCCATACGGACGAAGCTTGAAACGGGGATGGCTCGGCCCGCCATGGCGAGAAGGTCGCGATCGACCAGTAGCCGCTACCAACAGTAGCGGTTCCAGAAGGACCGCGACCATCCCAGACCCCCGTTTGATTTCGAAATTTCAGTTTCTTCTTATCTAGAAATGCTTATGTGAATTATGTTGATCCTTAAATGATGAAATGCCTTTGCAGGGGAAGATCCGGACCAGGATCTCGTGGTTGCAAGTCAGAGCGGTGTACCTTGCCTTGCCTGAGTTTCAGAGGGACAGGCTGGCGGCGATGGGGTTTGCGGATTTCTTGAGCTTGGAGGTACTCCGGACTGACGCCGCGCTGCTGCTAGCACTACAGGACAGATGGGATCCGATCAGCAAGGCCTTCCTGTTCCCGTGGGGACACATGATCCCCACACTCGAGGACATGGCACAGATCACGGGACTTCGAGTGCACGGGGCACCCGTGAGCAGCTTCACCCACTCAGACTACCGGGAGCAGGCACAGCAGCTGCTAGGACTGGAGCTGGATAGACCGGGACGGCCGTGATCCCTACTACCGCGAGGCAGACTGCAGGACAGCCTGGGCTTGAGAGGCGCCGGGATCTCAGTCGGGGAGCTACCCGAGCAGCACCTGGAGAGACTGAGGGACCGAGCGAGGGCGAGAGTGTCTGTCGAGCCAGGAGCCGAGGCAGATAGGGTACTGAGGAGGTTCTTGGTGTTTCTGTTCGGGCGGCTGCTCTTTGCCACGAGAGGGGATGCGGTGAGCTGCCGATTGCTACCACTACTGGAGGACCTCGAGGGCGTGGGATCATACGCTTGGGGCGCGGCCGTGCTAGCTTTTCTGTTCGACTCCCTCGGCACTACTACCCGCCAGACGATGCTTGGCAGCTTCGCTCCATTCCTCCAGGTATGATCTCAATTTGAATGCCCTGAATTCGAATGCTTATGCTTATATGATTATCTGATTAATGCATGTGTGGAATGCAGGTGTGGGCCTACCTCTACTTGCCTCACCTCGGTAGAGGGCTAGAGGCTCATGCAGACCGTCTTCCTATCGCGAGGCGGTGGGTGGCTAGACGGGACACGAGATCGCTCAAACGCCAGGTGCGGGCGATCCAGGATGACATCGATTCTCTTCCCTATGCATCGGTGAGTTCTAAACTTTAAACTTAAGATGCAAATGTTAAAATGTATGCTGACCTTGACTCCTTCTACAGGTTCGTTGGACACCTTACCGAGACGAGGGATTCGAGGGCCAGCCTTGGGTGGAGGTGGAGCTGGCGTACTCAGGCCGAGATATCTGGCTACATTGCATGAACGTGGTGGAGCCACTCCGCTATCACTTGATCATGAGGACCCGGGGAGTGCACCAGCCGGACGTGGCATTCCCGACCCGGGAGAGCGCCGAGGAGGAGCGCGTGGGGCGACACTCACGCGGACTGGTTGGCTCGGTGGACTGGATTGCTCGAGCGGAGGAGCAGATCCGAGACTGGGCGCGCCATGGACGCGGGGTACGGGCCAGAGCTGACATGGACGAGGCCTACCTAAAGGCCTATGCACAACGCTACGGGGATCAGGTCTTTCGCGGCACTCGACGGCCGGTAAGAATCTCTGAACCTAGTGCCTTATCTATTATGCTGACATGCTGACATGTTAATGCTTCTGAATGCAGCTTGACCCTGAGGGACGCATTGCAGAGCTCCAGGGTTTGCTCCACTCGATTGTGCAGCAGCGGGGTGAGCTTCAGCGCTCCATAGATCTCCTGGTGAGCCTTTACTGCTTTCTAGACTTAGAAATGTGATTATGCTATAAGACTTATGAGATTGACTGACTTCAATGTGCAGCGTGCCGAGGGAGCCCAGCGCCATGGCTCAGATGCCCCTTCTTCCTCCACACAGACACCAGCAGACCGGGCCCAGAGGGATGCTGAGTTCGCCAGGGCGACTGCACGGGTTGAGGAGGTCGAGACCGCACTTGCCGAGAGGGTGAGTGATACAACCTTCTTTCAAAGATCTCTGTTAGAAACCGGATATTCACAAATGAACTGTATAATGCAGGCCAGAGAGCTGGAGGCAGCGATGCAGGAGATGGCCCGGCTATGGGAGGAGGCGACGGCAGCGGGCCGCTACCGCGAGGAGGCGGAGAAGTCCCGGCAGCAGGTCCACGACCTCAAGATCGAGCTACGGGCCCTGGAGCGGGCATTTCGTATGATGGGGCGAGGCCCTGAGCGGAGCGCGTCCCAGGGTGGCGCACACAGTGGTTCTGTCCGGGACTACTTCACGGGTTCCTCCGGCCGTCGGAGGAATGAGGACGAGGAGAGGCGCCGACGCCGAGGGGAGGGCAGCACAGCCATGGGTCCTCCGGAGAAGAGGCGAGAGGGCGGTGGTGAGAGTGAGGGACCTGGCGAGGGCCAGGCTTGATTATGCCTTGTTGTTTCTCTTTTGATTTTGTTTGCACCACACATGTACATGGAGAAATGACACATACATATATAATGCCATGAGTTTTGTTTTAAATGAATGTGAATGTTCGTTCTACCAATCTATAAATGCTTTACACAATCGACTCAAGAAGAAGAGAGAAAGTGGTGCGAGGACGAGACACGACTAAAAGGGGAAGTAGTATGCAGGCTCAGCCAAAAACAGTCGCGGTTCCAGTACAACCGCGACAAAAGATAGCGGTCGCGCGACCAACCGCATCCTGAAGAACGTAAGTATGCTCAACCAAGGCAGACGCAATGTTATATGACAGGGGGCACATGCACGACCAACATATTCGTGGGACAAAATAACTCATGCAGGATAAAGATGTGGCAAATACACTCCTCAATCGAAACTCAAGATCAACATGAAGCGGAACCGCCAGGTTCATGGTCGTGAGGTAAAGCCGTCTCGTGTAGATGTGATCAGAGGAAGCAAGAATTTGAGGAGGACATAAGCTTCAGAACAGATTGAGAAACATGAGTTGAATGAGAAAATAGGCCCAAAGATGTGGATAGGAGATGGAGCGAAAAGATATAGCGAGGAATGCCTGGGTACTTGCAACCTGCACACTTAGCAAACGGATTACGTATCTGTCCTTAAAATAAATGCAACTGCATGAAAGAGGCACATTTTTTTTTTGGATTTTCGTAATCTTTTTGATGATTTTTTTTTGATGACAATATTTGATTTTTTTGAAGTTTTGAAGTATTTGATTTCTTTGAAGTTTTGATAATATTTGATTTTTTTTGTTTTTGAAATTTTGTCATAGAAATCCGTAGCACCTAAAGGCGGGCTCAAACTGCTGGCGAGGGACCGTCGTTCCGACCCCTTTCACTAAAGGCTTCCCTTAAGCAGGGTGTGCATATGAGGGTGGCTTACCACAACCAACTGCTTTTAAAGAACGGTGCCCCTACTAAGGCCATACCCGGGATACAACCCAGCCTAAGAGGGAGGAGCAGAAGATAAATTGGAGACAAGCTTCGTGCAGGATGGGAGATATCAAGGCTCGAATTCCTTCAAGGGCACTACTCCTCAAAGAGTAGGTCTGTTGCGCCGGGGCTTGTGTCTTTGATTTTTAGACCCATCTTTATCAGGCACGCGTGCGACCGGGCTCATGACGTCCCGCGGGGAACTATACTGCCACTCTTGTCATGCCTTTCAGTCGTAACTTTGCATTGATTCATTTTTTCATTTTGGTAGCCCTTATCGGCCAGATATAGCGTGAAAGCTCATTTTTGAGGGTCAAGACTGCCCCTATTTGAGACCTCTCTCGTATTGAGGAGCGCCTAAGTTGGTCATCATATCCATCCATCTCTTGCCCCTGCACTTGGCCGAGCAGAGAAAAGAAAAGACCTTTGTGCATACCCAAAGTATGGCCAAAGCAGCAACGGTGCGCCTCAGAGGAATCGACTATGGCTCGCCGTGAAGTGTGTGAAAAACCCATGCCTAAAGGTCACCCTCAACAATCGGGGAATGAAGCTAGACTCCCAGCGCGGAGCTATCACCAGCCTAAGGATGCTGCAGAAGATAACTTTTTTTATTTGACACAAAGACTCCTAAAGCCACTCAATCATGTTAAGGAATTAATATTATAACCATGTGCAAAAACAATAGAAATAATGGAAATGAAAGCATGTTTCTTTGCGTAAAATAAAGATACCTTTGCAAATTCATGGCGTGGAAACCAGCATCCTGAAGCGATTTCGATCATCGAGCTTTAAGGAGCGCGAGTAGCTTTGTATTCCTTGCTTGCCAGGATAAAGGATGAAAGGAGAGCAAATGATTGGATTCCTCGACACAGAGGAGTGGCAGACATCACACTGGACGAAGAAGGGATAAAAAGGAAGAGAGACGAGGGCTAGAACTCTCTCGTTAAGGCATTGAGGCCCTGATAACAAGGAACCCGATACAGAATAAATAGGGATTAATTGAGATCAAGGTGGGCTAAAGCCTCGAGAACAGCAAGAAAAAGGGTGGTGACCCTGAAAGGGTGAGACAAAAAGAACAGAAAGACGTCGAAAAGATAACTGTGAAGACAAGAAAGAAGGATAATGATCATCCGACGTGGTCGGAGAAGAGGAATAGCGATCACCCGACAGAGGCGGGGAAGAGAATGTATGAACACCCGACAAGGTCGGGGAAAAGAAATGGAAACCACCCGACAAAATCGGGGAAGGATCAGAAAAATCACCCGACCAGGTCGGGGAATGAGCGCAAAGGATTCCTAACAAGGTCGGGGGAAAGAGACGAGCAGTGAAATCCGGACATGTCCGGGAAGAAAAACTAGAAGATGCCCCTGACTCAGGGGAAGAGGAAGACATAGGCCGAGGCCTAGAATGGTGAGGATAGGAAAAGATGGTGGAAATATGGTCAGGTGGTGGAAGGTACACCACCCATGGATAAGAACTGAGCAATAGAAAAGATGAATGGACGGAAGAAGGAGATGAGGCAGTGGACTCCTGAGTGCCCAACTGACGGCCCTTGAACTTATGTCGCCGCCTCTTCTTAGCCGCAATCTTCTTGAAACAACGCCGCCTGGCACGGGCTCGGCTTCCCGGGCTCCTCAATCTGTAATGTCTTCTCAAATAGCGGGCCCACATGGCAGATGGCTTGGCCCGGTCATGAATATGCAGTTTCATTGGGGCGGCTGCCCCTAGACCCCCAGTGCTAACAAGATGCAGACATTCTTTGGCAAACAACTTCTCAACTGAATGAATATCATGAAGCCACAGAGTTTTGTCTCTTGGCACTAGAACATAGAGGTTCAGCAACTCCACTCGGCAATCAGGCTCGAAGCATAACTCCCGTACTAGAAGAGCAGGACAAAGCTGAGAGAGATCAATACGCGGCGTTGACGTGGCCGGCATGCTAATAAATTGAGGGAGGTTGCACAGCTAGTGCAGAATGTCCTTGGAAAGTGCAGAAGATGCAGCCAATTGCCCCTCGAATAGGGAATCCATCAGGCTCCGGGCGGCCGTATGGGTTAACATAATCCCGGTAGAGAACCCCTCTCGGCCAGTGAACTGAACATCAATCGAGCGAAGAGAAATAACAACATCGATATTGAATCCCCCGGCGAGCGATGAGATTGCCATCAGCCTCGCTCGTGAAGAAACTGGCACTAGTGCGAGTGAACTCTTCTTTGCAACCATTTCTGAAAATGCAGGCTCATTATTCCGAAAATAGCCAGGGACCAGGACCCAGATTGGCATGCGGTAAGTGACAACTTGAGTCTTGAAATGCACAATCGAAACCTGGCTCGGCTCATTATCTCCCTGGGGACCAGACCCAAGGGGCACCAAAGGTAGCGTGTACCTGCTCTGCGAAGTGGGAAGTGGTAGAGGAAGGTTAGAAGGAGGGGGTTTGAAGGGCGCGGGTGGCGATGGTGCAAGTGATGGGGGAATAATGATGATGATGGGCATGGGTGGAGGTAAAGGCAAAAGTGGAGGTGTGGGTTTGGGCTCGGCCTGCTCGGGCTCAGAGGATGATGGCGAAAGGGGGAGTGAAGGAAGTGGTGGCGGCGGTGGCAAAGGTGATGAGGGTGGCAAAGGGAGTGATGTGGTTGATGAAGACCGTGAAGGTGAAGGGGATGGAGGTGAAGGTAAGGGTGGGGAAGAAAGAGGAGAGGAAGGTAGTGGCATAGTGGGGGAAGAGGCAGGTGGTGGCGCTCTTCGACGTATCTTCACGACTCGTCGAGAGGCGTTGGGGATAGGTGTGGTGGTGGAAACGGAGGGTGAAAGAGAGGTTGCCCAAGCGGAGGCTGGGGTAAGTAAAGGTTGTGGAGGAGATGGGATGGAGGAAGAAGTAGGTAACGGAGCAGGTATCTTATTAACTAAAGAAACACCAGGGTGCCCCTGGTCTTGAAGTGGGGACGGTTGCCTAGGCGGCACGGCTTGCTGCTGCTGCTACTTGCTGCTGAGATCCAAAATAACTTGGCGTATGACAGTCCAATCAATCATCCTCTTGTCTTCCAAGCTGTAAATAACCTCCCGGAACTCGGGACAGTCCTCAATCAAATGCCCCTGCTGACGGTGGAATTCACAGAACTGGAGCAAATTCCCGACTGTGGGCTGGCAAGGCACGACCGGAGGGAGCTGCAACGCATGGGTGGCCATCAAAGCCCTGAAAATGTTTGTGACAGATTCTGGCAACGGCGGAGAAGGAGCCCGCTTCAGGTACGGTGGGTGTCGAGGGATATGGGAAGGTGATAGAGAAGGTTGCGGGGGTGGAAGCGGAGGTTGCATAGGTAATGGCGCATGGCTAAGGGAGGGATTCAGTGAAGGCATATACGGAGCAGAAGGAGGGGGTATACAAACGGCATCCACCTGCTCGGGATGTGGTGTTTCCTTGACCGGAGGTGGGGGTTCATGCGGGTATGAGGAGGCGCAAGGCTGACTTGTGGAGGGTCGGTAAATGGAGGGGTAGGGATATGTGGAGACACACGGGTGCGAGGGAGTCGCAAGCCGATTCATGAAAGGATATGCAGTAGAGGGCTGACTTACTGAGGGTGATGGATAGGAAGCGGGCGCGGAAGGTGGAGGGAATTCGGGGTCAAGGGAACTTGGGAGTTGTTGGCTAATAAAGCGGGCTCGGCTGTAAAGCTGCTGCCAGGTGGTGATATCATTCAGGGCTAAGATGCATCTGAGCTTGGGCGTTACATTAGAAATGACCATCTTGATCTGCTCGCCCTCCGGAATATGCCCCGGGACTTGCGCGGCTAGGCGACGCCAGCGGTCGGCAAACGTGGAGAATTCCTCGTCGGGCGTCATCTTCTCTTGGGCCAAATCAACCAAAGAATGTCTGGGCCCAACCTGATCCTGATACTGCTGAATGAATCTTGCTTGAACGGCTTGAAAATTCACCATCTGCTCTTGCGGTAACGTGAATAACCAATCCTTGGCCGGACCCTCTAAAGATAGGCCAAACAAATAGGCCATCAAGCGTTGATCATACTGGAACTGGGCCGACTCATATAAGAACTCCTTCAAATGCACGTAGGGGTCACCGACTCCACCATAGCGATGATAAGCCGGAATCTGTGAACGTGGTGGAAGCTGAAGACCTTGAAATGCAAATGGAATATCCAAAGAAGTTTGAGGATTGATTCGGCGTTGCAATTCATCAAGCTGGCGTTGGGCCTGAGCGAACATCTCCTCGGTAGGAAGAGTCTGAGAAGGGTATGGGCCAGCCTGAGCAGGAGATGATGAATTTAGACCAGGACAATATTGATGGGCCGGATAAGGTGATCCGGCCTGAGAATAAGGCAAGCCCGCTCCGGGCATGGAGGAATACATGGGCCTGGAAGGATTATGAAGGTGGGGATGAGAACCGATTGGGCCAACAGCAGCACGGGCGGGGCAAGAATGCCCGTTAGAAGAATAGGGTCCAACGGGGGAATAAGGAGATGGGCCCGCATGGGAAGAGGAGTCCACACGGGGGTAAAAGGGTGGAGAAGTATAGGAATAAGGCATGGGGGAGAAATGCTCCATGGAGATGGAGACTTTATACAGTGAATTTCAAATAAATACAAGGAGGGACATGGGCCTAGGACGGATGCGACTAGATGGAGACAGACCGGGGTGAACTAGACCAGATGGACCTAATCTACCAAAATAATGCAAATGATAATACCGCAACATACAAAGGAGGGGAGAGATGAGAAAAGAATTAGCCAATTATCCAATCAAGTTTCAGATGATGCGCGAGAATTTTTATAAGTTCCCTTTTAGGACCTTAGCGGATTAATAAAAATGTGAATTCACTCAACACAAGGTACCTAAACTGGGTGAGAATGGAGAACTGACAGACTCTAAAGGACTCTCTCTCTCATGAATGCAGACCCTAGACTGGGGATGACAACGGTACAATCTGCCCGGCGTCCGTGTGGGAATCCACGGCTCACGGGGGCTTACGGAGGCCCTCAGCAAGGTCCCTAGTCGGCTCCAAGGAATATGGAGACGAGAGGAAACCCTACCTCGGTAGGAATGCAACTACTATGGAAACAGATGGATGCCCCTATGCGCACCGGAGTGCATGCAAATTCTGACCTAAAAGACTAGTAATCAAGATGAAAACAATAACATAAACAGTTACTTCAACAGAAAGGGGAACAAACAGCACTCAGGGCCCTTAATGGAGTGAAACAATGGGCTGCAGAGAAGGACCTCGGGGGCGTATCTGGGCGAACAGTAGCGGTCCTGTGATGACCGCTAACACCTGTAAGCGGTCGGCGTTGGACCGCGTTATGTCAGGAAGCAGAAAGTGGCCAAACAGGAGCAGAAACCCCGGAGGGAGGCCCGAGCAGTAAACCATATGTCAGAGGAAATAACCATAACAATAATGAGGACAACGTGCAGATGCATGGACATCATAAAATAACACTCCAGAACGTAACACATAATGATCTATGGCAGAAGGTTTTGGAGTGCGCACCTGAGTAACCTGTCGCGGTCCTCTGATGACCGCTACAACACGTAAGCGGCTGTCAGCAGACCGCTTCTACGCCAGAGCACAGAAAACACCCAGAACAGGAACGGGAAACCCCACAGAGGTTCTCAACAACGGCAAGAAATAGTAAAAAGCAGGTGATACAGTACACATCACGATTGGCAGTGTTGTCCCACCGTGATCGCCAAAAAAAAGGGGTGTAGATATATATATGTTTCAATCTAGCGACGTCCCCTAACTAAATGATGTAAGCATACTGATAGACATGAACTTTCATGAAACACAGAGGGGGACGAGGAGTAGAGAACTGACCGTGATCGCCACCAAGACTAATACCTCAGGAAGACCGAGCTACAAGCCTTGGAAAGGAGAAGGATAGCGGCACTCGCAAGCGGGATGCTGAAAGGTGAAGGCGGTTGGTCGCACGTTCGCTACCGGATGAAGGCGGTTCGTCCCAGACCGCTACCATCACCCAAAAATGTGGGCTGTGGGTTCGATCCTCCCTTTCTCTCAGTCGGCCAAGAGAGAGGGGCCTCGTGCTGAATGTACTATAAACCTGCAAGGAAGGATGAAGACACAAAGAAAACAAACCCAATTAGATCTACAAGTATTGCAATATCTATCAAACTATAATAATTAAAACGCATAACAAGGGGGGGCAAGTACCTGGGGGTTGGTGATTTTTAACCCCTGTGGGGCGTGACAAACAGTGGGAGGGATGTTTAAACATGCCACGAATGACTAGAACGTGATAGAACAACACGAGACAATGCAAGAATAGCGATGCAATGTGAAGAAAAGGAATGAACGAAGGAGGGTTTGAACACTAGGGTCTAGATACTCCCTGGACCGGAGAATGCTTAGAACGTGAACATCATGGTCCCTTGGCAGAAGATCGCTCCCCGGACCGGCAGAGTTTCGGCGTGAATCCCCAAAAGTCCCCCCTAAAGTGAGGAAGAAGCCAACCCTTATATATCGATCCCTTAGAAACCCTAGGTCGAGTTGGGGTGCCCCGGGGCGAATTCCAGAGTTTTCCAAAAGGATAAAGTCATGAAAAATCGAAGAATAATCATCCAAGAGAGTCCACCACCCGTCCGGGGCCATAACTCTCTCGAAGATAGAGTCCTAAGATACCCCCGGGGCGAAGAAAACGGAGCTTCGGACGGAACTGGGCCTGGGTGGCGAACGCGGTCTATCGCACGACCGCTACCAATAGAAACGGTCGGGTTAAAACCGCTACCATGCGTGAGGATAAGGTTTGACCGGGTCAGCCCCAAAGGAATGGGTCATAGGATAGAAGCGGTCCTCACCGGACCGCTACCAGGTGATAGCGGTCTAGAGAGAACCGCTATCATCAGGATGCATGCCAAGGGAAAACTGACTCCAAACAAACCCCGTCCAGGGAGTAAGAAGCTTGGTAATGAATAGATATACTCAAAACACCATCAAGGAAATACCTCAAAGTAATGGATAACTCGGGACATTATCAAGGGGATAAGAAAAGGACTCAACTCGTAGGCATAAAACGGGTGTCAACACTATCTCGGGGAAAGCATAGAGCTTTTTTTCTTTATTCTGTCGGAGAGGCCTTTCTCGACATTCAGCAGGTTCATTTGGGGGAGGATTGTGCACCCAATTGTGTCTTTTCGCCCAAAGGCTAACAGCGTGGACCACTTTCAGTATCGACCGCTTATTAACCTGCCTGGCTTGATGACTTGGGTCGGCAGGAAGTGAGGGATATCTCTCGAAGAAGTCTTCCACTTTCGTGGCAACATCAATTAATCAGTCAAAAGATCAGATTTCTATTCCAATTATCTTTTGCAAGATCTCTTTCTTTAGATTTTGTTTACATGTCTGTATTGCATCTTCTGGATGCATAGGGCAGCAGCACTTCATGCTGAGATCCCTCCATCTCTTGATATATTCCGCAGCAGGCTCATCATCTTTTTGTTTGGTCGCCAATAGTTCGGCCATGGTCACCTCTGCCTCGACAACATGAAATCTCTCATTGAATTTGCGCTGCATATCTGACGAGTCTTTAATAAATCTGGCCGGCAGGGTGGAATACCATTCAAAGGCGGGTCCTGTCAGAGAAGACCCGAAGAACTTCAGTAGGCACGACTCGTCTGCCGCCAAGTCACCCATGACTGACATATAGTGTGCCATGTGTTCTGTCGGGGAGCCCTGCCCGTTAAATTTGTTAAATTTTGGTGGTTTGTTAATGCCAAGTGGCAGTCTCTTGGCTGCATGATAGACTGGATATGGCACCTCATATATGTCAAAGGGGGCATGATCTTTACTACCCCTCTTTGCCAGCCTTGCTTCGATCAATTGCTCCACCATCAGCTCACTCACCATAACTGGCTCTGCTGGTTGAGGGCAGAGGTGGGCGGGCTGCATCAATTGTGAGGCCAGAGCCGCAACTTGAGGTGGCCGAGGCTCTGATAGGGGATCCTGCTGCTGCATTTGAGGAGGCATTGGCCGTGCCGGCTGAAGCCAGGGGGAACAATGCTGGGGAGTAGCCCAGTTCTGATCAGCAGTTTGTAAAATAGCCAGTGAAGGAGCACCCGCGGGGTTGGAACCTTTCCGTGATGGCTCGCGTGCCCCCGGTTGCTCTGGTGCCATAGCATGCTCAGTCTTTTCATTTAATTGTTTCTTCAGCAGTTCTACCTCCTACTGCTACCTTTGCAACGTCATCAAGATGGCGGGGTCCATAGTTGCTTCATTACTGGTGCCTTTGAGTGTGCTACTGGAGGCACACTTGAATAGAAGAGACGGGACCACTCCTTCTTGTTTAGATGCCACTATCCTGGCAATGATAGTTGTGATGTCTTCATCAGCAATCTTCTTGCTCTTAGAGGCTCGCAGTAGCTCAGTGGCGACTTTGCCCTGTCCTGTCATTGGACCTTTTCCTCCAGCGATCTCAGCCGACTCCTCTTGTTCATTTGGCATGGTACTATGCCCACTCATCACCCCTGTCATATTGCAGGTAAGGATTTGCATTCTTCTATTGTACTTTCCGACTCCCCTTCGAGCATGATGGCAGAAAGTTGGCTCTTCATCTATAGAAGCTATTTTCATCTTTTCGTTTTGTGGAGGCCTTTCAAAGCTCCTAGCCCCAGCTTTCTTCTTCTTTTCATTCGCCCCCACGGGTGACATTTTATCTTTTTCTTCTTTTTTGGCCTTGACGACATGAAGCGACCTTTGCCGGCCCACAACGGGACTCCCAAAGCTATGGAAATACTCCCAGACCATCCTTATTGTGTCTTCTTGGCTGCACTTTGTAGAGATGGCAGAAGGAAGTGTTTGGATTCGGGCCGATGGCATGCATGAAAGCTGTGCTAGTTTGACCACTTGATTGAGACTCTTGAATATTTGAAAATGTCGGCCTGCCTTGCACATGCCCTGACAGTGGATGGAAGAATCATAGCTATGGCTTCCTCCCCCTGCATAATTTTGTTGCCCCCTCTCTTAGGGACATCAGTAAAATTGTTGAAGTTCTGCAAGGCTGGTGCAGTGTCTCGGGTCTTCTTGGGAACCCACATTTGCTTAAACTTTGGCAAGTTCGGGGTTTGCCTCCCTTGCTTGTCATCATCAAAATTCACCGTCTGGCTTGCCAGCACTTGGAAGGTGTTATGGGTGGGGACGGTTGGTTTGACCCGGTCTGGCAAAACTTTGGCATTGCGGCCATTGAAACAGACTCGGACGCCTCCGATTAACATAGATTTCCCAGTCGCTGACAATCGACCTCGGGGAGCAGCAACAATTCTTGCTCTGGAGCTCTTCTTGTTTCCCCCCGCAGGCTTCTTCTTGTGTGCCCCAGTTGGGCGAGTAATGTGGTGAACATGGCAGCTCACAATTATTGGACTCTTCAGTAAAGTTTTGTTAATTCGGCCCTCACTTTGGCGGGCCACAGCTTCATCATTCTTCAGCTTCGCAGGTTCCGAGCCCTCCACATGCAGAAGGCTCACAAATGCAACTCCCAAGAAGTTGGGGAAGCCAACAACCGGGGGGAAGTTGTCAAAGATAGTTGGTACGGCAAGGTAGCCGTATGCAGCATGGTCGGCCATGATTGCGTGGCCGAAGGCAAGTCCAGACTGTCCGCTTGTCATCTCTCCAACCTGCAAAGGGGAGAAACAAGATAAACTAGTAGTTGATTTCTAAAATATTTGAGTGGGGGCTGCATGGTCCCTCTATTTCGGTGAAAAGATGAAGGGAGGTGATATCCCACTGGGCGTGCCACTTTGGTGATATCGATTTTATTTATTTAACAATTGATTAAAATAATGCGTAGGCGTGCCAGTCACGTATGAGACAAATTTATTAGGTGCTCGATCTAACTTGGTCAGTCGATTGTGAGGTTCGTGTCGGAACTCAAAACCCGCCGTACCGTAAAGGCTACGACATTAATTACACCCCTCCGGAAGAGGGACAATCCTTGATTAATCGCCAAAATAGAAAGATCATGGGGCCCATAGAGTATATGAAAGATGTGGTTGCATGGAAGCACGCAATATGGTAGTGTTTATTTATTAAGTCGACTTCCGATACAAAGCGAAGGACTTAGGTCCGAAGGCCATCATCACGCATAGTAAAAGCATCCGGTCGGGGATAACTTGACTTTTCGCTAACCACCATTTGATATACCGGAGAACCGAACCATGCAAGCATATAGGGTAGAAGTATTTAATTTTATTGCTCATTGTTTATTTGATCATTTATTAATGATTTTCAGGAGGGGTTTCGGCAACGCCTCTCTTGTTTCAAGAGTTATCGGGGCCTTTTCTTTTTTAGGAGGTGGGCCTGGTGTGACCATGTTCGAGCAGACTCATGTATTGTCGGGGCAATGTATGCCGGGATACGGCAAATTTGCTGTTCAAGAACTGAAAGAATGCGGTCAAAACCCGATCGAAACGAATTGAAGACAACGGATTATTGGCCCGGAGCGAAGCTATGCCATGACCATAATGAGATGAATCCCGAGGTTTAGGCACGACTTATCGGGCGTCATTAATATTCCCCATACTCGAGTCTAGAGGAGGTGAGAGTCCCGGAGCGGGTATGATCATGATCATTATCCTTTATTCATTCTTGTTATCATTTTAGATGCATGAATGCATTTTATTATTATTATTCTTTGTTCTTATTTTATTTAGTTAACATCCCATTCCATTATTTATTTGTTTATTATTATTATTATTATTTAACATTACATGCATATGTTTTATTTTATTTATTTGGGCATTGTTTGGTTATCATTCACTTAGCATTTCTTTATTTCACCATTTTTTATTTTCCTTGTTCACTTATTCTTATTTATATGTGTACATATTTCTTGTTGTCATTTATTTGATTATTATTTGGTTAGCATGCCCCTTTTTTATTATTTTATTTATTTATTTTAAGTATATTTATTTATTATTATTTTTTTATTTTCTCAATTTTGAATGAGTATGTTTTATTTGTTTCATTGTTATTTTCTTTTTTTTATTTTATATACACATATGCATGGGGATGGAGAGGGAACGTGAGAAAGCATTTGGCTCACGTGCTTTGTTATGTGAAGTTGCGCTTTGATATTGATTTCATTCTTTTTTTTTATGTACATGATGGGCACGGTGGTGTTAACGTGGGTTAATGGTGTGTGAATCACGTGAAAGGAGAACGTAGTGGCGTCGACGCGGGCGTGATACATGAGTGGGGATGGCGGGCATGTTGCGGAAATAGCGTTGATGCATATTCGTTAACGGGCACACGTATTACGTGGATACCATGCGTTACGCGGGTGAAATGCATGCACGGTGCTGTGACGTGCACGAGTCGGTGCGGGCAATGGAAGGAGGACGAAGGAATGCATCAAGGCCATGGCAATGAGGGTTGGTGCAACGGGCGAATGCGTAGTTGCAGTAATGGGAGGTTGGTGCAAGGTGTGTTACGTGAATGCATGACGTTTGTTGTTGTATTTTATTATGTGTATTTTTTCTTTATGCCATGCGACAGGAAATGGCGCCACCGACATACGTTCGGGTGGTGAGTCGGTGGAACACTTTTATGTTTTTAGGTTGTGTTTTTATTTTGTTTGTTTATTATTATTATTATTATTTATTTTATTTTATTATTATTACTGTTATTATTATTATTATTTTTATTCAATCCAAAGGTCCCACAAAAATTGGGTAGCATCTCCCCTAGACCCGAAGTGTTCGGGAGCAATGGGACATATACATGGGGGAGGCCGGTGTAAGTCCATAAATCAACTGAGAAGCCTAATGGGCCTATCTCAGAACCCGAGATCAACACTTACTGAATCCTGAGGGCTAGCCTACTAAGGACTCGTGATGATCCGGAGAAACTGCGGAGGGTCAGAATGTAGCCAAGTGAATGGCATTTCATGTCTCACCTTGTGCAAAGAGGCTTCCAGGGGGACATGCCATGGTTTGGCAGACCTCCGAGAACCCAGAGTGATCCAAAACCATCAAACGAAATGAAATCAGTGCACACCGGATGGGTTTATGCAAACAGTGGTTGGGATGGAGACCGAAATTTATATAATGAATTGGGGGAGGGGTTCTATTGGTGAGTGTCGCCCAGTTGGGCATTTCAGCAAACAATTTATCATCCATAGTGCAAAGTGGAAGGAGAGAGTAGAATGCATTAAACTCAAAGAATTTCGCACTGGCCCTGGACCCCAACAACCCATGGGCGCGGGTGATGAAGGCCATATGTCCATTTCCACGGGAAATCAAATATGCTGAATGCGAAGGATGCATACATCAAGATATAGAAATCATGTGCATCAGAGGCACAAGCTCTGTCTAGTCCAAAAATCGCAATCGAGATCCATCCGGTGCACTGGGGAGGGGATTTGCATGCCCAGTACATCCCACAACATAAAGGGAGGACTGAGACAGCCGAAGAACGGAATACAAATTCTGGGGAGTGAGATTTAAAAGGAAGGATTGCAAAAACACATTCATCTACAACTGGACAACGAAGAAGCATTCACCCATTATTGAACACAGTAGGACATATTGGATGGAAAGAAAATTTCATTCATTCCCTTGAACAGATGAAGAACCCAATACATCATGCTGCGATCTAGAGATCCTGACAGCAATTACTATAAACCAGAAAAGAAAATGGCCGCATATATAATTTAAAAAAAGGAAGGAGGGAAGGGGATCGAACTGACAGATTCAGAAAGAAAATAAAACAAAGAAAAGGGGGAGGGAGGGGCATTGACCCCGTTCCCTCCCCAGGACACACCTTCACTCTCTCCCCTTTCTTCTCCGCAGTGGACACGCAGGGGGAAACTGGGGGTTCTTCGCCAGGACTCCTCTTCCGCGACGCTGGACGTAAAGGGGGTTTTATAGGCCAGAACAGGGCATCATTGCTTCGACGGGATGGGTGGCCTCACGTCGACTCGCCGGCCCGCCAAGTTGGGAAGGAGGCGCATCGATTAAGAAGTGCTCCGCTTCACCCGATGGAGAAGGTGGCACCGATTCAATGTTGCACTGATTCACTTTTGTAAAAGTGCCCCACCGATTCACCTCTTTCCTTTTGCCAATACACTTCTTAATAAAATATGCCACCAGCTCACTTTGCATAAAGGTGCCAGAGGGGTGCCACCGAATTGATCGCGAGAAGAAAAAAAGCCATCTACTCAGATTGCATATGCAAGGCTCCACCGATTCACTTTAAAGGATGCCACCATTCCATTTCAAAAAGTGCCACCGACTCACCTCAAAATGTGTCACCGAATCATCATCTTTTGCCAATTCACTTTTCATCATTTTTTTATTTAAATAAAGTGTGCCACCGACTTATCCCCATGGCATTTTCGTAGTTTTTGTCATTTCACCCCGAAACTGGCCCAACTGGAAGCCTGGCGTCCGGTACAACTTCGGGTTTGATGTAGTGGCCTCAGAGTATAGATTTCATCATTTTCGGGCCCCGATTTGCAGTTTCCAGTGATTCCGGCATGTGCTGAACCCGTTCCGATTTTCTCAGGTTTTGTCCTGATTCGACCGTCGACACAGTGGTTTGTGTGACCAACTCAACTTCACAAATATGTGGTATATGCTCACTGAGTGGACTATCCTTGGAAGTATTTTCATTCTGACTGGGCGTCCTTTCGGCCACTCACAGACCTTTCCGGTGCGATGTGTACCCGAATCGGGTAACCCGGGTTTTCTCCTGATTTGGTGTTCGGCACATTGAATCGTGTCGCCAACTCCACACTGTGGACACGTGGGGTGTCTTCATTAGGAGGGCCATCCCTCAAAGCATTTCTACCCTGATCAGATTACTTTCTGGCCACTTACGGATCGTTCCAGCATTCCGCATGTGCTGAGCGGATTTTCCAGGTTTTTCGCTGTTATCACCTTTGGCACTTCAAATCATGCCCTCAGGCCTGCTTCACGCCTGTAGGAAGCGTCTTCATTGACTGGGCATCCGCTCCAGATGTTCTCACCCCCATGGGATAATTCTTCGGCCACTTACGGACCACTTCGACATTCCGCGTGTCTTGATCAGATCACTCGGGTTTTCCGCTGATTGAGCCTTTGGCTTCCCATTTTGGGGTGTAGGGGCACTCGGCCAGCGTTTTTGACCTGCGAAAGCAAAGGTCAAGAAAAATTAGAAATATTTTCAGTGTCAACACCATCCCAAGTGAAGGTAGCTGATGCCAACTTGGGCCCTTTTAGCAATTTGAAGAAGGGCAGGCTTCGTTCCGCAGCTCGGGACAGGAAACGGTTGAGTGCAGCAATTCTTCATGTTAGGCGCTGAACATCCTTGACGCAGGCGGGCGGCCGCATGTCCAGGATGGCCTGGATCTTGTCGGGGTTGGCCTCGATCCCTCGCTGAGTCACCAGGAGCCCCAGAAACTTTCCGGATCGAACTCTGAAGGTGCACTTGGTCGGATTAAGCTTCATCTTGTACCTCTGGAGGGTGTTGAAGGTCTCGGCCAGATCGGTGAAATGGTCCTCGGCCTTGGGTGTCTTGACGAGCATGTCGTCAACATAGGCCTCGATGTTCCGCCCGATCTAGTATTCAAAGATCTAGTTGACCAACCTCTGATATGTGGCTTCGGCGTTCTTCAGCCCCAAGGGCATTCAGGTGTAGCAGTATACGCCGAAGTCGGTGATGAAGGCAGTCTTCTCGGTATCGTCGAGGTTCATTCGAATCTGATGGTACCCGGAATAAGCATCTAGAAAATTGATGAGCTCATTACCCGAGGTTGAATCGACCAGTTGGTCGATGCTCGGTAATAGATAGCAGTCCTTCGGAGTAGCTTTATTGAGGTCGGTGAAGTCCACGCACATCCGCCATTTGCCCGAAGCTTTTGGTACCAGGACGACATTGGCGAGCCACGTCGGGTAAAGGACCGGGCGAAACAGCGCGATTTTCTTCCCCTTATTAATATGCTCTTTAATGACTGCCTATTTTTCTGGGGCATGCTTCCTTCTTCGTTGTTGGACTGGTTTCACCGATGGGTCGAGGTTGAGCTCGTGTACCACTATCTCCCCAGGAATTCCGGGAAGATCATCATGAGACCATGCAAAGACTTGAATATACTCAGAAAGGAAGTCTTTATATTGCTGTTGAACATCGGGCGATAGATCTGCCCCAATTTTCACCTCGAGAGTTAGGTCATCTTTGAGGAAGATTGACAGCAGCTCCCCACCGGGTTTGCCTGCCGTAGCTTTGTCCTCGATTACCCTGAACTATTTATTTTTTTCTTTAGGCCCCACGGTTACGACCGAGATCACATAGCACCTTCTAGCTATTGCCTGGTTATCTCGGACTTCCCCAGTACCATCTTTGGTGGGAAACTTCATTTTCTGATGATAGGTGGAGGGCACTGCCTTTATCCGGTCGATAATACCTCGGCCGAAGATGGCATTATCGGCTGACATCCCCTTAATCACCACAAAGTTTGCCATGAATGTGACGGTTTTGGGAGGGGTACCGAGGGTGATAGGCAGGCTTAGGGCTCCCTCGAGAAACGTTGCCTGGCCATTGAACCCTGTGGGGATGAGAAAATCTCTCATTTGATTTATTTATTTTGTTTATTTTATTTGTTCATTTTATTAATGCGGGACGTGCCAGTCACTTTCATGATGAGTTTTATTGTGCACTCGTCTGACTAATTAGACAGTTGTGGGTGATCGTGTCAGGACCTGAAGTCCACCATACCATAAAGGCTATGCCGTTAATTACATCCTTCTGAAAGAAGGAAAACCCTTGATTAATCGTCAAAGTAGAAGGGCCCTCGGGGCCGAAGAAAATGTATAAAAGTAATGTTCGCCCGTAAATCAAAATGTAGCACATGCAAGCAAGCAATGTGGTACGTAGGGTTTATTAGATCGGTTCTCGGTACGTGGCGGAGAACTTAGGTCGGGAGACCGCCTCACGCATAGTGGTAGTTTCCAGCCGAGCCTAACCCAACTTTCGACTAGTCACCACTGATATACCAGAGAGCCGGGTAGAAGCGGGTGCCCATGCACGGGTTCACACCAATGATCAAGAAGCATGTAGCAGTTTTATTCTTTTTATTCGGGGATTAAGAGGTAGAAATCGACTTTGACATCGCTCTAGTTATTCATTACTTTGTTCGAACGTTCATTCGCATGCATTTTCGATGAAAACAAATTCAAAGAATATTTTGGCAGCATCTTTCCCGTCCCGAAGGGTATCGGGGCATGATAGGAGGTTCGTCCGTGAATAGTCGAGACGAACTCCAAAGAGGTGGTCATGCCCAGACGGCAATCCTACACTATGCGATGAATGGGGAACCAGAGGGCTAGCCCTCTGAATGATCCCTATCACTCGCAGGGTTGTTGATCGATGTTTGCCATTTATTTGTTGAACCGCCTTCATGCTTGCAGCACATGCATACAGGCTTATGAAAATCGAGCATGGCCATACTTCGAAGGGTTCAAATGTTATCGGGACAATGTGTGCCAAGAGGTGGCATTTATTGATTCATTATCCTCTTTATGGGATGCTGGGTCCTCATGATTCGGTACAAGTAACCGTGAGGTTGCCATCGCCATAAGAGGTGAAAACCGGGCAGGGAAACCAAATGCACGGTATGGAATTAAATCATCAACTTCTAATGGAATTTCGACAGCACCTCCCCCTGTCCCAGAATATATCGGGGGAGAGGTATAGGAGACCCGTCCACGGAGTGCCGAGATGGGTTCCGAAATAGATGGACATATCAAAGATGATAGCCCGGGTGGGTTTTGCTGATTATTCTTGACCCATTAGTGCCACTGGATGTACATAAGTGTTCCCAGGGGAGTTAGCACGACCGCAGGCCGAAGGACATAAAAGGTTAGGGGCACTATTTGCCTTAGGGACAACTAAAGTTTATTTTCCCATTGATGTCATTGGAGCTTACACTATGATATCTTTCGAGGCCCCGTGACTTAATGGGTTGATTGGAATATCGGGAAAGGCACGACATGACATACCCTCCTGATTTAATTTCGACAGCATCTCCCCTTATCTCTGGATATGCTAGGATATGTATAGGATACCGGTCCACAGAGAGCCGAGACGAGGTCCGTAATACATGGGCATACCAAAGCCCGAAGGTCGAGAGGGTCGAAGGGAACTGCGGGACACTGTTTGCCATGAAGGTAGTTTATTCACTTCCCCCCTTTAATGAAGCCATCGAAGAACACGCCATAAGAGTTGGCGGACCTCCGTGGCCTACAAGGGGTAATTTTAGGAGGCGAGACTCGGTACGATAGACTAGCCTCTTGAATGAATTTTGGCACCATCTCCCCTTATTCCGGGATATGCCAAAGGACATATAGGATATCCGTCCACGGAGTGCCGAGACGGAGTCCATGAGATGCGGGCATACAGAGGCCCGGGAGCTGACTGCGGAACACCATCCATCATTGAGGCAATTTATTTGTTTCCCCTTATACAAAGTCAGTGGAGAACACATTACAGTAAGTAGTGGATCCCCTTGACTTGACAGGGTAATTCGGAGACGTGTTTACACTATAGGAATATTAATCCCATTGATGTAGCCCTGTGTACCATGCTTAGCTCTGCTTCAAACTATCAGGGGCTCATGGGGGAGAACAGGATAGCCAATGGGAGGGTTAAAGATTGAACATAATTAGTGTGAAGGGGTTTAAATGGCGGCTAGCTGTTTAATACAGCGACATAGTTGATCCGGCGACCAGAGATGGGATACAGTGGCGGGGAATTGATATGGTAGCGGGGGCTGACATTTGGCGGCCAGGGAGGCGTGGAGCGTGAGAGGGGTCCGGCGGCCAGAAGAAATGGGATGTGAGAAGGGGCGGCGGCCAGCCAGGGTCAGTCGGTAGCTAACACTATAGGTACAGTGCTTGGCCGCCGTATCAAAGGGGTTATGCACTGGTGGGAGTCAGAGAGGGGAAAATCTCAGGGATTCATGATCTATAAAAGGATCTGACTACTCCAGGGAGTGTGGTGTGCAGGTTCTAGGTGGGCCAGAGAGTTTTAGGAAGCAGACATATGAACCTTATTAGACATTAGCCTATTGATATAGCGGCTGGCTACTGCGGAGTTGCAGACTAAGCAGTAACAGAAGGGCAAACTGAGAACTATTCCTCGTTCATCAAGGAGAGACCAGAGGCCATGTGATTGCTTCACAGATCCCTGGCATCCCTGTGAGGGGCTAATAACCTATTGAAAGCCCTTTTACAGGCTCCAACGGGGGCGGGGAAACCGTCAAAAGCCACAACGCCCCTCCCATGAAAGACTCTTGCCGGAGATGAGGACAGAGCCCATATATATACCTACTCCCAGAACACAAGAGGCCACATCTGAGCAGTGATGGACCTCTAGTGGCCATTGGGGTCATTCGGAAAACTCCGAAAAGGAATTGCAGAAAATAGATCAATAAGAGAGTTCATGCGGGACTCTAAACATTTAGGGCCACTTTGGCAACGGGTTAAGCTGGTTTGGGTGAGTTAACCGGGGTCGGGTGGGTTAATCTTGTTTGATATTTTTTTTCTTAACCCGGGTCGGATAGGGTTAAAGTGGATTAACTCATTCCTAGCAAATAGGTGGAATGAGTTAATCCACCCATGTTAGGGTTAGGGGTCGGGTGGGCCACCCTGGGTAAGCTACCCACCCCTAACCTAACCCGTTACCAAAGTGGCCCTTAAGCTATTATTCAATCACACAAGGGGAAAGAGAGTAGAAATGAGACAATCAATTAGCGAATTAGACAATCCCACAATATTTATTCCTTCACAGTGTTGTATGCCTTGCATATGTTTTTGATGATAACTCAACTTTATGTTTGATTGCATCTGTTCTTGATGTCAGTGTGCATTCATGCATTTACAATGATTCATACCATTTAGTTCAAGAAGTTTTTGGTAAACATGTTGGTTAAATGCATGGCTATATGGTCTTGATCCTTGGTAAAAATTATTAATTTTACAAAGAGGTTTCATAGCCTTTTTGAATGTACAAAGTCTTTTGTGCAACGCATGATGTATTAACTTTGACTATTTGGAATTGTAGGATCAAACCTCATGATGGTTGCCTGGAAGGTAAAAAAAATGTGTGGATAAGCACCTTGCTATCTACAATCTAAAACAGGTGGAGATGTCATTTCTAACTTGTTAAGAACCATTGGTAAGATTTCTGTCTTCTCAAAGCATCGACCTCACCATGTACATTTCACGTGGTTTTTTCTTAATGCACTTCGTTCATGGGTTTTGAGGTTCACAATGTGCTTAACAATTTCACATAAGCGTTGGTAGAAACCGGTTTGAAAGATGCTCATTCATTGAAATGGTTGCATGGCTTGATAGCCTAATAGATTTTGCTTGAATGCAAGGTTTCTTATTTCAATCCTTAATTGTGTGAAATTGAGTATCATACATCTTGTTGGTTTGAGAATGTAATTCATGCATTTTCAACATGAAGCCTTTTGGTTTGAATGTGATTTGCAAATGAAAGTTCAATAGGTCATTTGCACTGTTTCATGAATGCATTCCATGTATACTTTTCAAGTGATGTCAAAAGTCATAATAGTGAGTTTTGGTTAAGCCTTTCACATAAAACTCTTTATGCTAGCCTTTACTCACTTACATGTTCATGCATATTCTTATTGTGGTCTTTGTGGCCTAGAATGCAAATTGAAGGGCTTTTGTGAATCTTGGTAGAATACGCTTGATATGTGTTCTCATAATCCTTGATACATGGTTTTTGAATGCTCACATGAATATTGGTAGAGTTTGGGTATGATACTCTTTTATTGTGTACAATTTCATAGTCATAACCTCTTATTGTTTAGAAGTAAGACTTATGTTTTTCAAGGGCTTTAATGCATGTCATCCATATGTATTTAATGTGTTTTTTTCATGAGTGTGTTTCATAGATTTTGAACTTGGGTTGATTGGGTTTAAGTCTTAGTTTTTCATTCATGAAGGTTGAACACTTATCAACGGGTTTTATCTCTTAAATTTGAACTTTTCACAAATCTGGAATACTGTTCATTCCGGTCGACCGACCCTGGGTCTTAGGTCGACCGAAATCCTCAGAGAGGGCATGTTTTCAGTCTGTAATTTTTAGGTCGACCGCCCACCCCGTGTAGGTCGACCGGACATGGCGAATACCCAAAAATGTGGATCCGAAAACCATCTAAACCCAGTCTATTTGTGCTTAACTCTTACCCCTTTGCCCCTAGGTTGGTGGGAGACCTATTGGGGGTCCTTTTGGAGGTTTCTAGAAGGGTTATAATGGTCTTTTGCCTTCTCCCATATATGCATATGTGTAACCTACGAATTTGTTTGGAGAACCCTAATGTGTTCATTGTTTCTATCTTGTAGGTGAAGAAAAGGGAGAAAGGAAGGAAGAGCTCAAGCCAAGGGGATTTGATCTACATCCAGGAGGTTTTGAAGATCTTGCATGAAGAGAAAGTGAAGCGGAATGAAGAGAGGATCGTGTTGATGCTTGAATCTTCATCATCCGACTTCCTTCTAACCATTGCTTAAAAGAACATCATCAACCAGGTTCTGGAAACCAAAGGGGATCTTTTCTACATCTATTCTATGTTGTTCTTGATGTGTTTCATGATCTATGTTTAGGGTTGATCATGTTTGAATACTTGTATTAATTTTTTGAACTAGAAATATTGTGTGTGTGTGACCATTTGTATATGGTCGTATGTCTACCGTGCTACAATTGTTGCAGCGTGTGTGTGTGTGTGTGTGTGTGTGTGTGTGTGTGTGTGTGTGTTTATGATCCGGTCATCAGATCATGTTGGAGACTCCATCCTCGTGTGTATATGTGTGTGTGGATCTATCCAGATCCGAGTGTTCGTGTGTGTAGAGTGCTGCATCTGTTGTAGTGTATGTATGTGTTGTTGATCTGGTCGTCGGATTGAGTTGAAAACTCCGTTTCCGTGTGTGTGTGTGTTGGGGTTTGTTCTCCGTGTGTGTGCAGGCGTCGTTCTGTGTGTTGTTGGAGCGCTGCCTCCGTGTTTGGTGATTTATCACCGAGCGGAGCCTTACCTGTTTGGTAAGGGGTGGACGTAGGGAGCCCGTCGTGGTCCCGAAGCACCTTAAAAATCCTCGTGTCTTGTGGTGTGCATTGTGATTTGCTTTATTATGATTAATTGTTAATTCAATACACGTGTGATCGGTGAGTATGAGCGAATTCCAATTGCACAAGTAAATCTCAATTGCCTAGATTACATTGTGTAACGTGCTTAATTTCTTAATCTTGTGCATGATCGAGTGAGCTTGACGAGATTGCGTGAGCTTGGTTTACTCTGGTTGGTTTAATCTCTTCAATCTCATTGAACTTGGTAATTTCGCTAAGAAAGTTTTAAATTTACCATTTTAAGTGGGGGATAATTCAACCCCTCCTTGTCCGTTCGCCCTCCCGGGACCAACAATTGGTATCAAAGCCAAGACTCTATTTTCTTGGGTCTAACGACCTTTAGAGTGATCCCTCAGCGAGTTTCATTGAACATCATGTCTATATGTTGCTTGTCTTCTCTTCCTCCTCGTTTTGATGATCACAATTAAATTTTTGGAGAAATAACATGTGTGCTTATCTTAGAGTTTATGAACCTGAAATGTGGAAAGTGATATGTAATGGTTCACATAAACTCCCTGCAAATGAAACCAAGTGGAATGAAAAACACCTCAAGAAAAATGCTATAAATGTTACTGCATTAATTTTTTTTTAAGAATAGCATAGAATCTGATGTGATTTCACGATTTCCAATGTGTAGATCAGCAAGGGAGCTTTGGGACGACCTGGCATGCAAGTATGAAGAAGATGCAAAGGATACATGCATGATGGCTCATGGAGAAAGTGAAGGTGAGGTAAATTCTGACTCCGAAGAACCTTCAATTGAAGCGTGGCAATTAGCATATGCCGATATGCATGACAGATGCAAAAAATACAAATCTGAAATCAAGAGATTGAAAAAGAAAAATGATGAGAATGTGCATGATAATTCTTCATGTGAAAATTATAAAACTTTGGAGTCAAAAATTGAACATCTAGAAGATCAAAATGAATCTCTTGAATCCAGAGTTGAATTACTTTTAGAAGAAATGCCTTGTATGAATGAAGACCTTGAATTGGCAAGAAACTCCAATATCTCTCTTGCATCTGAAAATGATTGTCATGATTTACGTGAGTAAAATGAAACTTTGTTGTTTAAAATCTCCTTGCTTGAGAAAAATGAAGAATACCTTAAAAGCAAGTTAGCTTCTCTTTCTGATGATGAGAAAATATTTGAGAAATTACTTGATTCTGAGATTGATAGCAAGAGCATCGTGACTGAAAATGAAGATCTTAAAAAGAAAAGTGGTGCTATGTTAATCCAGAATTCTTTGCTTGAAGGTAGATTGAAAATTTTTGAAAAACTTGAAAAAGAAGTTTCATTGTTGAAATCTGAGAATGAACATCTGCTTGTTAAGATCTCAAAGTTTGTTGAAACTGAGAAAGTCCTTGAAAACTTAACTGAAAAACTACATGCTATAAAGATGAAAATAAAAAAGTCATGCAAGAAAATGAGAAACTCAGATCAAAGAACTGTTTGTATGGTGATAAAATCCTTGCATGCGAAGAAGAAATCACAAATGCTGAATTGCATATTTCTGGTCTGGAAGAAGAGGTGAAAAGGTTGAAAGATGATTTATCTAGATTTGTCAAAGGGAAAGAAAATCTGGATAAGGTGTTGGGTGTTAAAGTGAATTTTCAAAAGGAAGGTCTTGGATACATCCCGTTCAATAAAAAGTCTTTTGAACATAAAATGACAACCTCTTTTGTTCATACATCTGATATTCCCAGCACTTCCAAAGCACCTCCTTCCACTTCTCAAATGAAAATTTCTGAAAATGACTTTAAGAAAAAGAAATATTTTAACACAAAGCCCACAATGCAAAAAGGGTTTCAAAAAGTTTAAAATGGGCAAAAAATGAAATTGAATGTTGAATGCTTTTATTGTGGCATGCATGGCCATGAAATGGATGATTGTGTTGTCATGAAATAGATGATGAAAAAGTATACAAAGATAAATCTGCTTTCAAGAGACAGAGAAATATTTCTTGCTTCTACTGTTACAAATTAGGCCATGTGATAGATAATTACTTTGTGAAATAAAATGATGATTTTCGAGCCATGAATGCTAAGTTTGATGTTCAAAGAAAATTTAGAAATGAACATGCTTCCAATGCTCAAAGGTTTTCATCCTATAAGAGAAACTTGTTCAGAAACACTCATGCAAACAATGGAAAGTCATTCCATAGACCCACATCTCCTTGTTGTTTTCATTGTGGGAAGTACGGGCATCTTATGAAAGAGTGTTAGTTTTTGAAAATAGAAAATTTCCATGCTTCTAAAATGAATGCTAGATTTAATGTTGTTAAATCTAGACCTTATGAAAATGGAAGATGGAATGCTATTGAAAATTCCTTTGCTCTTAAAAGGAAGCCTTTTGGTAAAACAGTTTCTCCTCAATGCCTTTATTGTGGAAACCATGGACATATTATTGAGGATTACAAGATCATGAAGAATGATGATATGATGGCAATGAGAATGTTGAAGAAAGATTTTGGTAGAAATGCTTCTAATCTCCAGGGATCCAAGAAGGTTTGGGTGCCAAAATCTGTCAATTGAGTTAGTTTTGATGGAGGTGTGCCCCGAGGTATGTAAACAAAAAAAATGAAAGGGGTTTCAACAAAATGGAACAAGGCACACTCAAATGGTAAAATCCCAACTTTGCTTCTTCTTTGTCAAATTGGTATTTTTGATATTTTCCTTCTGCTACTTTGTTATGTTTGAATTGCATTTTTTTACAAGCCATTCATGCTCTCATTGAATGAATATTTGGTATATCAAATGTTATTATGTGAAATGATGGATTAAGTATGTCAGGAAGTTAGCACCATGCGCGAGGTGATCCTCGGATCAAAGTTCTCCGTCTTGTACTAAAATTCAGAAATTAAATTATTTTACTAATGAGGAAACATGTTGGAGAGGGGGAAAATCAAACATCCGAGAGCACGGCCCAACTAGGTCCAATTCAACCAAACCAGGCCCAGCTCCCCAAAGTGACAGCCCCATTTTGGGCCCATTAACTTCAAGCCCAAACACCCACTCGGAGCAGCACTTCTTAGGCGGCCCTTGGGTTTGAATGTCTGAGCGATAGAATGGTCGAGAGATCCCCTGCGGGGACCCGATGTGGCCTACCCGAGCTATACACTCGTCACTTGGGATAAAACCCCGAGCGAACGCCTCTCGCTCGGGCCGATTGTCGGAAGCTCATCCTGGCATCCGTTACGCATCCAGCAGGTGCAAGGAACTCCAAAGGGTAGGGGAGGGCAAGAGTCCTCGCGCCATAAAAGAGCCCACTACATGGACGTAACCCCCCCGAAGCCCCCTCAGCTCCCTGGACTATTACGTTAAACAGAATGCTATATAAACACCAGGGAGACCCTCCGAGGAGGTAAGGCAATGGTCCTAAGAGAAAACCACCGCACTTCTTGGTAGAGAATAATCTAGCGCCCTCTCTCTCCTACCCTCCCTCGTCGCCTTCATACTCTATCGCACTTGCTGACTTAAGCATCGAAGGGTTTATCCCGGGGACTCCTCCTTGGGCACCTCTGATCCGTTTCCTGCCTTGAAGATTCATACAGACGTGGTGACCGTGACCAAAAGATTCCTCCCGGATCTCACGGCTCAGGATCAGCGCGAGATTACGCCTCTTCATCTGGCGCCGTATGTGGGAATGAACAAAGTGCCATCATGGTGCGAAGAAACTTTGGTAGGAAAGTCACCGGCGGCAGAGGAAAGATCATAGCGGCGGACGGAGAACCTGCGCTCTCCCACCCCGCGGAGAACCCCTCCGCCGATGACAACAATCCAGCCGACGAGCTGCCTCCACCACCCGTAGAGATGCAACCCCCTAACGGGAGTCCTGACCCTCTCCGAACCCTCAGCGCTAAACTGGATATCATCGTAGAGCTAATGAGGACCCAGGCGGCTAGGGAAGAGAAGTCACGACTCCCACGGGAAAGCCCTCCCCATGGAGAAGCTTCCCAACACACGGCTAGAGGCCGTTTCACCCTCCGGGGATGACGGCTTATACGCAACAGGTCAGGGGGACCTTCGCACGCCCCCCCTCCAGAACAAGAAGCCTCCTCCACCCCGAGGAGAGAAGGAACTGGGACGTGTCGGTAGCACCTGGAGATTGATCCCCCAGAGGGACGACGCGGCAGCCCGCAGGGACGCCCCCGCAGTCCCTAGGACCACCGGCATCCGGAGTTGTCCCTCCAGCTGCGAGATTTTGAGCGACAATTTGCAGAGCAAGAGCGCGCCCTCCGCGCCCTACAAAAAATGTCCACCAAGGAAGATGAGTAGCAATCCCCATTATCCGACCATATCTTGAAGGCCGAGATCTGCATGGGGCCTCCGACGCTGTCAAATGCCGAGCGTTCGTGACCACCTTGGTCCAGGGCGCTCAGGCCTGGTTTCGAGCACTCACCCCCGGCAGCATTCGCGACTTCAGACAATTCGGGCGAGTATTGAAGGAAAGCTTCACCGACAGCGGCCCACCAAGGTCAGTAGCGGGGCTTCTGGCACTAAAGCAGATACAAGGGGAGAAACTATGAGCCTACATCAACAGATTTAAATCGGAAGCCCTGTGTATCCCTCACCTGGATGTCGCCTCAGCAATCACCGCGCTGACCAGAGGCACCCGCGATGAGAACCTTCGGCTAGAACTGGTCCTCCATCCCCCCACCTCCCTCGCCGATCTGGTGACCCTAGTCCTGCGCCACGCAGAATGTGAGGAAGTCCTAAGTGCCTGCCGCGGCCCAACGGGCTCAGGTCGGGAAGGGGATAAGAAGAGACCATCCGAGCAAGGCTAGGGCCAAGGAAAACGGCGGAATCAAGACGGGGATCGAAGGGAGCCCCCTCGGAAATACGAGCGGTACACTCCTATCTCCGCTCCCGTCTACGAGATATACGAAGACATCAAAGGCTCGGGCATTCTCCTCCAACCCGAGCCTATGAAGGCCAAGCGTCACAACTGACACAAACATTGCCAGTTCCACAACGACCACGGGCACCATACCGAAGATTTTCACCAACTCAAGGCTGAGATCGAGCGTCTCATCCGCCAAGGAGACTTATCTCGGTATGTCTCCGAGCGCTAGAAGGAAGACCGTGGCATTCCAGAAGAGATTGACAATCAACCTCGCGGGGTCCACATCAACGTCATTTCTGGCGGCGCGGCATCAGGAGGAGACAGTAGCCGAAGAAGAAAGCGTTATGTTGAACGGGCAAGCAGGGCCTCCGAGCCCCCCAAAGCCCCACCAGTGACCGAGCAACAGGCCTTGGTATTCTCCGACCAAGACCTGGAAGAGTTATCTACCCCGCACGATGACACTCTTGTAGTATCAGCTACTATAAACCATTGTAACGTAGACAAGATACTGGTCGACAATGGTAGTGCCCTGATGTACTTTCGTACGAATGCTTCCTCAAGATGGGTGAAAATCCATCCAAGCTCCGCCCAGTTCGAACCCCCCTTTGTGGGTTCAACGGCCAGGCAACCTATCCCGAGGGAACCCTGAGCCTGTCGATCACCATCGGTACCCCTCCCAAAACCGTTACCGTTATGGTTGACTTCATCGTGATCAAGGGGATGTCGGCCTATAATGCCATCTTCGGACGAGGTATCCTCAGCCGGACAAAGGCAGTGCCCTCCACCTATCACCAAAAAATGAAGTTTCCCACTAAACACGATATCGGGGATGTCCGAGGTAACTAGGCAATAGCTCAGAGGTGCTACATAATCTAGGTCGAAGCCATAAGGCCAGAGGGAAAAAAGAAAAAGGGCGAGGGAGTCGAGGATGAACCAACAACATCTGAGCCTGGTGGTGAATTGTTGACGGTCTTCCTCAAAGATGACCCAGCCCTAGGAGTAAAAATTGGAGCTGATTTATAACCTGAGGAACAAAAGCAATACAAAGATTTTCTTTCGGAGGATATCCAAGTCTTCGCATGGTCTGATGAGCATCTTCCCGGGATCCCTGGGGAGATGGTGGTACACAAGCTCAACCTTGACCCATCGGTGAAACCTGTCCAGCAACGCAGAAGAAAGCATGCCCCTGAGAAGCAGATGATCATCAAAGAGCAAATTCTTAAGGGGAAGAAAATCGGCCTATTTCGACTGGTCCTTTACCCGACATGGCTCACCAATGTCATCTTAGTGCCAAAGGCTTCGGGCAAATGGCGAATGTGCATGGACTTCACCGACCTCAATAAAGCCACTCCGAAAGACTGCTACCCACTGCCGAGCATCGACCAACTAGTCGACTCGACCTCCGGTAACGAGTTGCTCAGCTTCCTGGATGCATACTCCGGCTACCATCAGATCCGAATGGACCCTGAAGACATCAAAAAGACAACCTTCATCACCGACTTCGGCATATACTGCTACACCCGGATGCCTTTCGGGTTGAAGAACGCCGGGGCGACATATCAAAAGCTGATCAACCACATTTTTGAAGGACAAATCGGTTGGAATGTCGAAGCCTACATCGATGACATGCTCGTCAAGACACCTAAGGCTGAAGACCACTTCACCGACCTGGCGGAAACCTTTAACACACTCCTGAGGTACGACCGAAGCCTCTCGACCACTGGAGGCGGCGGGGAAGCTGGCCCCTAATTGGGAAGGTCCCTACCAAGTGGTCGAGATGCTCGGGAAGAGGGCATATCGGTTGTCTACCATGGAAGGAGCACCTATCCCCCGGACGTGGAATGCAACAACATTACGAAAGTTCTACTTTTGAGCTTTTCACAGACATGTAAGCAACAAATGGTGACAATTTTCCTTTCATTAATATTTTCCTCATACATCAGATAGGCCACGGCCAATACAACACATATCAAAAGCAAAAATACTACATTCACTGATACTACAACACGGGCTGATGACTCGGCGCGGACATGGCTGGCACCCTCTGGCCGAGCCACTGACTCTACCCAGTGTAGAAACTGGCTCGGATAATGGGGCAGCTGACCTTGTTCGCTCGAGAAACTCAAAAACAAAAAAAAGAAGAGAGGTATCAGAGGAAGAAAAGGAAGGAAAACAAGAGAAGGCCTCCTCTACCAACTCTTTAGAAGGATGATGGAAGCCGAACAGAAAGCAAGCACCCTCAAGTGGTGCGAGCAAGGATATAGGCATCCTCCAAAGAGTGAAAGAAGAGGGAAGAAGTTAGTTGAAGAGCAGAAGAGGGAGAAAGAGGACGGCGGGGATGGAAGAGGAGGGAGAAGCGGGCCAAGGTGAGGATGTAGCAGGGCGAGGCCGCCGTGTCGGACGCCCTACTTTCTCGGGCCTCCCTCCGCTTCTACCTTCCTCCTAAGATGGTGGCGGCGGTCCAACGGTCAGGAACAGGCGCGCTATTACGCGCTGTCCCATCTTGCACGCCGCCCGCCCATCGCTGTCCCTTCTTCCATGCCGAAGTAGTACGAGCGCCTGTGGCAGTCGCTAGGGTTATCGCCCTCTGAATCACCTTCCATGTTTCGCTGATAACTTCCCAACACAGAGATAGGCACTTTGTGAGAAGGGTGAAAGAGTAAGAACTACAATAGAAGCCTTAAGCGTTGAAGAGGATTGGAGGCGCCCTCCGAGACCTTTCTTATGGGCCGACAGGGGGAACACTTGCCTTAAATGATCCTCCCCTCGAAAAAATGTGAAAGGCGGCAACCCTTCCCCAAGGGACAGTTGCTTCGTCCCTCCCTCCAATGGCCTCTCCCTGGGAATGCACAAAATAGCAAGTCGCTCAAGGCATGGAAAGTCGGATAGGCGCCAGTACTACGATAGTCATCGCACGTGAGATATCCGCAAACAAAGATCCCCACGTTTTTAGCAACTGCAGATACAGTGGTCAAATCATGCCAAAGGCAGTAAGAAACAGTCAACTATGTATTAAATACTACTGCCACTACATATCGCAAGGGCCAACCTTGCACAAAAAAAAAAAGAAAGGGAACAACTCCTCCTAGCCTATGGAACCGGGAGGACTCTGAGAAGCCCGCAGCCTTTCTTGGGTTCGATAGCTGGAGGATCCTTAGCGCCAGAATATCTGACCCCGGCACCCTCGGTGATGGCTGGTCTAGACACTGACCCCACTTGTGTGGGAACTGCCTTGACCGCGTGCGCTCTAGAGGTGGCCAGATTTGGCGATCCCTCTGCTAAGCTGCAGGCATCCCCACTACCTCCTTCGCTCGACATCGAAGAGGGAGAATCCATGGTATCCATGTCCGAGTCGTAGCATTTCCCGGAGGGAAAGACAAGCTCGTTGGACAGCTGCTGTTGGGCCTTAATGACCGCTCGATGGTAACCTTGGGTGAATCCCTTCCGTAGCCCCCGACGGTAGCCTGGGTCATAACATGAGAAGGTGGCCTTCTCGAGAGCTGCGCGATAGCCCTCCGAACTTCTGTATCGGTCAATCGCCCCTGCCACGGCTCGCTCAGCCTCCTTCTCAAGCTCAGCTATTCTCTGCTCTGCCTCAAGCAACTTCCTCTCGATCTTGGACAGCTTCGCCTCAGCTTCAGTCCGCGTGACCTCGGCTTCCTCCCGCACTCACTCGGCCCCCCGGACCTGGTTGCTAAGCTCCTCCCGCTCGGCCCTCCACTGCTCGGAGCGCTCGACCTGAGACTGACGCTCCTCTTCCAGGAGCTCGCCCTTCAGGTCAGCCATATAGCGAGCCTAGGCCAGCTGATTGACCAGTGTCCGAGCCTCCTCTTGGCTCGATCGGAGCTGAGCCCGGAATAAGGTGGCCTCCCACCGAGATATTTCAAGTTCGGAAGTCAATTGACTGATCTTCCGGTCAGATTCAGCATGAACCCGAGAAATGGACCTCTCTTCACTGTCCCGTCGAGCAAAGAAATCAGTTATCTCGGCCCCCAGCTGGGCCATGATCAAACCACCCTCCATAATCCTCGCGAAGATCAAAGAGGGGGGACCGCTCCTGATCTCTTCCCGATTCAACAAAGGCACCAAGGATCGGCACCGTTGATATAGAGAGGCCTGGACGATAGGACAAGCTGGATTCATGAGGCTGCGGCAGAGAGAAGAAATACTTCCACGGCAACCCATACCGCTTCACCATCCTCTTTACTTCGGCCTCGCCTAGCTCACTGCGCATAGGATGCTCAGGCTGCGGCACCAAACTTTCCGTGCCAGGCCTAGCTTCACGCATCTTGGACGAAGGATGTTGCTCCGCCATGGAAGAAAGAGAGGAACTGGAAGAAGAAGAAAAAAGCGCCGAGTCAGATGATTCAGAAGGAGGTGGAAGCTAGCAAATCACCGCCACCGTAATCTCCGCTAGCTCTGCAAAGGCCTCCGCAAGACGCTACTCTTCCCGATCTCTCTCGTGGCGCATGGGCCCTTCCGAAATACTGATGTGGTGGAAAAAGAAAACCTTAAACGAAGGCGGTTTGGGACGCAAGCACGCGTAATATTTATCTCCCCATGAACTTGGCGGAAAACTGCGCGACGTTCCGAAACCCAAGGAGGGGGTTCCTCGCATCGACTCAAAAGAGTCATCATTACAGGCAAACTCCCAGGACAGCCACATTAAGTGGCCCCTGTCGGAGATAATTTCTCACCCAAATTGAGCCACCAATGTTATCCCCATAACTACTACTCATCCGAGCCCAATCTTGGCTCGGGAGTTTGAGGGGGACAATTGGAGAGGGGGAAAATCAACCATCCGAGAGCACGGCCTAACTAGGTCCAATTCAACCAAACCAGGCCCAGCTCCCCAAAGTGACAACCCCATTTTGGACCAACTTACTTCAAGCCCAAAAATCCACTTGGAGCAGCACTTCCTAGGCGGCCCTCGGGTCCGGAAGTCCGAGGGACAGAACGGTCGAGAGATCCCCTACGGGGACCCGATGTGGCCTACCCGAGCTATACACTCGTCGCTCGGGACAAAACCCCGAGCGAACGCCTCTCGCTCGGGCCGACTGTCGGAAGCTCATCCTGGCATCCGTTATGCATCCAGCAGGAGCAGGGAACTCCAAAGGGTAGGGGAGGGCAAGAGTCATCGTGCCATAAAAGAGCCCACTACATGGACATAACCCCCCCGAAGCCCCCTCAGCTCCCTGGACTATTACGTTAAATGGATTGCTATATAAACCCTAGGGAGACTCTCTGAGGAGGTAAGGCAATGGTCCTTAGATAAAACCACCACACTTCTTGGTGGAGAATAATCTCGCGCCCTCTCTCTCCTACACTCCCTCTTCACCTTCATGCTCTATCGCACTTGCTGACTTAAGCATTGGAGGGTTTACCCCGGTGACTCCTCCCTGGGCATGTAACGACTCGAGAATCTGATTACCGGGAAGGCCCGATAACCCGAGACTCACACCGCCACCCACGAGCCCGAAGACTCGGAAGGGTTAGAAGGATGGTGTGAGAACTACACAAGTATCACAAGTAATTGTAAAAATTAAATAGTTATAGTATTAAGCAGGAAAAAAATTAGCATTTTACATTATACATGGTCCACAAGATAACAATAAAATAACAACAATAGTCCACAACTAGTACAGAGACAAGAAAAGAAAGTACAGGTACACGGGGCATCCCCCGGCTCTGACCTCTGGCACTACCTCTGGGCACCTACACCACGCTACGTCCCAGACGCGCTCCCCTGGGGTGGCGCCTCACCTGAAACACGGTGAAAACACGCAGGGAATGAGTCTCGGAACAAGACTCAGTAGGGATCACTCGAACCCTACCTCGTAAAACGGGAAACCACTACGCTAGCGGTAGGAGAGTACCTCGGAAAGGAAGCCCTGCCACTACAAAACACCGGTCTCACGGCACGTAAGCCGACACACGTGCCACGGTGAGACAACCGAAACTCAACGGTCGACCCGGTAAACCCGAAGGCCAAACACACGAGCTGACAGTCTGACACTCCGTACTCGACAGGAGTACCTCCCACTAGAAGCACAGCCGGTAGCGTTCCCTGACAACTTACACCGCACCGCAGGTGAACTGCCTGACGTGGTAGCGCCTACCCAAGGCACGAACACCGCACAAGTAACCACAAACAAGTGACTAGATGGGGTCACACCCGTCGACGTGGGTCCAACCGCCCCCAACCACGTGTGCACACATAGACCATGCGTCCTAGGTCTGGTCCTCTGATCGGTTTTCCCCCGTAGCCGGACTCTGGCTAACGACGAGGGGCCCGACGGAAACCAGTTTAAAACCATCCTCAGGGTAGCCTCTCCACCACTCCCTAGTGGGACCACACGCGTGTAAGCAGGCTACGACTAGTGGAGGGTCACTGAAGGAGTAGACTCTCAAGTCACGGAAAATGACGCCCGCATCCGACGACGCACGGGGACCACCCCACGCACCGGCCCCGTCGCACGGCGACCACGGTCGGAACAGGAACTGGGTTACAAACCACCCGGGACAGCCCAGTGCCTGATGGTCTACCCTAGACGCGTCACAGGACTCTGACGGTCTAGGCGGGACCGTCACAGACGCCTGACGGTCTAGGCTGGACCGTCACAGACGCCTGACGGTCCAACGCAGGCCGTCACACTCCCAGTGTAAAACGGAAGCTAACCCACCCGCCCTGGTGCGTTACAGACTGTGACGCGCCTATGCAGGTGCGTCACAGGGAAAAATAAGGGCAAGCTGTGACCCATACCACTCGGTGCGTCACAACATGTGACGGTCCATTCCTGGAGCGTCACACACATGTAACGGTCCAACCTTGGCGCGTCACACGTCCTGGGGGTTGAATAGCTTCTGACGCACCCACGCTGGGCCGTCACAAGGCTGTGACGCGCCAGTCCTGGTGCGTTACACGGCTTGACCCCCAACGGTCAAACCAACGGTCGGATGCCAACGGTCGGGACGCTCTGACGACCCAACCCAGGCGCATCACACGCCTGTGGCGGTCTATCGTGGGACCGTCACAGTCCCTGACCCCCAACTGGCTAACAAAGGGCAGGTGACGGCCTCTCCCAGGCGCGTCACATCGTGTAACGGTCCCTGGAAGGACCATCACATGCACCCGACGGTGAAAATGGTGGGAAAGCCCAAAAACTTCAACCACGCCCCCATGCCTCCACCGGAGAGGGGGAAATCAAAGGGGAAGACCCCTGGGGACCCCTAGCATGATTCTAGGCCACCAAAATGCGAGATCATGCATCAAATCCATAGATCGGGCGAGCTCTCCCCAAATCATGGAAAACCCCAAACCCGCTCAATCAAGCCCCTCTCGGCCTCCTCACGGCCTATAAACCACGGAAAAGAACGGCAAGGAGCTAGAGAACGTCACCCTACCTCAATGGAGCGAATGCTCCGCCGGATCATTACCGAGATCGCCAAGAACGCTTTGAAAACCCTCGTCCCTTCACGGTTCCCCACAAGCTTTACGCCGCCACGGTCACCTCACCGTCGCCCACTTCGTCACGCCGTCGCCCCGTGCCGTCTGAAGCCAGAAGGGGACGTCACCGTGGCCGAACGAGAGAGAAAGAGAGAGGGAGGGGCGGTGGTCACGGTGGGGAGAAGAGAAGGAAGAAGAAGAAGAAGAAGAAGAAGAGGGTGAGGGGAGAGAGAGAAAAGCGAGATATTTATAGAAATTCTAGAAAATACCAAAAAATAAAAAATTACGTTTCCGCGATCCTCGGAATGCACCGATCGCAACGGTACCACTCGTGCCCAGGTGAACGACCCGGTTCACCCGCAGTGAGGTTCCAAAGGAATTATCGAAACCCACACCAAAAATCGGAAAACACACGCGGAAAAAGCCACGGAACACTTCCGGGCCTCCGAAACAACTATCGCGCCGCTCCGAACACGAAAGATGTCCGAAACGAAATTTTGGACACAACAGAGCCGGATACTCCGAGAAACCAGATCCGGGACCCACGAAGAAGGATCCGAAAGGTCTGGGATATTACAGCCCTCCCCCCTTAAAGGAATTTCATCCTCGAAATTGAGAACAACCCAAGGGGAAAGAAGAGGAAGACTCACTCAAACAGGTAAGGGAACTGCTGATGCATCTCGTCCTCACGTTCCCAAGAAGCCTCACCACCAGAGTGTCACTGCCACACCACCTTCACCAAGGGGATGGCCTTGCTCCGCAGGTGCTGCTCTCGCCTATCCGCAACGCGGACGGGAAACTCTGGAAGAGAAAGATCTGGAGTCACCTCGGGCCACACAGAATCCTCAAGCACATGAGAGTCATCGGGCATATACTTCCGCAACATCGAAACGTGGAACACGTCATGCACCGATGCCAACTCAGGGGGTAACTGCAACCGATAAGGTACCTCACCGATGCGCTCCAGAATCACAAAGGTACCAACATAGCGGGGACTCAGCTTCCCACGCCGTCCAAAGCGCATCACCCCCTTCATCGGAGAAACTCTCAAGAACACACGATCGCCCACGGTGAACGCGAGAGGCTGCCTCCTCCGATCAGCATAGCTCTTCTGCCGACTCTGGGCTGCCAACATGTTCTGACGAACCAGGTGCACAACATCTGCACACTGCTGTACAAACTCGGGTCCCGTCAAAACACGCTCACCACCCTCAAACCAATCAAGTGGAGTCCGACACGGACGCCCATACAACGCCTCATAAGGAGCCATGCCGATGCTCGAATGATAGCTGTTGTTATAGGCAAACTCCACCAACGGCAGGTGGTGAATCCAACTCCCCTGCCACTCCAGGCAGCAGGATCTCAGCATATCCTCCAAAGTCTGGATGGTCCTCTCAACTGACCATCTGAGTGAGGATGGTATGCTGAACTAAATGCCAACTCCGTGCCAAGAGCTCGCTGGAAACTCCTCCAGAATCCAGAAGTGAAGCGCGGATCCCGATCCGACACAATGAAAATGGGAATCCCATGCAACGGAACGATCCGCTCCACATAAAGACGAGCCAACCTGGACACGTTCCAGCTGACCTTGACCGGTAGCAACCGAGTCACCTTCGTCAGCCGATCTACCAGCAACCAAATACTATCCTGCCCACTCGGAGTCCTCGGCAACCCCACCACAAAATCCGTGGTCACGTGGTCCCACTTCCACGCGGGAACATCCAAGGGCTGGAGAGTACCTCCTGGTCGCTGACGCTCCACCTTCACCTGCTGACAGGTCAGGCACCTGGCCACGAACTCGGCCACATCTCTCTTCATGCCAGGCCACCAGAACTGCCTTTGCAAATTCTGATACATCTTCATCGCACCCAGGTGTACGGTGTACCTACTCCCATGAGCCTCACGCAACACCGCACGACGAACCTGCTCCTCAGCTGGGACGTACAGCCTGCCACAAAACCGCGTAGCACCGTCCTTGCCGTGTTCCACATCAGCCATAGCCAGAATCTGGGGCAACTCAGGGTCCACATGCTGAGCCTCTGTCACCTGACGGCGGATAGCAGGCATGACAGTCAGACTCGCAAGCACAGCTAACCCTGGATCTTGGGGAATCTTGAGCCTGAAAGATACTTCGGGCACTTATTCCTAGAGCCTCCACTTCCTCAACATCAAGGCACTGACCGTGACCTTCCGACTCAAGGCATCGGCTACGACATTCATCCTGCCCGGCTGATAAGACAGGGTGAAGTCATAATCCTTCGTATACTCCATCCAACGCCTCTGCCTGAGGTTAAGGTCCCTCTGCGTGAACACATACCTCAAACTCTGATGGTCAGTGAACACCTCGAACTTCTCACCGTACAGATAATGCCTCTAGATCTTCAGCGTGAAGATCACAGCCGCCAACTCAAGGTCATGGGTAGGTTAGTTCTCCGCGTGGGACTTCAGCTGCCGAGATGCATAAGCCACCACTCTACCATACTGCATCAACACAGCACCCAGTCCAACCCCGGAAGCATCTATACACACCACAAAACCTCCCGGCCCAGAAGGCAAAACCAACACCGGAGCCGAGGTGAGCAATCTCTTCAGCTCACTGAAACTCTGCTCACACTCCTCAGACCAGACGAAAGGCACATCCTTCCATGTGAGTCTAGTCATCGGGGTTGCAATGCCAGAAAAATCTTGGATAAATCGACGATAATAACCCGCAAGCCCCAAGAAACTCCGGATCTCGGTCACAGACCTCGGCCTCGGCCATCGCATTACTGCCTCGACCTTGGCGGGGTCCACAGAAATGCCATCACCAGAAATCACGTGCCCCAAAAAGTACACCTCATGAAGTCAGAACTTGCACTTACTGAGCTTCGCATACAACTGGTGATCTCGCAGCGTCTGTAGCACCACACCCAAATGGTACGCGTGCTCCTTGGAAGACCGTGAATAGACAAGGATGTCGTCCACAAATACGACCATGAACTGGTCCAAATACGGACGAAACACCCTCTGCATCAAGTCCATGAAGGTTGCGGGGGCATTGGTGAGCCCAAACGGCATCACCAGCAACTCATAATGCCCGTACCTCGTACCAAACGTAGTCTTCTCCACATCGGACTCGCGAATTCTCAGCTGATAGTAACCGGACCACAAATCAATCCTCGAGAATACTCGAGCGGACTGAAGCTGGTCGAACAAATCATCGATCCATGGCAATAGATACTTGTTCTTAATGGTCACTTCATTCTGCTGTCGGTAGTCAATGCACAACCGCAAGCTACCGTCATACTTCTTCACAAACAACACTGGCACACTCCAAGGGGAAAAGTTAGGACGAATGTACCCCTTGGCCAGCAACTCTTGCAACTGCACCCGCAACTCCCTCAACTCAGCGGGAGCCATACGGTAGGGAGCCTTCGCCAAAGGTCCCGTACCCGGCACCACCTCAATAACGAAATCGATCTCCCGTTGGGGAGGCAATCCAGGTAAGTCCTCCGGGAAAACATCGGGAAACTCGCACACCACCGGAATATCCTCGACATCCGGACACGGCTGGTCTACCAAGAACACAGAAGCGAGAAAACCCTGACAATCCGCATCAAGCAAACGGCAAGCTCGAATCGCAGAGATAAGAAAGCGGGAAGAGGAAGACCTGATACCTTGGAAATAGAAGGTGGGTCCACGAAGTCACCGAAAATAAACTCTCTTCGAGCCACAATCCACCAACGCATGATGTGCCTCGAGCTAATCCATGTCCAAAATCACATCAAAGTCCTGAAGCGGCAACGCATAGAGCCTAGCTGGTAAACTCCGCCCTTCCACCCACACGGGAACCTCATCGAAGCAATACGGAGTGATCATAAAATCACTCGAAGGCAACTCCACTGCCAAGTCGCAGGACAACTGGGTCACCGGCTCCTCAATACTCAGCGCGAAATCCTCCTACTGGATCTCCTGACCTCCAGCCGACTGCCCCTGCTGAGAGCGAGTCGCCCGCCTAGGCCCCATACACGCACCTGAAGCAAAGACAGAAAACACGAAACGGCAAGGTCAAGAAAAACACATAATGCCTGATGCCAGTGTCAACTGTACATCATCGCTGTGGACTAGTGGACCACCACAATTATCTATGATTCTCGTATAATTCCACAACCTGGCTCTGATACCAACTGTAACGACCCGAGAATCTAATTACCGGGAAGGCCCGATAACCCGAGACTCGCGCCGCCACCCACGAGCCCAAAGACTCGGAAGGGTTAGAAGGATGGCGTGGGAACTACATAAGTATCACAAGTAATTGCAGAAATTAAACAGTTATAGTATTAAGCAAGAAATAACATTTTACATTATACATGGTCCACAAGATAACAATAAAATAACAACAGTAGTCCACAACTAGTACAGAGACAAGAAAAGAAAGTACAGCTATACGGGACATCCCCCGGCTCTGACCTCTGGCACTACCTCTGGGCACCGGCACCACGCTGCGCCCCAAACGCGCTCCCCTGGGGCGGCGCCTCACCTGAAACACGGTGAAAACACGCAGGGAATGAGTCTCGGAACAAGACTCAGTAGGGATCACTCGAACCCTACCTCGTAAAATGGGAAACCACTACGCTAGCGGCAGGAGAGTACCTCGGAAAGGAAGCCCTGCCACAACAAAACACCGGTCTCACGGCATGCAAGCCGACACACGTGCCACGGTGAAACAACCGAAACTCAACGGTCGACCCGGCAAACCCGAAGGCCAAACACATGAGCTGACAGTCTGACACTCCGTACTCGACAGGAGTACCTCCCACTAGAAGCACAGCCGGTAGCGTTCCCTGACGACTTACACCGCACCACAGGTGAACTGCCTGACGTGGTAGCGCCTACCCAAGGCACGAACACCACACAAGTAACCACAAATAAGTGACTAGCTGGGGTCACGCCCGTTGACGTGGGTCCAACCGCCCCCAACCACGTGTGCACACACAGACCATGCGTCCTAGGTCTGGTCCTCTTACCGGTTTTCCCCCGTAGCCAGACTTTGGCTAACGACGAGGGGCCCGACGGAAACCAGTCTAAAATCGTCCTCAGGGTATCCTCTCCACCACTCCCTGGTGGGACCACACGCGTGTAAGCAGGCTACGACTAGTGGAGGGTCACTGAAGGAGTAGACTCTCAAGTCACGGAAAACGACGCCCGCATCCGACGATGCACGGGGACCACCCCACGCACCGGCCCCGTCGCACGGTGACCACGGTCGGAACAGGAATTAGGTTGCAAACCACCCGGGACAGCCCAGTGCCTAACGGTCTACCCTAGACGCATCACAAGACTCTGACGGTCTTGGCGGGACCGTCACAGACGCCTGACGGTCTAGGCTGGACCGTCACAGACGCCTGACGGTCCAACGCAGGCCGTCACACTCCCAGTGTAAAACGGAGTGTAACGCACCCGCCCTGGTGTGTTACAGACTGTGACGTGCCTATGCAGGTGCGTCACAGGGAAAAACAAGGGCAAGCTGTGACGCATACCACTCGGTGCGTCACAGCATGTGACGGTCCATTCATGGAGCGTCACACACATGTAACGGTCCAGCCCTGGCGCGTCACACGGCCTGGGGGTTGAATAGCTTCTGATGCACCCACGCTGGGCCGTCACAAGGCTGTGACGCGCTAGTCCTGGTGTGTCACATGCCTTGACCCCTAACGGTCAAACCAACGGTCGGATGCCAACAGTCGGGACGCTCTGACGGCCCAAGCCAGGCGCGTCACACGCCTGTGGCGGTCTATCGTGGGACCGTCACAGTCCCTGACCCCCAACTGGCTAACAAAGGGTAGGTGACAGCCTCTCCCAGGCGCGTCACATCGTGTAACGGTCCCTGGAAGGACCGTCACACGCACCCGATGATGAAAACGGCGGGAAAGCCCAAAAACTTCAACCACGCCCCCATGCCTCCACCGGAGAGGGGGAAATCAAAGGGGAAGACCCCTGGGGACCCCTAGCATGATTCTAGGCCACCAAAACGCGAGATCATGCATCAAATCCATGGATCGGGCGAGCTCTCCCCAAATCATGGAAAACCCCAAACCCGCTCAATCAAGCCCCTCTCGGCCTCCCCACGGCCTATAAACCACGGAAAAGAACGGCAAGGAGCTAGGGAACGTCACCCTACCTCAATGGAGCGAATGCTCTGCCGGATCGTTACCGAGATCGCCAAGAACGCTTTGAAAACCCTCGTCCCTTCACGGTTCCCCACAAGCTTTACGCCGCCACGATCACCTCGCCGTCGCCCACGTTGTCACGCCGTCGCCCCGTGCCGTCTGCAGCCGGAAGGGGACGTCGCCGCGGCCGAACGAGAGAGAAAGAGAGAGAGAGGGGCGGTGGTCACGGTGGGGAGAAGAGAAGGAAGAAGAAGAAGAAGAAGAGGGTGAGGGCAGAGAGAGAAAAGTGAGATATTTATAGAAATTCTGGAAAATACCAAAAAATAAAAAATTACGTTTCCGCGATCCTCGGAACGCACCGATCGCAACGGTACCACTCGTGCCCAGGTGAACGACCCGGTTCACCCACAGCGAGGTTCCAAAGGAATTACCGAAACCCACACCGAAAATCAGAAAACACACACGGAAAAAGCCGCGGAACGCTTCCGGGCCTCCGAAATAACTATCGCGCCGCTCCGAACACGAAAGATGTCCGAAACGAAATTTTAGACCCAACGGAGCCGGACACTCCGAGAAACCAGATCCGGGACCCACGAAGAAGGATCTGAAAGGTCCGGGATATTACAGGGCACCTCTGATCCATTTCCTACCTTGCAGATTCATACAGACGTGGTGACCGTGACCAAAAGATTCCTCCCGGATCTCACGGCTCAGGATCAGCGCGAGATTACGCCTCTTCACTTGTTTCTTTTAAGGAAATCAATTTGTCTTGATTTGCATGTGCTCTCAAACTGAATCTGAAATTCCTTCCGGCTTCATGAAGGCCAAATTTCTGATATGGAGAATTGTTCATTTGAGAGATATTGCATCTAAAAACTTGAACTGCTTGTTCCTCCATTTTGCTGTGATGAAAATGTCCAAATCTATTTTTGAACAACTCTTTATTGGAAGTGCATGCTTGATAGCATATTTTAACTTAACTGCATATCTGGTATATCAAATGGCGTTTGTGGAAGAGTGGATTGAGTTCACTCGGAAGCACTCCCTATGCGTGAGTGGGGTCTCCGGACCTTCACCTCCGCCTCGTACCAGAACTTGAAAATTCTATTTGACTTATAGATGATTTCAAAACTTGTGAAATGTTGTTGAAAATTTATTTTTGTACAACTTCTGAAAATAATTGAGTTGCATTGCTTGATTTTGATCATATTTGCACCCTTGTTCATAAAGGTCAAGTCATGGGGCATGTTTGTTGTTTATCATTTGATAGTGAATGTTTTAATGTGCAATCTGTCATGATGTTCTAAAAAAAAACTTTTGCATCTTGTATCGCATTCTCATGTTGTTAGATGTCATGCATTAGTTGCATTCAGTTCATTCAAATGAAAAACTAAAAATTTATATTTTACACCCATGTTAAATTTTACAATGCATTTAGAACTTTTAAATAAAAATCTAAAATTCTGCATCACATTGCATATTTGCATATCATATATGCATATCATTCACATAGTGCATTTGTAAGATGAAACTCACCGTGTGCCAAAATATTGTTACAATACATATTGCATATACTCCCGTTGTGTGCTTGCATGTTATTATATGCTGATCACCCCCTTCCTTGGAATTTCTAAGACCTCATATTTCTTGCTAAATAATGTTACAATTGAGTCATCACTAGAGTGCTACATGTCATACACTCAGGGGGAGTAATCTTCTGATAAGTGCATATAGATAGGGGGAGCTGCACTGTTATGTATTCATAAAATTTTTGGTATATATGCTGAATCAAATTCATACACTTCAGGCACAAATGTGAAAATGAGTGTTAAACATAAGGATGTAGGAATTTCCTTTCAACACTCTAGAGATATTAAACTTACTGCATGTATGTTATAGATGAAGTTGAGGAAAAGGCTACCTGCCTATTCTTTGAAGAAAGAATCTAGAATGAATGGTAGAGCAATGATTAGTCTCACTGAGTAAATTAGATGCACGTCACTTGAGACATGATGTGGTTCATTTCTGAAAGGTGTCGAACTGAAGTACCTCTGCTCAAAATGAGGTGAAATGGTTCAATATTCTGAGTAACCAGGGAGTCTTGCATGAGCTCCATGTGTCTCCTCGTGTAAAAAGGAATCATTTGAGCTTGATCACTCTTGAAAAATTTTGTTTGTCAGTGTGAAATTACTTGAGTTGAAAAATTATGGTGAAAAACTCATTGTGGCAGAGCGTAGTCTCCAATAAGCTGTTCTCTTAAAATGAAGTGCAGATTGTATAATCTCTCATTGTGTTGATCTGAAAATCTGAATATCCATATGGCAACGATCTATTTTCATGTTATTCACCTACACATATGAAAATTTGATTTAATATGTATTCAGAAAATTGATTGACTGTATTGACTATTCCATAACTCCTCTGTGTGATTGCACAATCCCCTAGGTGTTACACATAAGCATCCTAGTTGTTTTGACTCTCATGCACCTTTCTTATACCCATTCCCCTCTTAAATAAGTAAGGGAGAGCTGTGTTGCATGTATATATATGTGTCTGTTTGGTTGCATTGCATGCATTTTTGTGTCCTTATCCGTATGCATCTAGCCTTATGCATTTCAATAGAAAACTAAATACTTGAAAAACTGAAAATCCAAGAAACTCATTTATGTGTCATCATTTGTATGCATCTTGTTTCATACATTTCATAAGAAAACTAAAAATCTAAAAATCTGAAAATCAAAGAAAAGCATTTGATGTTTCAACTGTTATATTTTTTTTTTTAAAAATCTTGCCTTTACTTTGAAATTGCATTTTGTGAAAATCTGAAATGGGCTGAAGACTTTGAATGATATTATCGTGATTTGTGCATCTTGGCCTGCGAATCTTAAGTCTACATACCTTCCTGCCTCTATAATCAACAATTGGAATCACAATGATCAACATATTTTGATCACCATATCCTTGCTTTGCTATTGCCTTACTTAACCTTCTGAAGTGGGCTCTTATTGATCTATAAATTTGTCTTGCTGAAACTTGAACTTCATTGCCTTCCTCCCACTTTTTGATCATGCAAAGGGGGAGAAGAATATGATCTGTCTATGTCAGTCATAAAGTGTATCATCATCAAAAATGGGGAGATTGTTGTATACCTTGCATATGTTTTTGATGATAACTCAACTTTATGTTTGCTTGCATATGTTCTTGATGTCAACGTACATTTATGCGTTTACAATGATTCATATGATTCAGTTCAAGAAGTTTTTGGTAAACATGTTGGTTAAATACATGGCTATATGGTCTTGATCCTTGGTTAAAATTGTTGATTTTACAAAGAGGTTTCATAGCCTTTTTGAATGTACAAAGTCTTTTGTGCAACTCATGATGTATTAACTTTGACTATTTAGAATTGTAGGATCAAACCTCATGATGGTTACCTGGAAGGTAAAATAAATGTGTGGATAAGCACCTTGCTATCTACAATCTAAAACAGGTGGAGATGTCATGTCTAACTTGTTAAGAACCATTGGTAAGATTTCTGTTTTCTCAAAGCATCGACCTCACCATGTGCATTTCACGTGGTTTGTTCTTAATGCACGTCGTTCATGGGTTTTGAGGTTCACAATGTGCTTAACAATTTCACATAAGGCTTGGTAGAAACCAGTTTGAAAGATGCTCATTCATTGAAATGGTTGCATGGCTTGATAGCCTAATAGATTTTACTTGAATGCAAGGTTTCTCATTCCAATCCTTAATTGTGTGAAATTGAGTAGCATACATCTTGTTGGTTTGAGAATATAATTCATGCATTTTCAACATGAAGCCTTTTGGTTTGAATGTGGTTTGCAAATGAAGGTTCAATAGGTCATTTGCATTGTTTCATGAATTCATTCCATGTATACTTTTCAAGTGATGTCAAAAGTCATAATAGTGAGTTTTGGTTAAGCCTTTCACATAAAACTCTTTATGCTAGCCTTTACTCACTTACATGTTCATGCATATTCTTATTGTGGTCTTTGTGGCCTAGAATGCAAATTGAAGGGCTTTTGTGAATCTTGGTAGAATATGCTTGATATGTGTTCTCATAACCCTTGATACATGGTTGTTGAATGCTCCCATGAATATTGGTAGAGTTTGGCTATGATACTCTTTCATTGTGTACAATTTCATAGTCATAACCTCTTGTTGTTTAGGAGTAAGACTTATGTTTTTCTAGGGCTTTAATGCAGGTCATCCATATGTATTTAATGTGTTTTTTTTCATGAGTGTGTTTCATAGATTTTGAACTTGGGTTGATTGGGTTTAAGTCTTAGTTTTTCATTCATGAAGGTTGAACACTTATCAACGGGTTTTATCTCTTAAATTTGAACTTTTCACAAATCTAGAATACTGGTCATTCCGGTCAACAGACACTAGGTCTTAGGTCGACCGAAATCCCCAGAGAGGGCATGTTTTCAGTCTATAATTTTTAGGTCGACCGCCCACCCCATGTAGGTCGACCAGACACGGCGAATACCTAAAAATGTGGATCCGAAAACCATCTAAACCCAGTCCATTTGTGCTTAACTCTTACCCTTTTGCCCCTGGGTTGGTGGGAGACCTATTGGGGGTCCTTTTGGAGGTTTCTAGAAGGGTTATAATGGTCTTTTGCCTTCTCCCATATATGCATATGTGTAACCTACGAATTTGTGTGGAGAACCCTAATGTGTTCATTGTTTCTATCTTGTAGGTGAAGAAAAGGGAGAAAGGAAGGAAGAGCTCAAGCCAAGGGGATTTGATCTACATCCAAGAGGTTTTGAAGATCTTGCATGAAGAGAAAGTGAAGCAGAATGAAGAGATGATCGTGTTGATGCTTGAATCTTCGTCATCCGACTTCCTTCCAACCATTACTTAAAAGAACATCATCAATTGGGTTTTGGAAACCAAGGGGGATCTTTTCTACATCTATTCTATGTTGTTCTTGATGTGTTTCATGATCTATGTTTAGGGTTGAGCATGTTTGAATACTTGTATTAATTTTTTGAACTAGAAATATTGTGTGTGTGTGACCGTTTGTATATGGTCGTGTGTCTACCCTGCTGCGAATGTTGCAGTACGTGAGTGTGTGTTTGTGATCTGGTCGTCGGATCGTGTTGGAGACTCCGTCCCCTTGTGTAAATGTGTGTGTGGATCTATCCAGATCCGCGTGTTCGTCTGTGTAGAGTGCTGCATCTATTGTAGTGTATGTGTTGTTGATCCGGTTGTCGGATCGAGTCGAAAACTCCATTTCCGTGTGTGTGTGTGTTGGGGTTTGTTCCCCATGTGTTTGCAGGCGTCGTTCTACGTGTTGTTGGAGCGCTGCCTCCGTGTTGGGGGATTTATTCCCGAGTGGAGCCTTACCGATTTGGTAAGGGGTGGACGTAGGGAGCCCGTCGTGGTCCCGAACTACCTTAAAAATTCTCGTGTCTTATGGTGTGTATTGTGGTTTGCTTTATTGTGATTAATTATTAATTCAATACACGTGTGATCGGTGAGTATGAGTGAATTCCAATTGCATAAGCAAATCTCAATTGCCTAGATTACATTGTGTAACATGCTTAATTGCTTAATCTTGTGCATGATCGAGTGAGCTCGGCGAGATTGAGTGAGCTTGGTTTACTCTGGTTGGTTTAATCTCTTCAATCTCATTGAACTTGGTAATTCTGCTAAGAAAGTTTTAAATTTACAATTTTAAGTGGGGGACAATTCAACCCCCCCTTCTTGTCCATTCGCCCTCCCGGGACCAACACATAGAGTATCACAGATGCTGCATTTCTAAAATAAATAAATTACAGAAAATAAGAAGTACAGTAGATAGATGGGAGAATGAGGGATGAGGGGAAGGGAGACTGCAGACCGGACTAGGGCATTACATGGAGGCCAGAACCACCTTGACAAACCCTCACTCTCTTATCTCTTTTCATTTATCTCCGATTTCCTCCCTGCTACGTCTGTTGCTCTCTGCTCACTCTTTTTCTTCTCGTGCTCGCTTTCTTTTTCTTCTAGCTTCTTCGCTTCATTTCCCCCTTTTTGCCTCTCTTCTTATCTCTCTCTTTTTTTTTCAAGTCTTCGAAAATGGGGGGTTTTATAGAGGCCTTCATCCTTTTTATGTGGCGACAGGGGTGTGATACAGTGGCCAGAAGAGGCACACCTGGGCGGGCCGCCGGATCAGGCGTGGCCGCCTGATGGCTTTGGGCCTCCAGATTACCTTGTGTGCGAAGACCCACTGTGCCCCATTTGCTTCTTTTGGCCCACTTAAGCCTTTCTATTTCAGCTAAATATCTTTTCTTCTTCGTTCAGCCCATGCTTCACATGTCTTAGTGGCACTTGGCCTCTTTAGAGTGATTCATCCACACTATCCGAAGCATAGCGATGCTTTCCTTCAAGAACCGTCCTCTTGGAGATAGTTCCAACTGTATCTCAACTATATTTCATGGTTGGGAGGTTGGCAGGGAGCTTAAGCAGGCAGATGGTTACCTGGGGATGTCTGATGGACAATTTTAATGGTTTGTTCGGCTTCAGTCACCCTGGTGACGGACGATGGCTTGCCGGGTAGCAGCTTTGCCAAGGAGGCACAATCGAGTACGATATATTGTGACGCAACTAGCTCCTGCCGATGTACAATAATACCGAGATTATCGAAACTGGGTCTCCATGAAGTCTTTTTGAACTCCGGGCAACATGGGTAGAGATTTCATGGGTTTCAGATTTATCGTCGTTTTCCTCGTATGACAATTTTACAGGTGTCAACAAATCCCCCCCACCCGTAGGTGGTGTGAGCGAGGGATAAGTGACACGTGGCCTGCGGGTGTAGTATCTAACCGTTGATCAGTCATTCATCCATTTGTCTTGTAATTGTAGCTTTTGGGGCTAACTCAAGGCTAGTGGGTTGGATCAAGTCCATTTAACGAGCCCTGGGTTGATAAAGTGGCCTAAATGGGCCTGCAGGTTTGATCCGGCGGCAAAATGGCCATTTTAGGTCATTGATACGGTGACAAACCGTTTGATACGGTGGCCTGGCGTCGATCTGGCGGCCAGGGGAGAGGCGCGCGCGGGCTATCATCCGGCGGCACCCTCCTGATATGGCGGCCAAGGTAGGCAGGGCCCTTCTTCGATTAAAACCCTAGGAGAGAGGGGGCTCCCCTCTCACTTTTCATTTGAACGGCCGACCCACTTCTTCCTCTTCTTTTCTGTTTGCGCACAACGGTGAGCTCCTCTTCTCCCTAGCTCGCACACGGCGGCAGGGTTGCTAGGAATGGCGACTGGCCCCCCCTCCTCCTTCTATTTTCTTCTCCTTTGCTCGCGCACGACGGCTGACCAGGTGAAGACCCCATCTTCTCTGCGGCTAGTTAGAGCGGCCTGGGAGATATCCCATGGTATTTTTTTAGGAGTCATCTCACCCTATGGTTGTGATGTACTTCCTATTTCCTTCTGGCAGATCCCCGGATAAGGGGAGACTCTGCCATTTTTTTTTTAAATTTCTTTGGTTCATATCTTTATCAAATCTTCATTACTGAGCTATTTTTTTTCTTGTATATGTTCAACAGGCCAGATGGCTTCTGCTACATCTCCTTTGGGTTCATCTTCTCAAGTTCCCGCAGCCAGTACATTTAGCCCAATCGTGACCTGGGCGAGTATTCATGACTTAGACATGGGCCGTGACAAGATAGCAGTGCTTCATGAATCTTCAGATTTCGAGACCGACACTGTGGTTCTTTCATGTCTTTTAACTACAGTTGGGACCTTCAGTTATCACCGCAGTGAAGGATATCGCCAAGATTTTTTGAAGGACAAGCACCTCCTTTCTTTCATTTGTCGCTTCAGCATTGCCGGAAGGACAGATGTGTTGTTGGCTCGAAGAATCGAACAAGCTATTCTCGTGGAACGGGATAGCCTGAGAGGAGTGGTTCATCGCCATGAGGCCATTTATCTTCCAGGGGAACCGCGTTAGTGGAAAGTAGTACTGGGGGTTGCTGAGCTGACGCCTACACAGAACATGCAGACTCGGGCTTCTGAGTTCACTCCTGCTAGATGGGACAACACCATAGGGCATGTACAAAAAGAGACACTAGGCTATGGTCTGTTCTTAGCTCCAATAAAGTAAGAATATCGGGAGGAACCTTTATCTTGAACTGTCTGGCGGTTCATTTCAAATAATCTCAACTCGTTGTCGGCTGGTTTGCAGACCTGAAGGTTGTTGATGCACATTCCTTCCGTACTGGAGCGGTGGAATTTACGGACTACATCTAGAAAGAATATGCCCCGATTTTAATCAGAGCGGGAGTTTTTCATAGTGTGTATGCCTCCCGGTTTCGATACGCCATCTCAAAGGGTTTATGCTGCAGTATGATCGAGGTCTTCAATAGTGAATTTAACACCTTCTATACAGCCGAAGGTGAGACCTCGTTAGATCTATGGAGCCTTTCACAACTCAGTGGTCTGCCCATTGACGGTGAGCCGTATGAAGAGGTTTGTCTTGCCGACTTCTTGAAGGACGAGTCCAATGGCGAAGGTCGATACTTCATTGGCTTCTCGTATCGCTACCTGATGAAGGTGTATAGGACGCTATGTTTGTCCTATTATGAGGATTCATCGGGGGTTCTTCATCTCGGAGCAGAAAGAAGGGAGACCGCAAGAAAGTTTGAATGGGGCTGTGGATTCAATATTTCGTCTGAGGAAACTAGAAGTATACTGACTATCCATCTGTAGTATCGGTTGCCACGCAGCAGGCGAAGCGAGCCCGTTTCAAATCAAGCTTGCTGCCTTCCCTTCGCCAGGCATATCAGAGTGGGCCGAACCCAGTGGGGATTGATGCCGTGACACATTGCGCGGCATTCCTGACATTCTAGCTTTGTTCTTTTGCTCTTCCTCAAGGAGATGAAACAGTCATACGCCCCGAGGCAATTTACCCGGCATGCCAGATGGCCTAGGGTATAAAGTTATCTTTATGTCCAACGGCACTCTGCTTGATCTATAGGACGCTGGGGGAGCTATGCAAGTCCCAGACACCGCAGAGTCTCAGGACTGTAGGACCCATCCATTTCTTCAATGCTTAGGTGTGCACATTGTTCTCAAAGTTTTCCCCAAGAACACTTCAAGAATTGATGTTGTATCCAAGATGTTGGATACGGACTGAATAGATCTAGAGGGGGGGTGAATAGATCTTTCCCCCTTTTCTAAATTATAATGCAATAACCTCAAGCAAATGATTGATTTTGAGATTAATCCTGAAGTCAGATACGTTAGCAATTATAAGGAGCAACACACACCACAAGCACATCCACAAGACAGAAAGTTTTTAGGTGGTTCAGTCTCTTCCTGAGACTTACATCCACCCCTTGCTTAACTCAAGCAAGGCTTCACTATGAGAATCTCTGATCTCAACCAAAACACAGCTGACACACAGCTTGTACCTGCTGACACACAGCTTGACTCTGCTGCCTCACAGCTTGACAATAATTGTAATCAGAAATGAAAAGATGATAAGAACAGGTGATGAAAGACAGGACTGAATATTGACGTGTGTAGAAGAATAGGTGTTCAGCCTGGGACTTGATCACGCTTATGAAGAAGCCTAGACTCCCTGTTGATCTTCCAGTCAGTTGCCTTCGATTGTTCTGCTGCTGGAGATCGCACAGTCTTGAGCTAAGTCTTCCTTCTGCAGCAACGAGATTGCCTTTAACCTTTCTGCAGATTTTTGATTGGTGGAGAGCTCCTTCTTCCTCTTCTGTGTGTATCTTTCTTGGCTTCTATTCCATGCTCTCTCTCTCTTTGCTTGTTCGTGATTTGTTGCCTTATATTCTTCATACAGCTCTTTTTATTTTCAAGAATAAAGTTCTTCCCGCTCAATTTTCAGATCGAGAGCCAATCTGCTAGAAAACAGGGATCGGTTTAAATCCAATCGTTAGAACGAGTTTGACCACTTCTAAGCAAGATTGTTTCCTTGATTCCCGTGCGGAAGCTTATCTCTGAGCAGCCCAACAACCTGCAACAACCATCTGCAGGTTTTAAGGAACCAAAACAGAATTCGGTTAGAGTTCGGTTTTGGACGATATAAAAACCCGTGGTCGACCATGACACTGTCTCTGGTCGACAACGAGCTGTGTCCAGACGGCTGTTCCATTCTGGCTGACACCTGCGTTCCCCGTGGTCGACCACAGCCTTGTCGCTGGTCGACAAGGGGCAAATATCAGGTGGCCATTGGTTCTGTCTGATGTTCTGTCTTTTCCTGTGGTCGACCAGAGGTGGGGCTATGGTCGACATCCAAGGTGCTTCCAGAAGACAGATGACTTGATGCTTTTCTGGTTGAGTTCGTTGGTCGACCATAACTTCTTCAGTGGTCGACAAACAGTCTTTCACGCTTATACTGATTTGTTGATTCCACTTGGATTTCAGTGAACCTGAAATTTGCTTAACTTATAAGATTTGACTTGAAGTTCCAAATGTATATAAAAGCATATTTGTCATCATCAAATGGGCATTAATTCAATGCACTATCTTTACAAAAATAACCAAACCATTTGCTTTAAGAAACAAGATAGAACTTAGATTAGTCAAACATATCCTATTGTCATCATCAAAACCAAGGGATGCACAACATTCTCCCCCTTTTTGATGATGACAACCATGAGTCATTGTGACAAACAACAGATTATAAAATTCATTTGATATTGCATGCAAGGCTATCATAGCACAGATTTCATTCAGACAATTCGTTTGATGTGTCTTTCAAAAACAATAGCACTAATTACATGAGAGACTAAAAAAAAGGATAAAGACACTGAGGACACGTAGACAAAGTAAACTTGACAATCTAGACTCACATCTAGACACACAACAACTAGACACACTAGACACACAACAACTAGACACACAATGACACATAAAGTCCTATCTCCCCCTTTGTCAACAGCAAAAAGAAGATCATTTGAACAATCCCTCTGAGGAGGATGAGGAGGTCTCTGGCTTCACGTTCTCTTCCATCCGATCCAGCTTGTCAACAATGTGGGCATAGGAGAGCCTGAGCTTCTGGATCTCTGAGATAGTATCCTTGTGATACTTCTCATTCTGTTGGGTTGTGATCTCGATACGGATTCCCATCTGATCGGACACTTCACCGAGGGTCCTTACTAGTCTGTTGAACCGAGAACTAGCCTGGTCAGAGTGTTCCTTCTGCTTGATGAACCTGGCCTCCATCTGTTGTTCCAGCCGTTGGACTTTCTACTCCAAGCGTCCAGTGGCAGCATTGACATTCTCTTGAAATGATTGGAGTTGGGTGGTGAGAGAAGATAACTGAGATGCCATCTGGAGGAGCACGCCATGAGATTCAGGGTGGGAGGTAAATGCTGGTGGTGGAGCAGAAGTAGAGGGAGTGGAGGTAGGTGGTACTTGTGTGGGTTGAGCAGAATGTGATGGAGCTTGGGTAGTTCGAGCAGATGGGGATTGAGTTGGAGGGGCAGCAGTGCCTGGCTGCCAGAGCACTAGTGAAAGGGACGATGGTGGATGGGCAGCAGTGGTGGTAGTAGGTGTAGCTTGAGGCACCATTGGTGACGGTGTGACAGCAGGGCTAACCTGTATAGGTGAATGAGGTGGAGAAGATGGTGGCACTGGATCCTTTGCTTTGCCCTTGGAAGGGAGAGTGCGCTGAACGTGGTCTCCGACCTTCTTAAATCCCAAGAATGTGGTCACGAAGTGAAAATTGTAGACGTGCCATTTGGGAATGACAATGCTTGGGCTGTGAGGAGAAGGTATTTTGGCTGCTTTCAGAATGGAAGTGATATGGGCAGCAAAAGGAAGAGAATTCAGGGGATAATGTAGGATGCTTCGGAGGGAATTCAAAAGGAGTGTGGTTAGGCGAATAGGCTGGCGAGTGATGAGGCCATGGAGTATAAACAGATGGAGGCGACTCACTTGATCTCTGGCGCCTCCTCGAGGTTGTATGATGGTGGTGATGATGTGGTGAAGCAAACGATGAAGAGGAGGGAAGGTATTAGCATTGAGGTACTTGGGAAGGACCTCAGGGGCTGGCTTGCCAGTGACCACTGCATGTGCTTCTCGGAGGTCGAAGTCCTCATGGTTGAAAACAGCTCCAATTCTGGGAGTCTTCAGCGTCATGTGGAGAAGCTTGACGTCGAGTCTGATGACTTTCCCTTGAACTACGGTGTAGAGCTGACTGCCCACAACTTGCAGGTTGTGGTAGAATTCTTGCACAAGCTGGGGCGAGTACGAATTGTGCACTGAAACGAACGTAGTCCACTCTTGAGCTTCAAAAATTGGCAGTAGATCTGGGAACATCTCCATTAGCTTGTCATCGGAGAAATCGACGATCCTTGGTTGCAGAACTGTCCGTGGCTTGAGAGCTCCAGAAACGGGATGCACTGCGGGTTCCTCTGAAGCTGCTGATTGTCTGCCTGGACCAGGTGCATCAGCCGTGGTCGACCTGTGAGGGGCCGATGGCGAACCCTGCGCGGCCCGCGACTTGGATCGCTTGGACGGCATCGAAGCGGCGGCAGGGGCCTGATCTCTTCTACGCTTAGAGGAAATTAGAGCGCGCTTGGGAGACATTGTGAAGGGAAGCGAGATAGAGGCGAGAGAGAGGCGAGAAAAGAAATCTGGAGAAGATGAAGTTGGGAGAGGGCTAGAGCTGCGGATGGGAAAATTTCAGGGACCCAGCCGAGACAATTTATAGGGTAGGACATTAGGGCTGGCCCTTAATTTTTAGGGCAGTGAACCATCGCGATGCAAAGAACGAGCGGTCACGATTAATCAGCATAACTCATATTTTGGGAAATTATTGAAGTGTACCCCCTTTCTTTAATAAGACAATTAAGTAACCTTTCCTCCCTTTCTCAAAGACCACCTTGTGACAAATTCGAGTGGGTCTTGTGGTTCAAAGAATTTGAAAGTATTGCCCCAATAAATTGACTCCCCATATCCACTTTCTTACTCACAGCTCCTCAAACTTATAATATGTTTCATGAGATAATTTTACTAGCTGAACAAGCTGAACAGTGTTTTATGCCTCTATTTGCATATAGTGCATTAGGTCAACCATTTTATCTGCCTTTGATAACTTTGGATTTTACTTTTTGAAATATTGAAGAGTTGTGGTCAGGTTTATCACATGCCTTTCTACACGAGAAGACACGCTTTTTACACGCCAGTCACCCCGGCTACTTAGCATGCCTAACCATTCCACTTTTAACTGGGAACTACCTTTTATCCGTGAGGATATACGTTTATCAGACGTCAATATCCCCAGTTACTCAGTATTCCCAATTAATAATTTTGAGAGTGGCAGAGGTAGAATGAGTCTTCATGACATACATGTCTCCCACTTAATTTTTCAGCCAGTTTTGCTTTGTGATAGAGAACAGTAGTTTCTCAGAACTCAGTCCATTGCTCTACCAAGAAGGCAGAATTATGGCGTATTCCATATACATTCATGCTATAGCAGCGTTTATTTTCACTGTCCAACACAGACACAGGTAGAGAAACAGTCTCATTACTAAAAACATAAGTTCTCAATAGTCTTGAGTCAGAGTCATAGTTATGGTTTGAATTTATTGCAGTAGTACAGGTCAAATTCTCATTACTACACTTAACCTTTACTCTCATTGATGACTTTGGTGATTTTCTTGTAAGATATGGTTAGGTTGTTCAATGATTTATTAAGGAATGAGTTTACACTTTTTACTCCCCCTCAAATTGTGAGTCCGTGCTGAAGATAGAAAACAATAAGTTGGCCACAAAGAGATATAGAGACACAAGGAATATGAAGTGTGAACAAGGATGAGTGAGTAAAGCAAAACTGAGCTCAGAGTCCAAAAAGTTCAGAAGATTTCCCACCAAAGCCAGCACCCTGACTAGATCTAATTTCCCTTTTTCAGGTCCTTTGTCGACCATGGAGTGGCCTGTGGTCGACCTCTGTGCTGACACAGAACCTGCCTGTTAAGAAGATTGCGTTCTGACAAACCTGTTGTCGACCATTGGATCGCCTGTGGTCGACAGCTGCGAAGTCCCAGAGCTAACTATTTCCTGTCCTGATGCCTTGGTCGACCAGCGCCTTGTCTGTGGTCGACCACAGGAGGTAATCCGTAGAAAGACCAGGGTTCTGCAGAGCTTGCTGAAGTAGCACCCGACACAAGACTTCCAAGCTCAAAAACTTGACCAATACTAGAGACCTATAACTTAGACAGAAATGACAGAATCTATGCAGTGTACACAAGAATATGATTATTTCAAGAATTTTCAGGAGAAATTCTACAAATTCCTAACTCCCTTCTTAGAGTTGAAAATCTGTCATTGTTAAGGGGTTTTGTGAAAATGTCTGCCAGTTGTTTTTCAGTTTCTACAAAATGAAGCATGAAATTTCCTTTGGAGACCTCATCTCTTAGAAAGTGATGACGGATCTCAATGTGTTTTGTCCTAGAGTGTTGAATGGGGTTTTTAGACAAATTAATAGCACTAGTGTTGTCACAGAAAATAGGTGCACATCCAAGATCTACATTGTAGTCTTGGAGTTGATGTTTTATCCACAAAACCTGTGTACCACAGTTCCCTACTGCGACATACTCAGCCTCAGCAGTGGAGAGTGCCACAGAATGCTGTTTTTTAGAAGCCCATGATATTAAACATCCACCTAATATTTGACAATAACCACTAGTACTCTTCCTATCAATTTTGCAACCAGCATAATCAGCATCTGAATATGAAATCAAGTCTAGTTTGCAGTAAGTAGGATACCATAAACCCAATTCTTGGGTGCCGGCAATATATCGAAGGATACGCTTGACAGCCCCTAAATGTGATTCTCTAGGGCTAGACTGATATCTAGCACACATGCATACACTAAACTGAATATCTGGCCTTGAAGCAGTTAGATATAGCAGGGACCCGATCATACCTCTGTATTTCTTGGCATCTACCATGTTACCTTTTACATCAGCTTCCAATGTTGCATTTGTACCCATGGGTGACTCAATTGGTTTGCAGCTTTCCATGCCAAACTTCTTCAGCATCTCCTTTATGTACTTGGATTGATTTATGAAGTATCCTTCTCTACATTGTACGATCTGCAATCCAAGAAAAAAACTGTAAATCACCCATTAAACTCATTTCAAACTCATTGGTCATTAGATTTGCAAATTCAGTACATAATGAAGCTTCAGTGGATCCAAACACAATATCATCCACATAGATTTGCACAATTAGTATATTCTTACCTTGGGTCTTGGAGAATAATGTTTGATCAATTTTACCTCTTGTGTAGCCCTTTTTGGTGAGGAATGAACTCAGTCTGTCGTACCATGCCCTAGGAGCCTGCTTTAAACCATACAAAGCCTTATGCAGTTTAAAGACATGATTAGGAAGATCATCATTTTCAAAACCAGGGGGTTGTTCCACAAAGACTTCTTCCTTTACAATGCCATTTAGAAAGGCACTTTTTACATCCATTTGCTGCAATTTAATTCCATGGGACGCCGCAAATGCTAACAATATCCTAATGGCTTCTAACCTTGCAACTGGAGCATATGATTCTTCAAAATCAACTCCAAATTCTTGGTTATACCCCTTAGCCACCAACCGAGCCTTGTTCCTCATAACAACTCCTTCTTCATTAAGCTTATTTTTATAAACCCATTTGGTTCCAATAACAGGATGAGATGAGGGTCTGGGAACAAGTTTCCAAACCTGATTTCTTTCAAATTGATTTAATTCTTCATGCATGGCATTTATCCAAGATTCATCTCTTAAAGCTTCCTCTACATTTTTAGGCTCAACTTGAGATACAAGGGCTAGCTGATCTAATTCATCAACTGTTTTAAGCTGAGATCTAGTTTTCCTCGGTTCATTAATTCCTCCAATGATGTTATCTAGAGGATGATCTCTGAGAAATCTCAGATTTTTAGAATTGTTACCTGGGCTGATCTCTCCTTCGGGTTGATCATTGGAATCACCTTGCTTTGGTTCTGCTTCAGTCTCCATTGGTTCCTCTTTGCCTTCCAGAAATTCCCCATCTTCATCTTTGCCTACCTTTGAACACCTCATATGGAGTTTTCGCACTAGATGGTCTTACCATTGCCCTGTTTACAATATAACATGCTGTATTGACCGCCTCAGCCCAAAATCTTCTTGGAAGATTGGCTTCAACCAACAAGGTTCTGGCCATTTCAACAAGTGTGCGATTCCTTCTCTCCACCACTCCATTTTGCTCTGGCGTCCTTGGTGAGGAGAACCTGTGATTTATTCCTTTGTTCCTGCAGAATTCATCAAACTCTGAATTTTCAAATTCTCCCCCATGATCAGATATTATTGAACACACCTTGGACTTACCATCCTGCTTCATTCTTCTGTAAAAATCCTGAAATTCATGAAAGGCATCGTTTTTATGTGATAAAAACATTACCCAGGTAAATCTTGAAAAATCATCCACTAGAACAAAGCCATATCTTTTTCCACTAAGACTAGTAGTCCTTGTAGGACCAAATAAGTCCATGTGTACAAGTTCTAATGGCCTAGACGACTGATCTATAGTTCTATTTTTGAAAGATTTCCTTGTTTGTTTCCCTTGGGTACATGCTTCACACACTTTGACATTCTGTGCAAAAGAGATTTCAGGTAATCCAGAAACCATTTTATTCTTAACCAATTTGTGCAGCACCCTGTAGCTAACATGCCCTAGCCTTCGGTGCCACAACCAAGTCAGGTCTTCCTTCTTGGCGGTGAGGCACAAGTTGGAGTGGGCTGGATCATCCAAGTCTATCATGTAGACATTATTTACTCTCTTGCCCATAAACTTAACTTTATCCGAATTTGGTTCAAGAATTTTACAAATCTTAGAATCAAAGACTACTTGATGGCCTTTGTCGCATAGCTGACTGATGCTTAGAAGATTATATTCCAGGCCATCCACTAGCAGTACATCTTCAATGCAATTTGTAGATGTCTTACCTACCTTACCTTTCCCAATGATCTTGCCTTTGTTATTTCCTCCAAATGTCACATGTCCTCCATCTTTTGAGTTTAGCTCGGAGAATTTTGCCTTGTCTCCTGTCATATGTCTTGAGCAACCACTATCTAAGTACCACTTGTTGTGTATAGCTGCCAGACACACCTGCATCACAAGTTACACAGAAACTTTTGGACCCCAATGGTACCCGGGTCCAAGATAGCTTGTGAAATCATGAAACTGCTGTAGCAGCCCCTTGGGAACCCAAATCTTATTGGAACAGATTAATTTTTTATTGCTTAAATTGTTCAGGTTAGGTGGCTTTGGATTAGTTGATTTTCTATTCTGAAACCACATTTTTGGGTTCCAATTTCCATTCTTTTTCAGCTGGTTAACCCTGTGAGTTTTGTTTGCGGGTCTGTTCATGGTCGACATCGGAGGGGTCTGTTGTCGACCAGCATGTTTCCCGACACCTGGTTTTACAGGTTTGTATTCGTTAATATTATTTGAAGTTTTATCTGTCTGATTTCTTTTGTAAATTTGCTGATTCTACCTTATGTGGCCATTATTATTAGAGTGATTTGGATTTGTCCCTTTTCCTTCAGATTTCCTCTCTTTTGGATTGACATTAATCTGGTTAGAGGAGCTGGCTTCATTATTTCTTTCGTCTTGATACAAATTTATCAAGGGGCCTTTTCCTTTAGGTCCACCAAGTTTACTTTGAGTTCTTATTTGAAATTCTTTCTTAGCTGTTGGATTATACCCTAACCCTTCTTTTTGAAAGTTTACTTTTATTCCTAAGACGGCATTTAAGTTGTCTTGGCCCTTGGTCATTTTTTCCAAAGCTTCCTGTTTATCTTCCAATTCACCTTGGATTCTTTCTATCTCTTTTAGAAGCTTACTGTTTTCTTCCTTAATGGAGTTGTTCTTTTCTTCAGTTTGCTTTGTTTTCTGTTCGCATTCCTGAGCTCTTAGTTTTAACTCATCAATGTCATTTTTTAGCATTTCATTCTCTTCGGACATTCTCTTGTGATTTTCTTCATCTAAGTCCATTTGATTCAGCTTGTTTTTCAGTGACTGGATTTCCATTTCTAGTTCAGTTTTGTTTTCTATTGAATTGCTGTCTTTATTCAGTTGACTGATCTTCTTCTTCAAATGTTTATTTTCCTTTCTTATTCTTTCATAAGTATCAAGCAATTCTGAATATACTGCTTCCCAATCCGAACTAGAGAAGTCTTGAAATGGGGAACTTACCTCAAGATCACTGTTGTCTCCCTTGGCCATCAGACAGAGCTTTCCTTCTTCTTCCTCGGAAGTTGTTTCCTCTTCACTGCTCTCTTCCTCCTCACTCCAAGTGCTAATCATCGCCTTGGGTTTCTTGCCTTTCCACTTGAAGCTTGATTTCTTAGGAGCTTCTGGACATTCAGCCTTCATATGTCCAGGCTGCCTGCAATTGTAGCAAATGAGTTTGTTAGAAGGAGCCTTATGTTTATCAGATTTAAACTGGAATGACTTCCTTACCATGCCCTTTGGATTTCTGAATCCTTTACCTTCCTTCCGCAGGAATTTTTTAAATTTTCTTGTAAGCATGGCTAGCTCACCAGATTCTTCACCTGAGCTAGATGAGTCATCATTGTCAGACACCTCAGAGGTGCTTGTTTTAGTCTTTAGGGCAAGTTGCTTCTTTTTCTTGCCCTCATCTTCCTTTCTCTTCAGATTGACCTCATAGGCCATCAGGGATCCTACTAACTCATCCACTGTCATTGTTGTGAGATCCTTTGAGTCCTCAATGACTGTGGCCTTGGTATGCCACATCGATGTGAGAGACCTTAAAATCTTCCTCACTAATTCCTGCTCTTTGTATGTCTTCCCTAAGCTCTTCAAGCCATTAGTCAGTTGTACTAATCTGGCATACATCTCAGAAATACTTTCATCATTTTTCATCCTAAACATTTCATATTCTGAGACTAGCATATTTGCTTTTGTCTCTCTTACCTCGGAAGTACCTTCGTAGATTACCTTTAGACGATCCCACATTTCTTTGGCTGTTGCGCATTGGGAAACTCTTGAGAATTCTGTGGGGTGTAGTGAGCACTGCATCACGTTCATGGCTCCCCAGTTGACAGTTGATTTCCTGACCTGTTCTCTGGTCCAGGTTTCTTCATCTTCCGGTAGCTCAAAAGGTCCGCGGCTCACTACCCTCCACATCTCGTGGTCTTGCGCACGTAAGAACACCTGCATACGATTTTTCCAATAAGAATAATCAGTTCCATCAAAATATGGAGGTCTAGTTACAGAGTGCCCCTCAGCTATGAGGCTTTTAGAATTCAGTCCGCCCGGTCTCTCCTGGTTGTTAGACCACATATCTGGAGAACCTGGCTCTGATACCACGTGTTGGATACGGACTGAATAGATCTAGAGGGGGGGTGAATAGATCTTTCCCCCTTTTCTAAATTATAATGCAATAACCTCAAGCAAATGATTGATTTTGAGATTAATCCTGAAGTCAGATACGTTAGCAATTATAAGGAGCAACACACACCACAAGCACATCCACAAGACAGAAAGTTTTTAGGTGGTTCAGTCTCTTCCTGAGACTTACATCCACCCCTTGCTTAACTCAAGCAAGGCTTCACTATGAGAATCTCTGATCTCAACCAAAACACAGCTGACACACAGCTTGTACCTGCTGACACACAGCTTGACTCTGCTGCCTCACAGCTTGACAATAATTGTAATCAGAAATGAAAAGATGATAAGAACAGGTGATGAAAGACAGGACTGAATATTGACGTGTGTAGAAGAATAGGTGTTCAGCCTGGGACTTGATCACGCTTATGAAGAAGCCTAGACTCCCTGTTGATCTTCCAGTCAGTTGCCTTCGATTGTTCTGCTGCTGGAGATCGCACAGTCTTGAGCTAAGTCTTCCTTCTGCAGCAACGAGATTGCCTTTAACCTTTCTGCAGATTTTTGATTGGTGGAGAGCTCCTTCTTCCTCTTCTGTGTGTATCTTTCTTGGCTTCTATTCCGTGCTCTCTCTCTCTCTTTGCTTGTTCGTGATTTGTTGCCTTATATTCTTCATACAGCTCTTTTTATTTTCAAGAATAAAGTTCTTCCCGCTCAATTTTCAGATCGAGAGCCAATCTGCTAGAAAACAGGGATCGGTTTAAATCCAATCGTTAGAACGAGTTTGACCACTTCTAAGCAAGATTGTTTCCTTGATTCCTGTGCGGAAGCTTATCTCCTGAGCAGCCCAACAACCTGCAACAACCATCTGCAGGTTTTAAGGAACCAAAACAGAATTCGGTTAGAGTTCGGTTTTGGACGATATAAAAACCCGTGGTCGACCATGACACTGTCTCTGGTCGACAACGAGCTATGTCCAGACGGCTGTTCCATTCTGGCTGACACCTGCGTTCCCCGTGGTCGACCACAGCCTTGTCGCTGGTCGACAAGGGGCAAATATCAGGTGGCCATTGGTTCTGTCTGATGTTCTGTCTTTTCCTGTGGTCGACCAGAGGTGGGGCTATGGTCGACATCCAAGGTGCTTCCAGAAGACAGATGACTTGATGCTTTTCTGGTTGAGTTCGTTGGTCGACCATAACTTCTTCAGTGGTCGACAAACAGTCTTTCACGCTTATACTGATTTGTTGATTCCACTTGGATTTCAGTGAACCTGAAATTTGCTTAACTTATAAGATTTGACTTGAAGTTCCAAATGTATATAAAAGCATATTTGTCATCATCAAATGGGCATTAATTCAATGCACTATCTTTACAAAAATAACCAAACCATTTGCTTTAAGAAACAAGATAGAACTTAGATTGGTCAAACATATCCTATTGTCATCATCAAAACCAAGGGATGCACAACACAAGAATGCTTGAATTTGCCAGTGTAGAGCTGGAGACAACCATGCAGCAACTTTTCTCTATCCGGGGTCGGTTAACAAAGGTCCCGATAGATTTCGCGGGCACCATTCATTTTTGGAGCTTAGCTGCCCACTCTAGCCCCCTGGTCAATCACCAGCGTAAATGCAAGATGGAAGTCACTGAAGTATATTCCCATCCCGTTTCGGGTGCGCCTGCAACCCGGCCCATCTTGGAACCTGAGCTAGTTGAATGGGCGCTGGCCATTCGCCTGAGTGTACTAATATTCAGGAAGGGTAGTAGTAACTTTTTGGAGCCATACTACCCTTCCATTTCGGTCGTAACTTTGGTTATGACCAACATATTCCACCTTCGTCTGCCCAATTTCCTCTTGACGGTCGGACAAAACAAGGTGCAATGGTTGCTGCAGAAGGTCGCTCCTGGTGGGACTTCTTCCATCGCCGAGAGGCCAGCACTTTCAGAGTTTCGACGCTTGGGCATGTTCCTCAAGTCACCCCCGAGTACATTAAATGGTGGAATGCCCGTACCTGCTTCTACAAGAACATGAAGGCCAGTTGCTGGGATACGGCAGAACGTACTTTCTTGAACTGTCAGCACGGGCCTATGTTTGATATCGACGAATCCCATTTGAAGAGGCTTCTATTACAGCGCCCTAAGGCGGTGGGTGAGTATCTCGAGGCGTGCAAAGCCATGAAGAAGGAATCTCAGCAACTGGTGCCAATATTGTCGGAGGTGAAAGAGGATGATTTTCTGAAGTCTTTGAAAGAGCTGAGCCAAGTGGGGAGTGCCCGCCTTGAGCTGCAACAGTTCCCCTTTCCGGTGGAAGAACCGATACCCCCGGCAATCTCTTGGCGCTCGGAGCAAGATCACCTCTGTCCATTCTGGGCTTTTGTACGGAGGGAGGACAGGACTGCCACATATTATCGTCAGACATCTTGGCCCTTTGTTCTGCTAAAAATTCACGGCCTAGAACTTAGCACTCCTGCCGAGGCTATTTTGGCCCATAAACTGTTTATATCCTTCAATTATGCAGATGGCTAGGGTCTAGACCACCTGGGCCTATACCATTGTCTAGCTTCCCGAGAGCACCCGGATCTGGCTCAGCTAGCCGACCGGTGTGCGAAGATTGGGGATGTATGCTGGCTGCTTCGTAAAGCTGCTTCCCAGAACAAGGAAGTGACTTTGTATTATTGGCCTCTTTCCCCTTTATACAAAGGGCCAGCAGGTATGTCTTTATGCTTTGACAGGGACATGCGTTTTTGTATTGCTTTTATGCTTCGGCTTATATCCTCTTTTCTCCTCTTCTTGCAGATAGACCAGATGTGCTGCAGTAAGGGGATTATCGCAAGCTAATCATGCAGGCTTAGAAGCCTTCTTATTTCGATATCCCCGCACCAGCTCCCACGACTACTCCTCTGCCTCGGGGCAGTCGAAAGAGGAAAGCAGCATCTCTGGTGAAGGCTGCCGTGGCGCGGGCTAAAAGAGCCCTTAAAGTTGCAATTGAGCAAGCAGCTTTTGCAGCTCCTGCCACTGAGGTGGCTCCGCCTCGAGTCCCTTCATTTGAAGAATTTTTTGCTTCCCAAGCTCCATCGGCCAGGGATGACAGTAATTTTGCACCGTTATTACTATGGTGACACTTTTTTAAAGGGCTTCTCTAAGCTTATTTTGTGCTCTTCCATCTTGTAGCAGCACCGAAAGATGCACCGGCTCTAACTGCCGCGGTAGACGTCGGTATAGCTATTGAGACAATGGCAGAAGTGTTTGCTGGCAGCCATGAGAGAGAAACTCTCTGTTCCCCCATTCCAGCCAGTGAGGCAGCAGGTAGATCGAGCAGAATTGCTTCTAATGCTTTATATTCTAGAGTTTATAACCCTATCTCATTGTGCCCTTTGTGACATGCTCTAGGGCTCCCTGAGATTTTGCCTAAAATGGGAGTCTCATCTTCGGGTCCTTCTGCATCATCAAAAGGATGCCGAGCGCCGCTTAAAATGGTAGTGGCCCCATTATGACGCATAGCCACTCGTTCAACTGTCCGCCAAGAGGCAGACGCAACTTCGAAGCCAAGCGTTGAAGTGGAAAGTTCTTCTGAAAGTTCCCCATCCCTGTTTGGAGAATAGGTGGACTACGGTTGCACTGACGATGGGGGAGCTACCGACGCCGATGGAGGTGGGACCTCAACCTCTTGTCCGCTAGTAGAAGGATTGCTTGTCTTTAGTCCTCCAAGGCTCGTTGTTAGAACTCCTGAAGAGACCCTGTCGGAGGCGGCTGCTGGGATTGGTGTAGAGGAGTATCTAGCCTCTTCCATAGCTGAATCATCGATGGAAGAACCACCTATTCAGCAGCTTCTTGAGGAGTCAATTCCTAAACCCGCGGTAGTCGAAGTGAGTTCTATGCTCTTGATGCTTCTTTCTTTTCATTCTCTAGTCCTTCAGACCGTCTAACATTCTTTTGCATGCTTCCCCTTCTTTAGGTGCCAATCATCTTAAGTCAGGTCACAACTCCTGTTATCGGTAGTATTCCCCCAGTCGAAGCACTACGTCCTCCATCTATTATGCCTTCAGCCTCTGAAGAAGTCGTGCCCGTATTGCGGCCTGTACCTATCAGAGCTCAGCCTGGGTCCGATGTAATGCCAATTGAGCTGGATACATCTGGCGAGACTTCAAGGCCGGCCCTTGCCTCTGAATTAAGGCTTGAAACCCGAGCATCAGCCTTTACCTCCATGGCGATGAGAGTATCTATTCTGGCGCTTCCAACTCCTGAAGAGTGGGATATTAAACCGGGACCTGAGACAGTTCCAACACTTCCCAGTGTGGTTACATCAGAGGAGCTTGCCTTGACAGGAGAGAAGCTGTTGGGACAAGAAATAGCTATTGAGGCGCCAAGCACTGCTATTGTACAAACCTTGCCGTCCTCTTCTTCAGCCACTGATGTCGACCTATGGACCAATGTTGATAGTGAAGTTGAGTTCCATTTGCTGCCAGCGACATCTTTCGGTATTACTTCGTCAAATGAGTTGGTCTGGCACCATCTGGAGATGCTGCGGCAGGTAGTCTTGTCCCAGTCGGCCCTGACTTATCCTAGGCTGCGGGGAATTGCCAAGCAGGTATCTATTAGTGTTCAGTCGCTGGGATGCCCCATGGAGCTATGGACTCAGAGGGTGATTCTTTTGCTGAAATTTGTAAACCGTCGAGACTTTCTTGGGAGTATTAAGAGTGACAGACTTGTCGTGCTAAAAATTCAGAAGGCCGATTGCCAAGCAGCTTTAGAACCTCTAGAGTCGAACCTTCAAGAGCGTTATGCTCTTGCTGCAACCTTATCCTCACGCATTCAATCATTGCGGGCCAGGTTGGAGGAATTGCAAGTAGAGATGGTCTCTATTCAGTCAGAGCTGCATCTCACCGAGGATATGGATGTTAAAAGTGTTGAGGAGACTGCCGCGCTGGAGGGCTGGGTGGCTTCACTGCGCAGCGAGCTGGCTCGGCTTCAGGAGGAGGAGATTCATCTTCGTGAGAAAGGGGAAGCACCTTCTATTGGGCTTTTGGATTTTGAAGACATCTTCCGTCAGCCATAGCCATACCTTATGTAGTTCTTCTCCTCCAAAGAGAGGCCTTTTGTAATTTTCTTTCATCGTAATGGAAATCAGAAATTTATTCTATTGTAGCCTCTAGGCTTTCTTTGCATGTTTAATGTCTTGTTGCCTTCTTGCCCTGACGTCCAAGTGTCAAGAACTTTACTGCTGATGCGGGACGGACACGGGAGACGACACTACTAGGTGCCACCCTCGGACTCTAGATGAAGACGCGACCAGCAGCACACACCAGGGAGACACTAAGCCCGACACTACGAGCTCCTAGTGGCAAAACGTCGCTAACAGAAGTGGAAGCTCACTCGTCGTCCCAAGCGAAGGAAAGCGCGGACCGTGCGCGGTTAAGGAACCGGCGGAGGTCAAGGGTAGTCCGACTCAACTTTCGGACTCGGATCGAGTCACGGGATGGGTCACACTCACTCTCACAGCGGTGACATGGACACACGGGCTAGTACCTACGCTCTCGGCAGCGGCCTAAGACCGTATACTAGCTAAGCAATGTAATGCCAAGGAGTTAAGACCTTTACCTCCACGCACCCGGCGTGGCGAACACAACCCCGGCCGAATCACGGACTCCCGGTTAAATAATATCACAGCAATACAAAGATTTGACCCACTCCACGCAGGGAGGTAAAAGGTCACATGTGGAGTCCGGGAATCACGCAACTCGGGTTGACGGGCAGCATCTTGATGTCGCTCGGCGGTGCCGAACTCCGCGTTTTCGTGCTTTCCGAACGGTGGGTTCTGCGGATCCGCGGGGCCCACGGATGGCGCTGTCCCCCGGATCTGCGGGGGTGGGACCCACTATGATGGGGACCCCTGGTGGTGCGTCTCCACGGATGGCGGTCGGCCGGGAACACCGATCGGGGGTCGATCGGTCCTGATTCCCAAGCTTTGAAGTTGCTGCCCACGGATTTTTAGTTGCTGTTTTTAGGCGCGCGCTCCGGCGAAAACGGCCGCTGCGACCAATCCCGACGTCGGATCGGGACGCATGAGCTATCGTTGGAAAGCTCTCTTCAAATTCTTCAATATAGACCCAGAGAGATCTGTTGGATCTGGTCAGATCTGAATTTTAATGAATTTACAAGTCCCTATTGTACAGTAACCAAAATCTCAGAGCTACAGAGCACTTGTCTGAGAACCACCGTTGACCGCCTAGTAAACCTCCTATTCAGCTCTTGAGATCTTCTTCAAAGTTGTAGGGTATCAAACTATAGAACTGGGACTATTTTTGGAATTTGATTTGGAGGTGATGGTGATTTACTATGATTTTTGGGGTGACTGGTGGTCGGATCGGGGAACAGGTGGATAGAACTGTAGATGGGCCTGAGAACGAATTTTAGAAAATATGAGATGAGCGAATCAAAAATTTAGAAACATTGTGGATGAAGGGGTGGATGAATGGAACCCCCAGTAAAATTGGGCGAACCAACAGAAATCAAAAAGTGGACCTAAGACATGAAACTCAGGCGGGGATGAAACTGGACAGAACTTTGGCAGAACCGAAATGGAAGAGTGGACGAAAATCAAAAAATATGAAACGAGATCTGAATGGCAAACCAAAATTTGTGGGATGTCCTTGACACCTCTGGAACATCCACTAAAATTCCCAGATCTATCTGAGCTCGTGGCTGAGACAATAAATTCATGGAAACGTCTGTGGTACTGCGCGGGCAGAACTCCGTTGATGGCGGTGGCGGTGCGGTGGCGGCTCGTGGCGGCGGCGGCGGCGTCGGAACCGATACACGAGGCATCACACCTCAGAATGGAAGCCTTCACAGCTTCAAGGGGGAGAGGGAGGAGGAGGAGGGGGCACACCAAGGCTGGAGCTTCAAGCTTTTTCACAATTCTTATGGCATTAATTCATCAAAATAGAAAATACAAGCTTAAATAGGTTACATCTCACATCCATCCATAATCATTGGATCTAGGGGATGGGAATGGAGGGTTGGGATGGAGTGTGACACACACACAAAAAATAAATAAAAAACTACAAGGAGGGGGGGCGGCCCTTGGACTAGGTGTAGAAGGTTGAATTGGTAGGTGGGGGGTGGGTGGCCAACTTGGACTTTCCAAGCCACTTGTCCCCCATGTGTCCTTTTACCATTCAAACTTCTAGATACCTCCATTTGGCATGTTGACTGACCCCACATGGGGCCGTAGGCTGAGGTGGCCCAATGGGATGGGGCCTGGGGGGCCCGTGGGGCCCACGGGGTCCGAATTGCACATAAGCCCCTATTACAATCAAAATGGCAAACCGAATGCAATGAAATAAATACAAATTACACACATATAAAGTCTAACTAAATATAATAAATGGGGAGACTCAGGGCGGAGTCTCCAGGCTGTCTCCGAGCCAGATGGATGCTGAGGTGGCTCGTGTCGTGCTCCGTGTGCGGTACCGATGGCTCGGCGTATCGTGCCGATCAACTGCTCGGGTGTCCGCACCAACTGCTTTTCGAGGGGTACTACGCGTAAAACGTAGGAGAGCGCTCACTCTTTCAGAGAAAGGGTGAGGGGTTCGCTCCACCGCACCGCGAGCGTCTCGGAAGTCCACAGTGTGGATATGATAGAGAATATTTGTTCGAGTGGCTAGGGATGCCAAAAACGGGTGGAAAGCATAGGCATGAGGCCTAGTAGAGGGGTGTTTTACTTTGCTTTGGTGGCGTAGCCGTAAGGCTTTCATCGGAGGATTTTAGCATCGATCCCGACGATGATGTCGAGGAATCGAGGATAGTTTGTTCATTGGCACGGGGTAAATGCCGAAGCAAGGAAAGGTTTTATTTTAGCAACATAGGCATAAGGTCTACACCGGAGGGTTTCAGCATCGATCCTGACGATGATGTCGAGGAATCGATGGTAGCCTACTGATCGGCATGGGGTAAATGCCGAAGCAAAGAAGGTTTTGTTTTAGCAGTATTGGCTTAAGGTCTATACCAGAGGGTTTTAGCATCGGTCCTAATGATGATGTCGAGGAGTCGACGGAAGTTTGTTCATCGGCATAGGATAAATGCCGAAGCAAAGTGGGTTTTGTTTTAGTAGTATAGGCGTAAGGCCTACACCGGAAGGTTTTAGCATCGATCTTGACAATGATGTCGAGGATTCGACGACAGTTTGTTCATCGGCATGGGGTAAATGCCGAAGCAAAGAAGGTTTTATTTTAGTAGTATAGACTTAAGGTCTATAGCAGAAGGTTTTAGCATCGATCCTGACGATGATGTCGAGGACTCGATGATAGTTTGTTCATCGGCATGGGGTAAATGCCGAAGTAAAGAAGGTTTTGTTTTAGCAGTATAGGCGTGAGGCCTATACCGGAAGGTTTTAGCATCGATCCTGACGATGATGTCGAGAACTTGACGATAGTTTGTTCATCGACATGGGGTAAATGCCGAAGCAAAGAAGGTTTTGTTTTAGCAACATAGGCGTAAGGCCTACACCGGAAGGTTTTAGCATTGATCCTGACGATGATGTCGAGGACTTGACGTCAGTTTGTTCATCGGCATGGGGTAATTACCGAAGCAAAGAAGGTTTTGTTTTAGTAGTATAAACTTAAGGCCTATACCAGAAGGTTTTAATCGATCCTGACAATGATGTCGAGGACTCGATGGTAGTTTGTTCATCGGCATGGGGTAAATGCCGAAGCAAAGAAGGTTTTATTTTAGCAGCATAGGCATAAGGCCTACACCAAAAGGTTTTAGCATCGATCCTGACGATGATGTCGAGGACTTGACGGTAGTTTGTTCATCGGCATGGGGTAAATGCCGAAGCAAAGAAGGTTTTATTTTAGCAGTATAGACTTAAGGCCTATACCGGAAGGTTTTAGCATCGATCCTGACAATGATGTCGAGGGGTCGACCGCAATTTGTATTTCCAGGTGGGACATATGAGGAATGCCGGGAGTTCCCATGGCATGGTTTGAGGAGATGAACATAATGACACGTCGTTCATTTTTTTTCTTTTTTTTCCTTTTATTTTTTTTACATTACTAACGCAAGCGCCCTTTCGGGTTTTCGTCGGAGTCAGCCCCTTCTTACTTTTACCCACGCGCCCTTGCGGGTTTTCACGTGGTAGGGTACCCAATTTTGCCTGTAACGCCCTTTCGGGTTTTCGCCATAGCCGGGCTATAGCCGTTTTTGCCCTTGCTCGGCAGGACGCTCGAGCAAGTCTGACAGGGCACCTCTATTTTAAGCCCCATTTTTTTGAGAGAATAGATATGTTCGGGTGGAAGCATAGCATCCGAGCCCGAAGAGGGGATAGATGGTGGACGAGTATAGGTATAGCAACTTGGGTGCAGGGCCGTTCATTGGATGGTGAGTGTTCATTGTCGTGGGGTTGACGTCAACGCAATGGGACGAAATGCTTCGGGCATCGACTATGATGATGATGTCAATAGGTTGATGGTAGTGTGTTCATCGACATCAGGTAGGTGTCGGAGCAAAGGAAGGGTTTAGCGGTATAGGCGTAAGGCCTATGCCGGAGGTTTTAAGCACCAATCCTGACGAGGATGTCAACGGATCAGTGGCGGTTTGTTCATCGACATGGAGTGGATGCCGGAGAAAAGGAAGGGTTCAGCGGTATAGGCATAAGGCCTATGCCGGAAGGTGTAAGCATCGATCCTGACGATGATGTCAACGGATCATCGGCGGTTTGTTCATCATCATGGGGTGGATGCCGGAGCAAAGGAAGGGTTTAGCGGTATAGACATAAGGCCTATGCCAGAAGGTGTAAGCATCGATCCTAACAATGATGTCAACGGATCAACGGCGGTTTGTTCATCGGCATGGGGTGAATGCCGGAGTGAAGGAAGGGTTTTAGCAGTACATGCGTAAGGCCTACATCGGAAGGTTTTAGCATCGATCCTGATGATGATGTCAGTGGATCAGCGGTGGTTTGTTCATCGGCATGGGGTGGATGCTAGAGCAAAGGAAGGGTTTAGCGATATAGGTGTAAGGCCTATGCCGGAGGGTGTAAGCATCGATCCTGACGATGATGTCAACGGATCAACGGTGGTTTGTGGATTTTTCGGTGGAACATATGATGAATGTTATGCCGAGAGTTTCTGCTGTAGGGGTTGAGAAATGAATAGTGATGCATTTTGATTACCACATTACTGACCCAAGCGCCCTTTTTGGGTTTTCACCAGAGCCAGCCTCTTCTTACTTTTGCCTACGCGCCATTGCAGGTTTTCACGTGACAGAGTGCCCAATTTTGCTTGTAGCGCCCTTTTGGGTTTTCGCCACAGCCAGGTTATAGACATTTTTGCCCTTGCTCGGCAGGATGCTTGAGCAAGTCTGGCGGGGCATCTATATTTTCAGCCCCTTCTTTTTTTTGACAGAATAGTTGCCGGTTGAAGTGCAGTGCTCGAACCCGAGGGAGGAATCAATCCATGTGTGAGTATAAGTGTAGCGGCCTCAATCTAGAGCTGTTCATCGAAAATGTGTGTTTTTGTTGATGTGGGGTTAGCACCAACGCAAGAAAGAGAGAGGTTTAAGCGTCGATTCAGACGGCTTGGACCGACGGGAGTTGTGAATCTAGCGGCTTAGGAACGAGACCGTTCGCTAAAAATGGGTTTTTGAAGCACAAGCCCGGGGACTTATTTAATTATTCACCATTCCGCCTAAAGGGGGTGGTGGTGCATTGTATAGCTTCAGATGTCTACCATTGAGTGGCGGGAACTGCACCTCTCCCCAATGGTTGACGATAACATAGGCTCCGCCCTCATATACACGATGGACCACATATGGGCCCAACCAATTTTCGGCAAATTTGCCCTTAGGGTTAGAAGCCATGACTTCCTTTTTCTTTACCATGACCAGGTCTCCCTTTTTAAATTATCATCCTTTCACGAGCTTGTTAAAGGCGCATGTCATGCGGGCTTGAAATATCTTAATATTTTGTTGCACTCGAAGATGCTCTCGTTCTAGGTCAGTTAATTCTTCCAGCCTCCTTTCGACATTTGTTTGTTCGTCAAGAACCAGACCATGTTGAATGGTGACCGTTAATGACGGCACTTCCAACTCGATAGAGACCATAGCCTCCGAGCCGTATACAAGAGAGAAAGGTGAGCAGCCTGTGGGAGTCTTGTAGACGGTTCGATATGCTCACAAGGCTTCATACATCTTTTCCTCCTAATCTTTTTTGTGAGAGCTGACTGTCTTAGACAGGAGGGTGCACAATGTCTTGTTAAAAGCTTCTACCAACCCATTTGCCTATAGGTTGTATGGGGTGGAGGTTCCCCAATGAATTTTATATTTATCGGACAGTCGGTAAATCTTCTGGTTCTTGGAATGACTGCCGTTGTCTGATATGATTCGGTTGGGAACACCAAATCAGAATATGATATTTTACTTGATAAATATGGCCACCAACTCCCCAGTAACTTCCCTGAGTGCCACGGCTTCCGCCCACCTGGAGAAATACTATGTTGATGCCAGGATGTACTTGCACTCGGCAGAAGACGCTGGTAGAGGGCCAACCACATCAGTTCCCCACTTTGCAAAGGGCCATCTAGGTATTATTGGATGAAGCGGTAGTAGAAGCCTTCTGGGTACAACAGCATGCTCTTGACATTTTTGGCATGATTTTGTGAACTTGCAACAGTCATCGAATATAGTGGGCCAATAATAGCCGAGCTTCTTGATTTCAATTTTCATATTCGGCCCAGCTTGGTGTGCTCCGGCAGCTCCAGCGTGCACTTCGCGCATCACCTGCCAAGCTTCTTCTATAGACAAGTAGCAAAGTGGGATGTTTTTACGGGCATCTGCCATGATTCGGAACAACGTCCCACTTTTGAACTCATAGGAGTCTTTGATCCTAAGTAGCTTCATTCTTTGTTCCTTTTCTTTCGGCAACTACTGATGCATGAACCATTGCAGGAGGGTCTCTCTCCAGTCAGGCATATGAGCTTTTTCAGCCGTCGTGACTTCACATTCGTCCGGCTACATATCTAGCATGCTGGGGACATGCCGTCGATTGATCACAATGATATTCAAGGTCTCATCTGGTGGGACTACTTGGGAGCTGGCTGATAAATGCGTATTTTTGTACATTTATTCATGTCACACTCATTATTTATGGGCTTAAATATAATTAATTATGCAAGTTTTTCATATTAATCTTAGTCCTACATAAAATTGTGATCTTTAGATAATTAATAATCTATGGGACTTGAGATATATAAAAACTGCATGGTTAATATTCATATGCTGGAGGGACTTAATTATAATTTTCTTACATTAAAACAAACTTTGATCAAAGTCTCTCTTTTGTGAACAGTGCCCTTCCTTCGCTACGGCAAGACGGTGGGATGGTCTTCGCCTACTCACGGGAGAGCCCCACGACAGTAACCGACTGAGTTGTGGAGAAAGACGGTGGCACGTATAGGAGTGTCGGCGGCCATGTTTGAGTAACGAACAGCCAAAGAGTAAGAAGAAGCTGGCATGGGCCTCACCGCGTCTGCCGTTGCCAATGCACACCCCCTCGCTGTGGAGCCCCCGTTCGCCATCCTTCTCACTACCACACAACTCACACACCCATCTACCTCATGCATGACCCTCTCCATTTTCTCACCTCTCTCTACCTTTCCCTCTCTCTCTTTAACACTCCACTTCACATAGTCAAGGGCCCATATACACTCTCACCTTCCCATGGCCTCCTCCATGCACACACATAACTTCATACGTAGGTGTGTAAAGTTGAGTGTGAATTTTAAAGAGAGAAAGAGGGAGACTCACTACCCCACATCCATCTCTCCCATTTACTCTACACTCCACCATCACCAAGTGACCTCCACCCCCTCCGTATACCACTCTCTCTTCCCTCTCTTCACTTTTCTTATCTCCCTACACTCAAACATGGTTTCTTAAAAGCTCACATGGGTGTGCATGGGTGGGTTTCCATGTGTGATTAAATAGCATGAAAAGGTGGGTGCACCTAAAGATTTGCATTGAGTGTGGGTAAGAGGAAAATAACATGGATTGGGGGTAATCTTAGCCCTATAAAAGGGGACTCTTTGGAGGGGTTACGGAGGGAGAGTTTTGAGAGTTTTGGTTTGTGGGTTTTGTTGTTATTGTGAGTGTTTTTGAGATTTTAGCCCTTTCTTAGCCTCTGTACATAATATTTTGTTCTTCTTTTCAATTTCTTGTCTTCAGTAAACTTCTTCATTTTTAAGTGCTCCTTATTTTCTTTTTCTTTGTCTTCCTCCAATTCTTTACTGTTTTCAAGTTATAATCTCTTTTTCAAGGTGTTATCCTGTATTTTTACTGTTCACCCGCGGATCTACACTTTGTTCTTCTCCAGTTTTCCTGACCTTCTGCTCTTCTTTTCACCTTAGTCTATTCATAAAAGTTATTCATCTTTCTTAGATATAGATTTTCTTCTTCTTCCTATTCCTCTAAGTCCTCTTCATTTTAATGTTATTTTAAGTTTTCTAGAGTTCAATTTTTGGTGTAGTTACTGTTCATCCGGGCAGCACACTTTTGTTCTTCTCTACTTTTCACCATCCTCTGATCTTCTTCTCCCTCTATACTCTTCACTAAACTTCTTCCTCTTTTTCGGATCTTCAACTTTCACTTCTACCACTTCTTCTAATTCTCTCTGATTTTAAAGTTATTTCACTTCTAACATCACTCTATTTTCATTATGTCTGTTTTACTAGTTTTAAACTCTCTTCCTTCTCTTCTATCTATCTCTCTCTCCTCTATTTTCATCTAAACATCCCTAAGGCGGATTTTTTACTTCGGTGCTCTAAAGGTGTTGTCTATCTCCATGGCGGGGCGATCTCCTCAAAGGCTCGGCACGGCGATTTGACGGCGCTATTCTTCATTATCTTTGCTCATTTCTTCCTTTTCCCCTTAGCTTATTCAAGCTGTAATTTTTATCTTTCATAGATGTTGTACTCTTCTCTTAGTAATAAAAGTTGATTTTGTGCAATTGTTCTTTTATTTTCTCTTTCTATCTCCTTCCAAATTCTCCTCTTAACCCTCTCAAATTATTTAGATAGGTTTATTTTTAGTCTTAAGTTTATGCAATTTTATTCTCCTTTAGTTTAAACTCACTCAAAAGTTCAATTTTAAAAACATAAGAATTTTTTTTTCAGCTTGTTTAAAAGAAATATTTCCACTCCGTGGGATCGACCCGTTCTTACCACTCTACTTATATTTAATATCTTTTTAGTGAGTGAGTGTGGTTATTTTTGAAATTGTGGCATGGCTTTTAACGACGAGTTTTGTGCACATCAATTTTTGGCGTCGTTGCTGGGGAGTGAAAATGATTTTTTATAATTGGATATTCTTGTGTTTAGTGTGTATATTTGTATATTAATTTTTTTGTTTTTATTTTGTAGGAAAAAGAAAAAAAATCAGAAAATCAAAGAAAGAGGAAATTAGGACCTGAAAATTCACTAGAAATAATATGTTGCAGAAAACAGAAAGCGTCACTGAAAGTCTGTATCTGTCACTACAAAGAGCAGGAATTCTGGAACTCTGAAAAATCCTGAAAAATTAAGCGTCGCTAAAGGTCAGGAAACGTAGGTACATGTTCTATTTTTCTAATTTCTAAAAAATCTTTAAAAAAATCAAAAAAATTCTTAAAAAATCTAAAAAAATTAGAAAACTAAAAAAACACGGAAAGCATGATTTTAGACTTTATTCTTCAATAGGTTACATGTTGTTTAGTATTTTTAGTTGCTATTTGTCTTTTATCTATCTCTCTTTTTGAAAAAAAGAAAAAAAATAAAAATAGAAAAATAGCTCTCTGAAATAAAAAAGGAAAAATAATAAAAAAAGAATTTTCATGGCATCATACTTTCATATTTCTTGCTTACATTGTTGCTTATAGTTTAGTCATTGTTCTTTGTTTTTGCATCATTTGAAAGAAAAAAAATCATCATCATTCTCTTCTTCTCTATTTTCACTTCTTAAGGGCAAGTTAGGTTCCTTACATCCCTCTTGGAACTTAAAGGTAAGTTAGGTTCCTTACATCCCTCTTGGAAGTGGAAAGATCTTCCATTGAGCAATCCGTCTCTTTGGACTGGAATTTCCTTTTTCAAGACCTCCATAAGTCTCCGCACCCGTGGATTCCCTCACGGAAGTCGGGCAGGTTGTACCAAGAAGCACCCCGAAGGTAGATTACCCTTAGAAGGTTAAAAAAGAAGTTTAGGAATTTATTACTATTTTGGAAAATCGGTGTCTAGGAAAGAGATCCAATGGCAAACGCCTTAAGCTGGATTATGCTTATTTAATTAGGTCCTTACGAAAGTAGGGGGAGCCTCCCACAACTCCACCTCTTATCTGGCCGGTGGACCAACTTGGTAGTAGGTGCCAATTCCTCTTTTGTTAAAAAAACCATCATTGTTTCATACATAATTTATATAGTTGTTATTGCATTTGCATCATTAAAAAAATATATACCAAAAATACACAAACAACTCTCCCTTTGGGCCCTTTTTGCATTGCATGTAAGGTAGGAGATCCTTACACCCACTTTTGTTAGGACCCATAGGAGAGATTGAGAGGTTAGTGCATTCTAGAACTCACCATCAACCTAACCTCATGGTGGATCACAACCAAAATCAACAACAAGTACAACAAGTCACTCTCAAGCAAATGAAAGAATATTTCTTGCCAAATCATAACCAACCTTCATTTTATATCCAAGCACCTCAAAATTAAGTATCCCAATATGAAATCAAATCAAGCACCATTCAAATGTTGACATCCTTCTATGGTAATACCAATGAAGATCCCTACAAACATCTTGATGAGTTCCTCCAGATTTGCGCAACTGTTAAAATTCAAAACTTTTCTGATGATCCTCTCAGGCTGACTCTTTTCCCATTCTCTCTCAAAGATAAAGCCAAATATTAGTTAGGAGCCTTGGGTAGATCTATAGATACATGGGCGGAAATGCAAAAGGAATTTTTGGAGAAATTCTATCCCATAGGGCGAACCAATACCATGAGGAGAGCGATAACTAGATTCACACAAAATTCTGGAGAACAAATCCATGAGGCGTGGGATAGATTGAAACATTTGCTAAGGAAATGCCCCCATCATGGATTATCAAAATGGCAAATTGTCTAGACATTCTATGAGGGATTGATAGACAATTATAGACAAATGGTGGATGCTTCATGTGGGGGAGCATTTATGAGTAAGAGCGAAGATGAAGCTTATGATTTATTTGAGATGCTCAGTGAAAATTCAATCAGTCATGCCTCGCTCTCGTCCTATGAGAGAATGATTGGGCCAACTAAGAGGGGTGGGCTTTATGAAGTTAAGAGCCAAGGTGAGTGTGAGAACAAGATGGATATAAATGCCTTGACTCAAAAATTGAACAAAATGGAATTATTGGCGCAGAAGATAGAGAATGTTGATCTCATAGCTCAGAAGCTAGATCAATTGTTATCTAGGCAGGAACCTTCTTTTTCTGCTCCTCAACCTCAACCGTTCTCAGCTCCCAGTCATGAAGAGATTTGTGCTCTTTGTTCTAACCCTGATCATGTTGTTACTGATTGCCCCACTGCAGCCCAGCTTCCCCCGTTCATCCAAGAATAAATCTTCGCTGCTCAGGGTGTCTCTAAGCCTCCTTATGATCCTTATTCCAATACTTGCAATCTAGGCTAGAGAAATCACCCGAATTTTTCTTGAAAATCTCAGCAAGGTCCGTCTTTCCAATCTAATCCCTCTTTTAAAAAACAACCCTTTCAAGCTCTGGTTCAATCTCACTAACATTATCAATCTCTTTTTCAACAAGCTCAACATCAACAATCTCAACCTCCATTTCAGCATTCTCAGGTCCCATACCATCTAGCTCAATTTTCTCAGGGCCAACATCAGCAATACTCTTCTTATAATAAATTCAATCAAGCTCAGAATCTGTATCAACCTCAGCCCTCTCAACCTCCTCAGCCCAACTTCAAGGATAGATTCGACCAGCTCCAATAGCTTCTTCTTTCTCAGAATCAATCCGTTCTTGCTCACCAACAACTCATCCACTCTCAGCAACAATCCATGGCCAAATTGGAGGGTCAAGTAGGGCAATTGGCTGCTAGCAATATGAGGAGAGATGTCGGCCAACTTCCTAGCCAACTTGTGGCTAATACAAAGAATCAACCTCCAGGATTCCCTCAGAGAGCTCTTATTCTTCCCCAATCTAATCAACCTCAGCCTCCTCCTCCTATGGGCCCTCAATTCGAGAACGCCAAGGCTATATCTACCCTTAGGAGTGGGAAGATTTTAGAAGACCCTTATCAGGCTAGGGGAGTTGGTAGCAGTTCGGGCCAAGAAGCCCACTGTTGTGTCCCTGTGGTTTTGATGATAGCAAACCCTATAAGTCATCATCTGTTTGTCTGCATACTATTTGAGTCTGCATATATACCTAAACTTTGTTGAATGAATGTTTCATCGAACATCTTATCTGACATAACCAACGAACAGGCTGAGGCTGTGTGTTGTGTGCATTGGTGCATTTCATAATTGTTGATGCATTTCATAATTGCATTTTATCTGGAGTGTGTGATGTTAGTATGTATAATGGGTGATGCTGCCATACCCCTTCAGATTCGCATGTCTGTACATTGCATCTGGATGTGCTGCACTCATAAGTCCATACATTGTTTGTGCAACGTTTGTTCTGATAAGTTCATACAGTGTCTTGTTTGCACGTTACATAGTCTACACATTGATTAGTTGCACGCCTTCTAAAGTCTACACATTGCATATGAGCATCTTTGTAGTGTCTGGCTAGCAAGTCTATACATCGTCAGGGCTCTTCATGCATGTGCATAGTCTATACATTGTGCATCTCGTTGACAAGTCTGCACATTGGATTGTTCATGCATCACTCCATTGGCCAAGTCTGTACACTGGCCTGTTCATGCATCATCTCTCGTTGAACTCCTAAGTCTATACATTGGACCATCTTTCATTGCGTCTTATTTTCATAGCTAGTCTGTACAGCCTTCAGTTGCATTCACTCAAAGTGTGTACAGCCGTCCGTCTCAGGTAGCGTCTCTATTTGTGTCTCACTGTTGAAGTCTATACATTGTTTCACTGTTAAAGTCTATACAGACTTCAGCGTCTCATGCAGCGTCTCTTTTGGAGTCAAAGTCTATACAGTCTCTCTTAACATCTCTGCTGAACGAAAGTCTATACATTGCACTGTACATCGGACCAAGTCTGTACAGTCTCATTTGAAGTCTATACAGTGCATCATGTCTGAAGTCTGTACACTGCACTGTAGTTTGCACGAAGTGAAGTCTGTACATCCACCAGTTCAACTTCGAAGTCTGTACATTGGCATCTTTACCGTCGGTGCACCCGCAAGTCTGTACATTGGTACCTTTACCTACGTTACACTTGCAAGTCTATACATTGGTACCTTTACCTACGTTGTACCTGCAAGTCTATACATTGCTCGAGTTGAGGTATGTACAGCCATTGTCTTGCCAAAGTATATACGTTGTGAACCTTCAAGTCTGTACAGACTTTACCTTGTTCAAGTCTGTACATCGTCCAGTTCTTTGGCAAGTCTATACCTTGTGAAAGTCCATACATTCGATTGCTTTGCCTTGGTCAAGTCTGTACAGCCTGTGTTCGTAACACAGAGTCTGCACATCGTTCAAGTTTATACAATGTCTACACACTTCATCATGGTTGATTTTGCTTGAAATTTGACGCCCATCAGTAGGAGCGTCAATTCTGAATCTGACGCCTAGGAAAGAGTCATCTTTTAGTTGCGCTTCAATTTATCAAAGTCTAGACATTGTCTCGCTTGCTTGAATGAAGTCTGTACATCCATTTGCCAGCATGTATGCACAATGTTCTTCATGCATTATCTTGCTTGATGCATTCTACGTTACTCATTAGCAAGTCTGTACAGCATATGTTCTTCATATATGATCAAAGTCTGCACATTGCATTACACTTCATAAGTCTATACAAAGTCTGCACATTGCATTACACTTCAGAAGTCTATACAACGTCTCCACATCACACACTGCAAAGTCCATACATTCCTGTCACTCTGCAAAGTCTATACACTGTATTGTGCATACTATGAAGTCTGTACAAGGTGTCGACACTAAACTGATAAGTTTCTATTCGACTGACTGACAGGGACTAAAGTGCAAAGATGATGACCTGGCACGTGATCCAAGATGCTGAGAAGCTGACACATGGACTGAGGCTCTTTGGCGGGAGATGTGGAAGACACACGCTGCCCTAATCGGCTGCTATAAATGGAAGCTTTCTTCCACTGAAGAAGACATGACGAAGGGGATAACGACAGAAGAGAAAGAGAGTGATCGAGAAAGAAAGAAAAGAGAAGCTGAGAGCCAGACAGAGAGAGTCTACGAAAGAGAAGAAAAAGAAGAGTGATTGAAGAAGAGAAAGAGATAGAGAGTTAAAGGAGAAGAAGTAAAGCTACTTGAAGATTTGTTCCTGCTGGACCGTGGATCATATCCAGGCCAGTCAGCTCTATTTGAGAGCCACAGTTGTGCTACCATCTTTACAGTTTTTTGATTACTGTATTTTCCCTTTCTTGGTTTCATTTACATTTCTTTGTGTTTCTCCCGATTGCCCTGTTGGGGATCGGGTTCCTCCTGTGGTTTTAGGAGAAGAGAGATTTGTTTCTCCAGGTTGTTGGTGACTTAGTGTCATCAGTGGTTCCCTCCCTTGTGGAGGAAGAGAGGTCCGACACCTCTAGTTTGCAGGTGACTTGGTGTCACCTGTGCTTCCCTCTGGGTTTCAGAGGAAGAGAGACTTGGGTCTCTAGGTTCCCCTCCGGTTTGGAGGAAGGGAGGATTGGTCCTCCGGTTCTGGTCTTGTGGGTTGCAAGTCCAGGTGTTCCCTCCTGGTCTAGAGGAAGAGAGACTGTGTGTCTCTGGTTTCCAAGTGGCTGGGAGTCACTTGGGGTGTCCCTCCGGTTGGGAGGAAGAGGGGAGGTTGTTCCCCTAGTCAAGCTGTGTGGCAACATTTGTTGCAGACTGAGTCTGCTGTTCTAGCATTGCTAGTGGAAGCCTCACTCCGGTTTGGAGTGAGGGGTGGACGTAGGTCTGTGGACCGAACAACCTAAAAATCCTGGTGTCCCTTGTGGTTTGATTTTCATATGTGTTCATCTTATTGCTTCGCACATTAGATGTTTGCTTAGGATCGAGTGAGAGCTTATTCTTTGTGTTGCTTTGCGAGATCCTTCTAAGTATCTTCAGAATATATCTACAACTGTTCTTTAAGTCCACATATCTGAGCATTAGTTTTTTATTAGGCTATATTTTTAAGAGGAGATTCGTTCACCCCCCCCTCTGAATCTATCGCACCTGTCTCAACACCCACGTGGAAAGTGATAGTGAGGAAGAGGAGCCGGTGATCGTACAAGAGAAAAAGGAGCCGGAGGGTAAAGAGAAGAAGCTGGATAAAGAAAAGGCAAAGGTTGATGAAGGACCCGAAGATTATGTGCCAAAGGCCCCTTTTCCCGATGCTCGAAAGTCGAAGGCTCACAAGAAAGCGCCGGTTCAACAGAAAGAATTAGTGGAATTGTTTAAACATGTGAATATTAATATTACACTCTTGGATGCAATCAAGTATGTGCCGGCATATGCGAAGTTTTTGAAAGAGCTGTATACTCCAAAGAGGGAGCCTAAGGCGGTAACACAAAAATTCGCTTGTCTGAGGATGTTAGTGCTGTTGTAATGAATCATTTGCTGAAAAAATTGAAGGACCCCGGAGCCCCGTTAATCTCATGTGACATAGGTGGAGTCACTTTTGATTGAGCATTACTAGACTTAGGTGCTAGCGTGAATCTTTTGCCCACCTTCATTGACGGGCAATTTGATCTAGGAGAGGTAAAGCCAACTTTAATAATCCTTCAGTTGGCGGATCGTTCAGTAAAAACTCCAAGGGGTCTGTTGGAGGATGTGATTGTGAAAGTACATGAGTGTTATTTCCCGATGGATTTTCTCAATCTGGATATGGCCTCGTCCCAGGATTTAAAGCACACGCCTATTATTTTGAGACGTCCTTTTTTTGCTACTGCTAAGGCCAATATAAACTGTGTCACGGGAATGATGGATATATCATTTGGAGGAGAGAAGGTTTCCTTGAATGTTTTTAAGGCTTCTCAGTACCCGAACCAAGAGGAAGAATGCAATGTTATTGATGTATTCGAGGAGTTAATTGAAGAAAGTCCGGATGATATCGAGGATACCGTAGAAGAGGGTAACTTGCTTCAAAATTTCCCTCTCTCTTTTGCACCCTACTCTGGGATAGAGCCACTCCCTCCATTGCAAGATGAACCTGTTCTTCCATCTCTAGATCATCCGCCTACTCTTGAATTGAAACCTCTGTCGGATTCTCTTAAGTACGCTTATCTGGGCCCTGACCACACTTTGCCCGTGATTATTGCTTCAAATCTCACTTCTACTCAGGAATCTTAGCTCTTAGATGTCCTTAAGGAGCATAGAGAGGCGATAGGTTGGTCTGTGGTGGACCTCAAAGGGATTAGTCCGGATGTTTGCATGGACTACCTCTATTTACAGAACAATGCTAAGCCAAGTAGAGAAATGCAACGTCGGCTAAATCTAAACATGAAAGAGGTGGTTAAGCAGGAGGTAGTGAAGTGGTTGGATGCCGAGATCATATATCCCATCTCTGATAGCAAGTGGGTCAGCCCTACACAAGTTATTCCAAAGAAATCAGGACTGACCGTGGTTATAAATGAAAAAGGAGAAGAAGTGCCCATGAGATTGCAAATGGGGTGGAGAGTTTGCATAGACTATAGAAAATTGAATTCAATGACAAAGAAGGATCATTTCCCTCTCCCGTTTATGGATCAAATTCTGGAAAAGTTGGCTGGACAAGAATACGTCTACTTTTTGGATGGCTACCCGGGCGATCAAGAGAAAACTACATTCACGTGTCCTTATGGCACGTTTGCTTTCAGGAGAATACCATTTGGGCTTTGCAATGCTCCTGCTACCTTTCAGCGTTGTATGATGGCAATATTTTCTGAAATGGTGGGAGAATTTTTGGAAGTTTTTATGGATGACTTCTCTGTGTTTGGTACCTCATTTGAAGATTGTTTGGAGAACTTGACTAAGGTGCTGCAAAGGAGCATAGAATCTAATCTTGTATTAAGCTGGGAGAAAGGTCACTTCATGGTAAAAGAAGGCATTTTGTTAGGCCATGTTATTTCCGAAAGGGAAATAGAGGTAGACAATACTAAGGTTGATCTTATTTCCAATCCTTCTCCCCCTTCATCTGTTATGCAAATCCGCTCTTTTCTTGGCCATGTGGATTTTTATAGAAGATTCATTAAGAACTTCTCTACCATTGCTCGTCAACTCACTAAGCTTCTAGCTAAGGACACTCCATTCCAACTAGATGAGTCTTGTCTTGAGGCTTTTCATTCCCTGAAGGTAGCCCTGACCCAAGCTCCGATTCTTCAATCACCGGATTGGTTGCTACTGTTCGAAATCATGTGCAATGCCTCAGATTATGCTACAGGAGCTGTCTTAGGCCAGAGAATAGATAAGAAACCTGTGGTGATCTATTATGCGAGTCGTACCCTCGCCGATGCTCAACTGAATTATACCACCACGGAGAAAGAACTTCTAACCGTTGTGTTTACCCTAGAGAAATTTTGCTCATATCTTTTGGGGGTCAAAGTCATTGTCTATTCCGATCACGCTGCTTTGAAATATATGCTCACCAAGAAAGATGCTAAACCCCGTTTGATTCGATGGATTCTATTACTGCAAGAATTTGATCTGGAAATCAAAGACAAGAAGGGCTTAGAGAATGTTGTGGCTGATCATTTGTCAAGAATAGTGATACCCGAGAGTGCTCCCATGTCTGATTCTTTTACAGATGAACAATTGTTATCTATCTCTCACACCTCAACCTCTTGGTATGCTCACATTATTAACTACTTGGCAGTATGACAGATCCCGGGTGGGTGGACTAAGCAGGAAAATGATCAGTTCTTTTCTAAAGTCAAGCACTATTTTTGGGAGGACCCGGAATTGTTTCATTTGAGTCCTGATCAGATCATAAGAAGATGTGTCCCCGAGGAGGAGCAAAAATCTGTCTTGAATTTTTGTCACAATCTAACTTGTGGGGGACACTTTTCTGGAAAGAAGACTGCAACTAAGGTACTGCAAAGTGGATTTTATTGGCCCACTTTATTTAAGGATGCTTATGAATTTTCAAAAACATGTTTGAGGGGTCAAGCTGTGGGCAATAATTCGAAGAGAGATATGATGCCGCTTAATCCCATTCTGGTTGTTGAAATCTTTGATGTTTGGGGTATAGACTTCATGGGACCGTTTCCACCGTCCTTTGGGAATGAGTACATATCTTGGTGGCAGTCGATTATGTTTCAAAATAGATTGAAACTGTAGCCACAAGGACTAATGATCACAAGGTAGTGATGAAATTTGTGAAGAAAAATATTTTCTCTAGATTTGGATGTCCTAGGGTTATGATTAGTGATGGGGGTTCTCATTTCACGAACTTTCAATTCCGAACTTTACTCCGAAAATATGGCATTACTCATAAGCTCGCCACCCCCTATCATACCTAAACCAGTGGTCAGGTTGAAGTTTCTAATAGGGAAATTAAGAACATTTTGCATAAAACAGTTCGCCCTGATAGGAAAGACTGGTCCGAGAGACTAGCTAGATGATGCATTATGAGCATATAGAACTGCATTCAAAACCCCCATTGGCATGTCACCCCATCACCTTATCTTTGGAAAAGCCTACCACTTACCTGTTGAACTTGAGCATAGGGCATATTGGGCCATTAAGCAAGTAAATTTTGATCTCACTCAACCTGGGTCCCAAAGAGCTCTACAACTTAATGAATTAGAGGAACTGCGTAAGGAGGCCTACGAAAATTCCAAGATTTACAAAGCTAAAACCAAAGCTTTCCATGATAAACATATTCATAGGAAACCTTTTCACGCTAATCAAAAGGTTTGACTTTTTAATTCAAGGCTACGCTTGTTCCCAAGCAAGTTGAAATCTAGATGGGATGGACCGTTCATTGTCATTAAAGCATTTGACCATGGAGCCATTCAAATTCTGAATCCACAAAATGTTCATATTTTTACTGTTAACGGTCAAAGACTAAAGCCCTGCTTGGAGAATGCTCAGATAATGTCCAAAGAATCCATTATTCTACGTGATCCGGAATAACTATTCTTGAGCTTTCATGCGTCTGGCTGAAGACGGTAAACTTAGCGCTTCTGGGAGGCAACCCAAGGTTTTTGTTATTTGATGCTTTGTGTTTTTTAGTAGACAGGTCGAGTCCAGGAGATGAAGTTGTCACCGCCCATATCAACGATGGAAACTCGCCTTGAATGTCAGGTTGTATCCTTCCTCCTCAATAATATTTATTGTTACATTATTCGGTTATTTCTCTTACTTACATATGCCATTGAGGACAATGTCATTTAACTTGGGGGGCAGAGAAAATTTCATGATACATATAATATAACCTGATGGGAGTGCTTGCATAACATTCTGCATATCATTCTATCTTGCAATCTGCATAATGGAAAGATGAAATCTCCAACTAAGTTTTCTTGATTCATGCTCTCATTGAACGCAGTTCTGGAATAGACTAGGGAGAAGGATGATGGCAAAATTATTCGACCTAGCCATGGAAAACTGATTTAAGAATCTCTTTAAAGTTCATTAGGACTTAAAAATAATAATAAAAGAGTTAAAAAAAACTCATTTTGCACGCTAATGAAACAAACAGGACAAGTCTTCTGTTATTTTGGAGTAGTGTCTGATACTCTGTATTTCTTGGAGATGTGATCTTTTTAAAGCTATCTTCCAAAGTTATCCATTAAATAAGTGCAAAAGCACATTGAAGAAAAAAAAACACCATGAAAAATGCCCCTGATCCTAGTAACCGGGCCTACTTCTCCTAAGGCAAGAGTTGAGGTTCGTGTCAAACAGTGAAGGGTTGTGCAGCATGATGTGTGTAATTAAAAAAAATGTGAAGAACAAAGGCAGACAAAAAGTTGTTGTACTCAATGCTCAGATCCAGGAGGTGCAGAGTTGAAGGACACTTATCTAGAATGGCTAATGAGGGGTGTAATTGTCTATGCTATGGACTTAGTACTATACATGCACAAGTGCTATTGAACTTTGATTTACATTCTTAGTCATGTACCTAAATTTCCAATCTAAGGTTAGTATGCATTAATGCTTCCGGATTTCTAATCTCTGATTGATTCTATGAAGGAGGATCTTAACGTGGGATAAGAAACTTTTAAACTCTTGTTGGTCCCTAATTTATAACCTATTTTCATTGCTAAGGGACTAACAATGAGTAAGTTGGGGTGTGTGATAATTACATATTTTTGTACATTTATTCATGTCACACTCATTATTTATGGGCTTAAATATAATTAATTATGCAAGTTTTTCATATTAATCTCAGTCCTACATAAAATTGCGATCTTTTGATAATTAATACTCTATGGGACTTGAGATATATAAAAGCTGCATGGTTAATATGCATATGCTGGAGGGACATAATTATAATTTTCTTACATTAAAACAAACTTTGATCAAAGTCTCTCTTTTGTGAACAGCGCCCTTCCTTCGCTATGGCAAGATGGTGGGATGGTCTTCGCCTACTCACGGGAGAGCCCCACGATAGCAATCGACTGAGCTGTGGAGGAAGATGGTGACACGTATAGGAGCGTTGGTGGCCATGTTTGAGTGATGAATGGCCAAAGAGCAAGAAGAAGTCAGCATGGGCCTCACCACATCTGCCGTTGCCAATGCACACCCCCTCGCTGTGGAGCCCCCGTTCGCCGTGCTTCTCACTACCACACAACTCACACACCCATCTACCTCATGCATGACCCTCTCCATTTTCTCACCTCTCTCTACCTTTCCCTCTTTCTCTCTTTAACACTCCACTTCACATAGTCAAGGGCCCATATACACTCTCACCTTCCCATGGCCTCCTCCATGCACACACATAACTTCATACGTAGGTGTGTAAAGTTGAGTGTGAATTTTAAAGAGAGAAAGAGGGAGACTCACTACCCCACATCCATCTCTCCCATTTACTCTACACTCCACCATCACCAAGTGACCTCCACCCCCTCCGTATACCACTCTCTCTTCCCTCTCTTCACTTTTCTTATCTCCCTACACTCAAACATGGTTTCTTAAAAGCTCACATGGGTGTGCATGGGTGGGTTTCCATGTGTGATTAAATAGCATGAAAAGGTGGGTGCACCTAAAGATTTGCATTGAGTGTGGGTAAGAGGAAAATAACATGGATTGGGGGTAATCTTAGCCCTATAAAAGGGGACTCTTTGGAGGGGTTACGGAGGGAGAGTTTTTGAGAGTTTTGGTTTGTGGGTTTTGTTGTTGTTATTATGAGTGTTTTTGAGATTTTAGCCCTTTCTTAGCCTCTTTACATACTGTTCTGTTCTTCTTTTCAATTTCTTATCTTCAGTAAACTTCTTCATTTTTAAGTGCTCTTTATTTTCTTCTTCCTCGTTGTCCTCCAATTCTCTATCGTTTTCAAGTTATAATCTCTTTTTCAAGGTGCTATCCTGTGTTTTTACTGTTCACCCGCGGATCTACACTTTGTTCTTCCCCAGTTTTCATGACCTTCTGCTCCTCTTTTCACCTTAGTCTATTGATGAAAGTTATTCATCTTTCATTAGATCTAGATTTTATTCTTCTTCCTATTCCTCTAATTCCTCTAATTCCTCTTCATTTTTAAGTTATTTTCAGTTTTCTAGAGTTAAGTTTTTGGTGTAGTTACTGTTCATCCGCGCAGCACACTTTTGTTCTTCCCCAATTTTCACCATCTTCCGATCTTTATCTCGCTCTGCACTCTTCACAAAACTTCTTCCTCTTTCTCTGATCTTCAACTTTCTATTCTACCACTTCTTCTAATTCTCTCTGGTTTCAAAGTTATTTTACTTCTAATCTCGCTCTATTTTCATTATGTCTGTTTTACTAGTTTTAAACTCCCTTCCTTCTCTTCTATCTATCTCTCCCTCCTCTATTTTCATCTAAACATCCCTAAGGCGGATTTTCTATTTCGGTGCTCTAAAGGTGTTGTCTATCTCCACGGCGAGGCGGTCTCCTCAAAGGCTTGGCACGGCGATTTGGCGACGCTATTCTTCATTATCTTTGCTCATTTCTTCCTTTTTCTCTTAGCTTATTCAAGTTGTAATTTTTAGCTTTCGTAGATGTTGTACTCTTCTCTTAGTAATAAAAGTTGATTTTGTGTAATTGTTCTTTTATTGATTTTGTGTAATTGTTCTTTTATTTTCTCTTTCTATCTCCTTCCAAATTCTCCTCTTAACCCTCTCAAATTCTTTAGATATGTTTATTTTTAGTCTTAAGTTCATGCAATTTTATTCTCCTTTAGTTTAAACTCAATCAAAAGTTTGAGTTTCAAAACATAAGAATTTTTTTCAACTTGTTTAAAAGAAATATTTTCTCTCCATGGGATCGACCCATTCTTACCACTCTACTTATATTTAATATCTTTTTAGTGAGTGAGTGTGATTATTTTTAAAATTATGGCACGGTTTTTAACGATGAGTTTTGTGCACATCACTGGCCAATTTTGCCAGGACATCAGCTTGAGCATTTTGCCCTCAGCCTATATGTTAAGCTCAATGAAGTAAAACTTTGTCATGAGGTGCAGTGCCTTTCGGTGGTACGGAGCAAGTTCTGGCTTCCGGACATCGAACTCCCCTTGCATTTGCTTGACAACGAGCATGGAGTCACCAAATACTTGTAGCATCTGGATCTTCATATTGGGGGCAATCTGAAGGCCAATTATCAGCGCTTCATATTCAGCTTCATTGTTAGTGCATGGCTTGTTTATTGAACATGAGGTATACATCACCTCCCCCTCTGGTGGTTTCAGGACAATGCCCGCCCCTGCTATGACCTTGACAGGGCCAGCTAGGGAATTTTCAGTTCTTGAGGCTCCATCAAAATGGAGCTGCCATGTAACCTGCTGAGCTTGGCATGCGTCTAGGGTTTTATCATCAGGAATTTTTGCCACCAGGGGAGTCTTCTGGGACTGGGTGCGCCGTAAAGAAGTCTACGATAGCTTGTCCTTTGACGACTTTCTGCGGCACATAGGAGATATCAAACTCCATGAGGGTCACTGCCCATTTGCCTAAGCGACCTTTGAGTGACGGTTGAGACAATATGTATTTGAGTGGATCTGCTTTGGATATTAATTTTATCTCATGGGACAACATGTAGTGCCGAAGCTTCTTAACAGTGAAGACCAGGGCTAAGCAGATCTTCTCAATGAAGGTGTACTTCTCTTCAGTTCTTACCAATCTCCTGCTAAGATAATATAAAGCATGTTCTTTTCCTTCTTCGTCATTCTGGGCCATCATTGCCCCCAGTGAGTAATGAGTAGTAGCAATATATAGAATTATTGGCCTTCCTTTTATTGGTGCCCCGAGTACAGGAGGGGCCCTCATGTACTCCTTTAACTTTTCAAAGGATGCCTGACATTCTTCGTCCCAGTAAAAGAGTACATGTTTCATCATCAATTTATGAAAAGGATGACACCGTCCTGATAAGTTGGAGATGAACCGGCGGATATAGGCCAACCGACCTTGTAGAGACCGCAGCTTGGTGAGGCTCCTTGGCAGAGGTAATTCTTGTATTGATTGTATTTTGTCTAGGTGTATTTCAATTCCTCTATATCTGAGAATGAACTTGAGGAATTTTCCGCTAGATGCCCTGAAGGCACATTTCATTGGATTCATTTTCAGCTCATCCTACCTAAGCCTTTGGAATATCACCCGCAGGGCTTGCAAATGGTCCTCCCTTCTCCTGGTCTTGACCACAAGATCATCAATATAGCATTCCACCTTCTTGTAGAGCAGATCATCAAAGATTTTTGTCATGGCTCTTTGATATGTAGCACCGGTGTTCTTAAGACTGAATGACATTCTCTTGTGGTAGAAGATACCCTTGCGTGTTCGGAAGGATGTGTGGACTCTGTCTTGCTTAGCGATCCATATTTGGTTGTAGCCAGATGACCCGTCCATAAATGTCAGAGCTTCATGGCCAGTAGTGTCATCTATCATTACTTCGGTGATTGGCACCGGGAAATCATCTTTCTGTCATGCCTTATTGAGGTCCAGGAAGTCGACACATATTCTTATCTGCCCATTTTTTTCTTCACGGGCACTTTGTTAGCCAACCATGTGGTGTACTGATTCTCTTCAATGAAGTCGACGTCGATGAGCTTGTCTACTTCTTCATTGATCTGGTTAATCAGCTCCGATCGCATGTGCCGGGGAGATTGTTTCACTGGCTCCACCCTTGGATCTATTGCCAGCAAGTGCTGCGCCACATTGGGACTTAGCCCCGGCATTTCTTAGTAGGTCCAGGTAAAGCAATCCTGGAACTCTCTTAGCAATTGTAGGTATTGTCCCCGCTCCTCTTGAGAGAGTAGGTGTGACGACTCAGACTCCGGATACCCGGTAAACCTGATACCACTTGGAACCTGTGAGGCCTCCCAAGAGCGGAAAAGCTCCGAAGGGATAGAAAGGTATGTGATAGTACATTGAACTTCTAGATAAAGCAGTAAGTAATTAAATTTCAATGATTAGGATTACAAAAATAGCAGAAATAAAATGATATTTTCTATAACAAATTAAACTAATAGAGTCCAATCCAAAGAAAGATAAGTATAGTCCAACAGAAAGGGAAACGTACCCTCTAGTCGGGGGAAGCCCAACACTGGCAAACGCTGGCAACACAGAACTACCGCACAGCGGAACCTCCAGCCACGAGGCAGAACAGCAACACCTGAAAAGTCAAGGGTGAGCCTCGTGTCACTGGCTCAGTAGGGATCCCGCAGAACCCTACCAGAAAACACGCAGTAATAGCAGTGCTATACTAAAGCAAAGCAGTAACAACAGGAGCAGGAACAACTAAAGCAAAGAGGAAAGCCGTAACACAGAAACACGACAGCTGAAGGAACCTCGGCCCTCTAAACTACTCCTAACAGAAAGGCAAACCCCGATCTCACAAAGTCGAGCGTTACTGATCCATTGTCAAATCATGAAACCCTATCGTGAAAAGCCTACCAAAATAGGTAAAGCCTACCAAAGACCTACACAGTCAAAGGTCACAAACATACACGAACTCATCGTCGTGTACGCTACACTAGACTATACCGCGGGTGAAGCCAACATAGACTACCCGACGAGTCACGTCGATCATGACGGAAACCAGTCACGAAAACACAAGGCACAAGAGTCATGCGTCAAGTGACAGAAGCACCTCCTCACTAGAAGAACAGCCAGGTGCGTCCACTGACCTCTTACACTGCGCCTCAAGTATCTCTCGCACTGGCCTAGAACGGTGGTAACTGAGACACTCAACAGGAACCAAGTACCAAGTAATGAGTGACTAGTCAGGGTCACGCCAGTCGGCGCTCGTCCAAATGCCCCTGACCACGTGTGCACACACAAGCCCAATGCCTTGAGCCATGCCTCTAGCTAGTTTTCCCCCCCAGTAGGACGCTATCGTAAAGTAAGGGGGCCCACGGAAACTAGCCTAAAAACCGTCTGTCGGGAACTGCCCCGCCACCACTCCCAGGTGGGCCGACACACTGGAAGGTGTCGTCAGGCTACTACTAGTGGAGGTTCACTAGACACAGAGACTCAAAATAGCAAACACCGGAGTACAGATAGGGTAAGCACACACACACCTATCGCACGTACTACGGAGCACAATGCAGTATACAACTGCTACCAGACTCAGGATAATCAACTAGACCTGCTGACAATGATCCATGAGTCACGAGACTCTGGTCAAGATCATCGCACATCATAGCAACACGATGTTAATCAGCCTAGTCCCTAGGACAAAATCCATAGAAAACACATTATGGAAGATGACACAGAACAGCCGGATCCATAACAGCAATAATGATAACGATGAGTCCTCGGCCTCCGAGCCGCACAACAGACTCACAGTTCTGCATAACACGAAGCACGGAACGCTAGGGATTATCAAATCCCTCGAACCACATGGCACATAAATTGAGGTAAGATAATATCTCCAAGCATCCAAAACCATGTCTCGATCCTCACAGGATAAACGAGACACTCACGAGGTCACATGTCAACCACTAGGTCACAATCGGGTTTACCACAAACTATAAATGACCCTCGATATAACACAAAACACTACTCGGTACAGTGTCACTCTCAGACACACTATAACACAGTCACAGCCCTCATAGGACATCCAAGACATCCACTGAATAATGGGCTAACCAAGGGGTCAAAGCCACATCAACCGAAAATCAAACCAACATAAAATAACACTCTGGGTGGGTAACGGTCTCACCCTGGCTGCTAGACCAACCTGACGGTCATCCAAAGGGCCGCTACCATCAAGAGAAACCCCAGATACAAAAATCACAAAAGCAGGAGCCTTGCGGTCTGCCTGAGGCCGATACTGCCACCAGACGGTCTCCTTAGGGCTGCAAGCTTGACCCTAGCGGTCATGACATGGCCGCTACGCCCAGTCAAACTCCAAAATAGTTAAACCGACTTAATCGATCAAAACCACCTAACGGTCTACCTAGGACCGTTACACAAAGCCTAGTGGTCACCCCAAGGCCTCCAAGGACACTCATGCGGTCGGAGCTTGACCGCTAGCCCGAAACGACTTAAATCGACATAAAACGACAAGTGGCAGTTACTGATAGGCCACAACACCTCAGAGGCGGTCAGTCGCATGGCCGTTACCCAGCGAACTGACATAGCCAAAACAACGTGGAGAGTAGCGGTCACCCTTGGGCCGTCACTCAGAGCCTAGCGGTCCTCCTCAGGCCGCTATGCAAAGCTTAACCGTCCTCTAAGGGCCGCAAGCAAAGACCTTACGGTCAGTCGCGAGACCGCAAAGTCAACCGACTTATACACTCAACCTAGCGGTCGCCAATGGGCCGCCAAAGATCAAAAACGGTCTCTTGAAGAACCGCTAAGCTGACACGGTGGGAAAATCGTAGGGAAGCCTAAAACCTAATATTTCCACACCCCAATCGCGTCTAAACGACGGGGACACAACCCTAGACACGATGCCAACCTTCCACAAGCCGGAAGGGATCAAACCACGCCCCAAAACACAAGAAATGGGTTATTCCCACAAATCGACCCAAAATGTGTCACATGGATTCCCGGGCTTATACCGACCCCAAATAACATCCAAATGCAATAAAACTAGCGGGAATGGAATCCGAACATGTCAAGGGTTCGAATGAAACCAATTAAGCTGAAAACCATCGTCTGGAACGGCGAACACGGCTCACACCCCTTGAACATGCAATTCACCCAACCGAAGCAAAATCCGCTCAAACTCACACCGTTCGGCTCCAAATCGTGAGAGAACGCAAGAAAAGAGTAGGGCATCTGTCCCCCTACCTCCACCAAAGTTCTCGCGAGCCGAAAGTGCCGAAAACCATGACACGAACCCGCCCACGCCGGCTTTGAATCCACCGAGGGATCGCGCCAACGCCACGCTCCATTCCTCGCACCAACACACTCCACGAAACCTCCACTACGTCCATGTCTCATCCATCTCGCCATGGTCGTGCGTCCCACAGGAGAGAGGAAGAGAGGAGAGAGAATGGAGGGAGAGAGTGAGAACGGTGGTGAGGAGAGAGGAAGGAGAGAGAGGGGTTAAAAGAAAAAGAAAAAGAAAAAGGAAAATTAGCAAATTTTCTAAAATCTAATTTTCTGCACAAAATCCATAAATTCAGAAAAATATGAAAAAATAGTCTTCGCGATCTTCGGAATGAGCACAACGCACCTGTAGCGTCCTTGAGTCTCAAAACTCAACGGTCAACTCTCCACAGGGTTCCGCAAGTTATATAAGGGAAAAACCCGCGTGGATCGTAAAACACGTATCATGACCCACGAAAGCGATCCGATAGCTCTCCGATTCCGATCCGAAGAATCTAGGATATTACAGTCCTCCCCCCTTTTAGGAATTTCATCCTCGAAATTCAAGGAGATAACAAGTGAACAAGGGAAGAACAAATCCAAAATACTAGCTACGCTCACCAAGCATCAGCCAAACCTCAAAATGCAAAGCACGATAACACGATTCTCAAAAAATATAATTCAGAGGAACACTGCCACACCACAATCACAGGCGCATGCTCCGGATCTCACGACACACTGATCCACAGAACGAGCATGGCACACAAGTGAACACAAGTCCGACACCTCCGAAACAGGGCATCATCGCTTACGTCTCACAGGGAAAGAAGACACGACCCATGTCACGAAAACAACTACCGATAAAACACACGGCAGACACAATAAGCATCAACTTAAATAAGGAAACACAGTCCTCTCAGCTGGCAGCTCCAAATCATCGGCTTCCGTGCTAAGATCAACCATGAAACTGGAACGTAAAACACCAACGACAGCACTGGACCACGAGCACAATCAAGTCAGTCCTCACTCAGACATTACATCTGAATTGAGCCGCATGCTAACTCTATCACGATAGAAGAGTGCAGCAAAACCAACCGAAAAGACCACGGTCCATGCAAATGCCAAATCTGACTCACAGGGAACTCCTTAATCTCGGCTCCGTTCTCAACACAGAACCATGGGACACAACTGCAGGCTGGGTCATACCAAGGCACAATTACAGCTAGACACACGGCTAAAATGTACTAGCCATTCGCAGCTTACCAACAAGGACCCACAACAACAATCTCGAAAAATGCATCTCCAAGACCACGATCACGTCCCAAGAGCACAACTCCCAAGAAAAAAAAGAAGAAGAAAGGGTATTCAACCAGCAGATACGCTGATAAATTTCCCCAATCCTCAAACATGCCAGTGCCAACACCCACAAAGCTTCAAGCAACGGCACGACAACCAACAACATCAAGGCATACATAGCCAAGACGATGTCATACCGAGGAAACAAACCTCTGGCCGGCCAGAATCTTCCAACCAATGATCCTCGACTAGTGGGTTATAAGCCCACACGCTTCCGCTGCGCACTCAAACAATGCACACAAGCATCACAAATAACACGGCATCCGTATCTCAGCACACACTCGGCGCCATCGCAATTCACGAAACCGCAATATACCATGCCTCAAGTATCGATCCTGCTAACAACCGATCACAAGTCGCCATAGTGCAAAGCATGAAGAGCACCAGCTTTAGCACAAGCCACAAACAACACTAACCCCAGCTTATCCTCTCGTCCTGGAACGATAACTGAACCTTCACAGCACAACAGTCGCCAAACACGACACGTCGAACACGGTGCACAACGGCTCCCAACACACAAACTGGGTCCAAAGCCAAGCAACCGTCGAACAAACGCAGATCAGGTTCAGAACTAGCGCAGTCCACGCATAAGCAGGAACATGACAAAGGCTTCACCAAGACAGCACTTCCAAGGCTTACCTCGAAAAGACGCCACAAGACAGGATGAGAAAGATCGAGCTCGACTAATAGTAGCTCACCAGGAAGGAAAAATCCTAGGTTCACCCGAGCATTCTCTCAAACTAGACATCCAATCGACGACCACAACACAACCTGAACACCTCAGGGGCTGAACAAATCTCAAGCTGGGATGACCAAAACAACATAAGAATGTGCACGGCCATCACTCCAATGATAGTTCCAAACACCCACCTGAACAAACCACGGAAAAACCTCGAACACCGCACCATAGATTCACGGTTACTGGCAAACTCTGCCAAGTACAGCATAACTAAGACAAACACCATGACAAAAGAAAAACACTCCATCACATCCTGACGAGAGCAAAACCATCTCGCACAGTGCCAACACAGCATGCACAAGACCACACACGAATGCAAAGCGATAAACAATCGCAAAACCAATGCCAGCTACCAACTGTATGGGACCTTAAGGACTCTGAGCACTACGATATCTCGAATTCGCATGTACTTCACAAACAAAAGCTCAGCTAGCTCAGAAAAATTCTGAACAACTCTGAACTCTCGCGCTGATACCAACTGTGACGACCCAGACTCCGGATACCGAGTAAACCTGATACCACTTGAAACCTACGAAGCCTCCCAAGAGCGAAAAAGCTCCAAAGGGATAGAAAGGTATGTGATAGTACATTGAACTTCTAGATAAAGCAGTAAACAGTTAAATTTTAATGATCAAAATTACTAAAATAGCATAAATAAAATTACATTTTCTATAACAAATTAAACTAACAGAGTCCAGTCCAAAGAAAGACAAGTACAATCCAACAGAAAGGGAAACGTGCCCTTAAGTCGGGGGAAGCCCGACATTGGCAAACGCTGGCAACACAGAACTACTGCAAAGTGGAACCTCCAGCCACGAGGCAAAACAGCAACACCTGAAAAGTCAGGGGTGAGTCTCGTGTCACTGGCTCAGTAGGGATCCCGCAGAACCCTACCACAAAACACGCAGTAACAGCAGTGATATACTAAAGCAAAGCAGTAACAACAGGAGCAGGAACAACTAAAGTAAAGAGGAAAGCTGTAACACAGAAACACGACAGTCGATGGAACCTTGGCCCTCTAAACTACTCCTAACAGCAACAGAAAGGTAAACCCCGATCTCACAAAGTCGGGCATTACCGATCCATTGTCCAATCACGAAACCCTACGTGAAAAGTCTACCAAAACAGGTAAAGCCTACCAAAGACCTACACAGTCAAAGGTCACAAATATACACGAACTCACTGTCGGGTACGCTACACTAGACTAGACCGCGGGTGAAGCTAACACAGACTACCCAACGAGTCACGTCAATCATGACGGAAACCAGTCACGAAAACACAAGTCACAAAAGTCTAGCATCAAGTGACAGAAGCACCTCATCACTAGAAGAACATCCAGATGCATCCACTGACGTCTTACACTACGCCTCAAGTATCTCCCGCACTCGCCTAGAATGGCGGTAATTGAGACACTCAATAGGAACCAAGTACCAAGTAACGAGTGACTAGTCAAGGTCACGCCCGTTGACGCTCATCCAAATGCCCCTGACCACGTGTTGACACACAAGCCTAATGCTTTAAGCCAGGCCTCTAGCTAGTTTTCCCCCAGTAGGATGCTACCGCAAAGTAAGGGGGCCCGCAGAAACTAGCCTAAAAATTGTCTGTCGGGAACTGCCCTGCCACCACTCCCAGGTAGGCCGACACACCAGAAGGTGTCGTCAGGCTACGACTAGTGGAGGTTCACTAGACATAGAGACTCAAAACCACGAACACCGGAGTACAGATAGGGTAAGCACACACACCTGTCGCACGTACTACGGAGCATAATGTAGTATACAACTGCTATCAGAATCAGGACAGTCAACTAGACCTGCTGACAACAATCCTTGAGTCACGAGACTCGGGTCAAGATCCTCCCACATCATAGCAACACACTGTTAATCAATCTAGTCCCTAAGCCAAAATCCATGGAAAACACATTTTGGAAGACGGCACAGAATAGCTGGATCCATAACAGCAATAATGATAACGATGAGTCCTCGGCCTCCGAGCCGCACAACAGACTCTCAGTTCCGCATAACACGAAGCACGAAACACGAGGGATTATCAAAGCCCTCAAATCACATGGCACGCAAATTGAGGTAAGATAATACCTCCAAGCATCTAAAACCATGTCTCGATGGTCACAGGATAGACGAGACGCTCACGTGGTCACATGTCAACCACTGGGTCACAACCGAGTTGACCACAAATCATAAATGACCCTCGATATAACATAAAACACTACTCGGTACAGTGGCACTCTCAGACACCCTATAACACAGTCACAATCCTCATAGGGCATCCAAGACATCCACGGAACAATAGGCTAACCAAGGGGTCAAAGCCACATCAATCAGAAATCAAACCAATACAAAATAACACTCTAGGCAGGTGGCGGTCTCACCCTGGCCGCTAGAGCAACCTGACAGTCATCCAAAGGGTAGCTACCTTCAAGAGAAACCCCAGATACAAAAATCACAAAAGCAGGAGCCTTACGGTCTACTTGAAACCGCTACTACCACCAGACGGTCTCCTGAGGGCCGCAAGCTTGACCCTAGCGGTCACGACATGGCCGCTACGCCCAGTCAAACTCCAAAATAGTTAAACTGACTTAACCGGTCAAAATCACCCAATGGTCTACCTAGGACCGTTACACAAAGCGTAGCAGTCACCTCATGGCCGCCAAGGTGATGTGGCACAGCCCAAGGATGACTAAGTAGGTAATGAACAACCTAGGACCTAGATCCACAAGCATACAAACACTCAATGATTCTCACAATAACGTCTTACTCACACGGCACACGCGATCACCCGGCGGGGCCGGGGGATGATGGCAAGGGTCCGAGGCGGGACCCAATGAGTCTAATGGACTTAGTTGGCTTAGGCTGACCCCGAAGAGTCCAGGATTCCCAACTTAGTGGGCGGCTGGCCCGCAGGGTGGGGTTTTGGGTGGCACTCTCTCTCGGTCCGCGGTGGGCACCAACAAATGAGCATACAAGTACGGGCCCTCTTCTCACCGTCCGACGAGCAATCAAAGCAATACTAAACTTGCAGAAGTAAGGCTATCAAGGTTAGTATCAGAGGCTCACCTGATCGGTGTGAAGACACCGATCCCGCTCGGAGACGTGGGCGCGCCGGGAGGCGAGGGTATACACCCGATCGCCGCGGCGATGTAGCTTGACCTGAAAGTGCAAAGAGTACAACACTACGCCTCTCGCAGGAGGGGTGATCTTGGGGTGGGGATTAAGCTTATTACATTCAAAACTACCTCCACGCAGGGAGGGGCCTTCAGCCGGCCAAGCGGGGTGGGGAATTAAGCAAAGGAAACCCGACTTACCGAACTCCGCCGATTCTGCCAATCTGCAGGTTCGCTGGATAGTGGGGCGGTGATGATGCTGCCAAAAGTTCCAACGAGCTCAGATCTTGATCAAACTTGCGCCAAAAGCTTGCCAACAGACCAAGGATGATCTCTGAATTTTTGCTGAGCTTGGTAAAGTCTTTGCTGGCCGGGGCAGAGTCTGGAACCGGACTGATTGGTTCTCCCTCTGTCTAGTGCAGAACAATGTGGCTGATTGCAGAGGGTGCCACGATCTCCACCAAGCTCTGATTGAGACGAGACCTGAACCGTTGGAACCGTGGTTGAGTTTTGTTTCTTTCAGCACCAACGGTGTGGTCGGAAAATGTCGGAGAAGACTGGGACGATCAGATGAGTAGAGGGGTGTCGGTTCTGGCTCCTGTAAACTGACCTGACACACTTGGAGTAGAAAATTCGTAACTTTAGATGCCGATGTCCAAATGCAGCTCTACTTCTTGAGGATGAAAGAGGACTTGAGAGGGAAGATTTTTTCTGAAGAACACTGGATCTGGATCCTAAAGGGTTCGTCGTGGTCGAGCTTCCACTCTCGCTCTGGTTCCCTGCCTGAGAGGTCCTGCGCAGTCGAGGGAGAATCGCTCCTACCAGCAGCTCGGAACTCGGATGTCGACGAAACCACCTCGCCTTGAAACCTCTCTGGACGACCTTTCCAGATATGTAGGCCTTGACACTAGGAGGATCAGGGAGAGGCCGGAGATGATGCGCCTTTCAGGACCAGCACCTGTAGCCTGCGACCTGCTACCTGGAACTGCAACCTTTCAAGAATCAAGGGAGTGGAAGGGGGTTATCAAAGCTTGTGAATGATGGCTGAAGGTTTAGGGAGAGGGGGAGGACGTGGCTAGGGCTCCAGGAGGGTCTGGAGTGGCAGGGATAGATGGAGAGGGGGGCTGGAGCAGCTAGAGGTGGAGATGGGGGGTGGGGGTGCACTAGAGAGAGGGTGAGTGTGAGAGGAGGATGGGGGCGAACTTGGCTATGGGAGGGAAGGGGAGGTCGACCTGGAGCTGGTATGGGGGTGGAGAGATGGGAGGGAGATTCAAAAATGGCCTTGGGAGGGACCCCTTCAGCCTTGGGAAGATGGAGAAGTGCCTAGGGAAGTGATTGGGGTAGGTGGTGGTTGGGAAGTAGGGCTTAGATTGGTGGAGGGTTGTTGGGACTATATGAAGAGTAAAGGAGGGTTGTGGGAAGTTGTGGGGTATTAGTGGAGGTAGGTGGGGGTTGGAAGTGGTTGGGAGGAGGGAGGAGAGAGGAGAGGTTCGCCCCTTTCCTTGGGGAGAGAGAAGGAGAGATAGAGAGAGAGATAATGAGAGAGTAAGAGAAGAGAAAGAGATGTGGAAATATTGCTATTCAAATAGATTCATCAAAAGTTGATTACATGGAGAGAGATGGGGCCTATTTATAGGCAACCATTCTTTACATGACCAAGATGACCTTGACATTTAAACAAAAGACCCAACAAGTCCTAGACTCAAACCATTAGGCCCATGCTAAGATACTAAGGCCCAATTACACAAAATAAGAGAAATAGACTAGACACCATGACTCAATAAAAGAAAGTGCATAAGATAAAACTCAATAAAAATGAAAATATATAAGATGGGATCATGAAAAGGAAGATAACATGTAGAGATCACAGCCATCCCATAACAAAAGTGTGTAGTCAACTCGAACTAGAGGGAGTGTCGTGAGATGCCCTCATCAAATCCCCCGGGGTGGGGAGAACTCGACCCTGTCGAGTATGGGTCCGCCTGGCTGTCGTAACGCTCCAGTATGTCGGGGTCCAAGCGCAGCAGATCCTCCCGACTCACCCACGTATCCTCTATCGGGGGACGGTTCCTCCACCTAACCAGGTAGCGTTGATACATCTTGTGCCTAGTAATGATACTCTGCTCATCCAGTATTGCCTCTACCTGCTCTCGTCGGTCTCTCAAGCTAGAAAGTGGAGTCCCTCCGGGAGTGTCTCTCTCAAGGCGGGGTAAAGGCTCAAGATCCTCGCTGGGTTCCACCGCGGGGCCCTTGTAGGGTACCAGATCCGCCGCATTGAAAGTAGGGTGCACCCCAAAGCCCTCGGGTAGGTCTAGCTCATAAGCATTACTGGCAAGTCTTTTCAGAACTCGAAAGGGTCCCGAACCCCGTGCCCTCAACTTGGAGGCAGGCCCTGGAAGGAGCCGCTCCGTCCTCACCATCACCGAATCTCCCACTTGGAACTCGCAGTGGCGCCGGTGAGCATCTGCCCGCCTTTTGTAAGTCTCATTGCTCTTTCCTATATGCTTGCGGATGTCATCATGCAACTCTTTGATATGCTATGCAAAGGACTCAGCTGAGACTGACACTCTAGCATGTGGGGGAAGGGGAATAAGATCGGAAGGTTTTCTAGGCCTATAACTATGTACAACCTCAAATGGACTCTTGCCTATGGACCTATTGACAGAATCATTGTAGGCAAACTCGGCTTGAGATAAGAGGAGATCCCAATTCCCAGGGTGGTCCCCTACAAGGCAACGGAGCAAGTTCCCAAGGCTTCGGCTGACGACCTCAGTCTGGCCATCGGTCTGAGGATGGTAAGCAGTGGAGAATTTGAGGAGGGTTCCCATTAGGTGCCAAAGAGTCTTCCAGAAATAACTGGTAAATTTCACATCCCGATCAGACACAATAGACTTAGGTAATCCATGCAGTCGGACCACCTCATCAAAGAATAATCGGGCAACCCTAGAAGCATCAGAGGTCTTGGAACATGGGATGAAGTGGGCCATTTTAGAGAACCTATCAACCACTACAAAGATGGAATCATGTTTGCGCAAGGTCTTAGGTAGGCCAAGGATGAAGTCCATGCTCAAATCCTCCCAAGGTCGGTCTGGTATGGGTAGGGGTGTGTAAAGCCCAGTATTCTGCTTCACTTGTTTAGCTGAGGCACAAATGCGACATTGTCCCATAATGTGGGCCACATCCTTCTTGAGACTAGGCCAATGGAATTGCCTCTCAACTAACTCTATGGTCTTTTGGACCCCAAAGTGTCCAGTTAGGCCACCACTGTGTAACTCCCAAACTAAGAAGTCCCAAAGTGAAGTCCGGGGTATGCAAAGCCTAGCTCCCTTGAATAGATACCCTTCTTGAAGTATGAACCCCTCATGTTCCTTGTGCGGCTGAGTGGAAAGGGTGTTGTAGTGAGTCCCAAAGTCGGGGCAAGTTGGATATGCTCCTTTGATTCTATCAAACCCGTTCACTTCCACTTGGATGGTGGAGAGTAAGGTTACCCGCCTACTTAGTGCATCAGTAGCGCGGTTCTCACTACCCATCTTATACTTGAGGACAAAGGTGTAAGCTTGAATGTATTCTACCCATCGGGCATGGCGGGCATTGAGCTTTTGTTGGGTGTTGAGGTACTTCAAAGCCTCATGGTCCGAGAAGATCACAAACTCCTTGGGTAGGAGGTAGTGCCTCCAATGCTGAAGGGATTGGACCACGGCATAAAGCTCTTTGTCATATGTGGAGTACCTAGTCCTAGCCTCACAAAGTTTCTCACTAAAATAGGCTACCGGGTGACCCTCTTGGCTAAGAATGCCCCCAATCCCTACCCCGGATGCATCACAAGTGACTTCGAAGACTTTCGAGAAGTCAGGTAGGCAAAGGACCGGGGCTTGGGTCATCTTTTCCTTGAGCTCTAGGAATGCTTTGGAGGCTGCCCTAGTCCACACAAAGGTGCCTTTCTTGAGGCAATCCGTGATAGGAGCTGTGATTGTGCTAAACCCACGGATGAATCTCCTATAGAAGGTAGCTAGCCCGTGAAAGCTTCGGGCCTCATGAAGGGTCTTGGGCTCGGGCCACTCAAGAATGGCTTGGACCTTTTCGGGGTCCATGGATACCCCTTGGGATGAGACAATAAATTCTAGGAAGGCTAGTTGATTGGTCAAGAAATAACACTTCCCGGGGTTAGCAAAGAGACTCTCCTTCCTAAGAATGGTGCACACTTGTTTGAGGTGATCGAGGTTGGCTTCCTTGGATTGGCTATATATGAGGATGTCGTCAAAGTAGACAACTAAAAATATGCCAATGAAGGGGCGGAGGACCTCGGTCATGAGGCGCATGAAGGTGCTTGGCGCATTAGAAAGGCCAAAAGGCATAACAAGTCATTCATAGAGACCGTCCTTAGTCTTAAAGGCGGTTTTCCACTCATCCCCGGGCCTAATGCGAACTTGATGGTAGCCACTCTTGAGGTCAATTTTGGAGAAGATGGTGGCTCCAGCTAGCATGTCTAACATATCATCTAACCGAGGGATGGGGAACCTATACTTGACCGTTATCTTGTTGATGGCTCGGCTATCCACACACATGCGCCAAGTTTCGTCCTTTTTGGGTGTGAGAAGAGCTGGGACGGCACAAGGGCTTTTGCTAATCCGGAGGAAGCCCTTCTTGATGAGCTCCTCAATTTGCCTCCTGAGCTCGGCATGCTCGGTGGGGTTGAGGCGGTAGTGTGGGAGGTTGGGCAAGGTGGCCCCGGGTACAAGGTCGATGGCATGTTGCACATCGCGCATGGGTGGTAGTTTGTCCGGAAGTTCCTCAGGAAATACATCATTGAAGTCCTCAAGGAGTTGTTGGATTTCTATTGGGTGTCGGTTGGTTGGGGTGGAATCCCCGAGGCAAATGACAATGGCACACACTTGTCCCCCTTGGTTGGTCTCTTCCTCAAATTCTTTCTTTGTGATGAGGTGTAGGCTCCTAGGAGGCTTATTGATCATACTAGGATTAGGGTTTTATGGGGTGGGGTTTGGTGGGTTTAGAATAGTGGGAGGGGTAGGGGATCCCTCAAGGGAGGGGGATGCCTTCTTGGGGAGGGGGCGGGGTGGAGAGGGGTTGAGTTGGATTTTCTTCCCCTCATGAATGAAGATGCAAGTGTTTGTCTTTCCTAGAAAGGTGGCATCTACATCGTAGATCCAAGGTCGTCCTAGGAGTATACTCCCAACTTCCATTGGTAGGATGTCACACCACACTTGGCCTTGATAGGATTGGAATGTAATGGGGACAAGGCAACGAACACTAACGGGTATGGAGGTGGTATCAATCCATGCTACCCGATATGGGTGGGGATGTGGGGAGGTGGTAAGGCCCAAAAGTTTGACGGTATCGGGTGACACCACATTCACACTACTCCCATTGTTCAAGATGACCTTCCTAACATGGCTCCCTATCCGTATGTAGGTATGGAATATTGTGTTTCTTCTCCAATCATGCTCTTGGGTTTGAGTGAGGGTGCACCTAACCACTCCGAGGTGGGAGTCGGTGGGTGGAGGGAGTTGTTCTTGGTTGGTCTCTATGTAGTGGTTCTCATACTCCTCCTCCCATTCAAGAGAGGGTTCATATACCTCAACTTCCCCTTCAAATTTAGCTTGGGGTTGGGGGTTGGTCTCCTCTATGAGCAAGTTAGATGCTCCCTTGGTGGGGCATTGATTGGAAAAGTGTCCATACCCATAGCACCTAAAGCATTGCTGCCCATTTTGATGGTTTGGGGCCATCTTAGTGTGAGGGGGAGTGGGTGTCGGATTGGGCCTATTGGGAGTTGTGTTTAGGGGTCCACTTGTGGGGCGGGGTGGTGAAGTGCCACTAGGAGGGGTGACCCGGGTGGGAGGAGCTCCCATGGGTGTGGGAAGGAGGCCTCTTTGGGGAGGTGGAGGGTTGGCCCGAGGTGCCATGGCTTTAGGGTCCATCCCCCGAGGGGGAACCATTCGTGTATACCGAGAGAATTTCTCGGCATCCCGAGCTACTTGGTAGCCTTGCTCTAAAGTGGCTACTTGATGCATGAATAACTCCTTTTTGATATGGAATTGAAGTCCATTCCTAAAGCGGGAGAGTGTGACGGCGGGGTCCTCTTGGACTCCACACTTGAGAAGGTAGTAGTCAAACTTCTCAATGTACTCCATAACGGTCTTTCCCTCTTGGGTCAAGGCTTGCCACTCATCTAGGAGATTTTGATGGTAGGAGGGTGGGACATATTTGAATTTGAGTTGGTCTTTCATGGCCCCCCATGTGGTGATGGGAGCTTCCCTCCTAACTATCCTTAATGCCTCAACATTCATCCAATGAGTCTTGGCTAGTTTGGTTAATTGCATTTTTGCAAGCCGGACTCTCCTATCCTCGGTCATTGGATACCAATCAAAATATTGGTCCATGGCTGCCTCCCAATCTAAGTAGATGCTCGGATGATGAGACCCATCAAAGGTGGGTGCATCGACTTTCACAAGTCTCATTAGTTGGTCATCCGGGTTGTCCCGGGGGAGTCTCTCATTCCTTCTAGGAGGTGGGTCTCTTTCCGGTTCGGGAGGGTGGTCAAGATTGAACTCTCCTATGGCTGGCTCCACATGTGGAGGTGGTTCTCTCCTATCTCCTACCCTTGGAGGAGGCCTATTTTCCTCAATTTGCTCAAGCCGGGCCGTTATATCATCAAGCCGTCCCATAATATTGGTCATACCTTCCGCAAGAAATCTCATGTGGTCGGGAAGCTCATGCTCATTGTGAGCGGGATTTCCTTGGGGATTGGGATTCATGGTGGTATTAGAAGAGGAGGGATTGACTTGATAATGGGCTCCACTACGAGTGGTCATGCAAAGTTGGGTGGGCTATGCAAGGGTGTGCGGATGCACCTATGAAAGACTTAGTGTGACCCAAGACAAGACTTGTAAGGACAAGCCTTTGACCGCTCTGATACCACTTGATGTGGCACAGCCCAAGGATGACTAAGTAGATAATGAACAACCTAGGACCTAGATCCACAAGCATACAAGCACTCAATGATTCTCACAATAACGTCTTACTCACACGGCACACGCGATCACCCGGCGGGGCCGGGGGATGATGGCAAGGGTCCGAGGCGGGACCCAATGAGTCTAATGGACTTAGTTGGCTTAGGCTGACCCCGAAGAGTCCAGGATTCCCAACTTAGTGGGCGGCTGGCCCGCAGGGCGGGGTTTTGGGTGGCACTCTCTCTCGGTCCGCGGTGGGCACCAACAAATGAGCATACAAGTACGGGCCCTCTTCTCATCGTCCGACGAGCAATCAAAGCAATACTAAACTTGCAGAAGTAAGGCTATCAAGGTTAGTATCAGAGGCTCACCTGATCGGTGTGAAGACACCGATCCCGCTCGGAGACGTGGGCGCGCCGGGAGGCGAGGGTATACACCCGATCGCCGCGGCGATGTAGCTTGACCTGAAAGTGCAAAGAGTACAACACTACGCCTCTCGCAGGAGGGGTGATCTTGGGGTGGGGATTAAGCTTATTACATTCAAAACTACCTCCACGCAGGGAGGGGCCTTCAGCCGGCCAAGCGGGGTGGGGAATTAAGCAAAGGAAACCCGACTTGCCGAACTCCGCCGATTCTGCCAATCTGCAGGTTCGCTAGATAGTGGGGCGGTGATGATGCTGGCAAAAATTCCACAAAGCTCAGATCTTGATCAGACTTGCGCCAAAAGCTTGCCAATGGACCAAGGATGATCTCTGAATTTTTGCTGAGCTTGGTAAAGTCTTTGCTGGCTGGGGCAGAGTCTGGAACCGGACTGATTGGTTCTGCCTCTGTCTAGTGCAGAACAATATGGCTGATTGTAGAGGGTGCCACGATCTCCACCAAGCTCTGATTGAGACGAGACCTGAACCGTTGGAACCGTGGTTGAGTCTTCTTTCTGTCGGCACCAATGGCGTGGTCGAAAGATGTCGGAGAAGACCGGGACGATCAGATGAGTAGAGGGGTGTCGGTTCTGGCACCTGTAAACTGACCTGACACACTTGGAGTAGAAAATTCTTAACTTTAGATGCCGATGTCCAAATGCAGCTCTGCTTCTTGAGGATGAAAGAGTACTTGAGAGGGAAGATTTTTTCTGAAGAACACTTGATCTGGATCCCAAAGGGTTCGTCGTGGTCGAGCTTCCACTCTCGCTCTGGTTCCTTGCCTGAGAGGTCCTGCGCAGTCGAGGGAGAATCACTCCTACCAGCAGCTCGGAACTCGGATGTCGACGAAACCACCTCGCCTTGAAAGCTCTCTGGACGACCTTTCCAGATATGTAGGCCTTGACATTAGGAGGATCAGGGAGAGGTAGGAGATGATGCGCCTTTCAGGACCAGCACCTACAGCCTGCGACCTGCTACCTGAAACTGCAACCTTTCAAGAATCAAGGGAGTGGAAGGGGGTTAGCAAAGCTTGTGAATGATGGCTGAAGGTTTAGGGAGAGGGGGAGGACGTGGCTAGGGATCCAGGAGGGTCTAGAGTGGCAGGGATAGATGGAGAGGGGGGCTGGAGCAGCTAGAGGTGGAGATGGGGGGTGGGGGTGCACTAGAGAGAGGGTGAGTGTGAGAGGAGGATGGGGGCGAACTTGGCTATGGGAGGGAAGGGGAGGTCGACCTGGAGCTGGTATGGGGGTGGAGAGATGGGAGGGAGATTCAAAAATGGCCATGGGAGGGACCCCTTCAGCCTTGGGAAGATGGAGAAGTGCCTAGGGAAGTGATTGGGGTAGGTGGTGGTTGGGAAGTAGGGCTTAGATTGGTGGAGGGTTGTTGGGACTAGACGAAGAGTAAAGGAGGGTTGTGGGAAGTTGTGGGGTATTAATGGAGGTAGGTGGGGGTTGGAAGTGGTTGGGAAGAGGGAGGAGAGAGGAGAGGTTCGCCCCTTTCCTTGGGGAGAGAGAAGGAGAGATAGAGAGAGAGATAATGAGAGAGTAAGAGTGATGCGGGACGGACACGGGAGACGACACTATTAGGTGCCACCCTCAGACTCTAGATGAAGACGCGACCAGCAGCACACACCAGGGAGACACTAAGCCCGACACTACGAGCTCCTAGTGGCAAAATGTCGCTAACAGAAGTGGAAGCTCACTCGTCGTCCCAAGCGAGGGAAAGCGCGGACCGTGCGCGGTTAAGGAACCGGCAGAGGTCAAGGGTAGTCCGACTCAACTTCCGGACTCGGATCGAGTCACGGGACGGGTCACACTCACTCTCACAGCGGTGACATGGACACACGGGCTAGTACCTACACTCTCAGCAACGGCAAAAGACCGTATACTAGCTAAGCAAATGAACGCCAAGAGGTTTGGACCATTACCTCCACGCACCCGGCGTGACGAAGACAACCCCGGCCGAATCACAGACTCCCGGTTAAACAATATTACAGCAATACAATAATTTGACCCACTCCACGCAGGGAGGTAAAAGGTCACATGTGGAGCCCGGGAATCACGCAACTCGGGTTGACGGGCAGCATCTTGACGTCGCCCGGCGGTGCCGAACTCCGCGTTTTCGTGCTTTCCCAACAGCGGGTTCTGCGGGCCCGCGGGACCCACGGATGGCGCTGTCCTCCGGATCTGCGGGGGTGGGACCCACTATGATGGGGACCCCTGGTGGCGCGCCTCGACGGACGGCGGTCGGCCGGGAACACCGATCGGGGGTCGATCGATCCCGATTCCCATGCTTTGAAGTTGTTGCCCACGGATTTGTAGTTGCTGTTTTCAGGCGCGCGCTCCGGCGAAAACAACCGCTGCGAGCAATCCCAACGTCGGATCGGGACGCATGAGCTATCGTTGGAAAGCTCTCTTCAAATGCTTCAATCTAGATCCAGAGAGATCTACTGTATTTGGTCGGATCAGAACTTTAATGAATTTACAAGCCCCTATTGTACAGTAACCGAAACCTCAGGTTTGCAGGGTACTTGTCTGAGAACCACCGTTGAACGCCTAGTAAACCTCCGATTCAGCTCTTGAGCTCTTCTTAAACATTGTAGGGGATCCAACCACAGAACTGGGACTATTTTTGGAATTTGATTTGGAGGTGGTGGTGATTTACTAGGATTTTTGGGGTGACTGGTGGTCGGATCTGGGAACAGGGGGACAGAACTGTAGCTGGGACTGAGAACGATTTTTAGAAAATATGAAATGGACGAACCAAAAATTGAGAAAAATTATGGATGAAGGGATGGATGGGTGGAATCCCCAATAAAATTTGGAGAACCAACATAAATCAAAAAGTGCACCTAAGACATGAAACTCAGGGCGGGGATGAATCTGGACAGAACTCTGGCAGAACCAAAATGGAAGAGTGGATGAAAATCAAAAAATATGAAACGAGATCTGAATGGCAAACCAAAATTTTTGGGATGTCCTTGACACCTCTGGAACATCCACTAAAATTCCCAGATCTATCTGAGCTCGTGGCTGAGACAAGAAATTCGTGGAAGCTTCTGTGGTACTGCGCAGGCAGAACTCCGTTGATGGCGGTGGCGGCTCGTGGCGGCGGTGACGATCGTCGGAACCGATACACGAGGCGTCACACCTCAGAATGGAAGCCTTCACAGCTTCAAGGGGGAGAGGGAGGAGAGAGGAGGGGGGCGCACCAGCCCTTGCTCTTGGAAATACTTTGATTCAAATGGCATTAATTCATGAAAATAGGAAAATACAAGCATATATAGGTCACCCTTCTAATCCATCTTCCACCGTTGGATCCAGGGGTTAGGGATGGATGGCTAGGATGAAGTTTGATCAAAACACAACAAAAATAATAAACAAATGGGGAGGGGGGCGCACCTTGACCAAGGGGGGGACATGGTAGGTGGGTTTGGTTGGAATTGTTGACCATTTTGGTCCCTTGTCCCCCATGTGGACAATTGACTAGTCAAGGCTTCTAGATGTCCACCTTGGATGTTGACCAACCCCACAAGGCTGATATGGACCAATGGGAGGGGGCCTGGGGGTCCCATGGGGCCCAGGGGTCCCATTTTACAAATAAGCCCCTCGTACACTCATAATTGCAAACCGTATAAAATGAAATAAACACACCTTACACACAAATAAAGTCTAATTAAATATGAAAAATGGGGAGGCTCAAGGCGGAGTCTCCAGGCTGTCTCCGAGCCAGATGGACGCTGAGGTGGCTCGAGTCGTGCTCCGTGTGCGGTTCCGGTGGCTCGGCGTGTCGCGCCGCTCAACTGCTCGGGTGTCCGCACCAATTCTCCCCGGGTGGGAGAAACTCGACCCTGTCGAGTAAGGGTCTGCATCGCTCCTGTATCGCTCCAAAAGGTCCGGATCGATCCGCTGCAACTCGCCATGTGTGATCCATGTGTCCTCAGTAGCGGGCCGTCCTCTCCATCGCACTAGGTAGCGCGGGTAAGATCCACTCCTAGTAACTGTCACTTGCCCGTCCAGTATATGATCTATATGCTCACGCTGCCGTGAAAAAGGGGCTGGAGGTGGAAGTGGACACTCAGGTGTGGGATCACTCTCAAGGGGAGGAGATGGCTCAAAAGGCTCACTAGGGATCACCGCTGGGTCCCTATATGCAACAAGATCCGATACATTGAAGGTAGAGCTTATACCATATTCCTCGGGCACGTCCACAACATACGCATTGGATCCAACGCGTTTCAACACTCTAAAGGGACCGGCTCCGCGAGCTTGCAACTTCTTAACGGTTCCAGAGGGAAACCGTTCAGGTCTTACCCTGATCATGACGTATTCACCCTCGTGAAACTCTCGGTGGTGTCGGTGGGCATCGGCTAACTCCTTGTACCGTGCATTGCTGGCCTCAATGTGACGACGGATGTCATCATGCAAACTCCTAACGTGCCTAGCAAACGACTCGGCCGACTCCGACACTCTAGCATGGATAGGCATGGGGACAAGGTCAACGGGTTTCCTAGGCCTACGACCTGTGACAATTCAAATGGACTCATGCCGGTAGACCTATTCACCGAATCATTGTATGCAAACTCAGCCATAGGTAAAATGTCCCAATCCCCAATGCGGTCCTTAACTAGACACCTCAAAAGATCTCCCAGACTCCTATTGAGCACCTCGGTCTGACCGTCTGTCTGGGGATGATATGCAGTGGAAAACTTGAGGTGAGTACCCATCATACGCCATAGTGTCTTCCAAAAGTAGGAAGTGAATCTAACATCACGGTCAGACACTATAGTGCGAGGCAACCCGAACTTGCACACCACATGCGTAAGAAAAAGGCGGACTACCCTCGAAGCATCCGAAGTCTTCGAGCAAGGAATAAAGAGGGCCATCTTCGAGAAACGGTCAACCACCACATAGACCGAATCATGCTTCCTGGAGGTACGTGGCAATCCCAAAACAAAGTCCATACTAACATCCTGCCACGGGGCATCAGGCACGGGGAGAGGCGTATAAAGGCCCGAGCTTTGCTTCTTCATCTTGGCCGTAGCACATGTACGGCACTGAGCCACGATGTTTGCAACATCGCGCTTCAAGCTCGGCCAATAAAATCGATGCTCCACTGCCTCAATAGTCTTGTTCCGACCAAAGTGGCCGGCTAGACCTCCCGCATGTAGTTCCCACACTAAGAAATCTCGAACCGAAGTTCGGGGAACACATAGCCTGCTACCTCGAAAGAGGTAACCCTCCTGAAGCACATACTCATCAAGGTCCCTCGAGGGTCCGGCCTGGAGGGTGGTAAAAATCTGACCAAAGTCAGGACAATCAACATAGGCCTCCTTCATCTTCTCTAACCCTATGACCTCGGCACTCATGGTGGTAAGCAAACATGCTCGCCGGCTCAAGGCATCAGCCACCTTGTTCTCCACTCCAGCCTTATGTTTCAGCACAAAGGTGAACTGCTGGAGATACTCGACCCAACGACTATGACGCGAATTAAGCTTCTTTTGCGAATGGAGGTACCTCAATGCCTCGTGGTCGGAGTATAGGATAAACTCCTGATGGAAAAGATAGTGCCTCTAATGCCTAAGAGCCTGAACAACTGCATAGAATTCTTTATCATACGTGGAATATCGCAGTTTCGCGTCATTCAGCTTCTCGCTGAAATATGCGATCGGGTGGGACTCCTGACTCAAAACTCCTCCAATTCCCACGCCCGACGCATCACAAGAGACCTCAAACACCTTCGAGAAATCAGGCAGTCGAAGGATAGGTGTCTGGGTCATGCGCTCCTTGATGTCCTTGAAGGCGGCGGATGCGGCCTTCGTCCATACAAATGTGCCCTTCCGGATGCAATCCGTGATTGGGGCGGTGACGGAGCTAAATCCGCGGATGAAGCGACGGTAGAACGTCGCAAGGCCATGAAAGCTGCGGACATCATGAACCGTACGGGGTTCCGGCCACTCGACAATGGCCCGGACCTTCTCCGGATCGGCGGAGACCCCAGTACTAGACACGATAAAACCCAAGAAGGTAAGCTGAGGTGTCATGAAGGCACACTTCTGTGGGTTCGCAAACAGCTGCTCTCGCCGAAGAAGTAGACAGACCTGCCGAAGGTGGTCTAAGTGGTCCCCTGTGGTGCGGCTATAGATAAGGATATCATCAAAATACACCACTGCAAAGACTCCAATGAAAGGTCGAAGGACCTGAGTCATGAGCCGCATGAAAGTGCTGGGGCATTGGTCAACCCAAAAGGCATGACCAACCACTCATATAGACCGTCCTTGGTCTTGAAAGCGGTCTTCCACTCATCACCTGGCCTAATCCTCACCTGATGGTAGCCACTCTTAAGATCGATCTTCGAAAAGATAGTGGCACCTGCCATCATGTCTAGCATGTCATCAAGGCGGGGAATAGGGAACTTGTACTTCACGGTGATCTTGTTGATGGCACGACTATCAATACACATTCTCCACGTGCCATCCTTCTTTGGGGCGAGTAATGCGGGCACAGCACATGGACTCATGTTGTCCCGAATAGACCCTCTCTGCACTAACTCATCGACCTGCCGTTTAAGCTCGGCATGCTCCGTGGGACTCATGCGATAATGAGGAAGGTTAAGCAAAGAAGAGCCCGGAACAAGGTCGATGGCATGCTGAATATCCCGTATAGGTGGGAGTCCCTCGGGAAGCTCATCGGGAAAGACATCCGCATACTCCTGCAGAATGGGAACAACCTCGGGTGGGAGCTCACCCTCGGAGTCCCGCTCCACCTCTCGGACCGTAATGTCAAACACCGGACAGCCCTGACTAAGCTCCTGCTCCATCTCCCGGGAGCTAATCATCATCAATCTCCTCGTCGAGGGCTCTCCTGGGCCAGAGGTAACAGTCATAGCCCGAGCTGAGGATGGGGTACTAGGCCCGGGGACGGAAGGCTTCGGAGTACTAGGGCCAGTAGGACCCCTGACTGATGGGCTCCTGGACAGAACGGGTTGGAGGGTGACCCGGTGGCCAGCGTGGTCGAAGGTACAGGTGTTCGACCGGCCATGGAGCGTGGCATCCCGGTCAAATAACCACGGCCTACCAAGAATGATACTGCCCTCTTCCATGGGGAGGACATCACACCAGATCTCGTCACGGTAGGAGTGGAGCTGCAGCGGGACCAAGCACCGCAGCCTGACCGAAATGGAAGTGGTATCCACCCATGATACCTGATAGGGACAAGGATGGTCTACGGGTGTGAGACCAAGATGAGCGACAGCGTTCGTGGAGATTGCATTGATACAACTCCCGCTATCGATGACCACCTTGCAAATTTGCTTTCCCAGCCTACAGAATACCTGAAGGATAGTGGTCCGACGCCAGTCATCACTGACCTGTGGCTGGGTGAGGATACATCGGACGACCCCCACGTGGGTACCGTCCGACTGCTGGACATCCTGGGCCTCTCCTCCCATCTCATAGTACTCGTCAGCTAACTCTTCATCTGCCTCATAGCTGACTAACTCGAGGCCCGTAGGGGTGGTATCCTCGGCCTGTGTGTCCCCAATGTGAAGAGATGGGTGGGTGGGACACTGGTTGGTGAAATGGCCAAACCCATTGCAGTGATAACACTGCTGCCGTGATCCACTAGGCTCCCCAATCATAGGTCCTTTACCTTTATCCTCCCGACGGATAGGAGGCGTAGGCAACAAAGGACGTGCAGGAGGTGCGGGTGCCGGTGGACGGGCTATGGGTGGGGCCGTAAGATGCTGGGGACGAGGAAGGTCCCTCGGGGGTGGAGGACGAGGCCTAGGAGCAAAGGGCTCGGGACGAGCGGGCTCCGGAGGTCGTGCCATGGGGGCCCTTGGATACGTGCCAGATGAGCCACGGGACTCGACACTACGAAGGGGAAAGGAGCCCAACCGATGGGGTGACTCAAACTCGGCCTCGAACTACTCTAATTCGAGAGTAATCTGATATGCCTGCTCCAAAGTGGTGGCATTGCGGCGAAAGAGTTCATATTGATAATTGGGCCGCAAACCTCTCCGAAAGCGGGATATCGTCATGGTGCTCTCTTCCGTGACCCCGCACCGCAAATAATACTCATCGAACTCGGCGGTGTACTCGATCACGGATCGGTTCCCTTGGGAGATGCTTTGCCACTTGTCTATGAGACGTTGGCGATATGAGGCGGGACGGTACTTCTCCCTCAACTTGGTTTTCATATCATCCCAAGTACCGATCTGGGGTTGACGTCGCTGGTTGAGCAGGCTCTCCACATTGATCCAATAAGTTTGAGCCTACCCTTGCAGCTTCATCTTAGCGTATCGGACTCTCCGGTGGTCCGTCATCTCAAACCACTCGAAGTATCGGTCCATGCCGGCCTCCCAATCTAAATACACCCGAGGGTCCAAGGACCCGCAAAAAGTGGGAGGGTCCGCACGCACACCCCTAAGAATGCGGTCGTCATCCTCGTCATCACGATTCCATCGTTGATGACGATGACCGTTACCCCCTTGATCATTATCAGATGCATAATCATCCACCACATGCACCTGTTGAACCCCAACATTCTCCACTTGAGCCCTTGGCACAGCGGGTTGCTGCACCGGCTCTTGTTGGCCATTCGTCGGCGCGGGTTGCGCCGCTACTGGACCCCTCTCTAGGATGGCAATCCTCCCAACTAAGCCCTGGATGGACTGATCCGAACTCTCGGCCCGATCCTCGAAGGCTTTCATCCGCCCTTCTAGACGCGTTCCTATGCCATCCATACGCGTACTAAGGCCATCCATACGCATGTCAAGACGTTCCATAATGGCTCGGAACATCTCGACCGTCGAGGACTCATCGGAGCTACGGGCCCGGGAATCCGCCATAGGTGGTGGTGGCGAGTATTGGGTACCTCGACGGGTGGGCATGCAACTGACACACGACCTAGAAGACACCGACTAATGCAAACACACACTAAATGATGCACTTAGACCTAAACCAATATCCGGTACGGGGTAGAGTTAATCGATCCGAAGATCACTCCCGTAAGTGTGCGACCTCCCGGTAGGCGTAGCCTAACGTTCGGACAACACCTTTTAAGATACCGAATAAAGGGTGCAAATGTAATTTAAAACACACTTTTTTTTTGTTTTCAAAATAATGATGGCCCTAGACTCGACTTAGACCATGATGCATGCAAGACATATGCAAAGACTACCCTAGACTCGACTTGCTCTGATACCAAACTGATGCGGGACGGACACGGGAGACGACACTATTAGGTGCCACCCTGGGACTCTAGATGAAGACGCGACCAGCAGCACACACCAGGGAGACACTAAGCCCGACACTACGAGCTCCTAGTGGCAAAACGTCGCTAATAGAAGTGGAAGCTCACTCGTCGTCCCAAGCGAGGGAAAGCGCGGACCGTGCGCGGTTAAGGAACCGGCGGAGGTCAAGGGTAGTCCGACTCAACTTCCGAACTCGGATCGAGTCACGGGACGGGTCACACTCACTCTCACAGCGGTGACATGGACACACGGGCTAGTACCTACACTCTCGGCAGCGGCAAAAGACCGTATACTAGCTAAGCAAATGAACGCCAAGAGGTTTGGACCATTACCTCCACGCACCCGGCGTGGCGAAGACAACCTCGGCCGAATCACGGACTCCCGGTTAAACAATATTACAACAATACAATAATTTGACCCACTCCACGCAGCGAGGTAATAGGTCACATGTGGAGCCCGGGAATCACGCAACTCGGGTTGACGGGCAGCATCTTGACGTCGCCCGGCGGTGCCGAACTCCGCGTTTTCGTGCTTTCCGAGCAGCGGGTTCTGCGGGCCCGCGGGACCCACGGATGGCGCTATCCTCCGGATCTGCGGGGGTGGGACCCACTATGATGGGGACCCCTGGTGGCGCACCTCCACGGATGGCGGTCGGCCGGGAACAACGATCGGGGGTCGATCGATCCCGATTCCCATGCTTTGAAGTTGTTGCCCACGGATTTGTAGGTGCGCGCTCCGGCGAAAACGGCCGCTGCGAGCAATCCCAACGTCGGATCGGGACGCATGAGCTATCGTTGGAAATCTCTCTTCAAATGCTTCGATCTAGATCCAGAGAGATCTGCTGGATTTGGTCGGATCAGAACTTTAATGAATTTATAAGCCCCTGTTGTATAGTAACGGAAACCTCAGGTTTGCAGGGTACTTGTCTAAGAACCACCGTTGACCGCCTATTAAACCTCCGATTCAGCTCTTGAGCTCTTCTTAAACGTTGTAGGGGATCCAACCACGGAACTGGGACTATTTTTGGAATTTGATTTGGAGGTGGTGGTGATTTACTAGGATATTTGAGGTGACTGGTGGTCGGATCTGGGAACAGGGGGACAGAACTGTAGCTGGGACTGAGAACGATTTTTAGAAAATATGAAATGGACGAACCAAAAATTGAGAAAAATTATGGATGAAGGGATGGATGGGTGGAATCCCCAATAAAATTTGGCAAACCAACATAAATCAAAAAGTGGACCTAAGACATGAAACTCAGAGCGGGGATGAATCTGGACAGAACTCTGGCAGAACCAAAATGGAAGAGTGGATGAAAATCAAAAAATATGAAACGAGATCTGAATGGCAAACCAAAATTTGTGGGATGTCCTTGACACCTCTGGAACATCCACTAAAATTCCCAGATCTATCTGAGCTCGTGGCTGAGACAAGAAATTCGTGGAAGCTTTTGTGGTACTGCGCGGGCAGAACTCCATTGATGGCGGTGGCGGTGCGGTGGCGGCTCGTGGCGGCGGCGGCGATCGTCGGAACCGATACACGAGGCGTCACACCTCAGAATGGAAGCCTTCACAGCTTCAAGGGGGAGAGGGAGGAGAGAGGAGGGGGGCGCACCAGCCCTTGCTCTTGGAAATACTTTGATTCAAATGGCATTAATTCATGAAAATAGGAAAATACAAGCATATATAGGTCACCCTTCTAATCCATCTTCCACCGTTGGATCCAGGGGTTAGGGATGGATGGCTAGGATGAAGTTTGATCAAAACACAACAAAAATAATAAACAAATGGGGAGGGGGGCGCACCTTGACCAAGGGGGGGACATGGTAGGTGGGTTTGGTTGGAATTGTTGACCATTTTGGTCCCTTGTCCCCCATGTGGATAATTGACTAGTCAAGGCTTCTAGATGTCCACCTTGGATGTTGACCAACCCCACAAGGCTGATATGGACCAATGGGAGGGGGCTTGGGGGTCCCATGGGGCCCAGGGGTCCCATTTTACAAATAAGCCCCTCGTACACTCATAATTGCAAACCGTATAAAATGAAATAAACACACCTTACACACAAATAAAGTCTAATTAAATATGAAAAATGGAGAGGCTCAAGGCGGAGTCTCCAGGCTGTCTCCGAGCCAGATGGACGCTGAGGTGGCTCGAGTCGTGCTCCGTGTGCGGTTCTGGTGGCTCGGCGTGTCGCGCCGCTCAACTGCTCGGGTGTCCGCACCAAAGAGAAGAGAAAGAGATGTGGAAATATTGCCATTCAAATAGATTCATCAAAAGTTGATTACATGGAGAGAGATGGGGCCTATTTATAGGCAACCATTCTTTACATGACCACGATGACCTTGACATTTAAACAAAAGACCCAACAAGTCCTAGACTCAAACCATTAGGCCCATGCTAAGATACTAAGGCCCAATTACACAAAATAAGAGAAATAGACTAGACACCATGACTCAATAAAAGAAAGTGCATAAGATAAGACTCAATAAAAATGAAAATACATAAGATGGGATCATGAAAAGGAAGATAACATGTAGAGATCACAGCCATCCCATAACAAAAGTGTGTAGTTAACCCGAGCTAGAGGGAGTGTCGTGAGATGCCCTCATCACAAGGACACTCATGTGGTTGGAGCTAGACCGCCAGCTCAAACCGACTTAAACTGACATAAAACGAAAGTGGCGATCATAGATAGGCCGGAACGCCTCAGAGGCGGTCAGTCGCATGGCTGTTACCCAGCGAACCGACATAGCCAAAACAACGTGGAGAGTAGCAGTCACCCTTGGGCCGTCACTTAGAGCCTAGCGGTCATCCTCAGGCTGCTATGCAAAGCTTAGCGGTCCTCTAAGGGCCGCAAGCAAAGACCTTATGGTCAGTCGCGAGACCGCAAAGTCAACGGACTTATACACTCAACCTAGCAGTCGCGAATGGGCCGCCAAAGACCAAAAATGGTCTCTGGAAGAACCGCTAAGCTGACACGGCGAGAAAACCGTAGGGAAGCTCAAAACCCGATATTTCCACGCCCCAATCGTGTCTAAACGACGGGGAAACAACTCTAGACACGATGCCAACCTTCCACAAGCTGGAAGGGATCAAACCACGCCCAAAAACACAAGAAACGGGCGATTCTCACGAATCGACCCAAAATGGGTCACATGGATTACCAGGCTCATACCGACGCCAATTGACATCCAAATGCAGTAAAACTAGCGGGAATGGAATCCTAACATGTCAGGGTTTCGAATGAAACCGATTAAGTTGAAAACCGTCGCCTGGAACGGCAAAAACGGCTCACACCCCCCGAACATGCAATTCGCCCAACCGAAGCAAAACCCACTCAAACTCACACCGTTCGGCTCCAAATTATGAGAGAACGCTGGAAAAGAGTTGGGCATCTGTCCCCCTACCTCCACCGAAATTCTTGCGAGCCGAAAGCATCGAAAACCATCACACGAACCCACCCTCGCCGGCTTTGAATCCACCGAGGGATCGCGCCAACGCCACGCTCCATTGCTCGCACCAGCATGCTCCACGAAACCTCCATGACGTCCCTGCCGCGTCCATCTCGCCACGGTCGCACGCCCCGCAGGAGAGAGGAAGAGAGAAGAGAGAATGAAGGGAGAGAGTGAGAACGGCGATGAGGAGAGAGGAAGGAGAGAGAGGGGTTAAAAGAAAAAGAAAAAGGAAAATTAGCAAATTTCCTAAAATCTAATTTTCTGCACAAAAATTCATAAATTCAAAAAAATACGAAAAAATAGTCTTTGCGATCCTCGGAACGAGCACAACGCACCTGTAGCGTCCCTGAGTCGCAAAACTCAACGGTCAACTCTCCACCGGGTTCCGCAAGTTATACAATGGGAAAACCCGCGTAGATCGTAAAACACGTATCGGGACCCACGAAAGCGATCTGATAGCTCTCTGATTTCGATCTGAAGAATCCAGGATATTACAGTAGGGCACTGAGAAAGGTGGGTCTTGGATCATCCTCACTTCCCAGATTCACCTCTATTAGTTCATCAACAGTGGCCTGGCCGTTGTCTTCAATTTTAGGTGGTGCCAATTGTAAGTCGACAAAATCTTCAATATCATCTTGTTCAGCCTCCAAGACTTCTGCATCTCCAGCATGTAAGGCCTGGTCAAGTGTTGAGATGTCAGGCTGATATGAAAGTAAAGCTCTTGGTCGCACTATGCAACTCGGAGGAGGTGAGGGCTGGCTCTTATTGGCTTCATTTCCCATGTGGTGATTAGCCTGTCTTTGCTGGGTGCCACTGGTCACTTTGTCCTCTTCAACTTCGCCATGGAGTATCAGGCCTTTTGTTGCAATATTGCTATCATTTTTACCTTCTTGCTCTATTGCCCCCATTGGCGAGTTCAGCTCCTGGGTGCATATTAGCGTCTGTTCTTCTGTAGACCATTCCTGCTGCTGTAGGGCTCGACATTCTTCGAGGATGCGCTTAAATTTGAGATGCTTCTTCTCCTCTTCAGGGTTTTGGATTTCTTCATTTATGACTTCATTAAACCTAGTCCCAACTTGAAATGGTGCCTCTTCAAGGAAGACTTCCTCCCAGCATCTGCATTTAGCGACATTCTTGTGCTCTTCTGAGCCCTGACTGTTATCAAAGAATAATGCACCCTCTGGTAGGCGAGACTCCGTCTCTTCCTTATTTGTCGGGTAGTCATCATAAACCATTTCCCATGAGCTCTTAGCTGTGAAGATGGTAGAAATGACATCCACCTCCATTTCATAATATTCCTGGAGGGTATACCCCAGGCCCGGGCTTCGGGTGATCTTCATGAGTTCTTTGTCAGCGTTGGGTGGGTACCACAACCTTTTGAATGCTTCCCTTTGGCTGAAAGGCCGGAGAGAGGGGAGTTGCATTTTGGCAAAAAGGCGGGAGACCCAGGCGGCTATATAAGCCAGGCCCGCTATCGGCACCATCCGGCTTGTTGACTCTTCAGGGATGACACAATCATCATCTTCTTTGTCAGCAGGTTCTCCAATATAAAATATTGTGGGTGACTCACAGAAGCCAGGGACTTCCATTGTCTTCCATGATTCCAATGTTTGACATTCCAGGTCTAACACGGGTTTAAAGAGCCCTGATGGCACCTCGATGCATTCAAATATTTTCATCATATCAGCTTCATCCCCCTTGGGATAACTGGCTGGTGGTGCAGCCCTAGGGACATATCCCACCTCGGAGATATGAGAGACCTCCTTAGACTCCACATAGCCAGGTGGCGGTGGTGGGAACTAATCATCTGATGAAGCTTTTCCTTCCTTTTTCTTTGTAGGTGCCCCCTCCTTTACTGGCTCCCGGGAGGCTTCCATATAGAGAGGTTCATCGAGTAAATGACACTCGAAGACCTTAAAAGGGTGCAAGTCAGAAAATACTCTCTTCCTTCCCATCCCGGCAGTACTTGATGCACTAGTGGAGTGTGGAGGGCACTATCAGGTGCTTCTGCAGCCAGGGCCGGCCAAGCAGCGCCTTATAAGAGGTGCTGGAATTAATTACATGAAACTATAATTTTATGGTGAGATCCCTCAGTGTGAGGTTGAATTCTGCTACGCCGAGGGGGACTTCAAACTTCTGGTTGAAGCCTGCAATTCTCATATCCCTTACTTTTGTGAGGTGGATATCAAAATAGTACTTCTGGTATATGCGGTAAGGGAGAATATTAACTGCAGCCCCTGGGTCTACCAAGATCCGGCTCAAAGATTGATAGTTGAGCTGCCCCCTCATATATAGCGGCCTATTATGGTTAGCATTTGGAATCAGCATGTCATCCTCTGTGAAGGTGATAGCCGGCCTGGAGTGGTATTCTACCAAGCATGCTTCATATTGAGCTGGTGTCTGCACGGCTTCAATCATCGCTTGCTGCACCTCTTCACTCAAAGACAAAATCTCCCATATAGTAAACCTGGTTGGGAGTTTCTTTAGTAGCTTCATTATTCGACTGCCCACCCTGACCTTGGACAACTGCATCTCTTCTATCCACCGAGGCTTCGGGGGCTCTTGCGGTGATGTTGGCAAGGATTGTTCTCCACCACCTTCGTTCTCCTGAGAGGGCTGCGGGGAGGATTCCTCACGTCGAGGGGTTTCTCTAGCTGAAGAGGAACTGACGCCTGCCCTGCTCTTTGTGAAGGTTGCAGGAAGAGATGGGAAGCAAGGACCTTCAACTTCAGAATTGGGGCTTTGACTCAACTGCTTCCCTTCTATAATGGACAGAAATTCGTGAAGGAGGGAATACCTCCGTCTGCCTTTTCTTATGGGTAAAGGCCGAGCGGAGGAGGAATCCTGTTACCTTTGACCTCAGGCTCAGGTATCTGGTAGGGCTATTCATTCTTGAAGATAATATTATGATTTGTTGGAGGGAGGCGCCCCCATTTCTTCCCGGAACGGGTGGCATGAGTCGTAGTTGAGGCTTCCGCTTGATTTGCTTCAGACGGTGTGTCGCCCGATTCTTCCACTTCACCTTCTCCCGTCAAGCTGAACAAAGTAGACAATGTGTTGGAGTTTAGGGTGGTCACCCTTTTCTTGTTTCTTATTCTTTTCTTCTTCCGTTGATCAAGCTTCGCTGGCATCTACCTCCAGAATAGGCCACCACTGGCTTCTTCTATCTTCTTTTCATTCTGCTCTTCAACGGTTAGATTTTCCATCTACTCCCATGGTACATGGTCCTTTACTAGCAAAGGTGACAACTTGGGCTGCTCATACTCATCAAGCCCGTTAATGTAAGCTTGCAGGTGCCGCACTTCCGAACTTATTTTTTTATGAGAGGGTAGTGGCTTCTGCGTCCTCCGGTTGCGAGTTGGAATTCGGATGACTATCGGCGATCCTGTTGTCTGCCATACAGGAGTTACCGGGGGTGGAGTGTGCCGCAAAATGACACCACGAATGTGAGCACCTGTGACTTCGTAGGCTGGCGGTCTTCTTCTTGTTCTTGTAGGTATGGATTGCCATCCTACCTGTTCTGCAATGGGTGTGAGAAAATAGGCCTCATAGGTGTGCTAAGTGCTAGCTTCAGACACCCCTTCCGGTAGCTGCTGGTACAATACGGTTTGTCTCAGTATTGAGGGTTCATGGGGGCATGGATGGTCAACCTGGTGCTCGCCCATTTGCAGCTCCCCTTTCCATATCATTCCTTCTATTACGTCCTTAAACATGTAACAGTCTTCAATAACATGCCCCAGCATTCGGTGATACCAGCAGAATAAGGGATCATCTTGCCTCTTAGCATCAGCAGGCCTCTTTGGTTCGAGCAATGTTATTTTGTTGTATTTGTATGCCCATTCAAACAAGACTCGAGTTTTATCCTTTGTGAATGAATATAGCTTTTTCATCTTGTCCCTCAGTGACATACCTTCTTTCTTATCGGCAGGTTTGGCAGGTGGAGGGGTAGCTACTGTTTTAGCCTTTTCCCTTTGCTGCTAAAAGGTCTTGAAATCAACAGTGTTTGCCTGTTTCGGGGCTGGTCGACGATCAACAACCTTGCCTTTTTGAGATGCAGGAATACCGGCCAAAGAATGCTTTGCTAGGAAGGACTCAACCTTCGCCACCACATTGTTAAGACGGTCAAATGGCCTGATATCAATACCAATCATCTTTTCTAGCACCTCTCTTCTCAGATTTTGTTTACAAATCTGAACATCATCTTCTTGGTGTGGAGACCGTTTACATCTCATATTGAGATTCCTCCACCTCTTAATATACTCCAGGGCGGTTTCATCCTACTTTTGCCTAGTGGAGTACAATTTTACCACTATGACTTCCCTCTCAGTGACGTGAAATCTTTCACAGAACTTTCGCTGCATATCAGGCCAGTCTAGGTTTGACCCAGCCGACAAGCCTAAGTATCATTCAAAGGCCAGTCCGGTAAGAGACGACCCGAAGAATTTCAGTAGATAGGCTTCACCTACCGCCAGATCGCCCATCACTGTCATGTAGTAAGCTATGTGCTCTCTGGGCTAGTCCTGCCCATTAAACTTTTCAAACTTGGGTGGTTTATTAATGCCGGGCGGCAGCCTCTTTGCAGCATACTTCGGTGGGTAGGGTACTCAATATGCATCAAAGGTGCTGAAATCACCATCAGTTCTCTCCGATAGCTTCATTTCAATCATTCTTTCCACCATCAGTTTATTCATCTTGGCAGGGTCTACCGGCTCTGGGTAGAAATGTGCAGACTCGTGTGTGAAAGAAGTTGTCATAGTAGTAGCATGTGGTACATGTTGCATCACTGGTGGCAACTGTTGCACTTGGGGAATTGGCGGCTACGCCGGCAGCCGTTGTAGAAATTGTTGGAAGGTAGCTTTTTCATGAATTGTTAACTGAGGAGCAGCAGGTGGTGCAGTCTCACCTGAGTTAGAGATCCCTCGGGATGACTCGACATGCATATCCTGGTGCTTGGAGATAGGAGTTTGTTTAGCCTTTTCACTCAGCTATCTCTTCAGTGACTCAATTTCTTGTTGATATATGTGGAGCATTATCAGGATAGCGGGGTCCAGCCCCGTGGCCATAGGCATATCTTCCAACATTTTGCCTGAAGTACTTTCTGATGGGACCGGCGGGGGAACATCTTCTTCTCCTGATGTCACCACGTTGGCAGTCAAAGTGGTGACCATAGGCATGTCATTGACCATTCCAAGCACCTCCTTGGTGGCCTGACTTCTTCTTGTCACAACCCCAGGTCTGTGAGCTAATTTGGCGAGCTCTTTTGATCCTTCTGGCAGGGTACCATATTTGCTAGTTATTCCTATCATGTTGCAGGAAAAGACTTGCATCTTGCCTCTCTGCCTCCAGACCCGCCTCCTGGCTTGGCCGGGGAAGGTCAGCCGGTTAAATACAGATATTATTTTTTCTTCTCTCCATTGTGGGGAGTCTTCATGACATCTGACCTCTCGACCGTCTTCATATTCATTAGAATCTATGGAGGAAGCCCCCTCTCTTACTTCTTCTTCTCTTTCTGTTTCTTCCTCCGCGCCCATGACGCGGAGTAATTTTTGTTGGCCTAAGGATGAACTTCCCAAGACGTGGAAGTAGTCTTGGACCACTTTGGTCATTTCTTCCCGACTGCGCCCCGAAGACAGAGTGCGGGGCAAGAATCGATCTTGTGTCACCGACATATAAGCTAGCCGTGACAAGTTGGTAGCTTCATTCCACTTTCTTGAGTGTCAAAAAACATCAGCCTATCTGGGGCAGGCTCTATGGGCAGGTGGTAGAGCCACTGGTATAACCTCCTCCTCTTCTGGTACAAACATCTTGCCCCCTCTCTTGGGGCTCTTGATAGTCAGTCTTGTATCTTGCGGGGCCGGAGCCGGACCCCGAGTCCTCTTGGGAACCCAAATCTGCTTGAACCTTGATGGCTTAGGGGCCAGCCTCCCCCGATTGTTCTGTTCTAGGTTCACCTTTCGGCTTTCCAACACTTGGAAAGTGTTGCAGGTAGGAACCGCTGGAATAATGCAGTCTGGTAGAGCTTTGGCAGTTCGACCATTCAGGTACACCCGAACGCTGCTGATCAACACGGACTTCCCAGAGACCGAAAGTCGGCCCGGGGGAACAGCCACTCTTCCTCTTCTATAATTCTTCTTCTTCCCTCCGGTCGCCTTATTGCCAGCAGGAGCAACTCGATAGTCCACATGGTGGACGAAGCATGTAGTTGTGCAACGGGGTGAAGTAGCCCTGTGCGGTGCGCCAACCTTTAGAGGGGTCACGACTTTGACCACGACAGCTTCTTTGTCCTCTTCCTCGACCCACAGCAGGCCGACGAAAGCAACTCCAAGGAAGTTCAGGAACCCTACCATAGGTGGCAGAGTCCCGAAGGTAGTGGGCACAGCCAAGTACCCGTACTCGGCATGTGACACGACCACTTGAGGGCTGAAGGTCAGATCGGCAAATCCACAAGCCATCGTAGTTTCTGCAAAGCAGAACAAACACACAATCAGTATTTTTAGGGAAGGCCCCAGGGCTTTCCACTTTGGCGAAAAGATGAAGGGAGACAATCGTCCCACCGGGCGTGCCAGCTTTGTGGGGATGAGAAAATCTCTCGTTTGATTTATTTATTTTGTTTATTTTATTTGTTCATTTTATTAACGCGGGACATGCCAATCACTTTCATGACGAGTTTTATCGTGGGCTCGTCTGACTAATCAGATAATTGTGGGTGATCGTGTCGGGACCTGAAGTTCGCCATACCATAAAGGCTATGACGTTAATTACATCCTTCCGAAAGAAGAAAAACCCTTGATTAATCACCAAAGTAGAAGGGCCCTCAGAGCCGTAGAAAACGTATGAAAGTAATGTTCGCTCGTAAATCAAAACGTAGCACATGCAAGCAAGCAATTGTTGGGAGAATGTTTGGCATGTGCGTAACATGCTTAATTCTATTGTTTTGATGATGTCTGACTATGACTCAATGATAAGTCTGACCTACATTTGACAAACACATACTCATACATTTCAGGTCATGACAACATTAGCAAGTAGATATATCTCTATGCCATCTCTGATAAGCGAAAGAAATCAAGTGCACAGAAATCGAGGCAATTGGATGCACAAAAATCGAGGTAGATAATAATACTGGGTGCACAGAAATCTAGGCAACTGGTAACACAGAATTCAAGCCAATAGGTTTTACAGAAGTCCATGCAGTCAGGTCTGTGCAGCTGCTGAGGTCGATGCACATCAGCACTTCAAGAACAAAGGTCGATGCACATCTAGTCTGTGCAGAGCCAAGGTCGATGCACATGGTGCGGATATAAACATATGGTCGATGCTACCTCAGTCTCTCTAGCACGCAAGTAAGGTCGATGCACATACCAAAGTTGAAAGACTAAGGTCGGTGCACATTTGCTCGATAGCTTACAAGGTCGGTGCACATTGAGCCAACGCAGAATGAAGGTCTGTGCACATTTCGCCAGCGCAAGACCAAGGTCGGTGCACATATGAAGAAAAAATTTGTGCACATATGAACCAAGGTCGAGGCATGTTTGGATCTTGTGTTAACTAAAGTCGATGCTATGTGCACATGAGCAAGTGAACGTCGGTGCACGTTCGGTTTCAAGACTACTAAGGTCGGTGCACCTTTAGCGATTTAACAAAGGAGGGTCGGTGCATGCTTTGCTTTAACGCACAATGTCTGTGCACATGTGAACCTAAGGTCGATGCACATTCTTATCCAAGGCATAGAAGGTCTGTGCACATTCCTGTTCCTTTTATATAAGGTCGATGCACATGCACTCATGTAGCTAAGAAATCAAGTCTGTGCATATATCAAGGTCAGAGCACAAATCAAGTCAGAGCACATTTCAAGGTCCGAGCACATACCAAGTCTGAGCATATTTTAAGGTCCTTGCATATATAAAGTCTATGCACTTTTCGAATCAAGGACAATGCATATCATGCCAACACAAGTGAAGGTCGGTGCACATTTTCCTTTGACACTACAAGGTATGTGCATGTTTACCTTCTGGCAAGATAAGGTCTGAGCATACTCCAAACCAAGGTCTGTGCATGTTTTAATGAAACGCCTCAATGAAGAACCAAAGGTCTGTGCACATGTGAACTACAAGGTTTGTGCACGTTGCTGAAAGTCTGTGCACATGCTGAAGTCTTAAAGGAAGTGTCGACACCTTGTTCCAGCGTGTCAGCACTTTGGTCTTCCAGAGACTAATAGATTGGCAGTTTTCCTAAGAAGTGTCGACACCTTGCCACCAGTAGGTCGACACCCGGGGTTCCAGAGACCGCTATATAAGAAGCTTTCATTAGATGTGTCCACACCTTGTTCCAGCGTGCCGACACATTGGTCTTCCAGAGAGCGTTATAAACGCTCTTCTACAAGGAAGTGTCGACACTCATTTACAGGAGGTCGACACCATGATTCTTCCAGAAAGCATTGAAGACCGGATCCTTAAAGAAGTGTCGACACCTTAGTTACCACATGTCGACACTTTGGGCTTCCAGAGTGTCATGTCTCGAGCCTTTATGACAGCGGAAGACTCGCTCGAGAAACGAGAATAGCCGGCATGGTAAGCCTCTTGCAAGTAAGAATGATCAGAGCGCGAGACAATCACACACATAAATGTAATTGCACATTATTTTAATCAAACTCCCACTTATTTCATTGATAATCAATATTCAAATACAATAACTTTCAACTTCTTTCAGCCTATCAGACTCAAGAAATAAGAAAATTACAAAGATTCGATCTAAATAATATAGACTTTCCTACACTCTCATCTTGACAACACGTTCATTCACTCTCGGACCCGCTACTTGTATAGCCCGAATCCGAATTCGAATCACTTTCATTTCCTGAAAAGATTGGAAATAGGTAATGAGCACACTTGCCCAGTAGGTATCTTCGCATCAACATGAAGGCATCATTAAAGTAATTAACATTTTAGCTCTAAAGAAATAAGGTAAAATCATGCAAATGTGATCAATCACGCGGTTAAACCAAAGTAACAAGATGATCATGTAAGATAGAATGAGAGCAAGAATGAACTAGCAAGAATGTAACAAGAACATGTTATTGGCCTTTCATGAACAAGAATGTATCGAGAATGTACTAGCAATGCCACATAATCATCACTCCAGTATCTTTTGCTTATGAGCAAGTACTTCGTGAATTTTTGTGGAATATCAAGCAAGAAAGTCATGTCATGCCGTATCGTGGATCTTCACTTATTTATAGAGAAAGTACTCCCAGCGCAATGCGACGCCAGTAGCATCATACCCCATGGTTTATAATAGTATGTTTCCGGTAATCAGCCGAGGGGACTAGCATAGAGCCCTTGAACACAATCAGTGTTCGATCGCATCTTCAAGTATAAATCAAGCTACTTCCACGTATGTAACAATAAAGTATGGCCAAGAATGTACAATTCAATAAGTTCATGATAACACTATTCAACGAATGAACGCTTCAATTTAATAATGCGGGAGTCAATAATGACTTAAACACGGTTATGCTTATGGAAATAAATCGGTAGCATAACGGTACATTTCTTTAACTTCCATTCATTTAAGTTTCTTGATCAATATGGTAAGTCCTAGACCATTATCAAGCCATCTAGAAACTTTAGAATATCAACCCTTGGGTCAAACCTCGGGTTAACTAGCTCAAGCAGTGTGACGGTCAAGTACTGGGCCGTTACACTCATGTGACGCACCAGTAGTGGGCCGTTACATTAGTCTGAATCTAGAAATAGCAAAATAGACTTAGTGAAATGTGACGGTCGTATATTGGGCCGTTAGATGCTCCTGACGGTCCAGTATAGATCCGTTACATTGCTAGAACCAGAAACATCGATAGTGTAATCTACTAAATGGGCTTTAATGGTCAACCAACTCGGCGTCCTAGTGGGAATCCCAGGCTCGCAGAGAATTACGGATGCCTTGAAACAAGATTTCCTAGTCCATTGGAAGAAATATCCAATAGAGAGGTCCTCATGTCCAAGAATAATGTTTCGATAGTATAAAGTGTAAACTAATGGACAACATACCAGAATATGTGCCATGTACTTAAAGAAATGACTCTATAGATAGAGAGAGAAAGTGTAGCAACGTGAAACCAAGATAAACTCTGTCAATACATCTTTGAAAACCATGATTTAGATACAAAACTATAGAATTTTGGCATATGAAATTAACATAACTTAAAATAACTTAAGACACCTTAATTATGCACTTTCGATTATGAATCAGTCACTAAACTTAGAGTCATGATAACAGCTCTAAACTTAGCTATCTAAGCTTATTTATAGGTAAACTTTAACTGGTTATCATTCCGTCTCGGGCTGACAGAACACAGTGTCTTACGGTCTACGATAGACGCGTTACAGTCTTGTGACGGTTTATCGTAGGGCCGTTATAGTAGTGTAACGCTTTTATTAAGATGCATCAGAGACCACAAAGTAATTAAGATACAGTAGAGGTTGTGACGGCTTATCGTAAGGCCGTTAGATCATTGTGAAGGTCTTACCTTGATGCGTCAGATCGTCTGCTGATAGTAAAATAAAGTAAAGGTTTATGAAAACATAACATGTCTGGAAATCAAAATACTACAACTGTTCTAGACATGATAAACGAAGTATAGGCCAACTACATGCATGGGTTTTAGTGAATAGACAGGATAATATTTTTTATTTTCCATTTAGGGCTAAGAGATGCATGTATGTATAGAACTATTAAAACATGAAATTTATGATCTATCATGCATGAAATCAATCCAAACTAGAGGGATTTTATCCCTAACAAGATGTTTTTGCCAATCATGAGATGACCTACCTCTTAACTAGTCTGTAAGCTTCTAATTTGAGTCTGAAAACCGTGCCCTAGTTCTCATTTTCCAGTGATTTTTCAGCAATTTCCTGCTTCTCTAACTCCACGACCTCTTGACCTAAAGATGTGAAATTTTGAGGGTAAGAAGATGAAACTAAGGTGAACAAAAAGTTCTAAAGGATTGAGTCATAATTACCTCGTTTAGACGTCCTAATCTCTTGATCTTCAGGGGTCTTACGTTTAGTTTCATAGATTATTATGGTCAAACCAACAACTTTAGAAGCTTCAATCTCCTTGGTTGCTTGGTCTCCTAGCACGAAATTTGGAGAACTATTAGTCTAAAGTATACTAAATAAAATCTTCTAAAGAACTTACCCGAAATTTTGACTCCTTACCTTGTTTCTTCACGAGCCAAAAGTAAGGGTCGCTTAGTTCAGAACTAGGTCCTATTTATAGGGTTTTGGCTAGGGTTTGAGGATTAGATTGATTCTAGAGTCCTTAATTTACCAGAATCTGATCCCTAAGTGTCCTTAGTAACCTTACAAGTTTTCCCAATTAGGTCTCTTGTAGATAGGATCCCAAAGATCTAATCTTTCTACTCGTTCTTCCATTCACAAAACTGACAGGGTGTAACACATCAGTCTAGGTGCGTTACGTGACTGTGGCGGTCACACGATAGACCGCTACATCCAACGTGCACGGAATTCAACATAAATCAAACTCTTTTATTAATTATTCATTTTATTATCTATAAAAATAGTATTTATTCATAAATAAGCTAAAAAACCTTCTAGAATATGGGCCAAACTTAATTGGCTTGGTCCTTAGACATTTTGGATTTTCTTTAAATATGCTAGGTTGATTATTTGACACAATTGGGCCTTATAATGACTTATTAATCTAATAATACATTTATAAATCTATTTAGCCTTTATAAATTCATAATAAATTCTAGAAAATTCTATAAATAATCTAGAAATTATTACATAAATTCTGGGGCACTACACCCTCCCCCACTTAGAAGAATTTGATCCCCAAATTCAATACATGGATTATGGCGAGTGTACTTACAGTTTAAAATAATTCTGGGAATCTTTTCTGCATGGCTGCTTCGGTTTCCCATGTTGTTTCATATGGACATATTTTCTTCCATTTAATCTTGACCATAGGAATAACTTTATTTCTTAGTTGACGTACTTCCCGTTCCAGAATCTTTATTGGCATTTGCTCGTACGTCATATCCTTTTGAATCTCCAGATTGTCATAAGTGATAATATGGTCAGGATCATATACATATTTTTTCAGCATAGAGACGTGAAATACGTCATGAACTCCTGCTAATTGTGGAGGTAAAGCCAGTCTATAAGCCACATCACCGACCCTTTCAAGAATTTTAAATGGGCCAATGAACCTTGAAGTTAGTTTGCCCTTAATGCCAAATCTCCGAATACCATGACCAGGAGAAACCTTGAGATACACATGGTCTCCTACTTGAAATTCCAAGTCGCGTCTTCGATTATCAGCATAAGATTCCTGCCTATCTTGTGCCATCTTTATTCTCTCTTGAATAAGCTTGATCTTCTCTGTAGAATCTCTGATAATATCGGGGCCTAGGAATTGTCTTTCCCCTATTTCACTCCAACATATTGGTGATCGATAACTTTTTCCATATAGAGCTTCAAAAGGTGCCATTTGTATGCTGACCTGATAACTGTTGTTATATGTAAATTCTACTAGAGGCAAGTGATCATGCCAACTACCTCCAAAATCAATAACACAAGCCCTGAGCATGTCTTCTACCACTTGATTCGTTCTTTCTGTCTGACCATCAGTTTGTGGATGAAAGGCTGTGCTGAAATTCAATCTAGTCCCTTGTGACTGTTGTAGACCCTTCCAAAACTATGATGTGAATCGAGGATCTCTATCAGATATAATAGTGATTGGGACACCATGTAATTTAACAATCTCTCTTATGTATAATGCTGCCAGGATATCCACAGACCATTGACTTTTGATTGGTATGAAATGTGCAGATTTAGTTAATGGGTCTATGATTATCCAAATACAATCGTGTCCACCTCTTGTCTTAGGTAACCCCATGTTGGATCCCGTAGTGCAGGAACACGGATCTAGAGGGGGGGGGTGAATAGATCCTTCTACTAAAATAAAGTCCAATTGAAGCTTTAAGCTAGCTCGCAGCAGAATTAGCAAGATTAGCAAGAGTGAGGAATTTAAACTAATTAGAATAGACTTGATTCTCTCAATCTCACTGTACTTACTCGAACAGAAATTAGATATGAACAATAAGGTAAAACACCACAACACAAACCACAATGCACAGAGATTTTTAAGGTGGTTCGGGGCCACGACGGGCTCCCTACGTCCACCCCTCACCAAACCGGTGAGGCTTCACTCGGGGAAAAATCCCCAACACGGAGACGACGCTCCAAACACACACGGGGATAAATCCCCCCACACACACACGGGGACGTGCCCCAATGCACACACACACACACACACACACACACACACACACACACACACACACACACACACACACACACACACACACACACACACACACACACACACACACACACACACACACACACACACACACACACACACACACACACACACACACACACGAAGATGAAGTCTCCAACACGATCCAACTAGCGGATCAACAAAACGCACACACGCTGCGACAAGTGCAGCAAACTTTATACACACGTAGATCTTAGGAAGACCTACGCACACATATGAATCAAGTACGACACACACACAAATGACCATGGATCCAACAATAATCCAAACACACACAAGTATGCAGTTTATAAGAAACACATATCTGACACTTAAAATACAATAAAGCACAGTTGAGAAAAACTCCTGATTCGGCTCCCCTTTGAATGTATGTTGTTGATCTTGAATGTGGCTTCAATCTACACTTGAACGGAGGTTTAATCTGTGCTTGCTTGGCTCTTCTTTTCCTTGGACAGCACTCTCTTTATCTCCCTTGGATCTTTCTTGACTCCCCTTAGATCGTTCTTGAAGGATGATGAAGGATTCTTGCACAAATGATGTTGTAGTTTGATTCTCTATGCAACTTCTGGTTGGAGATCGATTGGAAACTTGTTTGCAGCTTCTTCTCTTCACATTCACGCTCAAAACCTGGTGGAAGAACCCATGGAGCTACTACCTGCGACCTGCACACACAAAGTTGAAGAAAAGAATAGTTTTCAGGTTTTTTCCCTTATGGTTTTCACTCCAATAAGATGTTTTATAGACTTAGGACGGTCAAGAGATAGCCTAGGGACCAGATCCAGATATCTTGGAGTGATTGGGGCTTTTGGACCGGATTGGGAGGACTTTTGGCGCACTTATACGAAGGTCAAATATGACGGCGTCGTCACGTACCGGAATGGGTCGACCCTTGGGGTCGACCCTCGGGCAAACAGAACACAAACCAGAATGATTTCTGGTTCAGTTTTACAGGGGTCGACTCTTGGGGTCAACCCTCGAGCTAAACAGAACCCAAAACAGAACCAAATCTTGGTTCTAGTTTACAGGGGTCGACCCTTTCAGGCAGGGTGCAAAAAACTAGTTTTTGTCTTGAACAGAAACACTGAGGGTCGACCCATGGGGTCGACCCTTGCAAGTAAGTGATGGAAAAAACCGTTTTTAGCCCCTTTAAGCTATGCAAAACCAATGGAATAAATATGACCAAAGTCCCTTGATTCCGGATAATTAGTTCTAATGATTTGAACCTGCATAACCATAGAAAACCTAAATTAGTATCAATTTGAAAATCAAATGAACTTATCTGTTGAAACTAGCTTTTCTAGAATGAATATGAACATAATGGCATCCCAATGAACCCGAAACATTATCATCTCAAAGGCCATGATCTCAAGAGTGAAAATGTGAGTTCAAAACAAGAATCTATCAAGTTAGCATTTCAACCAAGCCATGTACACCAACTTGTATAGTCAAAAACAAGGACTTAAAGTTGTTATGCTTTCATAAAAAATCCAATCAAGCTATTTTCACACAACCCAACTTCTAGAGGTTCTTTCACACATTTCAAATGAAGCTCAATAAAATATACTAGAAACATGATGAGGCTCATATTCAACTCTCCACAACCATGCAATCAAGCATTAACACTTAGAACTTGTTCTCATCAAGATATATCATTGAATTAACTCAACCAAATATTTGGCTTCTCAAATCAATCAACAAAAATACATTCCACCAAATGACAAGATTTTGTTATGATAAACATGGACCTCTCAATTAATCAAAAACAATGACATGGGAGCTCAACCATTCAATCACAAGGCAACTAAATCTTCAACAACAAAATGCTTCATCACACAAGTGTTAACAATTATGCCAATTGCAAAACATGCATAATATCATGGAACCACCTTCATTTAAATGGCATTCTTGTTGATTAAGAGCTAACATTCATGAAGCATTATCTCAAGAGGAGCATTGATATAAACTTTCCAAATTAAATTACCATGAGTCCAAGAAACGAGCAAGCATCATTAAAAGCACATCCATCAAATTTTAAGTTACAAGGTTGAGGATATTTCAAGCCCAAAAATCTTATGAGAAAAACACATGAAAATACCCAACCAAGACTTTGAAAAGTTATTTGATGAAATGCATGAAATATAGAAGAGTCAACGTAATGCAATGAGTGAGTCAACTCCCTTCTTCAGTAAGATCTACATTGATGCAATTCTTTGAGTTCCAAACATGAATCATGGACTTTTATCCTGCAAATCAAAATATTCAATGCATGAGATCCTTAAATACAAATCATTCATATAACTTTCAAACATGAACATAGTTAACTCCCTTTAAGAAGAAGAGCTTCATTGATGGACTCCTTTAGATTCCAAGTATGAGCCATGAAGTTGTGTTCCTACAAACCAACATAAATATAACATTAGTTCCTTAAACACCGAGAGTTCACATGGCTTTCAAGAGTATACATTGACTCCATCTTTCAACTCATCAAATCAAGATATAAAATATGTTGCTCAATGAAACACATACACACACAAACACAATCGTTTTGATATCATTGAAACTAAACATGAACTATGGGATGCAACAATCTCCCCCTTTTTGATGATGACAAAACGATGTGTGTGATAATACAGATTTTGCAAACATGTGCAAATATTGAGCATACACCAATTCTCCCATGCTCCCCAAGACAACATCCATCATAGGCATTGATCATTGAGCACACCCCAAACATTCTTCCCCTTTTTGTCATCTACAAAAAGACAGGGGGTTATGTGACATAAAATGAACATGTAAGCACAAAGATATGATACCAAATGTTGATCAAGATAGAGACACAAACATATGCAATTTCAATTCTCGATGAGAGAGCCTCGAAGATAGGATACCATTTGTTTGTTGAACTCAGTTTGTCATTTATGAAACATGAAGTGTTCAGAATATGCATTTCAAAATAAACTATGTCAATTGTTGGAAAGTATGGATTTGTTCAAGATGTTATCATGAATGAACTATTTGCATGCTGAAAATGTCAAATATGCAAATATGCACACGATTAGCGTCATCTTTCAAATGCACTGAATATGCACTATGTGAATGCTAATCATGCAAGATATGAAGCTATGCACATGATGACTTCTATCCTTCAAATGCAAGGTTTATGCTCAGAATTAGACTCAAGGGGAATGCATGAACATGCAAGCACACAAGCACAATCGTCATGCACACAAATATTACATATAGTAACTCCCCCTAAATAAGGCACGGGTTAAGAAAAGAGCATGTGATTCAAATTTAAGAGTGTAAGACATGAAACATAACTAAGAGATTTGTGCATACACAACTAGGAGTACTACATAAACTATGAATGTAGGCAAATTCATAAAATACATACATCACAAAAATGCCCATGTGAAATGTGAGGTAATGACTAATGAGTTTCAAAATATATGGATTTTAAGATTTTCTAAAGAACACAAGAAGGTAATCTCCTCTCTACATTTTCACTTTAGATTCTCGACTATCGGTAGCTTCGCACAACCCCTATTTTGTTTCTTTTAAAACACTCCACCTTTCGGCGCGAGTTTCCTCATGTGTCGCAATGGGGATTCCCGGCTACTTGGATTTGTCACACATATGGATTTGTTTCTCCTTTCGACACGAGTTTCCTCCTTTGTTTCAGGGGGGATTCTCGATTACTCGGATCCACGTTCCACTTATTAAATTTTTGTGGGGTAGACAGCTTTTTCCTCACGATTACTCTTTAATGTCCATGTAGAGATTCAAGTTCCCGTTAAAGTGTTGGAAGGAATTTCTTAAATCCTTATCAATGAAAGTTATTAAATTCATTATGTGCAAGAGTGTGGGGGTAAAATTTTATTTTGCATGTATAAAATAAATCTAACAAGACACGGCTATGACTCCCCCTAAATGTATGCACGGTCGGAAATAAATCCTCTCCCTTAATATATGACATGTATCACATATGAATAAAATCACTATAATGTTATTTATCAAGGAGGTGAGGTCTTAGAATGATCAAGAAATGGTTTCATAGGGTAAATACTTACAAGCATGCAAGAATTCATGAAACATTCATGCAAGCATTCATGAGTCAAGATATACGATTATCATGAAATATATGCATATGCTCTATATACATGAATATGCAATATGCATCTTTTTGTCATTTTATATGCATAGTATGTATATGCAAAAATGTCAATGCATTCTTTTTATGTAAATTTTCAATTTTTGTAATGACTTGAGCATTTAAGAAAGGCATGAAGCAGGTGAATGCATGAGATGGATTTTCAATGAATTTGACACTGAATCATGAGCATTCTATTTCAGATTTTATCATGAAAAGCTATGTCCCTTAGAACCCAATGTTCAACCATGATCATTCAAAGATAATATTTCATGAGACATAAGCTTCAATTTGAACATGATACGCCTTGCATGTGTGAATATGCAAATAACCAAGTTTCCAACAGATTTCACACAAAATTTGGCAAATGAGCAAGATAAGTGTTTGAACATCTATTAACAAGAGTATATTTCTAAACATGTCAAACAACTTATCAATTTTGTAAATCAATCACATATAGTCAATGAGCTTTAAACTGAGCCATGGTCAACATTCAATATCAATCGTTGCTTTTGATCAAGCAAGTCCATAGTTCAGAAAATTTTACCTTTTGAAACAAGAAGGATTTCAGATTGAATTTGAAAGCTATACAAATCAAAGATAAATTGATTTCATCCAAAACACATGGTTCCTCATAAGCCAAGCAATTCAATTTTTTGAATTTTGGTACAAGGCGGAGAACGTAGGTCTGAAGACCACCATCACACTTAGTGGAAGTATTAAGTTGAACGTAGTCCAACCTTGTCTAACCACCATTTGATTTACCAAATATTCATCCATTGAAGACATGTATGGCTTGTGAAGAATTTAGAGCATAACATGAGAATATGCCAAAATCTGATTCCAAAACATCAAAACCACCAAGTTTGACAGTGAAGGAGCAAAGTTGGAGTTTTACCATATGAGTGTGTCTTGTTCCATTTTACTGGAATCCCTTTCATTCTTTGTTTACCTCAAGGCACACCTTCATCACAACTGACACATTTGTCAGATTTTGGGCACCCAAGCCTTCTTGGGTCTTTGGATATTAGAAGCATTTCTTCCAAAAGTTTTCTTTTATATTTTCATTGCCACCATGTCATCACTTTCTATGATCCTGCAATCCTCAATAACATGTCCATGGTTTCCACAATAAAGACATTGAGGAGAGGCAGTTTTACCAAAGGACTTCCTTTTAAGAGTAAAGGAATTTTCAAATCCATTCCATCTTCTATTTTCAAAAGGTCTAGATTTAACAAAATTAGACCTAGCATGTATTCTAGAAGTATGGAAATTTTCTGTTTTCAAAAACTAACACTCTTTCATAACATGCCCGTACTTGCCACAATGAAAACACCATGGAGATTCGGTTCTATGGAATGACTTTCCATTGTTTGCACGAGTGTTTGTAAACAAGTTTCTCTTATAGGATGAAGACCCTTGAGCATTGGAGGCATGTTCAGTTTTGAATTTTCTTTAAAGGTTTGATTGTGCATTCATAGCATGAAAATCATCATTTTACTTCATAAAGTAATTTTCTATCACATGGCCTAGTTTATGACAGTAGAAGCAAGAAACATTTTTCTTTCTTTTGAAGGCAGATTTATCTTTGCATACTTTTTCATCATCCATTTTTAAGACATCACAATCATTCATTTCATGACCAGACATGCCACAATAGAACCATTCAACATTCAACTTTGATTTTTGAGATCTATCTGACATGGAAGGCTTTTTGTTGAGATTTTTCTTTTTATCAAAACCATTTTCAGAGATTTTCACTTGAGCAACGGGAGGAGGTGTTTTGGAGGTGCCAGGAATGTCGGAGACATGAACAAAAGAGGTTTTCATCTTTGATTCAAAAGATTTTTTATTGAGCGGGATATAACCAAGACCCTCTTTTTGAAAGTTCACTTTAACACCTAGTAATATGTCTAAATTCTCCTTCCCTTTGACAAATCTAGACAAATCAAGCTTCAATTTGGTGATCGCTTTTTCACATGCAAGGATTTTATCATCAAGCAAACAATTCTTTGAAGTGAGTTTTTCATTTTCTTGCATGAGGTTTTTATTTTCCAGATTTGTGCAGTGGAGTTTTTCAGCAAGCTTTTCAAGAACCTTTTCAGTTTCAACATGCTTTGATATCTTAGTAAGCAACTGTTCATTCTCATGCTTCAACAATGAGATTTCTTTTTCAAGTTTATCAAAGCATCTCAATCTTCCCTCTAGCAAGGAATTCTGAATTAACATAGCACCATTTTTCTTTTTAAGATCTTCATTTTCATCCATGATGCTCTTGTTATCAATTTCAGAATCAAGCAATTTCTCAAACAGCTTATCATCATCACACAAAGAAGCTAACTTATTTCTAAGACATTTTTCTATTTCTTCAAGCAATGAAATCTTAGACAACAAGTGTTTGTTTTGATCAAGTAAATCATGGGAATCAGTATCAATTTCAAGAGCAGTATTAGATTTTCTAAACATCTCAAGCTCCTCATTCATACAAGACATCTCATCTGAAAATAATTCAACTTTGCATTCTAGAAGTTTTTTTTCATATTCTAGGTTCTCAATCTTTGACTCCAAAGTTTTACAATTTTTACATGAAGGATTATCATGCACATTCTCATTAATCTTCCTTTTTAATGTTTTATTTTCATATTTGAGTTTCTTGCATTTATCATACAGTTCAGCATATGTAATTTACCATTCCTCAATAGAGAGTTCTTCGGATTCAGACTTTACCTCATCATAATTTTCTTCATTGAGTTGATCATCATTGTCGGCCATGAGACAATTTTACCCTTCCATCACTTGAGCTTTGATCAACTGATCCATAAACTCCTTTGCCATTCTACAAGAAGAAACAAATGGAAACATATGAGTATTAATGGCACTTTTCAATAAATTTAAGACAATGACATTTTCATGGTTCTTCAATTTATCTTGACTAGATCACTTGGTCTCATCTAGAGGTAATATGTGAGGACCATCATAAATCAACTTCCAAAGATTAGGATTAATTGAATTGATCAGTCCACATATTTTACCTATCCATGAAGTAACATCAGAACCATTAAGAATAGGAAGGCAATTCATCGACATGTGCTCAATAGAAAAATTCATGATTGTAGAATGCACTAGGATCACTCTGTAGATCGTGAGATCAAGGGACTGTAGAGCCAAGCTCTGATACCAATTGTTGGGTCCCGTAATGCAGGAACACGGATCTAGAGGGGGGGGGTGAATAGATCCTTCTACTAAAATAAAGTCCAATTGAAGCTTTAAGCTAGCTCGTAGTGGAATTAGCAAGATTAGCAAGAGTGAGGAATTTAAACTAATTAGAATAGACTTGATTCTCTCAATCTCACCGTACTTACTCGAACAGAAATTAGATATGAACAATAAGGCAAAACACGACAACACAAACCACAATGCACGGAGATTTTTAAGGTGGTTCGGGACCACGACGGGCTCCCTACGTCCACCCCTCACCAAACCGGTGAGGCTTCACTCGGGGAAAAATCCCCAACACGGAGACGACGCTCCAAACACACACGGGGATAATAAATCCCCACACACACACACGGGGATGTGCCCCAATGCACACACACACACACACACACACACACACACACACACACACACACACACACACACACACACACACACACACACACACACACACACACACACACACACACACACACACACACACACACACACACACACACACATACACACGCATGGAGACGAAGTCTCCAACACGATCCAACTAGCGGATCAACAAAACGCACACACGCTACGACAAGTGCAGCAAACTTTATACACACGTAGATCTTAGGAAGACCTACGCACACATATGAATCAAGTACGACACACACACAAATGACCACAGATCCAATAACGATCCAAACACACAAGTATGCAGTTTATAAGAAACACAAATCTGACACTTAAAACACAATAAGGCACAGTTGAGAAAAACTCCTGATTCGGCTCCCCTTTGAATGTATGTTGTTGATCTTGAATGTGGCTTCAATCTACACTTGAACGGAGGTTTAATCTGTGCTTGTTTGGCTCTTCTTTTCCTTGGACAGCACTCTCTTTATCTCCCTTGGATCTTTCTTGACTCCCCTTAGATCGTTCTTGAAGGATGATGAAGGATTCTTACACAAATGATGTTATAGCTTGATTCTCTATGCAACTTCTGGTTGGAGATCGATTGAAAACTTGTTTGCAGCTTCTTCCCTTCACATTCACGCTCAAAACCTGGTGGAAGAACCCCTGGAGCTGCTACCTGCGACCTGCACACACAAAGTTGAAGAAAAGAATAGTTTTCAGGTTTTTTCCCTTAAGGTTTTCACTCCAATAAGATGTTTTATAGACTTAGGATGGTCAAGAGATAGCCTAGGGACCAGATCCAGATATCTTGGAGTGATTTGGGGCTTTTGGACCGGATTGGGAGGACTTTTGGCACACTTATACGATGGTCAAATATGACGGCGTCGCCACGTACCGGAATGGGTCGACCCTTGGGGTCGACCCTCGGGCAAACAGAACACAAACCAGAATGATTTCTTGTTCAGTTTTACAGGGGTCGACCCTTGGGGTCGACCCTCGGGCTAAACAGAACCCAAAACAGAACCAAATCTTGGTTCTGGTTTACAGGGGTCGACCCTTCAATGGGTCGACCCATGGGGTCGACCCTTTCAGGCAGGGTGCAAAAAACTAGTTTCTGTCTTGAACAGAAATACTAAGGGTCGACCCATGGGGTCGACCCTTGCAAGTAAGTGATGGAAAAAACCATTTTAGCCCCTTTAAGCTATGCAAAACCAATGGAATAAATATGACCAAAGTCCCTTGATTCCGGATAATTAGTTCTAATGATTTGAACCTGCATAACCATAGAAAAACTAAATTAGTATCGATTTGAAAATCAAATGAACTTATCTGTTGAAACTAGCTTTTCTAGAATGAATATGAACATAATGGCATCCCAATGAACCCGAAACATTATCATCTCAAAGGCCATGATCTCAAGAGTGAAAATGTGAGTTCAAAACAAGAATCTATCAAGTTAGCATTTCAACCAAGCCATGTACACCAACTTGTATAGTCAAAAACAAGGACTTGAAGTTGTTATGCTTTCATAAACAATCCAATCAAGGTATTTTCACACAACCCAACTTCTAGAGGTTCTTTCACACATTTCAAATAAAGCTCAATGAAATATACTAGAAACATGATGAGGCTCATATTCAACTCTCCACAACCATGCAATCAAGCATTAACACTTAGAACTTGTTCTCATCAAGATATATCATTGAACTAACTCAACCAAATATTTGGCTTCTCAAATCAATCAACAAAAATACATTCCACCAAATGACAAGGTTTTGTTATGATAAACATGGACCTCTCAATTAATCAAAAATAATGACATGGGAGCTCAACCATTCAATCACAAGGCAACCAAATCTTCAACAACAAAATGCTTCATCACACAAGTGTTGACAATTATGCCAATTGCAAAACATGCATAATATCATGGAACCACATTCATTTAAATGGCATTCTTGTTGATTAAGAGCTAACATTCATGAAGCATTATCTCAAGAGGAGCATTGATATAAAATTTCCAAATTAAATTACCATGAGTCCAAGAAACGAGCAAGCATCATTAAAAGCACATCCATCAAATTTTAAGTTACAAGGTTGAGGATATTTCAAGCCCAAAAATCTTATGAGGAAAACGCATGAAAATACCCAACCAAGACTTTGAAAAGTTATTTGATGAAATGCATGAAATATAGAAGAGTCAACGCAATGCAATGAGTGAGTCAACTCCATTTTTCAGTAAGATCTTCATTGATGCAATCATTTGAGTTCCAAACATGAATCATGGACTTTTATCCTGCAAATCAAAATATTCAATGCATGAGATCCTTAAATACAAATCATTCATATAACTTTCAAACATGAACAAAGTTAACTCCCTCTAAGAAGAAGAGCTTCATTGGTGGACTCCTTTAGATTCCAAGTATGAGCCATGAAGTTGTGTTCCTACAAACCAACATAAATATAACATTAGTTCCTTAAACACCGAGAGTTCACATGGCTTTCAAGAGTAAACATTGACTCCATCTTTCAACTCATCAAATCAAGATATAAAATATGTTGCTCAATGAAACACATACACACACAAACATAATCATTTTGATATCATTGAAACTAAACACGAACTAGGGGATGCAACACCCCATAATGAAGTCCATCCCTATACTCTCCCACTTCCATTCGGGAATATTCAAGGGATGCAATTTACCTGCGGGTCTAAAATGCTCTGTCTTTACTTGTTGACAAGTGAGACAACGAGACACAAAATCAGCTATTTCTCTCTTCATATTGGGCCACCAGAAATTTCTTTTGAGATCCTGATACATTTTGGTACTACCTGGATGAATGGTATACCTGGATTTATGTGCTTCTTCTAGAATCAATTTCTTCGTATCCTCATGATCCGGTACACATATTCGGTCTTTAAATAGCAATCTTCCATCCTTAATAGAAAAATTCAGCCTTCGTTCAACATTGGCCTTGATCTCCAATAATATAGGATCATCATTTTGCAGCTTGACCAGATCTTCTTTCAATGTAGGTTGAGCTTGAATATTTGCTAGGAAACAATCCTCCTTCCTGTCAATATCTAAGTTCAACTGAGCAAATTGAGGAATAAGATTAGTCATACTAATCATGAGACTTGATAGCATACCCATTGATTTTCTACTGAGTGCATCTGTAACAGCATTAGCCTTGCCAGGATGATATTAAATAGCAAAATCAAAGTCTTTGAGATATTCTAACCATCTCCTCTGCCTCATATTTAGCTCTTTTTGAGAAAATAGGTACTTCAAGCTTTTGTGGTCTGAGTAGACCGTAAACTTTTCTCCATATAGATAAAGGCGCCAAATTTTCAAGGCGAAAATGACAGCTGCTAATTCCAAATCATGCACATGATGGTTTTCCTCGTGACGTTTCAATTGTCTTGAAGAATAACAGATTACTCTTCCATTTTACATGAGGACACACCCTAAGCCAATACCTGATGCATCCGTATATACTTCGAATCCACCACCTTCCACCGGTAGTGATAGAATAGGAGCTGTAGTAAGATGATTCTTAAGAGTTTGGAAACTCTTTTCACATTCCTCTGACCAGACAAAAGGATTTTCTTTTCTCGTGAGTCTAGTTAAAGGAACTGCAATCTTTGAAAAATCATTAATGAATCTTCTATAATAACCAGCTAGACCCAAAAAGCTTCGTACTTCTGATATGGTCGTTGGCCGGCTCCAATTCTTGACAGCTTCTACCTTAGAAGGATCCACGGTGATACCTTTTTTTGAAATAATGTGGCCTAGGAATTAAACTTTCTTGAGCTAGAATTCACACTTATTAAGCTTGGCATAAAGTTTATGTTCTCTAAGTGTTTGCAAAGCTATCTTCAGATGTTCTTCATGTTCTTTCTTTGTCTTGGAATATATCAAGATGTCATCGATGAAGACGACGATGAATTGGTCTAGATATGGCTGAAAAACATTGTTCATAAGTTGCATAAATGCTGCTAGGCATTAGTTAACCCGAACGGCATTACCACGAATTCATAGTGGCCATAACGACTTCGAAAAGTTGATTTATAAATGTCCTCTTTTTTAATTCTAAGCTGATGATAACCTGATCTGAGGTCTATCTTAGAAAAATATTCTGCTCCCGAAAGCTAATCGAAGAGTTCATCAATACGTGGCAACGGATACTTGTTTTTGATTGTAAGTTGATTCAGTCACCGGTAATTGATGCATATGCTGAGAGAACCATCATTCTTTTTGACAAATAGAATCAGCGCACCCCAAGGGGATGTGCTAGGTCTGATAAAGCCCTTATCCAGTAGTTCCTGCAACTGCTTCTTTAGTTCTTTGAGTTCTGTGGGGGACATCCTATAAGAGGCTATAGAAACAGGTGCTGCTCCTAGAATGAGCTCAATAGTGAAGTTTACTTCCCTCTCGGGTGGTAAACTGGGTAATTCGGATGGGAACACATCGGGGAACTCATTTACAATAGGAATGTCTGCTAAGATAATCTCCTTGGATTCGGTAACAATGACAGAAGCAAAAAAAGCTTCACATCCTTGCGAGATAAGTTTGCAAGCGTGAAGAGAAGATATGATAGTAGGATGCTTCTTGTACTTAATGCCAAGGAAGGAAAATCTTGGAAGACCGGGTTTTCAAAAGGATATAATCCTATTGCGGAAATTGATATAAGCATCATGATCTACAAGCCAATCTACCCCTAAAATGATATCATAACCTTTCATGTCAAGGCATACTAAGTTTGCGGGGAGATTATGACCTTCTACTATCACTTTGCTATCAGGATAATAGTCGGTAAGCTTTGTTCCAGAACCTAAGGGTGTGGAAATAGCGAGATCTGAAGGTAAGGGACTGATGCAATTGATAATATTTTTACAAAAGTAGTGGAGATAAAAGAATGAGAGGCACCAGTGTCAAATAGCACAAATGCAGGATGAGAATAAATTTGAAGAGTACCTTCCATAAGCCCACCATCCCTGGGTGCTTCCTCTTCTTCTAAAATGGCATTGAGGCGAGCCTGCCTCCTACGTCCTCCACCATACGATTGGTCTTTCATAAGGGGGAAATCTGGCATGCGATGCTCCCTGCTTCCACAATGTAAACAAGCGCCGAGGCGCTTCCAGCATTCCTCAGCCGAATGACCAAATTTTTCACAAAACGTGCAAGCTGTAGCAACTTGCTCCTTCTCCTCCTTGACTTTCTTTTGCTTATGGGAACTTCCACCATTCTCATTCCTGGATCTTTTCTTACTATCACGGCTTTTGTAGGGCTCCGTGATGCTGGACTTTTCTTTCTTATAACGCCGTCTGAGCATTGGCTGGATTCTTCTCCTTTCCCTTTTAATTTTTTGATATTCTCTAAGGTCCTTTCACACAAATACGCTCGTTGAACCATTTCCGCATAAGTACGGATGTTTTGGGTCCCGAGCTGCTGAATGAAATGGGGTCGTAACCCGTCCATGAATCGATTTGCCTTTAATAAATCGGTGCTGATAAGATGCAGTGCGTAAGGTGCAAGCCTTGAGAATTGCAGTTCATATTCGGCAACCGTCATCATTCCTTGCCGAAGAGCAACGAACTCCACATCCTTTCTCTCTTTTACGTGATCAGAAAAGTACTTGGCACAGAATAGGGTAAGAAAATTGTCCCAGGTATGAGGTGCATCGGTCGGAGGTGCCAGAACCGACTTCCACCATGTGCGGGCATCTTTGTTAAGTTGAAAGGTTGCGAGACGCACCTTCTCCTGATCGGTGCATTGGATAACATCAAAGATACGATTCATTTCATCTATCCAGTTCTCTGCCTCGTCAGGATTAGAAGAACTGAAGAAACGCGGAGGGTTTAAGCTCCGAAAGTTGCGATGCAAATCACTAGCCCTTGCTCCTTCGCCAGCTTGCGCCATGGTTTGTAATGCCTGAGTGAGGCCAGCAATCGTTTGCTGCATGCCATCCCAATTTACATGATGAGCCATGGTAATAATAGGGTACGTGAGGGAAAAATAACAACTTGTTATTTCTCGTGAAACTGGAAGGAAAATCAATCTTAAAACTAATTAACTATCTCATCCTGGGTTCTACCCAATTCTCACATGGGTGTGGAATTTTGTTCCTTAGTTCATAGGTAGGGGTCCTTAAACCTTGGACTTATCCTATGACATGACTCTTTTTCTTAAGTCCTGAGACTTAGGCTCTGATACCAACTTAACTGTCACGCCCCGAGCCTTTATGACAGCGGAAGACTCGCTCGAGAAACGGGAACAGCCGGCATGGTAAGCCTCTTGCAAGCAAGAATGATCAGAGCGCGAGACAATCACACACATAAATGTAATTACACATTATTTTAATCAAACTCCCACTTATTTCATTGATAATCAATATTCAAATACAACAACTTTCAACTTCTTTCAACCTATCAGACTCAAGAAATAGGAAAATTACAGAGACTCGATCTAAACAATATAGACTTTCCTAAGTCTTCACTCTCATCTTGACAACACTTTCATTCACTCTCGGACCCGCTACTTGTATAGCCCGAATCTAAATTCGAATCACTTTCATTTCCTGAAAAGATTGCAAATAGGTAATGAGCACACTTGCCTAGTAGGTATCTTCGCATCAACATGAAGGCATCATTAAAGTAATTAACATTTTAGCTCTAAAGAAATAAGGTAAAATCATGCAAATGCGATCAATCACGCGGTTAAACCAAAGTAACAAGATGATCATGTAAGATAGAATGAGAGCAAGAATGAACTAGCAAGAATGTAACAAGAACATGTTATTGGCCTTTCATGAACAAGAATGTATCGAGAATGTACTAGCAATGTCACATAATCATCACTCCAGTATCTTTTGCTTATGAGCAAGTACTTCGTGAATTTCTATGGAATATCAAGCAAGAAAGTCATGTCGTGCCGTATCGTGGATCTTCACTTATTTATAGAGAAAGTACTCCCAGCGTAATGCGACGCCAGTAGCATCATACCCCATAGTTTATAATAGTATGTTTCCGGCAATCAGCCGAGGAGACTAGCATAGAACCCTTGAACACAATCAGTGCTCGATCGCATCTTCAAGTATAAATCAAGCTACTTCCACGTATGTAACAATAAAGTATGGCCAAGAATGTACAATTCAATAAGTTCATGATAACACTATTCAACGAATGAACGCTTCAATTTAATAATGCGGGAGTCAAGAATGACTTAAACAAGGTTATGCTTATGGAAATAAATCGGTAGCATAACGGTACATTTCTTTAACTTCCATTCATTTAAGTTTCTTGATCAATATGGTAAGTCCTAGACCATTATCAAGCCATATAGGAACTTTAGAATATCAACCCTTGGGTCAAACCTCGGGTTAACTAGCTCAAGTAGTGTGACGGTCAAGTACTGGGCCATTACACTCATGTGACACACCAGTAGTGGGCCGTTACATTAGTCTGAATCCAAAAATAGCAAAATAGACTTAGTGAAATGTGACGGTCATATATTGGGCCGTTAGATGCTCCTGACGGTCCAGTATAGATCCGTTACATTGCTAGAACCAGAAACATCGATAGTGTAATCTACTAAATGGGCTTTAATGGTACAACCAACTCGGCGTCCTTGTGGGAATCCCAGGCTCGCAGAGAATTACGGAGGCCTTGAAACAAGATTTCCTAGTCCATTGGAAGGAATATCCAATAGAGAGGTCCTCATGTCTAAGAATAATGTTCCTATAGTGCAAAGTGTAAACTAATGGACAACAGACCGAAATATGTGCCATGTACTTAAAGAAATGACTCTATAGATAGAGAGAGAAAGTGTAGCAACGTGAAACCAAGATAAACTCCGTCAATACATCTTTGAAAACCATGATTTAGATACAAAACTATAGAATTTTGGCACATGAAATTAACATAACTTAAAATAACTTAAGACACCTTAATCATGCACTTTCAATTATGAATCAGTAACTAAACTTAGAGTCATGATAACAAGTCCAAACTTAGCTATCTAAGCTTATTTATAGGTAAACTTTAACTGGTTATCATTCCGTCTCGGGCTGACAGAACACAGTGTTTGACGATCTACGATAGGCGCGTTACAGTCTTGTGACGGTTTATCGTAGGGCCGTTACAATAGTGTAACGCTCCTATTAAGATGCGTCAGAGACCACAAAGTAATTAAGATACAGCAGAGGTTGTGACGGCTTATCGTAAGGCCGTTAGATCATTGTGACGGTCTTACCTTGATGCGTCAGATCGTCTGCTGGCAGTAAAATAAAGTAAAGGTTTATGAAAACATAACATGTCTGGAAATCAAAATACTACAACTATTCTAGACATGATAAACGAAGTATAGGCCAACTACATGCATGGGTTTTAGTGAATAGACAAGATAATATCTTTTATTTTTCATTTAGGGCTAAGAGACGCATGTATGTATAAAACTATTAAAACATGAAATTTATGATCTATTATGCATGAAATCAATCCAAACCAGAGGGATTTTCTCCCTAACAAGATGTTTTTGTCAATCATGAGATGACCTACCTCTTAACTAGTCTTTAAGCTTCTAATTTGAGTCTGAAAACCGTGCCCTAGTTCTCCTTTTCTAGTGATTTTTCAGTAATTTCCTGCTGCTCTAACTCCACGACCTCTTGACCTAAAGATGTGAAATTTTGAGGGTAAGAAGATGAAACTAAGGTGAACAAAAAGTTCTAAAGGATTGAGCCCTAATTACCTCGTTTAGACGTCCTAATATCTTGATCTTTAGGGGTCTTGCGTTTAGTTTCCTGGATTATTATGGTCGAACCAGCAACTTTGGAAGCTTCAATCTCCTTGGTTGCTTAATCTCCTAGCATGAAATTTGGAGAACTATTAGTCTAAAGTATACTAAACAAAATCTTCTAAAGAACTTACCCGAAATTATGACTCCTTACCTTGTTTCTTCACGAGCCAAAAGTAAGGGTCGCTCAGTTCAGAACTAGGTCCTATTTATAGGGTTTTAGCTAGGGTTTGAGGATTAGATCGATTCTAGAGTCTTTAATTTGTCAGAACTTGATCCCTAAGAGTCCTTAGTAACCTTACAATTTCTCCCAATTAGGTCTCTTGTAGATAGGATCCCAAAGATCTAATCTTTCTACTCGTTCTTCCATTCACGGAACTGACAGGGTGTAACGCATCAGTCTAGGTGTGTTACATGACTGTGGCGGTCGCACGATAGACCGCTACATCCAACGTGCACAGAATTCAATATAAATCAAACTCTTTTATTAATTATCTATTTTATTATCAATAAAAATAGTGTTTATCCATAAATAGGCTAAATAACCTTCTAAAATATGGGCCAAACTTAATGGGCTTGGTCCTTAGACCTTTTGGATTTTATTTAAATAGGCTAGGTTGATTATTTGACACAATTGGGCCTTATAATGACTTATTAATCCAACAATCCGTTTATAAATCTATTTAGCATTTATAAATTCCTAATAAATTCGAGAAAATTCTATAAATAATTCAAAAATTATAACATAAATTCTGGGGCACTACACAGAGAGAATTATACAAGAAGACTTCATAAGAAGTGTCGACACCTCCTTTTCAGCAGGTTGACACGTTGGTCTTCAAGAAGCTCTCAAGCCAGAAGTCTGTCAAATCAATTGGGCAATCCAGAGAGAGAAAGTAGGTATCGCAAGTGTCCAAATACATGGATTTCGAGGTCTGGATGGAGTACCCAGGTGTGACTTTTGTCCCTGTCATCATGTCTCATTTAATCTACCTTCTTGGAGTTACCTTTGTCAGAAATCCAACTGGAGAAAGGATACCTCACAGTCTGCCACCTTTTTACTATCACCCCATGTGACTCCTATCCCAGCAATCCTCAGCAAGACAGAAAGTAAACTCCAGTCAATGAGATGACCACATGTCTAAAGGGCATTTAATGTGAAGACTCGGAATGTATCTAAAGAAAGAAACGATCTCTGTTCTTCTCTGCTGCCACCGTCCTACCATGGGACTGCCTTGGAAAAGCACTCAAGCTCACATCGGTGCATGCGTCAAGGGGAGAAGACCTTTCGGCGGGAAAATTTTCCCTGGGGTCCTCTATTTATATGAAGCTTCTTCAAGAGAAGAAGTGGCTGCTGCCTTGGAAGAAACCCACGCCCTTGAGCATCCAAGAAGAAAACTTGTGAGAAAGAAAAGAAGGGAGTGAGAGCAGCCCAACACTAGTTTGACTAAGTTCAGTGTTGTAAGAGAAGAAGAAAAGAAGATCAGCCTTGAGAGAGAGTAGCCCTGCAGTCGATCGGTGTTTGAAGAAAAGGATCCTTGGATCTTACCTTGTAGCTGCAGTCACTAGCATCCTTGTCTTGATCTATTGTTTCAACTGGTGTTTATATTGTCACTCTTGTTTCTTCACTGTATTTGCAATATTTTCTTTTATGTTTTCGGTACAATCCTCTTGCTCTTCCGATCCCCTGTTTTGGGGACCGGGTTCCTTCTGAGCAATCAGAAGAAGGGAGGGTGGTCTCTCCGGTGTCCCTCTGGGTTTCCAGAGGAAGAGAGGATCTGATCCTCTGGGTGGATAGCAAGCTTTTAGTCAGTGGTTCATGTCGTTAGTCAGCGGTTCAAGCTGTTAGTCAGTAGATGTTGTGGAGGTTCTCCACGGTCTTGCTTTTGCAAGTGTAAGCCTCACCAGGTTTGGTGAGGGGTGGACGTAGGTTGTGGGTCTACAACTGAACCACCTTAAAATCCCAGTGTTGTGGGTTGAACATCATGTGGACTTGCTCCATATCTTCTATCTCCATTCACAAGTCGGTGTGCTTGCTTCATTGCATATAATCGAGTTCATTACCATAGCACACTCAAGCTTTGTGTGTTAGAATAGGTGGTACACGGAAATAGATTCAGAGGGGGGGTGAATGGATCTTTTGGAAATATCACTCAATTAAAAACTCAAACACCACTCAAAGAACCAAGTGAGAATAGCTCCACTCAATACACGTAGAAATGAAGACTTCTACTTAGACCAGTGGACAAACATTTGTCATGCCACTAATGTACCAGCGAGAGACTAGATGTAATCTTCAACATTCATAGCTCAAGCAAACCAGATATCAAATAACTAGCGCTCTAAATGATAATCAATAGAAGATGGCAGGAGACAAGGACAATCACACCAAGGCAAACCACTACGCACGGGTTTTTTAGATGGTTCGATCTCAGACCCGAGATCTACGTCCACCCCCCACTCCAACCGAGTGAGGCTTCCACTAGCAGAAGCTAGAAACCAAAGCAGACTCAGTCTGCAACAAAGCGCTACCTAACAGTTTGCCTTGAGAGAGACAAATCCCTCACACCGATCTTGCAACCCACATGATCTGAACCCTGACCTTGCAGCCCACAAGATCAGAACCGGAGGACCAATCCTCACTTCCTCCAAATCGGAGGGGAACCACTTGTGACACCTAGTCACTAGCAACCGGAGACCACAATCTCCCTTCTCTTGAATCCACAGGAGGGACCCGTGAGTGACCCTCAGCCACCCACAAACAGAGACTCAAGTCTCTCTTCCTCTGAATCCAGAGAGGGCAAACCGGAGATACACTCTCCCTTCTCCTGAAAACCCAGGAGGGACTCCGAACTCCAAATAGAGTATCGGAAGAACAAGCTAAGCAAGTGAAGAGAACAAATGAAAGAAAACAAAAGCTGAAATGAAAACAAATGTAGCTCCGAGGAGCATAAAAACCCTAGATTTGATCTATGAGTTAGTACACCAACAGATAAGCAATTTGATGCTTCGATTGCACGCTTTCTCTCGCCCTTTGGCTGCTCCTATCTTCTTCATCTTTCTCTTCTTTCTCTTGCTCTGGCTCTCAGCATTTTCCTCTTCTTCTTCTCTGCTCTCTCTTCCTTTTCTCAGACGTCCACTCTCTTTTCCTTCTACTGGCTTACAGTTACTTTCTTCTGGTGGCTCTCTTTTCTTCTCAACTTTCTGCAGCCTTCTACTTTTATGTGCGATCATGCCTCTATATATAGGCTCATGAGAGGTGGGCGTGTGGAGGCCACATTCCTACCCAAGGAACTAGGAAAAAGGCACTCCTTTGGAGGTCCACGTATCAGGATCTGAACGTGCGTTGTCCACATGTCTGAATCTCTACTCGAGGAATGTCTTGGAGCACGAGCCTTTACTTTGAGTTCACGTGACTTTAAGTTCCTGTCAGCAGTTTGAGAAGCATTCCATCAAACACATTGCGTGTGAGGGTTTATACTTAAGCAAAAATTTAATGTAGATATATGATCAGGCTTGTCATACAGGTGTTCTGCACAATGCCTTAGAGCATAACAGAAGATGCACATACTTGGTAGCATGAAGACAATAAGTGCTTCGACCTTAATCTAGCATGTGCATCGATCTTGATGCATAGAGTGCACTGACTTGAAACATGCACCGACCATGTGTGCACAGACTAGCTATAATGCACAGACCTTTATGCACAATGAAAAAGATGCACCGACCTTTAAGTACACCGAGCAAAATCTGCACCGATCCTGGAATGCTCATGTGCACAGACTTTGTGCATAGAAGAAAAAACGCTAGCACCGACCTACTTCAGTTGAAGCAAGACATGCACAGACTTAGTGTGTGGAGGCAGAACTACCACCGACCTATGTATAAGTTTATGCAAACTCACATCGACCTTATATGCATGAATAAACAAGACTTGCACTGACCTTTGTCTGCATGGTGTGAAAAGTTGCACCGACCGTAATCACAGTATTACAGGAACTAGCACCGAGACTGAAACATGCATCGACTTTGGCTTGTGCCAAGGACAACATGCACTGACCTAGTTTTCCACAAAAACAAATTTGTACTGACTATGATATGCAACGCTAGAAACCTACACCGACTTTGACGTGCATTAGGCTAAGTGTGCACTGACCTTGTATGCCTTGCAGTAAGAACATGCACCGACCTGGGGTGTGTATGAAGTACTACTAGCACCGACCTTATATGCGCGACATTGCACACTAGCATTGACCTTAGTGCATGCGACTCTGCTAGCTGACATCGACCCTAGCATGAACTAGCATCGACCTGAATGCAATGCATATGACACTAGCACCGACCCTATATGCTAGACACTCTGTGCTAGCATCGACCTTATGAATGCACCGACCAAGTTTTTGCCGAAATGTCATACACATAGAAATGACATGCACACAAGGTATTTGATGAAATCTCATACACACAGATAGACTTTATGCAAATGCATACACCTAAATCTAAGTGCACAAGTTGACTATATGTTGACCTTTGACTGTATGTTGACCTGAAATGCATTACATTGCATGAATAGTACTTGTTATGCACGAATGAGCTCAAATATGATGCATGCAACATGTATACAATAGGGATCATTTATACCATGAATAATTCAAACAAAGGCACATACTTCATATGGTCCAAACACATAACCATATTTCTTTATGACAGCGCAGAGCCCCACACTATCGTGCTATGGGCGGACATGAGGGGCTTCGCACATGGACCCCATAATCCATGCGGCGGGTTGGGCTGCCAAGCACCGATGGTCCACATGGGTCCCATGTTGTGACTCCTATGTGTTGATGGTGTTGACATGTAACTTTACTTCATATGGCAACACATTGTTTTGATGAATTGGCAACACTGTTTATGTTTTGATGAAATCACTTTATCAGATTATCTGTGTGTTATATGCATTTAATCTTATCTTAACACTGAACACACACTCATAGTCCCAATGTCTATACATCGTTGTTGGGCATCAATGTCTGCATATGAGCATCAGGCACCAAGTGTGTACATTGCATAGCATGCAGGCGTTAAAGTCTATACATCCACAGTGGACTTTGAAGTCTATACATTGGGCCTTACATTCCAACTCTATACACTGAACCTTCGTTCATCAAAGCCTCAAGTCTGTATAGTGTGAAGTCTACATTTTGGCTTCACGTTTTCAATGTATGTACAGTGGCTTTCGCATAGGCAAGTCTGTACATCGGGCTCCTTCTAACTAAGTCTATACACTCCCTCACACTGTACACACTCAGTCTATACAGCATGATCATCTTTTCAAGTCTATACAGAGTTCTTCACTTAAATTGATGACTTATCCGATACTCTGTCTGACAGGTGTTCTGATCGTGAAGCTTATGGAGGGCACGTGATTCGAGGCTGGAAGGGCAGACATGCTTATGACACGTGTGCTGAAGCTAGCTGAGAGGCTGACACGTGGACACAGCAAATCAAGAAAGAAGCTCCTGGATTATTCTGATGCGTTAACGCATTGAGCAAGTAGCGTCGACGCAGCAGTTACAAAAAGAGAACCAATGGGTTACTGGGTTACTCAGATGCGTCAACGCCACCCACTGGCAGCGTGGACGCAACAGTTCAAGTAACTCCTTGCAACCTCTAGAGTACCCTCGCAGCGTCGACGTTGTAGCTCATTGGGTCGACGCAGCAGGTTGATGGAACGACACCTTTTAGCTGCTAGTACACACCGATGCGTCAACGCAGTAGTGAAGCGGCGTCGACGCAGCACGCCCATCTGCTGAAGACATGATCACTGGATCATCGATGCGTCAACGCCATGGGCTGATGGAGTCAACGCAGCAGTCTTGAGTTTTGCTGATCAAACGTCTTTGAATTGTAGGGCACGTGATCTAAGGTGCCTAGCTCGTGAACCAAATGCTGACACGTGGATGGAATTGTCTCGAAGCTGGCAGATTCCATTGGGTGGGAAAGCATGGAAGCCATGCGCCCTTATCCACCTGCTGCTGTTATATATATTAGTCTTCATCTTCTGTATAGGCTGATCGAAAAAAAGGAAAAGTCTGTACATCCTGCTTGAAGCAGCAGCCACCGAGATCCACTGTGAGAATAAAGAAGAAAGGCAGAGAAGAAGAAAAAGAGAGAAGAAGAAAAAGAGAGATGAGTTGAGAGAGAGTTATTGTGAGAGCTTGTGAATCAGTCTCTTGGTCCAGTTACCAGAGCTGATATTGCTCAACCTTGAGCTACAGTCGTTTTGGTTTTCTTCCATTCGATTGTGTGTTTCGTTTGTTTTCAGTCTTTGTTATTTTCCTTTGAAAACTCTTGTTCTATCAAGCTGTTAGTCAGCGGGATCAAGCTGTGAGGCAGCGGGTTGCAGAGGTGTTCCTCTGGTCGGCTAAGCTGTAGTGCCCAGCAGAGCAAGCTGTGATGCTCAGCTGTTGCAGAGGATGTTCCTCTGGTCGGGATAAGCTGTAAGCCCCAGCCGTTGTTGGCAAGCTGTAGAGCCCAGCAGTTTGAAGCTGTGTATCAGCAGTAATCCACATTCGAGTTGAATGTGGGGTGGACGTAGGTCGGATTGACCGAACCACCTAAAAGCCTTGTGCCTCTCGTGTGTTTGATTGCTTGTTCAGCAGATCTTGTGTGTTTCATTCGGTGCATTAGCTGTGTTCGTCTAGTGTTCTTCTAATTCCGCATTTGATTCTTGGCCAAATTTTTAAATAGCCAGTTGATCTATTCACCCCCCCCTCTAGATCCACATCCTGTGGTGATAGAGCCTTCCATCTAACTTCAACACTTGGTATCAGAGCTAGACTCTTCTACAGGGACTTACCGCCCGAAGAGGATAAGCACAGATGGACGGAAGAGGGATGATAGCTGAAGGACACTCCACATCCAAGCCCCCATACTTCGATGGAACCAACTACGCATACTGGAAGCACCGTATGCAGGTATTCTTGAGGGCTAAAGATTATGAAATTTGGAAGGTGGTTAGCAAGGGACCTTTCGAGCTGTCTCCAAATGAAGATGTATGGACTAAGGAAGAAATCAGAAGGTCCACGCTCAACTGGAGTGCAATCAATGCAATCCAGTGTTCTCTGCATCCCACCGAGTTCTCACGAATATCTGCCTGCTCCTCAGCGAAGGAAATGTGGGATGCACTTGAAGTCATCTATGAGGTAACTTCACAAGTCAGAGAGACTAAGACTAATCTACTAGTCTCAGAATACGAAGCCTTCAAGATGAAGCCTAATGAGACGATCAAGGAAATGTATGCTCGGCTGACCATTATCACAAATGGTCTCAGAGGCTTCGGGAAAAAATATTCTGAGTACGATGTAGTCAGGAAGATCTTGCGATCCTTAACTCCAATGTGGCACACCAAGGCCACAGTTATGGAAGAGTCAAGAGATCTGCATAATACTAAGGCAGATGAGCTGATCGGATCTCTAATGGCTTATGAGATGAATATGCCAAAGATAGAGGAGGCTGACAGAAAGAGGAAGCCTATAGCTCTGAAGGCTGGTGCTAGCAGATCCAGTCGATCCAGCCCCAACGGATCATCAATTGAAGAGAGCTTGTCTGAAGAAGAAGTGGCAAATGCTGATATTGCCATGATTACTAGGGAATTCCGGAGATTTCTTAAGAAGGAAGGAAGAAGATTCAGCCGAAAAAATCCCAACAGTGGCCGCCGAGACACAAGGTATAAATCAAACCCTGCAAAGAAAGCTGAAACTAATGTTTGCTATCAATGCAGGAAGGCAGGTCACTTTAAAGCTGAATGTCCGACAAATCAGAATCTCAAGGACAAGTCCAAGAAGAAGAACACAAAAGGGAAAGCTATGGTGAGTACCTGGAGTGATGAGGACGAGGGATCTTTGAGCGTCACTTCGGACAGTGAAGTTGAAGCTGAGAAGCCAATCTGTCTCATGGCAACCAGCTCAGAAGATAGAGAGGAAAAATCTGATGAGGTCAGAAAAGAAAACAGGCATCTTCGAAGAAAAATTAAAATCATGCAAAATGATACTTCATTGTCTGATAAAATTGCATGCTTAGAAACTGAAAACAGTAAGCTGAAACTCACATGTTCTGAATTTGAAGAAATCAATAAAGAACTGAAAATATCTAAGGAAGAAAATGTGAGATTAGACAATGAAATTGATGCATGGAAACTGAAAATTCAGAATTATGAAAATGAGATAAAGATTGTTTCTGAAAAATATGAAGCTGTCCTCAATGTGAATAATGAGTTAAAAAAAATCTATTGATGAAGTTCAGAAAGATAATGAGGATAAGCTAAAAACAATTGAGAAAATGACCCAAGGATCTGAAAATTTAGATGCATTATTGGGGTCAAAAGTAAATTTCAGAAGAGAGGGCCTAGGATTCAACTCTAGTGCAAACAAAAGCTTTGGAATGAAAACTATTTTCTTTGTTGCACAAAAGGAGAAAGGACCTCTGATCAACATGAATTCTAATAATGCTATAAAGACAAATTTGAATCTGAAAAGGCTGAATGCAGAGGAGAAGGGCAAACAGAAAGTAGGTGAGCCTAGTAGAATTGGCACTTCCAAACCTAGCTTTAGTGCTCAACCCAAGGTTAGGGGTCAGTCTGTTCAGATAAACAAACCTCATATCAATGCCAAAAAGTCTTCACCACCATCATCACAGAAAAGGACCCAACCAAAACCTATGAATAGGTCAGCAGGGTCAAGGGTGCAGGGAAGATAAAACATTTTCAGAAGTCAGCCCAACAAATTCAATTCACCTAGAGTTCAGCCCTACTACCCCAAACAGCCAATCTATCCTAATGGGTATGGGTGGACTAGAACTCAAGGGATGTATACATGGTATGTTCATCAACCTATACACTTTTACAGACCCTATGTCAGAAATTGGGAAAATGGGTGTGGTAGTCGGATGCCTAGGAATTACCAATATTTCCACAGCCAGTCTAGGAACTACCATGGCCAAAACTTTATGAATGCAACTTGGCCAAAGCATTGGCACAATAACAAAAATTCTGTGAATAACTTTGTTGGTGCATATAAGAAGAAAGTCAACAAGAAAAAGTAAAACAAAAAGAAATCTGGAAAATCCACTGAATAGAACTGCTTCAAACAAATGTGGATTCCCAAAACCATGCTTTCTTTCTTTACTTGCACTTCATCTGCATTGGAGCCCAATCAGACTTGGGTTCCAAACTCTTTGCCCTATTTGTGTGTGCAGGTATGCCTGGCAGCAAAGAGCAACTTGTGGCACTTGGACAGTGACTGCTCCAGGCATATGACAGGAGATAAGGCCAAGTTTTGTATGCTAACTGAAAAGCTAGGAGGCCTTGTCACCTTTGGAAGCAACACAAAGGGTAGGATCATTGGATCAGGTAAGGTAGGTAAGTGCTCTACCTGCTGCATTGATGATGTTATGCTGGTTGAAGGGTTAGCTTACAATTTACTTAGTATCAGCCAGTTGTGTGATAAGGGTCATAAGGTTTTATTTGATTCTCAATGCTGCAAGGTTTTTGAACCTGATTCAGAAATTATAAAATTCTTTGGAAAAAGAATAAATAACACATACATGATAGATCTAGATGATATTCAGCATTGTAACCTATGTCTTACTGCCAATAGAGAAGATTTAGCATTTTTATGGCATCGTAGGTTAGGCCATGCTAGTTATACCATTTTGCATAAACTGAACAAGCATAGCATGGTTAGAGGACTTCCTGAAGTTTCCTTCAAGAAAGAAAATAAAATCTGTGATGCATGCACTCAATCAAAGATAACTAGAAAGTCATTTAAGTCTAGAACTGAAAATCTGTCTTCCAAACCCTATGAGCTGATACACATGGATCTCTTTGGGCCAACCAGATCTGTCAGCTTATCAGGAAGGAGGTATGGGTTTGTCATGGTAGATGACTTTTCTAGGTATACTTGGATTTATTTCTTATCTAATAAGAGTGATGCTTTCTCAGAATTTCAGGAGTTCTATGTTAAAATAAATCAGAAAATTGAAAATATTTTGACTGATCATGGAGGTGAGTTTGAAAACTCACAGTTTGATGAACTCTGCAGGTCAAATGGAATCAACCATAGGTACTCCTCACCAAGGACACCTGAGCAGAATGGGGTTGTGGAGAGAAGGAACAGAACCCTAGTGGAGATGGGTCGTACACTTCTTACTGAAGGTGGTCTACCAAGGAAATTTTAGGCTGAAGCAGTGAACACTGCCTGTTATGTAATTAACAGAGTCATGGTAAGACCTTCTACCCAGCAAACACCATATGAGATCTTAAAGGGTAAGAAACCTTCTATTGCTCATTTCAAGGTTTTTGGTTGCAAATATTTTATTCATATAAATGATAAAAGAGACCTTGATAAATTTGAACCTAAAGGTGAACCAGGAATCTTTCTTGGTTATTCTGAAAACACACGAGCATATAGAGTGTACAATCTGAACTCTAAAACTGTTGAAGAATCTCCACACATAATTTTTGATAAATCCTTGGTAAATTCTAACGTTGGTCAATGCAGGAATGAAGATAATGGTGAAATCTTGAAGGAAGGAGATCTTGAAGACAATTCAGAGGATGAAGAAGGACATACAGAACTTAATGAAGAGGAGTCTACAGTTCAGGAGGAGGTAAATCAAACACATGACAATTCAATTGTTAACATTAGATATCTTAAAGATCATCCTGTAGATAATATAATTGGAAATCTGCATGACCCCCCTAGGACTAGAGATCTCCTGAGAATTCAACATGAATTAAATGCATATGCTCTTGTCTCTCAAATTGAACCCAAGTCCATTGACTGTGCCCTCAAGGATATGCATTGGATTAATGCCATGCATGAGGAACTTAATCAGTTCGACAGGAACAATGTGTGTCACTTGGTTCCACCTCCTGATCATGGAACAGTCATAGGGACTAGGTGGGTCTTCAGAAATAAATCTGATGAATTAGAGAATATTGTTAAAAATAAAGCCAGACTTGTTGCTCAGGGGTACAACCAGGAGTTTGGTATTGACTTTGAAGAGTCATTTGCCCCTGTAGCCAGATTAGAAGCTGTTAGAATTTTATTAGCTTATGCATGTTCCCTAGGTATAATCCTCCAGCAGATGGATGTAAAATCTGCATTCTTGAATGGGGAAATTAATGAGGATGTCTATGTTAGACAGCCCCCTGGATTTGAATGTCTAGATTTCCCTAATCATGTTTACAAATTAAATAAAGCTCTCTATGGTCTTAAGCAAGCTCCCAGAGCTTGGTACGACAGGTTGAGCAAGTTCCTCACTGATCAAAATTTCACTAGAGGAGTAGTTGATCAGACCTTGTTTACAAAGGTGAGTCATTCTGAAATTCTTATTGTACAGATTTATGTGGATGATATCATTTTTGGGTCAACTAACCCCAAATTGTGTGATGAATTTTCTGAAACAATGACTAATGAGTTTGAAATGAGCTCAATGGGTGAGCTCAAATTGTTTCTTGGACTGCAGGTTACACAAACAAAGGATGGAATGTTTATCACTCAGTCCAAGTACACAAGGGATCTACTCAAGAAATACAAGATGAATAACCTTAAAGAGATAGCTTCTCCAATGGGTACTTCTACAAGCTTGGATGAAGACACTAAAGGTAACCCATTTGACCAGAAATTATACAGAGGTATGATCGGATCCCTTCTCTACTTAACAGCATCTAGGCCTGATATTCAATTCGCTGTAGGATTATGTGCTAGGTTTCAGGCCAGTCCTAAAGAAAATCATTTTAAAGCAGTGAAAAGGATTTTTAGATATCTGCTAGGCACCCAAGAGCTAGGATTATGGTATCCTGCTAGGTGTGAGTTAGAGCTTCTAGCTTACACTGATGCTGATTATGCTGAGTGTCGAGTAGATAGAAAAAGCACTAGTGGCTACTGTCAATTCCTTGGTGGCTGTCTAGTATCTTGGGCATCTAAGAAGCAACACACTGTAGCCTTGTCTACAGCTGAGGCTGAATATGTTGCAGCAGGTAATTGTGCTGCCCAAGTACTTTGGATTAATCACCAACTAGATGATTATCAGATAAAATTGGAATGTATTCCAATTCTATGTGATAATACTAGTGCCATATGCCTTGCTAAAAATCATGTTCATCATTCTAGGACTAAGCACATAGAAATAAAACATCATTTTCTAAGAGATGCTGTGAACAAAAATGAAATTGAACTGGATTTCATTGAAACAGACAAACAAGTTGCTGATATTTTTACTAAGCCACTTGGAAATGAAAATTTTAAATTCTTTAGAAGAGAACTTGGCTTGTGTAAATTTCAGCATAATGAATAAACTCTTTGTTAACTTGAATAAAACATTTGAGCTGCTTTGAATAAACTTCAGATTTGGATTTGCTGTTGATAGATTGAATAAACATTGTGCAACAGACGTATGATAATGCATGACTCTCATATTTTTTTATTGCACTCATGATCATCATGCATATAGACAGGGGGAGTCTTGTCAGTTGTCAAGGTGAACTGCTACGTCGACGCTGCTACAATGTGGCGTTGACGCAATGAACTAGATCTGGAAATATTTCTGTTTCACTATTCTGATGAGTTGACGCTGCAATAGCATGGAGTCAATGCACTGTCACTATCTCAGTATCTTATACTGTTTGTCTCTTCATCTGATGCGTAGACGCCTTGAACTCCAGCGTTGACGCTGTCTATTCAATCCTTGATTCTGAATGATTTAGTCTGACAATATGGCAATCTTTTAGTCAGTTCTAATATTAAGCAATAGAAAACAGATTTCTTCTTTCATAAGAACGTTAATTGCTTAAAGACTGACTTAATGGTTTAAAATTTATAATCTTTAGAGTTGAAAGACTATAATCAGTAAATAAGGATGCTGAAAATTGATAAAGCTCTCAACCCTTATCTTATTTCATGTCAGACAAAGCTAATTATATCTGAAATCTGAAAACTCATCTGAAATCATGTTAGAGAAGCTAAGTATGTGTATTGTCCTTGAACAAGTTATTCTGAAACAAATAAAGGGCAGCTAATAAAGATATTGAAAAACATTGAAAATCATTTGAGTAATAGCATTGACAGAGCAATGACTGGTAAATCACTGAGAAACTGAGTGATCCATCAAAGAAGTGGACACCACTAATGTCATGAGGTGTATCAGCTATCTCTGTATAAAATGATCAAAACAGTAGGTTGTTTTCACTGAGTACCTGGGGGTAACTGGCGTCTAATAAACGTGTACCCTCACATAAAGAGGTGTCAATCAATTCTATTGAATTTGATCATAGGCAAGATGGTCCATCATGTTGAGTATCTAGGGGTATTGGCGTCTGATAAACGTATACCCTTACGCAAAAAGACTTTTGGTACCTGAATGCCCTAAATGAAACAATATTGAAAATGTTGTTCCTTAGAAGAAATTTCATGGATGTCAATTGTTTAATTTCAATACATGACCTGATTTCTCTTAACATATATTACTGAGTCTATTAAAGTAAGATATTCTGAAACTAAATCTCTCATGTAAATATGACTATGGTTTATTGTTTTATCATGAACATCTACCTTATCCAATGAATGTAGTGCATGAACTTTCTTTTTTTTATAACCTTTAAACCAGAAATTCAATTTCTAAGCCATTTCTAGGTTCATATGACTGAAGGTTTTGTGCTTTGGTTACTTAATTTCTAAACTACTTACTAAGAATGCCAGTCAGCTGAACTTTCTTTCTCTTCGCTTCCATTCACTTTCCCTTCTATTTATTGATGGCAAAGGGGGAGAATATTGTCTGAATTCATTTCTTCAGTTTAGGGGGAGAATTCTGATTCAGGGGAGGTATGGCAGGGAGTTGCTTAAATTTTGTAGCTTGCAGCATGTCATCATAGCATATACGTGCACCTGCATAACAATCTGAATAACAAATCATGTCTTTCATCAAAAATGCATCTGTATGATAGGATGTTGCCACTCTACATGATAGGGGGTTGCCATCATCAAAAAGGGGGAGATTGTTGTGACTCCTATGTGTTGATGGTGTTGACATGTAACTTTACTTCATATGGCAACACATTATTTTGATGAATTGGCAACACTGTTTATGTTTTGATGAAATCACTTTATCAGATTGTCTGTGTGTTATATGCATTTAATCTTATCTTAACACTGAACACACACTCATAGTCTCAATGTCTATACATCGCTGTTGGGCATCAATGTCTGCATATGAGCATCAGGCACCAAGTGTGTACATTGCATAGCATGCAGGTGTTAAAGTCTATACATCCACAGTGGACTTTGAAGTCTATACATTGGGCCTTACATTCCAACTCTATACACTGAACCTTCGTTCATCAAAGCCTCAAGTCTGTACAGCATGAAGTCTACATTTTGGCTTCATGTTTTCAATGTATGTACAGTGGCTTTCGCATAGGCAAGTCTGTACATCGGGCTCCTTCTAACTAAGTCTATACACTCCCTCACACTGTACACACTCAGTCTATACAACAAGATCATCTTTTCAAGTCTATACAGAGTTCTTCACTTAAACTGATGACTTATCCGATACTCTGTCTGACAGGTGTTCTGATCGTGAAGCTTATGGAGGGCACGTGATTCGAGGCTGGAAGGGCAGACAGGCTTGTGACACGTGTGCTGAAGCTGGCTGAGAGGCTGACACGTGGACACAGCAAATCAAGAAAGAAGCTCCTGGATTATTCTGGTGCGTCAACGCATTGAGCAAGTAGCGTCGACGCAGCAGTTACAAAAAGAGAACCAATGGGTTACTGGGTTACTCAGATGCGTCAACGCCACCCACTGGCAGCGTGGACGCAGCAGTTCAAGTAACTCCTTGCAACCTCTGGAGTACCCTGGCAGCGTCGATGTTGTAGCTCATTGGGTCGACGCAGCAGGTTGATGGAACGACACCTTTTAGCTGCTAGTACACACCGATGCGTCAACGCAGCAGTGAAGCGGCGTCGACACAGCACGCCCATCTGCTGAAGACATGATCACTGGATCATCGATGCGTCAACGCCATGGGCTGATGGAGTCAATGTAGCAGTCTTGAGTTTTGCTGATCAAACATCTTTGAATTGTAGGGCACGTGATCCAAGGTGCCTGGCTCGTGAACCAAATGCTGACACGTGGATGGAATTGTCTCGAAGCTGGCGGATTCCATTGGGCAGGAAAGCATGGAAGCCACGCGCCCTTATCCACCTGCTGCTGTTATATATATTAGTCTTCATCTTCTGTATAGGCTGATCGAAAAAAAGGAAAAGTCTGTACATCCTGCTTGAAGCAGCAGCCACCGAGATCCACTGTGAGAATAAAGAAGAAAGGCAGAGAAGAAGAAAAAGAGAGAAGAAGAAAAGGAGAGATGAGTTGAGAGAGAGTTATTGTGAGAGCTTGTGAATCAGTCTCTTGATCCAGTTACCAGAGCTGATATTGCTCAACCTTGAGCTACAGTCATTTTGATTTTCTTCCATTCGATTGTGTGTTTCATTTGTTTTCAGTCTTTGTTATTTTCCTTTGAAAACTCTTGTTCTATCAAGCTGTTAGTCAGCGGGATCAAGCTGTGAGGCAGCGGGTTGCAGAGGTGTTCCTCTAGTCGGCTAAGCTGTAGTGCCCAGCAGAGCAAGCTGTGATGCTCAGCTGTTGCAGAGGATGTCCCTCTGGTCGGGATAAGCTGTAAGCCCCAGCCGTTGTTGGCAAGCTGTAGAGCCCAGCAGTTTGAAGCTGTGTATCAGCAGTAATCCACATTCGAGTTGAATGTGGGGTGGACGTAGGTCGGATTGACCGAACCACCTAAAAGCCTTGTGCCTCTCGTGTGTTTGATTGCTTGTTCAACAGATCTTGTGTGTTTCATTCGGTGCATTAGCTGTGTTCGTCTAGTGTTCTTCTAATTCCGCATTTGATTCTTGGCCAAATTTTTAAATAGCCAGTTGATCTATTCACCCCCCCCTCTAGATCCACATCCTGTGGTGATAGAGCCTTCCATCTAACTTCAACATCCCATACCCCACGTGGTACACACCAAATCCCTAAGGGAGACGCTGGCATAAACCAACAATCTCCCCCCCAGTGGCACCTGGGGGATTTGAACCCGCGACCTCACTCTGATACCAGTTTATAGGATCAAGCCCCTACTGTTGTGCTAAAAGCTTAAGCTAGTAGTGAAGGTAGAACCGTATTTCCTTATGGCAGCGCAGAGCCCCACACTATCATGCTGTGGGCCGACATGAGGGGCTTCACACATGGACCCCATAATCCATGCGACAGGTTGGGCTGCCAAGCACCGATGGTCCACGTGGGTCTCATACCCCACATGGTACACATCAAATCCCGAAGGGAGACGCTGGCATAAACCAACATTGTGGACTGCCCATTCTTGCATATACACCATCCATTCCTTGGACGGTACTAGCATTCCCTTGATTGCCTGTTGCATCTTTGCACTCAGGCACTAGGGAGCATCTTCCATTAAATAAGGACCACTTTGTTCATACACACATTAGAGGTTTGCTTATAAGCATCTTAGCTTGTACCACAACCTGTGTAGTCTTAAGACCGCCGTTTACACTTAACCCATTCCATCTAAATCCGCTGTGCTTTATGTCTACGTGTTTGGGGGTGGTCTATGCTTTTGGTAGTCAAGTTTTAAATAGGCCATAATTCGTGATAGGATCTATTCAACCCCCCCTTCTAGATCCCATTGCATGGCACGGGACTCAACAAGTGGTATCAGAGCTCAGCTCTGCCATTCCCAGATCCTACGATATGCAGGGAAAGATCCCGATGCGTTTGATCAAATGGCTTCATTTGCTACGCATGCTTCGTTGGCTTCTCCGCCTACTTATGATAGTTCAGATTTTTCTATATGGCTAGGGAGAATGTTTGTCTATGTCAAATCCATAGATCCACAATTGTGGAACCTTATATACATTGGTCCTCATGAGCTACCATCAAGTTCAGATGAATGGTAAGCTGATCACGAGACCAAACATAATGACAACCTTGTTGCATTCAATTGACAAAAGCTGCAGTTGATTTCAGGTTATATCATCTTGTGTCCACCTGCAGCACAGCCAAGCAAATCTTGGACAGACTGTTGACCATCCATGAGAAGGAAGAAGAACTAGAGCATTAATGTCTCATGGCCGACCATCCTGAACAGTCTAGTGATCCGTCCTCATCTCAGGTAAGCTCTGACTCTGAGGACTTTACGTTTGAAGAACTTATGGAAGCCTATGATGAGTTGATCAAGCAGTACAAGAAAGTGAAATCAGAAAATAAAAAGTTAAAAAAGGATTTAAAGAAAATAGTCAGAATGAGAGCTCCTTTTGTAAAAATTGTTCTACTTTTGAGGAGCTCAATGACACTCTTATGATTGATGTAGACGTGCATAAAGAAAGCACTGCCTGCTTTAAAGATGAAAACGGAATCCTTCAAGCTGAAATCACTAGGTTGGAAGAAATAATGAGACAACTTCAAAACCAACCTATGTTGGGTCCCGTGAGGTGTAAACGGATCTAGAAGGGGGGGTTGAATAGATCATTTCACAAGTTTTGGCCTATTTAAAAACTCGTAGCTAGCGGAAGCTTAAACCACTCTTATAAAGTGAATGAATCACTTAGGCACAATGCACAGCGGAATTAAGTAGAGTGGCTCAAATGAAAAGACTTGAATTACAAGCTATGAAACGTCCACACTTCTTTAAGTGAATTACAAAGCATAACACATAGATGAACATGCAATAGCTTGCAACAACCGTGTGTGTGTGTGTATGCTATGTTGATCACTCAAAGTGCATATGTGTATGAGCAATATAACCAAGTGTGGAAGCACACGAACCTGCGAATGGGGTTAGAAGATATAGATCAATCACACACAATAAACAACCCACAACACATGGATTTTTAAGGTGGTTCAGTTGCAACCCCGCAACCTACGTCCACCCCTCACCAAACCCGGTGAGGCTTCCTTGCTGACTCACAGCTTGTCCCGGGGACATGCCCCAAACCACAGAACAGAGAAACTCTCTTTCTGTCTTCCTACACACAAAGCCGGCAGGGACGGCTACACCGCAGATCGGAGAACTCCCGATTGCCTTCCTACTAACCACCGGTAGGGACGTCAACCGCAAATTGGAACACCCTCCAATTGCCTTCCTACTAACCACCTGGTAGGGATGAATCACAACTTCAATGTTTAAGAATATTGAAAGTAAAACAGATGTGAAAGAATTAAAACAAGAGATTGAGTAAGAAGGAATTGGCCCTTGTATCGATATGCTTTGTTGATCAGCAGCAGGGATGTCTTCTTCTTACAAATCAATCTTCTTGTAATCACCCTTGAATGGATGATTGTTCTTCATGGAGTACTGTTCATGTGAACAGTAACTTGATGTGACACAACCTCGGACTTAGTCAAACAAGCACATCTAAGCATCCAAATGGGCCTTAATGGGCCACCGCTCTCTTCGTTGCACTCTATTCCCGGGGTGACTATGTGATACCAAGGGTGACTTATGGGAATGGACCCTTGCTGGTAGAGGGCCAGCAAGGCCAAGAATCGATTCCCCAAGGTTGGTTGCCCAATTCGATTGGGGCCAACAAAGTGCACTCGGGCACCGGGTCACACTAACCCACGGCGATCACTCTAAGTCATGGACTTGAGGATCGGGCGCTCCTCACGAATTCAGCGGTGCATGAATCAAATATTGAGAGAGCTACACTAGGTGAGCAAGGAAGAGACACTTACTCGACCGGTTTGAAGAAACCGGTCCCGGTCGAAGACGAGGGCGAGCGGGGAGGCGGTGGTTCCCCACACGCCGCGGCGGTGTCGCTTGACCTGCCAAACCACTTACAAAACTACTCCTCTCGCAGGAGGGGGGACCTTGGGGTAGGGGTTAATATGATACATTCAAACACTACCACCACGCAGGGTGGGGCCTTCAGCCGGCCAAGCGGGGAGGGGTTGGTGGACCGAAACGAAGAGAAATGAGAACTAGGGAAGTTGCAGCTTCAATCTGGAATTCTGGACAGGGGGTCGCTGTGATGGCTATGCCGGGCTTGTCCGGACTCCAAATTGATCGAAACCAGCTCCTGAAGCTTCCTGACTGGATGAGGTGGACTCCAGAATTTTTGGGGAAGCTCAGACGGTCGGAGGTGGCTGCACCAGCAACAGGAAGTAGCCTCCTCTATCTGGCCGCAGGTACTTTCTAGACTGTAACAGCAAGTTGCAGAAGTGACTGAGCGCCCTCCCGAGCTCCGATCAGCACGAAACTAGCGGCATCATCTTCGTGGTCGAGGTAGCTTTCAGCAGGAGGTGACAGAGATGCATTCAGAGGTTGAGGATGGCCGGGGCACCCAGAAGAGTGGGTACTGGTCGGAGTAGACAGCAGAAAACAGAACTAGATAGATCGGGGGAGAAAATTCGTAACTTCTTCCTCCGGTGGCCGAACGGGGTTCCGTTTCTTGATCTTGAAAGATGACCGGTAGAGGAAGAACTTTGATGAAGGGGCTTCAGCCTGAATCCGCTGGGGTTTGTCGTGGCAGAAGGATCTTCCACGCTCTGGTCCAGGATGAAGACCTCTCTGCGCACTATTGGGAGAATGGCTCTATCTGGCAGCTCCGAGCTCCGATCGTGTTGATTCCACCTCGCCTGCGAAGTAGACTGGAAGGCCTTTCCAGAAAGGTAGGCCACACCTTCTGAAGAACTAGGATGAATCCGTGGTTGACGCTGAAACAAGGGCTGTTCTGCAGATCTGCACAGCTCCAACCTACTAGAAGAAATGAGAGGGAGATGTGGCTTCTTTGGTGGAGGGAAATGGTAGGAATGACCTAAGGGAGAGTGGGGGCTCTTGTGGGGTGGAGAAGGGAGCTAATGGTGATGAGGAATGAGGTGGAGAATGGCTGGAAGCAAGTGCTAGCAGGTGGAGGAGGAAGAGCTATGAATTTGGGGAAGGTGGGTGAGAGGAGAAGGTGAGGGGGGCACAAGTGAGTGGAGGGAAGGGTGGATTTCAAATTCAAAAGGTCTTGGAAGGTGGGTGATTATGTTGGAAAGTGGAGTGCTTGCATTGGAATGGGGTAGATTTGGTGGGAAGGTGGAGAAAGGTGTTGGAATGGGGAAGATGCCACCTAGGGACTATGGGAGTGGAGTAATGGCAACTTGGGGAAGTGGAGGGGTATTAAATGAGGTGGGTAGCTAGTGGAGGTGGTTGGGAGGGGAGGAGAGAGAAGAAAATTCGAAATTGGGGTTGGAGGAGAGAGAAAGAGGGGTGAAATAGAGAGATTAAGAGGGGAATGGGTGGGGAATCTCTCCCCTAGGGTCTCTCACCCAAAAAACTAGAGGAATCACTCCAATTTAAACTCAAATGGCAAGTTTAACTCAAAAGGATTCATTCATTCATTCATTCATTGACTTCAAATGGGGGAAATGGGGTCCTATATATAGGAAACCCACATTTCTACAAAAGTCCATGACAAAAGACTCAATAGCAAATAACCGAAGGTGGAAGGGGTGCACATGGGCCTAGTCCAATGAATTGGGCCCAATTAGCACATTACATCATCTAATGACACACAATCTTAGGAAAATAAATGCAAGACCTAGGGAAATGACTCAAATAAAATGAAAATACATCAAAATGACTCAAAGGAAAGCTACAAAATGGATAAGGGGCCTTAATAGAGTGAGGCCAAAACTCAACCAGCTCCCGAGTGTGAAGAAGTGGACCCGAGCCAAAGGGAATCGTGGGCGATGCCTCCATCAAATCCCCTGGGCCGCGAAGAGCTCGACTCCGTCGAGTAAGGGTCCATCCGGCTAAGGTACCGCTCGAGGAGGTCCGGATCCAACCGCTGGAGGTCCTCCTGACTCACCCATGAGTCTTCCGAAGGAGGCTGATCCTTCCACCTGACGAGATAGCGCTCATATACCTTGCTCCGGGTGGTAGTGACCTGCTCATCCAATATTCGTTCAATGCGTTCGCGCTGAGCTCTCTTGGCTAGTGGACTCTCCTCACGGGTGGGTGCTCTCTCAAAGGAAGAAGTAGGCTCAATCTCCTCACTAGGTACCACCGTGGGGCCCTTGTATGGCACTAAGTCGGTGACATTGAATGTTTGACTTACCCCATAGTCCTCAGGGAGATCTAACCAATAAGCATTTACATCAATGCGCCTCAAAAGCTGGAAGGGACCAGTCCCACGTGGCCTCAACTTGGAGTTGGCTCCTGGGGAGAGCCTCTCCGTCCTTACCATCACAAAGTCACCCTCTTGGAACTCTAAGTGACGCCGGTGAGAGTCAGCCAACCTTTTATAAGCCTCATTTTTTATGCTAATGTGCTTGCGGATTTCCTCATGCAATTTTGTGAGTGCTGACCTTCTAGTGGTTATGGGTGGACCTGGACAACCATATATAGACCATTTATGCCATGATGCCATATGGACCTTGATGAGCCTTGGTGGGCCGGGGCAACCATATGTGGACTTATCATGCAATGTTGTCATGTAGACTTTGGTGGGCTTAGGTCGACCGGGGCAACCATATGTGAATCTATCATGCAAAGTGGTGATGCATGTCGGGGGACCCGGACATCCGTAGATGCCTTTGATATGCTTAAGACCCATGATGAATGAAGGTGGACCACTACATCCAAATTTGGACCACTCATGCTTTCTACTTGACATGTGGGTGATATGAATGAATGAACCCAACATAGTGTTTATGCCAAGGGGTGTGGAAAGCCTAGACACATGCATACTTTTTCCAAAAGTGACTTCCATGTGTATAGGGGTGGGACAACCTTTGAATTCCCATTGGAACGGATCGAATAGATCTAAGAAGGTGGTCATCATGGGGTGGGGCACAACCTTATTACCTAGGGATATGTGGCCCAAGGTATTGGCTCCCAAGGTGTAACCCGGGTCATGGATGAGATTGGTTTGGCCCAATATGATGGGTGAGGGTAGGAAAGGGTGGGTGGTGGGTAAGATGGTTGGGTTACATGGGGAACTAGACTCCCATAGGAAGGGATCAAAGGGGTCGTAGAAAGGTCTTCCTAGAGGGAGGCACTCTATGTCTTCAAGGTTCCCAAATTGTGAGTCATCCTCCTCTAAGGTAAGTGGGCCAAGTTTTCTAGTGGGTTGGCCGAACAAAGTGTTTGGGATCTTAATGGGTGGGTATAGGAAGGGATCGAAGGGGTCATGGTAAGGGTCACCTAAGGAGAGGAACCCTAGGTCCTTTTGGTCCTCACAACCCCTTGATGGTGGATTCTCCTCCTCTAGTAAAGTGATCGGGCCAAAGTTTTTGGTGGGATGGTCGGCCATGAATGGAGGACTAGGCTTTCTACCCGAGATAAGAAGCTCTAAATCGAGGAGAAGGTTGGGCTCATCGGGTGTAGGGAGGAATAGAAGGAGGTCACTAGTGTAGCAACCAATGGTGCAAATCGAGGTGATAGACCCTATGCATAGGTGTAGGAGGCCAAGGCTCTTAGGTGGTTTGGCCATAGGGGTCAACATGCTAGTGAACTCAATTTGCCATGCTACGCCCTTAAGAAGATTCTCTAAGGTTTCCACTTGGTAGGATGTTTGGATTATGGTGTGATAGGAGTTAATGGGTGCAATGGGAATGTTTTTCTCCATGGGTGGGTAAACATAGGACACGATGGGGTGAAGTGGTCTCTCCTTTAGCCATCTAGCTAGGGGCCCATCTATGATTATGGTGCTATTTGTGAAGGCTTGTGGCTCTTGGGGGTCCAAGCTAGGGGACATTTATGATTCTTCCTTACCACGGATATGAACTTGGGTTTCCTCAATGATGGGGATGGGTTCATCTACTCCCATGTGGATGGTTGTGGTCTCCTTTCTCAAGGGAATGGGAAGGTCTATTGGGGGTGAGGTGATGATGGTTGGTGCATGGTGTACCCGGGGTGGTGGGTGATGGGAAACTTTGGCTTGGATAGGGAGGGGAAGTAGTGGAAGCCTAGGACTTTGGACTTTTGGGGTAGGGAGTGGGAGATGGGTTGGTTGGGGTGGCTTGGGTTGATTGGTTTTGGGGGGAATGTCCTTTTTCGGGGACAAGGGAGGGGTGGTGGTGGGGACCAAGGGGTTTTGTGGGGTAGGGGTTTGGTGGGAGCTTCTGGATTGGAGGGTGGTGACAATCATGGGCCTAGGTGGAGGGGTGGACACGGTGTCCACTTGGTTTTGAATGGTGAGGGTTGGTTGAGTGGTGGTCATCATGGAGGGGATTGGGTCGATTAGGGTCTTGGATTGACCGGGTGGGGATGATGGAGTTGAAGTGCTCCTTGGACTTTGGTGATTTGAGTAGGAGGGAGAGGGTTGGAGAGTGTAGGGTTTTCTAAGCTCGGTCTTCATCTCATCCCAAGTGCTAATTGGAGCCTCCCTACGGATCTTTCTCAAACCTTCCACAACTAACCAATGAGTTTTAGCTTGTTTGGAGAGGTGTGCCTTGGCTAGCCTCATTCTCCTTTCTTCGTTCAAGGGGAAACTTTTAAAGAATTGGTCGAGAGAAATCTCCCAATCTAGGTAAAGACTTGGGCTATTGGATCCATCAAGGGGGGGGGGTTTAATTTTCAAGTGTTCTAAAAATATGGTTTCTAGATTTCCCCAAAGGTCACTCTCATTTACTCTTGGTGCACGGCTATTTCCTTCAAGTCGGTCGAGTCGAGACATGATATCTTCAAGCCGATTAAGGACATTAGGTAGGGCTTCTATGATAGAGGTGTTGCTACCCACTTTGTTGGTAATGGAACTTCCATGAGGATTTGGGCTTCTTGGGAAAGTTGATGGGGATGGATATGACGGGTATGAAGCGGCCATTCTAGTGGACATGGGAGATGCAACTGAGGACTCTAAATGCATAAAAATGGCCTAGGACCAACTTGATAGAGACAAGTTGTGAACTTGCTCTAATACCACTTGATGTGACACAACCTCGGACTTAGTCAAACAAGCACATCTAAGCATCCAAATGGGCCTTAATGGGCCACCGCTCTCTTCGTTGCACTCTATTCCCGGGGTGACTATGTGATACCAAGGGTGACTTATGGGAATGGACCCTTGCTGGTAGAGGGCCAGCAAGGCCAAGAATTGATTCCCCAAGGTTGGTTGCCCAATTCGATTGGGGCCGACAAAGTGCACTCGGGCACCGGGTCACACTAACCCACGGCGATCACTCTAAGTCATGGACTTGAGGATCGGGCGCTCCTCACGAATTCAGCGGTGCATGAATCAAATATTGAGAGAGCTACACTAGGTGAGCAAGGAAGAGACACTTACTCGACCGGTTTGAAGAAACCGGTCCCGGTCGGAGATGAGGGCGAGCGGGGAGGCGGTGGTTCCCTACACGCCGCGGCGGTGTCGCTTGACCTGCCAAACCACTTACAAAACTACTCCTCTCGCAGGAGGGGGGACCTTGGGGTAGGGGTTAATATGATACATTCAAACACTACCACCACGCAGGGTGGGGCCTTCAGCCGGCCAAGCGGGGAGGGGTTGGTGGACCGAAACGAAGAGAAATGAGAACTAGGGAAGTTGCAGCTTCAATCTGGATTTCTGGACAGGGGGTCGCTGTGATGGCTATGCCGGGCTTGTCCGGACTCCAAATTGATCGAAACCAGCTCCTGAAGCTTCCTGACTGGATGAGGTGGACTCCAGAATTTTTGGGGAAGCTCAGACGGTCGGAGGTGGCTGCACCAGCAACAGGAAGTAGCCTCCTCTATCTGGCCGCAGGTACTATCTGGACTGTAATAGCAAGTTGCAGAAGTGACTGAGCGCCCTCCCGAGCTCCGATCAGCACGAAACTAGCGGCATCATCTTCGTGGTCGAGGTAGATTTCAGCAGGAGGTGACGGAGATGCATTCAGAGGTCGAGGATGGCCGGGGCACCCAGAAGAGTGGGTACTGGTCGGAGTAGACAGCAGAAAACAGAACTAGATAGATCGGGGGAGAAAATTCGTAACTTCTTCCTCTGGTGTCCGAACGGGGTTCCGTTTCTTGATCTTGAAAGATGACCGGTAGAGGAAGAACTTTTATTAAGGGGCTTCAGCCTGAATCTGCTGGGGTTTGTCGTGGCAGAAGGATCTTCCACGCTCTGGTCCAGGATGAAGACCTCTCTGCGCACTGTTGGGAGAATGGCTCTATCTGGCAGCTCCGAGCTCCGATCGTGTTGATTCCACCTCGCCTGCGAAGTAGACTGGAAGGCCTTTCCAGAAAGGTAGGCCACGCCTTCTGAAGAACTAGGATGAATCCGTGGTTGACCCTGCAACAAGGGCTGTTCTACAGATCTGCACAGCTCCAACCTACTAGAAGAAATGAGAGGGAGATGTGGCTTCTTTGGTGGAGGGAAATGGTAGGAATGACCTAAGGGAGAGTGGGGGCTCTTGTGGGGTGGAGAAAGGAGCTAATGGTGATGGGGAATGAGGTGGAGAATGGCTGGAAGCAAGTGCTAGCAGGTGGAGGAGGAAGAGCTACGAATTTGGGGAAGGTGGGTGAGAGGAGAAGGTGAGGGGGGCACAAGTGAGTGGAGGGAAGGGTGGATTTCAAATTCAAAAGGTCTTGGAAGGTGGGTGATTATGTTGGAAAGTGGAGTGCTTGCATTGGAATGGGGTAGATTTGGTGGGAAGGTGGAGAAAGGTGTTAGAATGGGGAAGATGCCACCTAGGGACTATGGGAGTGGAGTAATGGCAACTTGGGGAAGTGGAGGGGTATTAAATGAGGTGGGTAGCTAGTGGAGGTGGTTGGGAGGGGAGGAGAGAGAAGAAAATTCGAAATTGGGGTTGGAGGAGAGAGAAAGAGGGGTGAAATAGAGAGATTAAGAGGGGAATGGGTGGGGAATCTCTCCCCTAGGGTCTCTCACCCAAAAAACTAGAGGAATCACTCCAATTTGAACTCAAATGACAAGTTTAACTCAAAAGGATTCATTCATTCATTCATTCATTGACTTCAAATGGGGGAAATGGGGTCCTATATATAGGAAACCCACATTTCTATAAAAGTCCATGACAAAAGACTCAATAGTAAATAACCGAAGGTGGAAGGGGTGCACATGGGCCTAGTCCAATGAATTGGGCCCAATTAGCACATTACATCATCTAATGACACACAATCTTAGGAAAATAAATGCAAGACCTAGGGAAATGACTCAAATAAAATGAAAATACATCAAAATGACTCAAAGGAAAGCTACAAAATGGATAAGGGGCCTTAATAGAGTGAGGCCAAAACTCAACCAGCTCCCGAGTGTGAAGAAGTGGACCCGAGCCAAAGGGAATCGTGGGCGATGCCTCCATCATAACTGTTCTTCCAATCCTCCTTTTTTGATCTTCCTTTTGATCTCTTTGAATGGATGAAGAAGTGAATAGATGCTACCTTGATCCTTGCTTCCTTCTTCACAGATCTTGGAAGATGATCTCTTTGATATGAGCTTGAATACCTTGGATTGGATGAAGATGTTCTTCACGGAGTACTGTTCACGTGAACAGTAACTCGAACTCCTCTTGCTATGAACACCCCTTTGAAGCCTCCTTTGATCTTCCCTCTTAGCCTTACTTGCTTCTACTCTTTCTTGGAGGATGCTGGATTGAGATATGAGCTTGAATCACCTTGAGTTGATGGAGAGGATATTGGATGTAGCTTTGATCTTCTTTGAATCTCCTTGAGTTGATGAAGAGGTGTATGGATGTAGCTTTGATCACCTTTGCAAGCCTTGAGTGCTTCTTACTTGATTGGAGGTTGCTTGGCTTCAGATCTCACCATGAATCACCTTGGAAGGATGAAGATGTTCTGCTCGAAACACTGTTCACGGAGGTGCTACAGTGCTCTCGAAATGGCCTCCCTTGATTCACTTCATCAACTCCATCAACTAGGGTTTCTAACCCTCTTGTAATGGTTTTATAGACTTTGAATGGTCTATAAACAAGCCCCAGACCAGATCCACAAATCATGGGAAGTTAGGTGAGGTTTGATTAAACAAAACCATGGAAAGGGGCTAGCCAAGAGGTGGATTTCGAAGTCAAATAAGGTTGGCTCGGGGCTGGCGGTCGACCTAAGGTTCCTGGCGGTCGACCGCTACTGAGAACGGCTGTAGAAGATTAGTCCCTGGCATTTCCGGTCGACCGCCACTGGCTGGCGGTCGACCGCTACTGAGACTCATGCAGTCTGGCAGCTGCTGGCTGGGGCGGTCGACCGCCCCTGTGCTGGCGGTCGACCGCCAGCTGGGCAAGGCCCTGGTTGGCCCGGGTCGGTCCGTTGAGTCTCCGGTTCGGTCCGTTAAGTCTCGTTCAAACTCCATTAGCAGCCCGTGCATGTTTGTAGCATCACCCTTGACTGTCTTGAAGAATTCTGTTGATTATATCGATCCCCGCGACCTGACCGCGCAGGTCGATCCGCGTGAGAGGGCGCAACATTGAGCTTTGACATATGTCTCTACTAAGCTCTTCACTTGGACAGTCTTCCCTTAAGCTCTTCTTGAAATCCTTACTTGATTGGAACTCATTGGCTTTGGAAGATGACTGAATGGCTTCAGTTGACGCTTGAATTGTGTGGTGCAAGCCATTCTTGATCTGCAAGTGCACTTGGCATCATGAGTTTCCACGTTGCATCTTGAGTGATCTTGGAGCCTTTGGATCTATCTTGATGTCTGTGCGGCCAATTGGTTAAGCGTTGCAAGCCATTCTTGATATGTTGAATTGGCAATATGATGACCTGAAATGTATGCAAATGGATTTTATCAAATACATAGCAAAAGCATAATAAATAGCAAATTGACTCTAAAGACTGACATCATCAAAACACTAGAAATGAGTCATAGTTGAGTCATAGTTGGAATCACATCAAAACAATAGAACCAATCATTATATGAGTCATAGTTGGACATCATCAAAACAATAGAAACACTCACGTTCCACACATGCCCAACGTGAGCACAACATTCTCCCAACAACCTAAACCAATCACCAATGATGAAACTATGCTTGAGGGGTTAATCCATGATGAGAGGTTGATTGAAGAAAATAAAAGTCTAAAAGAACAAATTGACATGTTGCTTGAAAGACTGTCTATCTGTGAAAAAGGCAAGGGCATTGTTAATGATAGCCTTGAGAAACTGAATGAACTTCAATTGGAAATTAAAAATTTCAAGGGTGTGAATGCCATGCTCAATGAGCAATTCGCTGCGTGCGAAGAGGACATTGCTGAGTATGAACTACATGTCTCCTCATTGGAGAGTGAAAACAAGGACTTAAAGAATTCTCTGTCAAAGTTTGATCAGGGCAAAGATAATTTAGACAGAATTCTAGGAACAAGGGTCAACCTTCAAAGAGAAGGTTTGGGGTACAAACCTGTGAACAAAAAGTCCCTTGGAAGCAAGGTGTATACCTCGTTTATCACTGGCTCACTTGAAGCCAGCACCTCTTATGGTCATCCAAAATCGCATGCTGCTCATAAAAACCAAAAACAGATTGGTAAATAGAAAAGGAAGGCTTCCATGCAAAAATAGAAAAATGAATTTGCTAGTTTTGACATGCATGCTAGGAAAGGCCATGATAACTACCATGCCTCCTATGAAATGAATGTTTATTGCTTCTATTGTGTTATGCTTGGTCACACCGTGCATGACTGCCTTACCTTGAAGAATGATAAACTAAGAGCAGGCCAAAATAGAAGGAACAATGTAAAGAGCCAAGGCAAAAGACAGGTCAACACTGGAAGAAAGCATCCTCTGCACACTCATGTTCAGAAGCCCAAGTATGAACCTATACGTCGACACACTTATCAGGACAGGTCGACGCACTCAATGGTTGTAAGAAGACATCCGCCGCCTTGCTGCTTCCATTGTAGAAAAATTGGCCACACAGTCCAGGACTGTTGGCATCTAAATGGTAAGACCCACTTGTAGACACGCCAAAATTGACATTATTTTGAGTATATTTCATATCGCTCTGCGATGCCCCATTTGACCCTCAAATTAGCTTATTTGAGTGTTTTTTCCATTTTTCATGGATTTTCTCCCCTTTCCCTCTTTTTTAAATTAACGCCCTGGAGAGGGGCGTGTTTTTAAAAAGCGGCCTGATCCAGGGCGTGTCTCCCCATTTTATCTATTTCTCCCCATTTTACTTATTTTATAAATTCGTGACCTGGTGAAGGGCGTGTTTTAAAACACGACCTGACCTGGGGCGTTTCTTGATGAAAGGACGCCCTGAGGTGAGGGCGTCAATTCCCGGCATTATCCAATTTTCGAAAAAGAATAAATGTTTTGAAAAATGTTAATTAACGCCCTCCTTTGGGGCGTGTTTCAATTAACGCCGCTCCAGGAGGCGTGTTTCAGAATTTCCAAATAAAAGAAATATTTATTTCAAAATTGATCTGGGAGTTGACGCCCTTGTCCAGGGCGTGTTTGGAATTAACGCCCCTTGACAGGTCGTCAATTCTTGAATTGACGCCATGACCAAGGGCGTGTTTCATCTTCTGGCTTCGCAGCCCTTTCCCCAGAGAGTCCTCGCCTCGTTTGACTCTTGCCTTGATTGGGGCTCTTGCCCATTCTTATCATTCCCCTTTATTGGGACTCTTGCCCATGTTTATCTCTTCCTCAACCTATTTAATAGAGCCATTGGCTCTGTTGTTCAGGTTCGATCCCTCTCCCTATCGCCCTCCGTTCTTTTTTCTGTTCTTTCTTCTTCTGTTTTTCTTTCTTCTGTTTTGTTTTTGTTTCTTCACGCAGGGTGCTGCTGCTGGCTGAAGGAGGAATCCCTCATGCACTTTAACTTCATCATCCTTTGGAAGATTTCTCCCCATCGAGCATTCAAGCCAGGCACAGGCTCTTATTAGTTTTTTTTTATGTTTTACTATCATCATTCATATGCATGCATGCATGTTTATTTCATGTTAATTCTTCTTCTCAACCACGTTGAGAAATCTCCCATAAGTGCATCTCTTGCACCCTTTCCCTTATTCTATTTTGCATTCAATCATCATACTCCCACACCCTTTTGCATAGGGGTTTAAGGGCCAACACCCACAAGGTGTGTTCTTGCACAATTTTCATGCTCATCTTTACATATAGAGTTTGATGCTACACACCATGTTCTAATTCAATTCTTTTGTGGTGTTTGTGTCTCTTTTTGCAAGGGTAATAATTAAAGAACTCTCTTCATCGGCCGGCCGATTGGAAGAGAAAGGAGCACCTACAATCAACCGCACTTTGAGGTATTTTCGCGATCATCCTTTCCCTTATTATTTTCCACTCGAGACCCTCGTGTCTCTGGCGATCACACACACTCCCCTTGTGCACCTCGTGCATGTTTCATCTCCACTATTGTTTATTGTTTGCTTTTCATTATATTTTCCTTAAGTGGATTTTAAAGGAATCTACACAACTCTCATGCTCAACAGGTAGGTTTCCATGCTCATTCACAATGTGATGCGGGACGGACTAAGGAGACGACACTATATGGTGCCACCCTCGGACTCTAGATGAAGACACGACCAGCAACACACACCAGGGAGACACTAAGCCCGACACTACGAGCTCCTACTGGCGAAACGTCGCTAACAGAAGTGGAAGCTCACTCGTCGTCCCAAGCGAGGGAAAGCGCGGACCGTGCGCGGTTAAGGAACCGGCGGAGGTCAAGGGTAGTCCGACTCAACTTCCGTACTCGGATCGAGTCGCGGGACGGGTCACTCTCACTCTCACAGCGGTGATATGGACACACGGGCTAGTACCTACACTCTCGGCAGTGGCCTAAGACCATATACTAGCTAAGCAATGTAACGCCAAGGAGTTAAGACCTTTACCTCCACGCACCCGGCGTGGCGAAGACACCCCGGCTGACTTACGGGCCCCCGGTTAACATAATTCACAGCGGTACAAAGAGATTCGACCCACTCCACGCAGGGAGGTAAAAGGTCACATGTGGGCCCCGGGGATCACGCAAATCAGGTTGACGGGCAGCATCTTGATGTCGTCTTAACGCGCCGAACTCCGCGTTCTCGTGCTTTCCGGACGGCGAAATCAATGGGCCGTGGGGCCCACACGCTGTCCTATCCTCCGGGTCTGGCGGGGTGGGTCCCACTGTAATGGGGACCCCTGGTAGCGTGCTTCCTGGACGGCGGCCAACCGGCGACACTCACCGGAGGCCAGGTGCCCCTGTTCCCAAGTGGAGAGGATGTTGTCCACGAGCTGATGTTGCTGTTTCAGCAGCGCACGCTCCAGCGAAAACGGCTGCTGCGATCAGCCCCGCAACCGGAATGCGACGAAACTAGCGCCGTTGGAAAGAGGATTCGAAATCCTACAATCTAGGGTCAGTGGACTCTTCTGAACCTGCGCGGACCTGAGCTTTAACTATTTTTCAATTCTCTGCTCCACAGCTCCCGAAATCTCAGATCAGCATATCAGTTTCCTGTAAATGGCCATTGACCACCTATGTACAGTTGGATGCAGACTTCAAGCTCATCTTAAACGTTGTAGGTAATCAAACTACGGAACTGGGACTTTTTTTAGAATTTGATTTGGAGGTGTCTGCGATTTGTTATGATTTTTGGGGTGACTGGTGGTCGGATCTGGGAACAGGTGGACAGAACTGTAGATGGGTCTGAGAACGATTTTTAGAAAATATGAGATGGGCGAATCAAAAATGGAGAAAAATTGTGGATGAAGGGGTGGATGGATGTAACCCCCAGTAAAATTGGACGAACTAACAAAAATCAAAAAGTGGATCTAAGACATGAAACGCAGGACGGAGGTGAACCTGGATAGAACTCTCGCAGAACCGAAATGGAAGAGTGGACGAAAATCAAAAAAATAGGAAACGTGATCTGAATGCTGGCCTGATTTTTGTGGGTGGAGAGGAACATCCCAGGAACAACTCCTCCAAATTTGGTAGCTAAATGAGCTCGGGGAAGACCTGTGAATTTCGAGCAAGCTGCTGTGGTACTGCGCAGGCAGAACTCCGTTGATGGCGATGGCGGTGCGGTGGCGGCTCGTGGCGGCGGCGGCGGCGACCGGAACGGATAGGGTGGAGTCACACCACCAAGAAGCAACCTTCACAGCTGCAAGGGGGAGAGGGAGAGAGGAAGGGGGCGGCCTAGGCCATGCTCCAACAATTTTCAAGTTGAAAATGGCATTAATTCAAGAAAATGGTAATTACATGCCTTATATATGACTCCCACCAAACTCATCCTCCACCGTTGGATCTAGGGGTTGGGGATGGATGGCTAGGATGGAGTTTGATTAAAATACAACAAAATATTAAACAAAAGGGGAGGGGGGCGCACCTTGACTAAGGAGGGTCAAGGGGGGGACATGGTAGGTGGGGTTGGTGGCCTCCCATGTGGACTTTTCAAGTCCATTGTCCCCCTCCCTTGGCCCACCCTTCTAGAAGCCTCCATGGAGGGTTGACTGACCCCACAGGGGCCCTAGAGCTGAGGTGGCCCAATGGGAGTGGAGTGGGGGGCCCGTGGGACCCAGGGATCCCCATTTTGCACATAAGCCCCTCGAACTATCTAAATTACACACTGATGAAAAGGAAATAAAATACATTACACACAAATAAAAATCCCCAAAAAATATGATAAATGCTATGACTCAGTGGGGAACCTCCAGACTGTCTCCGAGCCATAGGGATGCTGAGGTGGCTCGAGTCGTGCTCCGTGTGCGGTACCGGTGGCTCGGCGTATCACGCCGCTCAATTGCTCGGGTGTCCGCACCAATTCTCCCCGGGTGGGAGAAACTCGACCCTGTCGAGTAAGGGTCTGCATCGCTCCTGTATCGCTCCAGAAGGTCCGGATCAATCTACTGCAACTCGCCATGTGTGATCCATGTGTCCTCGGTAGCGGGCCGTCCTCTCCATCGCACTAGGTAGCGCGGGTGAGATCCACTCCTGGTAACTGTCACTTGCTCGTCCAGTATACGATCTATATGCTCACGCTGCCGTGAAAAAGGGGATGGAGGTGGAAGTGGACACTCAGGTGTGGGATCACTCTCAAGGGGAGGAGATGGCCCAAAAGGCTCAGTAGGGATCACCGCTGGGTCCCTATATGCAACAAGATCCGATACATTGAAGGTAGAGCTTATACCATATTCCTCGGGCAGGTCCACAACATACGCATTGGATCCAACACGTTTCAACACTCTAAAGGGACCGGCTCCGCGAGCTTGCAACTTCTTAACGGTTCCAGAGGGAAACCGTTCAGGTCTTACCCTGATCATGACGTATTCACCCTCGTGGAACTCTCGGTGGTGTCAGTGGGCATCGGCTAACTCCTTGTACCGTGCATTGCTGGCCTCAATGTGACGACGGATGTCGTCATGCAAACTCCTAACATGCCTAGCAAACGACTCGGTCGACTCCGACACTCTAGCATGGATAGGCATGGGGATAAGGTCAACGGGTTTCCTAGGCCTACGACCTGTGACAATCTCAAATGGACTCATGCAGGTAGACCTATTCACCGAATCATTGTATGCAAACTCGGCCATGGGTAGAATGAGATCCCAATCCCCAATGCGGTCCCTAACAAGACACCTCAAAAGGTCTCCCAGACTCCTATTGACCACCTCGATCTGACCATCTGTCTGGGGATGATATGCAGTGGAAAACTTGAGGTGCGTACCCATCATATGCCATAGTGTCTTCCAAAAGTAGGAAGTGAATCTAACATCACGGTCAGAAACTATAGTGCGAGGCAACCCGAACTTGCACACCACATGCGTAAGGAAAAGGCGGGCTACTCTCGAAGCATCCGAAGTCTTCGAGCAAGGAATAAAGAGGGCCATCTTCGAGAAACGGTCAACCACCACATAGACCGAATCATGCTTCCTGGAGGTACGTGGCAATCCCAAAACAAAGTCCATGCTAACATCCTGCCACGGGGCATCAGGCACGGGAAGAGGCGTATAAAGGTCGGAGCTTTGCTTCTTCATCTTGGCCGTAGCACAGGTACGACACTGAGCCACGATGTTAGCAACATCGCGCTTCAAGCTCGGCCAATAAAATCGATGCTCCACTGCCTCAATAGTCTTGTTCCGACCAAAGTGGCCGGCTAGACTTCCCGCATATAGTTCCCACACTAAGAAATCTCGAACCGAAGTTCGGGGAACACATAGCCTGCTACCTCAAAAGAGGTAACCCTTCTGAAGCACATACTCATCAAGGTCTCTCGAGGGTCCGGCCTGGAGAGTGGTAAAAATCTGACCGAAGTCAGGATAATCAACATAGGCCTCCTTCATCTTCTCTAACCCTATGACCTCGGCACTCATGGTGGTAAGCAAACATGCTTGCCGACTCAAGGCATCAGCCACCTTATTTTCCACTCCAGCCTTATGTTTAAGCACAAAGGTGAACTGCTGGAGATACTCGACCCAACGACTATGACGCGAGTTCAGCTTCTTTTGGGAGTGGAGATACCTCAATGCCTCATGATCGGAGTATAGGATAAACTCCTGATGTAAAAGATAGTGCCTCCAATGCCTAAGAGCCTGAACAACTGCGTAGAATTCTTTATCATATGTGGAATATCGCAGTTTCGCGTCATTCAGCTTCTCACTGAAATATGCGATCGGGTGGGACTCCTGACTCAAGACTCCTCCAATTCCCACGCCCGACGCATTACAAGAGACCTCAAACACCTTCGAGAAATCAGGCAGTCGAAGGATAGGTGTCTGGGTCATGCGCTCCTTGATGTCCTTGAAGGCGGCAGATGCGGCCTTCGTCCATACAAATGTGCCCTTTCGGATACAATCTGTGATCGGGGTGGTGACGGAGCTAAATCCGCGGATGAAGCGACGATAGAACGTCGCAAGACCATGAAAGCTGCGGACATCATGAACAGTATGAGATTCCGGCCACTCAACAATGGCCCGGACCTTCTCCAGATCGGCGGAGACCCCCGTACTAGACACAATGAAACCCAAGAAGGTAAGCTGAGGTGTCATGAAGGCACACTTTTGTGGGTTCACAAACAGCTGCTCTCGCCGAAGAAGTAGACAGACCTGCCGAAGGTGGTCTAAGTGGTCCCCTGTGGTGCGGCTATAGATAAGGATATCATCAAAATACACCACTACAAAGACTCCAATGAAAGGTCGAAGGACCTGAGTCATGAGCCGCATGAAAGTGCTAGGGGCATTGGTCAACCCAAAAGGCATGACCAACCACTCATATAGACTGTCCTTGGTCTTAAATGCGGTCTTCCACTCATCACCTGGCCTAATCCTCACCTGATGGTAGCCACTCTTAAGATCGATCTTCGAAAAGATAGTGGCACCTGCCATCATGTCCAGCATGTCATCAAGGCGGGGAATAGGGAACCTATACTTCACGGTGATTTTGTTGATGGCACGATTATCAATGCACATTCTCCACGTGCCATCCTTCTTCGGGGCGAGTAATGCGGGTACAGCACATGGACTCATGCTGTCCCGAACAGACCCTCTCTGTACTAACTCATCGACCTGCCGTTTAAGCTCGGCATGCTCCGTGGGACTCATGCGATAATGAGGAAGGTTGGGCAAAGAAGAGCCCGGAACAAGGTCGATGGCATGCTGAATATCCCGCATAGGTGGGAGTCCCTCGGGAAGCTCCTCGGGAAAGACATCAGCATACTCCTGCAGAATGGGAACAACCATAGGTGGGAGCTCACCCTCGGAGTCCCGCTCCACCTCTCGGACCGTAATGGCAAACACCGGACAGCCCTGACTAAGCTCATGCTCCATTTCCCGGGAGCTAATCATCATCAACCTCCTCGTCGAGGGCTCTCCTGGGCCAGAGGTAACGGTCATAGCCCGAGCTGGGGATGGGGTACTAGGCCCGGGAATGGAAGGCTTTGGAGTACTAGGGCCAGTAGGACCCCTGACTGATGGGCTCCTGGGCCGAATGGGTTGGAGGGTGACCCGCTGGCCAGCGTGGTCGAAGGTACAGGTGTTCGATCGGCCATGGAGCGTGGCATCCCGGTCAAATAACCACGGCCTACCAAGAATGATACTGCCCACTTCCATGGGGAGAACATCACACCAGATCTCGTCACGGTAGGAGTGGAGCTGCAGCGGGACCAAGCACCGCAGCCTGACCGAAATGGAAGTGGTATCCACCCATGATACCTGATAGGGACAAGGATGGTCTACGGGTGTGAGACCAAGACGAGTGATAGCGTTCGTGGAGATTGCATTGATACAACTCCCGCTATCAATGACCACCTTGCAAATTTGCTTTCCCAGCCTACAGAATACAAGAAGGATAGTAGTCCGTCGCCAGTCACCACTGACCTACGGCTGGGTGAGGATACATCTGACGACCCCCACGTGGGTATCATCCGAATGCTGGGCATCCTGGGCCTCACCTCCCATCTCATAGTACTCGTCAGCTAGCTCTTCATCGGCCTCATAGCTGACTAACTCGAGGCCCGTAGGGGTGGTATCTTCGGCCTGTGTGTCCCCAATGTGAAGAGATGGGCGGGTGGGACACTGGTTGGCGAAATGGCCAAACCCATTGCAGCGATAACACTGCTGCCGTGATCCACTAGGCTCCCCAATCATAGGTCCTTTACCTTTATCCTCCCGACGGATAGGAGGCGTAGGCAACAAAGGACGTGCAGGAGGTACGGGTGCCGGTGGACGGGCTATGGGTGGGGCTGTAAGATGTTGGGGATGAGGAAGGTCCCTCGGGGGTGGAGGACGAGGCCTAGGAGCAAACGGCTTGGGACGAGCGGGCTCCTGAGGTCGAGCCATGGGGGCCCTCGGATACGTGCCAGATGAGCCACGGGGCTCGACACTACGAAGGGGAAAAGAGCCCAACCGATGGGGTGACTCGAACTCGGCCTCGAATTGCTCCAATTCGAGAGCTATCTGATATGCCAGCTCCAAAGTGGTTGCATTGTGGCAAAAGAGTTCATATTGATAATTGGGCCGCAAACCTCTTCGAAAGCGGGATATAGTCATAGTGCTCTCTTCCGTGACCCCACACCGTAAGTAATACTCATCGAACTCGGTGGTGTACTCGGTCACGGATCTGTTCCCTTGGGAGATGCTTTGCCACTTGTCTATGAGACATTGGTGATATGAGGCGGGAAGGTACTTCTCCCTCAACTTGGTTTTCATATCATCCCAAGTACCGATCTGGGGTTGACGTCGCTGGTTGAGCAGGCTCTCCACATTGATCCAATAAGTTTGAGCCTGCCCTTGCAGCTTCATCTTCGCGTATCGGACTCTTCGGTGGTCCGTCATCTCAAACCACTCGAAGTACCGGTCCATGCCGGCCTCCCAATCTAAATACACCCGAGGGTCCAAGGACCCGCTAAAAGTGGGAGGGTCCGCACGCACGCCCCTAAGAATGCGGTCATCCTCCTCATCATCACGATTCCGTCGTTGATGACGGTGACCGTTACCCCCTTGATCATTATCAGATGCATAATCATCCACCACATGCACCTGTTGAACCCCAACATTCTTCGCCTGAGCTCTTGGTACAGCAGGTTGCTGAACCGGCTCCTGTTGGCCGTTCATCGGCGCGGGTTGCGCCGCTACTGGGCCCCTCTCGAGGATGGCAATCCTCCCAACTAAGCCCTGGATGGACTGATCCGAACTCTCGGCCCGATCCTCGAGGGCTTTCATCCGCCCTTCTAGACGCGTTCCTATGCCATCCATACGCGTACTAAGGCCATCCATACGTGTGTCAACACGTTCCATAATGGCTCAGAACATCTCGGCCGTCGAGAACTCATCGGAGCTACGGGCCCGGGAATCCACCAAAGGTGGTGGTGGCGAGTATTGGGTACCTCGACGGGTGGGCATGCAACTGACACACGACCTAGAAGACACCGACTAATGCAAACACTCACTAAATGATGCACTTAGACCTAAACCAATATCCGGTACGTGGCGGAGTTAATCGATTCGAAGATCACTCCCGCAAGTGTGCGGCCTTCCCGATAGGCGTAGCCTAACGTTCGGACAACACCTTTTAATATACTGGGTAAAGGGTGTAAATGCAATTTAAAACACACTTTTTTTTGTTTTGAAAATAATGATGATCCTAGACTCAACTTAGACCATGATGCATGCAAGACATATGCAAATACTACCCTAGACTCGACTGGCTCTGATACCAAACTGATGCGGGACGGACTACGGAGACGACACTATATGGTGCCACCCTCGGACTCTAGATGAAGACACGACCAGCAACACACACCAAGGAGACACTAAGCCCGACACAACGAGCTCCTACTGGCGAAACGTCGCTAACAGAAGTGGAAGCTTACTCGTCGTCCCAAGCGAGGGAAAGCGCGGACCGTGCGCGGTTAAGGAACCGGCGGAGGTCAAGGGTAGTCCGACTCAACTTTCGGACTCGGATCGAGTCACGGGACGGGTCACTCTCACTCTCACAGCGGTGACATGGACACATGGGCTAGTACTTACACTCTCGGCAGCGGCCTAAGACCGTATACTAGTTAAGCAATGTAACGCCAAGGAGTTAAGACCTTTACCTCCACGCACCCGGCGTGACAAAGACACCCCGGCTGACTTACGGGCCCCCGGTTAACATAATTCACAGCGGTACAAAGAGATTCGACCCACTCCACACAGGGAGGTAAAAGGTCACATGTGGGCCCCGGGGATCACGCAAATCAGGTTGACGGGTAGCATCTTGATGTCGTCTCAACGCGCCGAACTCCGCGTTCTCGTGCTTTCCGGACGGCGAAATCAATGGGCCGTGGGGCCCACACGCTGTCCTGTCCTCTGGGTCTGGCGGGGTGGGTCCCACTGTAATGGGGACCCCTGGCAGCGCGCTTCCTGGACGACGGCCAACCGGCGACACTCACCGGAGGCCGGGTGCCCCGGTTCCCAAGTGGAGAGGATGCTGTCCACGAGCTGATGTTGCTGTTTCAGCAGCGCGCGCTCCGGCAAAAACGGCCGCTGCGATCATCCCCGTCGCCAGAATGTGACGAAACCAGCGCCGTTGGAAAGAGGATTCAAAATCCTACAATCTAGGGTTAGTGGACGCTTCTGAAACTGCGCGGACCTGAGCTTTAACTATTTTTCAATTCTCTGCTCCACAGCTCCCGAAATCTCATATCAGCATATCAGTTTCTTGTAAATGGCCATTGACCGCCTATGTAAAGTTGGATTCAGACTTCGATCTCATCTTAAAAGTTGTAGGTAATCAAACCACTGAACTGGGACTATTTTTAGAATTTGATTTAGAGGTGTCTGCGATTTGTTATGATTTTTGGGGTGACTGGTGGTTGGATCTGGGAACAGGTGGATAAAACTGTAGATGGGTCTGAGAACGATTTTTAGAAAATATGAGATGGGCGAATCAAAAATGGAGAAAAATTGTGGATGAATGGGTGGATGGATGGAACCCTCAGTAAAATTGGGCGAACTAACAAAAATCAAAAAGTGAATCTAAGACATGAAACTCAGGACGGAGGTGAACTTGGACAGAACTCTCGCAGAACCAAAATGGAAGAGTGGACGAAAATCAAAAAAATAGGAAACGTGATCTGAATGCTGGCCTGATTTTTGTGGGTGGAGAGGAACATCCCAGGAACAACTCCTCCAAATTTGGTAGCTAAATGAGCTCGGGGAAGACCTATGAATTTCGAGCAAGCTGCTGTGGTACTGTGCAGGCAGAACTCCGTTGATGGCGATGGCGGTGCGATGGCGGATCGTGGCGGCGGCGGCGGCGACCGGAACGGATAGGGTGGAGTCACACCACCAAGAAGCAACCTTCACAGCTGCAAGGGGGAGAGGGAGAGAGGAAGGGGGCGGCCTAGGCCATGCTCCAACAATTTTCAAGTTCAAAATGGCATTAATTCAAGAAAATGGTAATTACATGCCTTATATATGACTCCCACCAAACTCATCCTCCACCGTTGGATCTAGGGGTTGGGGATGGATGGCTAGGATGGAGTTTGATCAAAATACAACAAAATATTAAACAAAAGGGGAGGGGGGCGCACCTTGACCAAGGAGGGTCAAGGGGGGGACATGGTAGGTGGGGTTGGTGGCCTCCCATGTGGACTTTTCAAGTCCATTGTCCCCCTCCCTTGGCCCACCCTTCTAGAAGCCTCCATGGAGGGTTAACTGACCCCACAGGGGCCCTAGAGCTGAGGTGGCCCAATGGGAGTGGAGTGGGGGGCCCGTGGGACCTAGGGATCCCCATTTTGCACATAAGCCCCTCGAACTATCTAAATTACACACTGACGAAAAGGAAATAAAATACATTACACACAAATAAAAATCCCCAAAAAATATGATAAATGCTATGACTCAGTGGGGAACCTCCAGACTGTCTCCGAGCCATAGGGATGCTGAGGTGGCTCGAGTCGTGCTCCGTGTGCGGTACCGGTGGCTCGGCGTATCACGCCGCTCAATTGCTCGGGTTTTCGCACCACAATGGCTCAATGCACCTGCACACAGAAAGAATGGTAAATTCCTTGTGCATTACTTCTATTGTGGTGAATATGGACATACATCTAATCACTGTCCTTGGATGAGAGTGGATGACCAGAAAGCAGCAAAAAAAATAAAGTCATTTGCTAGAAGTGCTGCTAACCAACCAGGACCTAAGCAAGCTTGGGTACCATAAAAGTCAAAATGAGAATTGTGGTTGCAAGTGCCTTGGAGCTGAGCAAAGCTCAACCAACAAATAAGTGCTCAAGGCACATGTATGTAAATAAACCTTTTAATTCATGTTAAATCTACATGTTAGGGTTATTATGAGTCATTGCATTTAGAATTACCTTCTTGTTCTAAATAAATTCTGCATGTCTGAAAACTTACATGCTCCATCTAAATTCCCCCAAGGTGTGAGATGAACATCTAAGCTAGATTACTTGCTTACACTTTGTTTAATCTCTGGTATATTAAATGGTGTAGAATAGAAAGGCAAGTCAAGCCTGCCTGGAACTCTCACTATGCGTGAGCAGGGTCTCAGATCCAAACCTCCACCATGTACCAGAGATCAATTAATTCAACTGCGTAATCCATGAAAAATTTGTCATACTGATAGAATTGAATTGATGATTGAGTTGTTGTATAATCCTTTCTATCATTTAACTGACATGTGAACTTCTTGCTTAGCATTGATGATCATTGCTTTTGATGATGTCTGCCATGGGCTATGGCTACACACCCACATCTCAACTCATCACTCATGTGGACTAATAATATGCTGATTGTCTGTCTTACCTTCCATGAGCATTCAACAAAGGGGGAGTTTAAGAGTTTGCACCTAAGTGTAGAAATGCATAGCATATGGTTGAATCTGTACGTATTGTGGTCACTAAGCATCATCTTGGAATTTCATGCATTTCATGATCAAGGGACCCAACTCTGCATGACCTCTTGGTATATAAAAATGGTAAGTTGGGAGAAGGGCAGATCTCTTCTGTCTAGAAGCCCACATCATGCGTGAGGTGGTCTTAAGACCTCAGTTCTCCGCCAGGTACCAAGGGTCAACCAATCATTAGAACAATCTAGATGTTCGTATGAATAATTCATCACATTCCCTCCATTGATTTCATTGCATATGTTGCACTCAGAATTCAGACATTCAATGCATAAAGTTAGGGGGAGTGTGGAACGCACTAGATTTCATGTTCGTGAAAGATATCGGGGTGTTCTTTTTATCGGTTTATCGGTTTATCTAGTGCGAGTGCGTGCCAGTCACCTAGGTGACAATGTGTTCGGGCTTCAAGACTGGAGTGGTCCGAAGCCCGGAGTGCGCTCCGTCTGACTAATCAGACGATTGTGGATATCAGGTCGGGACTGGAGACCCGTCGCGCCATAAAGGCCGCGACGTTAATTACATCCCCTCGGAGAGGGGAAGACCTCTGATTAATCGCCAAGAAAAGGGGCCAAATGACCTAAAGATCATTTTTCATTAAAGCATGCGAGTTGGGTTGACATAATTTAAACCCTCCGCATCGATATGCAAAACGGTGTTCAAAACCATACAAATACTTGCTGCGAGTGTGGCAAATTTAATGCAAGTGCGGGATTAGATCCCGGTATATATATATATATATATCGGTCACTAACAAACCATCCAGTATTCGTTCGGGAGTCCATATTCGAAGCATCGAAGGTGACAACAAAGACATTCGGATATCTGACGTAGGTACGGCACGTCTCATGTGGGTGCGGGATCGGATCCCGGAAGAAGTGGGTCAAGCTGATGAACTATCGGCCCAAGAGGTGCACGGATCATGACCATGTCGGGGATCCCGAGGTCCACATCCGATACCCGTGGCATCATTGCACAGTCTGGGGGAGCGAGTTGTTAAGTGCAAAGCCCGAACTCGGCAACGTGCGCCCTCGCACGCAGATCGACCTGCGCGGTCAGGTCGCGGGGGTCAAGGGGGCAGCGCCCCTTGCGGGGGTTTCCGGGGGCAGCACCCCCGGAACAAAATTTGGATTATAGTAGAAGGGAAACTTTTTATTATTGGCTTCACATTCCTTTCATTTATTTTTTTTATCGGTTTAGTTCTCTTCTTTCGCTTTATTCATTAATTCAAGCCTTTTCTTCTACTTAGTTAATTCCCCCCTTTTTTTTAACGAAGCACGCCGGTTGCGGAGTGAGTCAAGGGGCGCGCCGGATAGAGGCAGTAAGGGGGCGCGTCGGGTAGAGGCACCCATGGGGCGCGCCGGTTTAAGGGAGTTCAAGGGGGGGCGCGCCGATTTTGGCCAAGAAGAGGGGCGCGCCGGATTTGGGCTCGAAGAGGAGGGCGCGCCGGTTAAGGCCGCGCCGAAATGGGAAGATAAGGAGTTGAAATGGGTGCGCCATTTAGCATCCAAAGAAGGAGATGGGGCTATTGTGGGGGGGTTAAAACGGCGCGGTGGAATGGTGACCGCGCCGGATTAGCCCCTCCCGAGGGTTTATTACTTTTGACTATGTGTTTTCTTTTCTTTCACCTGCAGGTTGGGTTAATGACAGGTTTGTTCATCCATTTGAAAGATTAGGTTGATGAAAAGGGGGTTTAATCATTTTAGTCGTTTATTGAGGTGAATTAGCATGAATGCTTCAAGTGTTTTATTAGAAAAGTTTATGCAAGAACTCAGAGATTCGGTTTGTTTCAGTGGTTTTCTACATATGCTGTTCTCTTCCCCACAGAGTTTATTATGCTCGTTCGTTCTTATGGGTTATTCGCCTGGCAAAATTTGGGCAGCATCTCCCCTAGACCCGAAGGGTCCAGGGAAAAAAATGGGGCGCGCCATACGGAGAAAACTCCGACGGCCCCGGAACATCTCGATGTGCACATAAGCAACGACACCAGTAAAATTACCCCATTTGGGGCCGGAGGTCCCGAGGGCTAGCCTACAAGGGAGTCCGGTGGCCCATGGGTTGTTGCGATCGTATCGACTCCCCTCGTCCGGGGCCAGAGGTCCTGAGGGCCAGCCTACAAAGGAACTTCGGTGACCCGAGGGTTGCCATGATCGCGTGGCTGAAGACCGCGTGAGAGCTGAAGTTGACACAAGAACACGGCGGAAGGGAGATTTAGGGGATGAGCGAGCATCAAAATCGGGTTTCATAAAGGGGATAAGAAAGGATCGGGGTTAAAGGCCCCAGCTTCGTTTCCACTTAAACAGAGAGAACTACATCGGGGCTGGACGTCACCGAGCAGAATACAAAGAAAGAGGAGAAAGACAATGACCCACCCTCACACGGCTGGGTTTCACTCTTCCTCACCCTTTCTCTCCCACCCTTTCTTTCTTCTTCTCCACACTTCGGAGCAGGGCTTCGCCGCTAGTAGAGCGTCCCTCCTCTTTTTTTTTTGCTTCTTGCCTGAGGCTTGTATTTATAGGGAGAGCAAGGAAGCAAGCTTCCCGTTTCTGTGGCTTTTTGTTCTGTTCGCAGTTGCCGTTGCTGACGTTGCTGGGGTCACCGTGTCGAATGCCGCTGTCGTGGACGTCACCTCCGCCGCAGCTACAGTGTGACCGGGAGAGGGGTAGAGGCATGGCCTCTTCCTTCGCTGGCATATCCACCGCGAGCCACGTTGCTTTCATCATTTGTAGGAGAATGGGCGGCCGACCGACGGAATGAGCGTTCGGCGGTGCAGGGCTCGAGGATCTCCATTCACGGCATATGCTTGGTTGCCCGTTGGATCAAGGCGGAAGTTTTAGCCGTTTTAGGTAGTTCGTCGACGTGCTGTTCGCAGGAAACAGGGGACCGCATTGATGACGGGATGGCTTCACTGCATGCCGAAGAAGCGCTTCAGAGAATAGAAGTGAGGGGTTAAAACGGCGCCAAATTCAAAGGGGTGCCGTTTTAAGCATCAAAGGGGAAGGCCCCTTCGTCAGGAGCGCGCCGTGTAGCCAATGAAAAGAAAAGGGGCGCGCCATTTTAAGAGGGGGGCGCGCCGTTTTAAGGCCCCTTCGTGCCGTTTTAAGCACTAAACGGATTCTTCTCGAAGTCGCGGCCGTTTATATGAATGTCGGCATTCCCAGGATGTTCCGGTTGCGATGTATGGCCTCTGCAATATTCCATTCGCAACCTCTGGGGCTCAGTCCCAGACTTTGCGTGACTTTCGGTGCACGCCGGGCTGTGTCGGAGTTCCCGACTCTTCTTCGATTCAGCTCTCGGCATGGCCGACTGTACAGTTGTGGTCGTATCTTTTGCCCGGGGGGCTCCCTCATCGGCTAGCGGACCACCAAGCGAGTCCTCATCCTGATCGGGCAAGGCATGAGGTTTATTTGGCATTTCCGTCTTCGACTTTTTCTCAAGTGTCGAGACGTGCATGCCGTATGATCATCATCGACATTTTTTGACGTCCACAGGGAGGTCCTACATTTCATAGTTTACCCATGTGTATTTATTATCATGCATATACTGATTTCAGAATTGATTGCACACCATATTGAAATCATCAAAAAGAGGGAGTAAGTACAATGTATCTATCTACACTGTAACACCCGAGAAATTTCTAAGAATTTATTAAATATTTAAATGGACTAAACGGGCTATTAAATGAATTTATATAGCCTTACCCCAATCCAAGAGGATTAGGCCCATTTAAAGGAACCCTTTTGGCCCAAATTATGGTTTTGGACCTTGGCCCATATTCTAGAAGCTAGGAATTGGTATAATCACGGAATTTAGAGATAAATAGGATAAATAGATGGATAATGGAGGGAAGAGTTGGAATTAAATTCAAATTCGGCGCCCGGGATAGAAAACGGTCTATCGCGAGACCGCATGGGACCCAAAACGGTCAATCAGTGGACCGCTTTCTAGAGACCGATCACGAACATCTTCCTTGCATGAAAAATTCTATTTTTTTGGCTAAATCTTCGGGGATGGATGCAATCTATTGGCTAGAAGGCTCTAAAACGCATTAGGATCGGATTGGAGACCTAATTAGGACTCCAAAGTCGTCCAAATCTTTGAAACCCTAACTATACCCTATAAATAGACCCCAAGTTGGACCTGCGCAACCCCTACTTTTGGCTCGCATGGAACTAAGGTAAGGAGGCAGAATTAGAGGTAAGTTCTTTAGAGGTTTTTGTTGCTAATACTAAGGACTAACTACCCTCCAAATTTTATTCTAGGAGATTAAGTATACAAAGAGTTAGAAGCTTTCAAAGTTGCTGATTCTGCACCAATAACCCAAGAATCTGTGCAACGGTCCAATGAAGATCAGGAAATTAGAAGCCCTAAACGAGGAATTTAGCGCTTGTGTCTTTAGAACTTTATGTTACCCTTTATATCTTCTATCTACCCTTCAATTTTTACGTCCATAGGTCAAGGGAATCAGGAGATACAAGGGTGTGACGTTGCTGATTTAGCATAGAATGTGCAAAACTAGAGCTTACTTCCAGTCAAAAATTGGCAATCTAGGAGCGCTATTTGAGGTAGGTTATCTCATGAACGGCTTAAACATGACATTAGGGATAAAAGCCCTCTATTTTCAGTCTATTTCATGCATTGTACACTGAAAATTTTATGTTTTCATTAGGATTATGCATCTAGTATAATATTCATGCATGAACTAGCCCTAATTGAGTAAAAAGGAAATTCTCTTGTTATTACATAAACCCATGCATATTGGCTGACCTATTCTTGTTCTATCATGCTATAGAGTTTATTCATGTGGATTTCCATGCATGATATGCCTTAGATTAGTATTGTATTTTACTATTATTAAGTTTTTTGTTAACACAGGAAGAAATGGTCTTCCTGTAGACCGCCAGAAACCCTAGCGGTCGTACGATAGATCGCTAGCCACAAGAGACGGTCACCCACTAGACCGTTTACGTTTTTGAATTCTGTATTTAAGCTAAACCGAGGCTTAATATAGAATGGTCTAAATTATTATATGTTAAGCCTAGTTAAGTATGTTTTATAGCTATTTTAAACATTATTTTCATATACCTAGTTATGTTAACAGCTCATTCTAGTAGATTTCATGATTCTTTATGCACTTAAAGTTATTTTAAACTTATGATATTTTCGTGACCAAGTCATATACTTTTGTAGTTAACTTGAATTTATGAGATTCATGGAGTAGTTATGATTTGATCACTGGTTATCACTAATTTTCTCATCTAAGAGTCATTTTCATAAGTACATGGCATATACTCCGGTATGTGACCATTAGATACATCTTTGCACTTATAGGCACACAATCTTGGACTTGAAAGCCTCTCCATTGGATCTTCCTTCCACTGGACTAGGTGATCTTGTTTCAAGGCCTTTGTAAGTGTCTGTGAGCCTCGGATTCCCACTAGGACGTCGAGCTGGTTGTACCATTAAAGCGTAATTTGTCTAGAAAGCACTACCATTGATTTCAGAGTCTTGATTCCTAAACGGTCTTACATTCGACTGCTAGGGCCCAGTTAACGGTCTGGCCCATGACCGCTTGTATATCTGAGTCCAGCCCGTCTAGTCTGGATTCAACCCAACCCAAACGGTCCATGACTAGACCGCCTGGCTTGCTAAACGGTCCAATAAATGACCGCTTGGTTCATGATTGTGTCTAACCCAAGGTTTGACCTTTGGGGTTGGTTTTCTTAAGTTCCTAGATGATCTTAGGATTATCTGGAGCCTAAATTATGTTTAACAAAGTTAAATTTGAATTATGGAACCTACTGAATATACCGTTATCCTGTCGGATCGCCGCCGTAGCACAATATACCTTAAATCTTTCTTTGATATATCATGTCAACTTTGGTACGTTCTATGCCTTGGTTACTTGATCATTAAACTTATTATTTGGAATTGATTTATTGGCTGAAATTATTATCTCGTGGAAGTAACTGGATTTATAACTTGAAGATGCAAGATTGGGCACGGATTGTGTCCAAGGGCTCTATGCTAGTCCCCTCGACGGATTGTCGGAAACGTATGGGGTACGATGATACTGGCTTCGTATTGTGCTGGGAGTACTTTCTCTTATAAATGAGTGAAACACCACGAGACTCATTATGAAAATTACGTGCTTGATAAATGACTTTCTAGAACATAGCCTTTATAAGGTTGTGTAAAGTACTTTCTAGTTACATGTTCGTACATTCTTGTTCATGAAAGGCCAAAATTTATATCTATATGATAATCTTGCTTGATTCATGGTCTATACTCACTCACATCTACTTGCTCAGTTATTTCGTGATTCTTGGTTATCCTGGTTTATATCGCTTGTTTATCGCATTCTTATTTTTACCTTAAGATCTAGAGCTAAGGCATTAATCACTTAAATATTGAATTCATGCTGATGCGAAGATACCTACTGGGCAATTGTGCTCATTACCCTACTTCTCCAATCTTTTTAGGAAGTACAGATGAATCGGATTCGGAATATACAAGCAGCGGGTCCGAGAGTGAATGAAAGTCAAACAAATCGAAAGAAGCCATAGTATCAAATGTCTAGTCGAGTCTTATTGTAATTTTCTATTTTTCTTGAGTCTATGATGTAAGAGTGTTAAGAGTCAAGGATCTTGTGAACTTTGATATTATTATTATGGAATAAAGTGAAGTTTGGAAATGTTTACTTGTACAATTACTCTAGTGTGATTGTCTTGCGCTCTGATTTCTTGCTTGCGAGAGGCTTACCATGCTGGCTGTTCGCGTTCCCGAAATTCCTTCCGCTGTATTAAAAAGCTCGGGGCATGACATGCACATTAAAAATTTAGTCTGCATTTCAGTTTAGGATGCATTGCAAATAATCCATGATTGCATTATATTGTGGTCTAATACACGCCAGTGCACACCATGTCAAAGGGACCCAAAGATTGCATATCAAATGGTATCATGTTTAATGCATAGTGTGTTCACTTAAGTCATAAGTTGCATACTCCATTGTCAACCCATGCACATGTTTAGGGGGAGTCAACATCAAAATTCAATCTGCATTCATGCACTCTTTTTGTTGACTTTTGCGAAGACTGCATCCTCTTGGAGAGTTGATCAAGTAGACCTTAGACCTACTCAGGTCCAACTCTCAGTTCATTCTGTTCAAAATTGCTCTCTGTTTGAGCTTAGTGTGTCGACACCATGAGAGCAAGTGTCGACACTCCTTTGAGGCTGCTGGTCCTATCTCACTTATTTTAGCCTGAGCTCACTGCATATCCTCAGGGAGAGTGTTCCTTATTCCATCTCACTCTGTAATCATCTATCCTCTCTGCTGAAATCAGACCCTACTTCATAATGTTGTTACACTATATTCCATCTTGGGTCTAAATTGATTTAGATTGTCTGGAATTTGCTGTTCCTTGAACCATTAGTTGAATGTTTCCAGAATTCCTTTAATGCCTTGATCTTCTTGGAGGATTTTCGATCTGTTGTTGAATTCATTTCTCAGAGTAAATCTTCAAGAAGAATCTTCCTTTATAGAGCTTTATCACTGACCTGAACATGAAAGTTACTGGTTTAAAATTAATGATTTCTTGAGCCTTATTGCTTAAATGATCTTGAAAATGTTTGTGCTCAGGTTTAATAGACTTAAACTAGCTTTTCATGTTTTGATGAGTTATGCCCTCTTGAATCTGAAAGTTTATTTTAAGTGTAAAGGCATCTTTGATTGAGAAACTTCAGTCTAGTATTATTTTTAAACAATCTGTTTTGCTAAAATTTATAAAATCTAAAATTGTCATAGCAATGACATTGGCTCACTGAGAAATATGTCTCCTCATAAAAGAAATGAGGTAAGATATGTCATGAAGTGCCCTTGTTAACTCTGCAGTGATATAAAAGAAAAATCAAGGCAGAGCAATGGCAAAGTTGCTGAGAAATATGTCCTCTCATCAACAATTTGAGGTTCGATATGTCATGAGGTGACAATGCTATCTCTGTTCTATTTGTGGCATGACAGTCAGTCACACCAAGTACCTAGGGATATTGGCATCTAACCAACGTGTATCCTCAAGATACAAGACATGACTGGACTTAATTGCTCGTAAAAATCCACTTGTGCTCAATGAAAATTATGAGTGTGATAGCAAAAGATAAAAGCAAATCTACTGAAATTCTAGAATTCCATTTAGTCTTCATGCTTGTTTAATCTCAATACTTTTCGTAGTAACTCTCAAAAGAGCTAATGGAATTGAATGAGTAAGGTAAGAGGAGGTTAACATTGTTCCAGTATGTAATTCGGGTTCATTTCTATTAATACTGAATGCAGATGTTTTCAAGCGGTTTTATTGAGAAGCTTAGAATTCATTAGTGTTAAACCAATCTTATTGTAAGGGTTGCTTTACTAAAGTTCCACCACTAGAAATTCTGAAAAATCTGTAACTCTGTATTTATGAACTTGGCTTCAGAATGAGGAACCCTTATCTTATCAGTTCTTGGATTCTCTGCCTCAAAAATGTCCAAGTGCCGACCCTTAGAGTCGACCCCTTGCAACCAGAATTCGGTCTAGCTGTCCTGATATCTGCCATTAAGGAGAATTGGCCTCCTGTCGCTTCATGCTCCAATGGTTTTTGCCTTCTCTGGACCAATCTACATAATTCACTCAAGCTGTCATGAAAGCATCACCACTTTTCTTAACAATTGGTATCTAGCATCAACCTTCTCATCAACTGGCAACAGGCCAATTGGTATCATGATTCCCATGCAGCTGGTTTCAATCTTCACATACATGGGTGGTCTGCATTTTCCATGCACTACATAGAGAATTTTAAAAATCTGAAAACCAGAAAACCATTAAAAACCTGAAAAATCTGAAAATCAAATTTGTGATGTGGCTGCTTTATTACTCTCGAATTGCATCATGTTGCTATAATAACATCTCCTGCATCTATTTGCCCCTCATGACTCAGTCCATGTTGCTCTTGTGTCGTGATCTGCCTCTTCCATGCCAAGGGACATAACCTTGTTCAATAATTGCTCATCAACTAGTGGTGTCAAGTCCCTAAAGCTACTGGCTTCAGTTAGTCCAGCATATGGTTAGTGTGCATTTTCCATCTCCATGCACTGTATAGAAAATCTTGAAAATCTGAAAAATAGAAAACCAAAAAGAACTTCATTGTTTTATTATGCTCAAATCTCATGCACATATATGTCTATAGTGTTTCAGTCCATATTGCTTTGGTGTGACTTCATGGCATCCGATGCTACCTTATGTAAACTTCTCATGCCAAACCAAGGGGCCCAACATCAACAAAGGACCCAACAAACTGCTCTTGAATTTGGGTGCTGTACCTCTCTTATGCTGTATCATGTTGCCATGGTTAAATGTCTTGCATACATTTGTTTCTCTTGACTCAGTTCAGGTTGTCTTGCCATGTCATCATGACATTTGATGACTATTTATGTAAATATGTTTCTGCCATGCCAAAGGACCTAACAATTAACATTGTTCTGGTCATTATCAATTGGTATCACTTGCTCTCTAAACACTCAGCATCACTCTCTAACAAGTGGTATCATCTCCTTGTCTGCACGGTCTTCTCTCTGCATAATACTTGCATTACTTGCATTCATGAGGGACCCAACAAGAGAACCTTCAGGGACTCAACTATTGAAAACTTTAATCAGTGTACAACCATTGGCATGTATTTTTACATCAATTTATGAACACTGACAAGGTATCGCAGGTTGTTGTGCGTTTAATTGCTCCCTATAGGTATTTACTTACTTTCACTCTGTACATCCTATCCTAATAATCTCTACCTTACTCCTTTCTTCCAAACTGTGCCATATATTCTCTCTATTGTGTTATTTTGATGATGTCAAAGGGGGAGAGAATTATATGTGTCATTAACTAGGGAATGCTTAAAGGGAAGAGTATACTATGGGGAGAGAATTTATATAAAAGTCATTGTGCTTCAATTCATGATTATATTTCTTTGCACCTTTACTCATAATGACTCACAGTTGCCATCATCAAAAAGGGGGAGAATGTTGGGAGAATGTTGGGCATGTGTGTAACATGCTTAATTCTATTATTTTGATGATGTCTGACTATGACTCATTGATAAGTCTGGCCTGCATTTGACAAACACATACTCATACATTTCAGGTCATGACAACATAAGCAAGTAGATACATCTCTGTGCCATCTCTGATAAGAAAAAGAAATAAAGTGCATAGAAATCGAGGCAACTAGATGTATAGAAATCAAGGTAGATGATAATACTGGGTGCACGGAAATCTAGGCAACTTGCAACACAAATTCAAGGCAACAGGTTTTACAGAAGTCCATGCAGTCAGGTTTGTGCAGCTGCTGAGGTCGATGCACATCAGCACTTCAAGAACAAAGGTCGATGCACATCCAGTCTGTGCAGAACCAAGTTCGATGCACATGGTACTGATATAAACATAAGGTCGATGCTACCTCAGTCTCGCTAGCACGCAAGTAAGGTCAATGCACATACCAAAGTTGAAAGACTAAGGTCGGTGCACATTTCCTCGATAGCTTACAAGGTCGGTGCACATTGAGCCAGCGCAAAATGAAGGTCTATGCACATTTCACCAGCGTAAGACCAAGGTCGGTGCACATATGAAGACAAAGTTTGTGCACATATGAACCAAGGTCGAGGCATGTTTGGATCTTGTGTTAACTAAGGTCGATGCTATGTGCACATGAGCAAGTGAATGTCGGTGCACGTTTGGTTTCAAAACTACTAAGGTCGGTGCACCTTTAGCGATTCAGCAAAGGAGGGTCGGTGCATGCTTTACTTCAACGCACAATGTCTGTGCACATGTGAACCTAAGGTCGATGCACATTTTTATCTAAGGCATAGAAGGTCTGTGCACATTCCTTTTCCTTTTATATAAGGTCGATGCACATGCACTCATGTAGCTAAGAAATCAAGTCTATGCATATATCAAAGTCATAGCACAAATCAAGTCTGAGCACATTTCAAGGTCCGAGCACATACCAAGTCTGAGCATATTTCAAGGTCCTTGCATATATGAAGTCCGTGCACTTTTTGAATCAAGGTCGATGCATATCATGCCAGCACAAGTGAAGGTCAGTTCACATTTTCCTTTGACACTACAAGGTCTGTGCATGTTTACCTTCTGGCAAGATAAGGTCTAAGCAAACTCCGAACCAAGGTCTGTGCATCTTTTGATGAAATGCCTCAATGAAGAACCAAAGGTCTGTGCACATGTGAACTACAAGGTCTGTGTACGTTGCTGAAAGTCTGTGCACATGCTGAAGTCTTAAAGGAAGTGTCGACACCTTGTTCCAGCGTGTCAGCACTTTGGTCTTCCAGAGAGCAATAGATTGGCAGTTTTCCTAAGAAGTGTCGACACCTTGCCACCAGCAGGTCGACACCCTGGGCTTCCAGAGACCGCTATATAAGAAGCTTTCATTAGATGTGTCGACACCTTGTTCCAACGTGCCGACACATTGGTCTTCCAGAGAGCGTTATAAACGTTCTTCTACAAGGAAGTGTCGACACTCATTTATAGGAGGTCGACACCATGATTCTTCCAGAAAGTATTGAAGACCGGATCCTTAAAGAAGTGTCGACACCTTAGTTACCGCCGGTCAACACTTTGGGCTTCCAGAGACAGTTATACAAGAACACTTCATATGAAGTGTCGACACCTCCTTTTCAGTAGGTCGACACGTTGGTCTTCGAGAAGCTCTCAAGCCAGAAGTCTGTCAAATCAATTGGGCAATCCAGAGAGAGAAAATAGCTACCGCAAGTGTCCAAATACATAGATTTCGAGGTCTAGATGGAGTACCCAGGTTTGACTTTTGTCCTTGTCATCATGTCTCATTTAATCTACCTTCTTGGAGTTACCTTTGTCAGAAATCCAGCTAGAGAAAGGATACGTCATAGTCTGCCACCTTTTTACTGTCACCCCATGTGACTCCTGTCCCAACAATCCTCAGCAAGATTGAAAGTAAACTCCAACCAATGAGATGACCACATGTCTAAAGGGCATTTAATGTGAAGACTTGAAAAGTATCTAAAGAAAGAAACGGTCTCTGTTCTTCTCTGATGCCACCGTCCTACCATGGGACTGCCTTGGAAAAGCACTCAAGCTCACATCGACGCATGCTTCAAGGGGAGAAGACCTTCTGGCGGGAAAATTTTCCCTAGGGTCCTCTATTTATATGAAGCTTCTTCAAAAGAAGAAGTGGTTGTTGCCTTGGAAGAAACCCACGCCCCTGAGCATCCAAGAAGAAAACTTGTGAGAAAGAAAAGAAGGGAGTGAGAGCAGCCCAGCACTAGTTTGACTAAGTCCATCGCTGTAAGAGAAGAATAAAAGAAGATCAGCCTTGAGAGAGAGCAGCCCTGCAGTCGATTGGTGTTTGAAGAAAAGGATCCTTGGATCTAACCTTGTAGCTACAATCACCAGCATCCTTGTCATGATCTATTGTTTCAGCTAGTGTTTATATTTTCACTCTTGTTTCTTCACTACATTTGAAGTATTTTCTTTTGTGTTTTCGGTACAATCCTCTTGCTCTTCCGATCCCCTATTTTGGGGACCGGGTTCCTTCTGAGCAATCAGAAGAAGGGAGGGTGGTCCCTTCGGTGTCCCTCTGGGTTTTCAGAGGAAGACAGGATCTGATCCTCTGGGTGGATAGCAAGCTGTTAGTCAGCGGTTCAAGCTGTTAGTCAGTGGATGTTGTGGAGGTTCTCCACAGTCTTGATTTTGCAAGGGTAAGCCTCTCCAGGTTTGGTGAGGGGTGGACATAGGTTGTGGGTCTACAACCGAACCACCTTAAAATCCCAGTGTTGTGGGTTGAACATCGTGTGGACTTGCTCCATATCTTCTATCTCCTTTCACAAGTCGGTGTGCTTGCTTCATTGCATATAATCGAGTTCATTACCATAGCACACTCGAGCTTTGTGGACTGCACATTCTTGCATATACACCATCCATTCCTTGAACAGTACTAGCATTCCCTTGACTACCTGCTGCATCTTTACACTCAAGCACTAGGGAGCATCTTTTATTAAATAAGGATCCCTTTGTTCACACACACATCAGAGGTTTGCTTAGAAGCACCTTAGCTTGTACCACAACCTGTGTAGTCTTAACACCGCCATTTACACTTAACCCATTCCGTCTAAATCCACTGTGCTTTGTGTCTAAGTGTTTAGGGGTGGTCTATGTTTTTGGTAGTCAAGTTTTAAATAGGCCATAGTTCGTGATAGGATCTATTCAACCCCCCCTTCTAGATCCCATTGCACCACACGGGACCCAACAACAATGTGGTAGGGTTTATTAGATCGCTTCTCGGTACGTGGCGGAGAACTTAGGTCGGGAGACCGCCTCACGCATAGTGGTAGTTTCCGGCCGAGCCTAACCCGACTTTCGACTAGTCACCACTGATATATCGGAGAGTCGGGCAGAAGCGGGTGCCCATGCACGGGTTCACACCAACGATCAAGAAGCATGTAGCAGTTTTATTCTTTTTATTCGGGGATTAAGAGGTAGAAATCGACTTTGACATCGCTCTAGTTATTCATTACTTTCTTCGAATGTTCATTCACATGCATTTTCGATGAAAACAAATTCAAAGAAAATTTTGGCAGCACCTTCCCCTTCCCGAAGGGTATCAGGGGGTGATAGGAGGTTCGTCCACGAATATTCGAGACGAACTCCAAAGAGGTGGTCATGCCCAGATGGCAATCCTACACTGTGCGATGAATGGGGAACCCGAGGACTAGCCCTCTGAATTATCCCTATCACCCGCATGGTTGTTGATCGATGTTTGGCATTTATTTGTTGAATCGCCTTCATGAGTGCAGCACATGCATATAGGCTTATGAAAATCGAGCATGGCCATACTTCAAAGGGTTCGAACGTCATCGGGACATTGTGCGCCAAGAGGTGGCATTTATTGATTCATTATCCTCTTTATGGGATGTTGGGTCCTCATGATTCGGTACAAGCAACTGTGAGGTTGCGATCGCCATAAGAGGTGAAAACTGGGCAGGGAAACCAAACGCACGGTATGGAATTAAATCATCTACTTCTAATGGAATTTCTGTAGCACCTCCCCCTTCCGTAGTATATATCGGGGGAGAGGTATAGGAGACCCCTCCACGGAGTGCCGAGACGGGTTCCGAAATAGATGGACATATCAAAGATGTTAGCATGGGTGAGTTTTGCCGATTATTCTTGACCCATTAGCGCCACGGGATGTACATAAGCGTTCCCCGTGCAGTTAGCATGACCGCAGGCTGAGGGACATAATAGGTTAAGGGCACTATTCACCTTAGGGCCAACTAAAGTTTATTTTCCCATCAATGTCATTGGAGCTCATGCTATGATATCTTTCGAGGCCCCGTGACTTAATGGGATGATTGGAATATCGGGAAAGGCATGACATGACGCAGCCTCCTGATTTAACTCCGGCAGCATCTCCCCTTATCTCTGGATATGCTAGGAGATGTATAGGATACCCATCCACAAAGAGCCGAGACGAGGTCCATAATACATGGGCATACCAAAGCCCAAAGGTTGAGAGGGCCGAATGGAACCGCGGGACACTGTTTGCCATGAAGGCGGTTTATTCACTTTTCCCCTTTAATGAAGCCATCGAAGAACATGCCATAAGAGTTGGCGGACCTCCGTGGCCTACAAGGGGTAATTTTAGGACGTGAGACTCGGTACGATAGGCTAGCCTTTTGAATGAATTCTGACAACATCTCCCCTTATTTTAGGATATGCCAAAGGATATATAGAATATCCGTCCACGGAGTGCCGAGACTGAGTCCATGAGATGCGGGCATACAGAGGATCGAGAGCTGACTACGGAACACCATCCATCATTGAGGCAATTTATTTGTTTCCCCTTATACAAAGTCAGGGGAGAACACACTATAGTAAGTAGTGGATCCCCTTGACTTGACAGGGTAATTCGGAGACATGTTTACACTATAGGGATATAAATCCCATTGATGTAGCCCTGTGTACCATGCTTAGCTCTGCTTCAAACCGTCAGGGGCTCATGGGGGAGAACAAGATAACCAATGGGAGGGTTAAAGATTGAACAAAATTAGTGTGAAGGGGTTTAAATGGCGGCTAGCTGTTTGATATGATGGCATAGTTGATCCGGCGGCCAGAGATGGGATACGGTGGCGGGGAATTGATATGGCAGCAGGTGCTGACATTCGGCGGCCAGAAGAAATGGGATGTGAGAAGGGGCGGTGGCCAGCCAGGGTCAGCCAGTGGCTAGCACTATAGCTACAGCGCTTGGCCACCGTATCAAAGGGGTTATGCACTGGAGGGAGCTAGAGCGGGGAAAATCTCAAGGGTTCACGACCTATAAAAGGATCTAACTACACCAGGGAGTGTTGTCACGCCCTGAGCACAGAACGAACCCGGTATGCGCGACGAGTTTATATCGATCATGTCAATTAGAGCATAAGGAATTCGACACATAGACAGTGTGCGTAAAGTAGAGATAATAAACCAAATCCTTATTCATTGATAACATTCAATATATAACCGCCATTACATAGCTTACTTACTCATAATAAAGATCCATTGATGACTATACTCAATAAAGCGGAAAATATAATAATTGACTCAAGAAAGATGAAAAGACACAACTAGATAACGTCTTTGACAAGCGGATAGCTCTACGCTCTTCACTTGTGTCCATTCCCATCCGAATGATCCTCGTCATCGGAATTACCTGAAAAGTCAGAGAAAAATTAGGGTGAGCGAACGCTCAGTAGGGATTATATCTCAAGTACAAGTTTGCTTTAAGTAAATTACATGTTATATGAATGCAAGTATAGCTATGCATGTATGTAAGATAATGACGAGAGTAAAGTATCAAGAAGATATGATAGATGAACTAGCAAGATAGTCATGTGAAGTATATTATGATTGTCAAGCATGTAAATATCAAGTCATGTCATGTGAATTGGCTATTATAGTTTCAAGTAAGAAAATACATGTTCCGGGCCACGCAAGTCATGTCAAGTCAAGTCAAGCACGAGATCGTGGAATGTCAACAATCAAGCAAGTCATACACTTCGGTGCAATGTCACACCGTGATCAATACAGCTCCCATGGGCACAAGTACTTTCGGGTGCTCCTCCCAGGACAAGATCAGGCCCTATATGCACTAGCATTGAGTCATGCATATATTTTTAGACATCCACTATAGTTTATAGCCAATAGAGTTCCAAAGGAATAAGCCATTGTAGGATGACAAGGTAGATTTCACATAATGAAAGAGTTCAAGGACAAAACTTGAACAAAAATGACATAACGTTAAATCGCATGAAAAATGATGACATATCATGAAACTGGGTAATTGGCGTCCACTCAGTCGCCATCAATTACAGAAACAAAATCCACTTCATGGTCGCTCATTCCTATGAACAGTGCATGCACAAAGAAATAGCGTCCATCTCATGGTCGCTAAAATAGTAAACTACGCCCACTGACTGGCCGCCAATTCCTTTTGGCGTCCAAGTCCTGGTCGTAGTTTCCATACAGATAACAGACTTCTCAAAGAGGCCAGAAACATCGTTGTAAGAGGGTTAAAGCATCACGTTTCTTCAGAGTGACGTGACAAGTAAGGGTTCCAGGGTTTTTAGGGTACAACCTACTAGGCTGTCTTGAGAGAATCTAAGGCTAGCGTAGACTTGCAGAGGTCTCAATGAAGAAAGTACAAGTCCGAAAGAAGGAATATCTCGCGGAGGGTCCAATCATCACCAAGAGTTAGTGTGTAATTGATAGAAACAAAATAGGGACTCCATCTACGGATGTGAGACGAGAGTGCCAAGTAAACCCGCGATATGGGCCAAAAATGCGATGAAAACTGAGAGACAAGAATTGGCGTCCATTCAGACGGGCGCTCAATCATGATTGTGCGTCCGTGTGAAATGTCGCCTAACCATTATTTTACAAAATTCCCAAAAAATATACTAAGAATTAGCGACACCGTGGACGGGCGCTAATTCTAGAATTTTCCATAAATCTATAGCATTTAATTAAAATTAGCCACCTTGTAGAAAGGCGCTCAAACCTTAAATAACGTCTAATCTTATGTCGCAAATTCATGTTTTTTCACATAATTTCTATTTTTACTAAATTTTACAAAACAACGCCTCCTTACAGGGGCGCTCATTCATTAATTGGCGACTGTGTGACAGTCGTCTATTCCTCTTACTGTTACGCATTGGGCAGACATGTTTACAGACACAAATTACTATTCATTTGTACATGAACAATAGCTCTTCACTATTTTCATGAAATTTCCAGAAATTAAAGACATGGATAGCTAGAGAAAAATATAAGGAATCTAGAAACATGTCAATGCAAGAGTTTTAACGCTAGATTTCATAGGTATTAAATTTTAAACATGTTTTATTTATTAATTATGTTTACATGAAATAGCGGCAGGGGTAAGGTAGCACATTAAACCACACCCTGAGGATTGTCGCTAATTGTAAACTTGTGACCTTTTGCGAGGTTGTTCATTAATAGACGACCAGTACTTGGTCGCTATTTTCATGTAGATAGAAAACTCAAAATGACTACGTAAACGGAATAGCAGGAGATATGAAATTATGATAATTTGATTTACATGCATGCACTACACTTATACTATATGTTGGTGCTTCAGTTCTTGAGAAAACCTACCTCTTTTGGGGTTTTGGATGACGGACAGAGAAGAAAATGGAAAAAGATAAGCAGCAGCTGCAACTCTCGAACGGACGTAGGAAGGGGAAGGAGAATATGGTCGTCCGCTATAGCAAGGGGAAGAAAGTGCAGTAGCAGCTATGGCAGCAACTACATCACGTAGGAAGATGAAGCAAGGCTTCTTCCCGGCAGCAGGATGCAGAAGCTCGTAGGAAGATGATGTCGACACAGCTCTTTCATGAACGCAACAGCATGATGCTCTACCGTTCACAGGGCTTTGTATACTTATAGAGATTGAACCCCTTTCCTAATGGAAATTAGGATTCCTATGCAGAATCCTAGTAGGTCTAAGCCTTGCCATGTTAATCCTCTCCATTGACATATCTACAACCGCTTTCCCAATTAGACTTAAACCCTAATCTCCATGCATGGCCATTGCTACGTTCGAACTCCCTACTGGGTTTGGGCCTCCCTTTGGTTTAGAAAAACATGGGCCTATATGTATACACATGAAAGGGATTTGGGTTTTTATAAAACAACCCATCCTAATATATATATATATATAATGCTTTTATGCCCTTAAACCCATTTGTAAGGCTCATTAGTTCTTAGTCTATTCTTATAGGTGAAGCCCACGTATAAAAAAAAAGGTTCAGGCCTTTAATGTGTTGAGGTTTGTACTTTGCATTTTGTTTCATTTGAAAGGTTTATTTATTTTAGGAAATTTCATTCTCATAATTTATTCGGGTTGCTACACCCTCCTCCACTTAAAAGAATTTGGTCTCCAAATTCAATTTCATATAGACATGGAGGGCGTAGAGTACTTACAATTTTGGAATAACTCTGAGAATCTTTTCTTCATCGATTCTTCAGTCTCCCATTTGGCTTCTCGTTCAAGATTCTTATTCCATTGAATCTTCACCATGGGAATAGTTTTGTTCTTCAGCACACGAACCTCGCGAGCCAGGATCCTTATGAGTCTTTGTTCATAAGTAAGATTCTTTTGTACTACCAGATCATCATGTTCTATGATATGTGATGGATCATGAACATATTTCTTGAGCATAGAGATAAGGAACACATTATGAACTTTGGATAACCATGGTGGTAAAGCAATCCGATAGGCGACCTCGCCAACTCTTTCCAGCACTTCAAAGGGACCGATATACCTTGGTGTAAGCTTGCCCTTAACACCAAATCTTCTAATGCCTCGTCCTGGGGAAACTTTAAGAAAGAGGTGATCTCCTACTTGGAACTCCAAGTCTCTCTTTCTAGTATCGGCATAAGTCTTTTGTCTAGACTGAGCCATCTGAAGTCTTTCTCTAATGATTTGATTCTTCTCGGTAGTGTCTCGTACCTTATCCGGGCCTAGAAGTTGCTTTTCCCAAACTTCATCCCAGCATATTGGCGATCGACAACTCCTTCCATATAGTGCCTCGAAGGGTGCCATTTGAATACTTGCCTGGTAACTATTGTTATATGCAAACTTGACTAGGGGTAGATGATCATGCCAGTTCCACCGAAATCAATGATACAGGCTCGTAGCATGCCTTCTACAACTTGATTCGTTCTCTCGGTCTGACCATCTGTTTGAGGATGAAAAGCCGTACTAAAGTTGAGTCTTGTCCCCTATGAATGTTGTAAACCCTTCCAAAAATGAGAAGTGAAGTGCGGGTCTTGGTCAGACATGATTGAAACAGGAACTTCATGCAGTATAACAACCTCTTTGATGTATAAGGTGGCTAGGACATCAACTGGCCATCGGCTCTTTAAAGGCAAGAAGTGTGTAGACTTGGTCAATCGATCTATGATGACCCATATTCCATCATGTCCACCTTTGGATTTAGACAAACCCATGATAAATTCCATGCCGATTTCCTCCCACTTCCACTTGGGAATGTCTATAGGATGTAACTTGCCAGCGAGCTTTTGGTGTTCCGCCTTGACTTGTTGGCACGTGAGACAGCGAGAAACGAAGTCCGCTACCTCCCTTTTCATGTTGGGCCACCAACAGGTCCATTTCAAGTCTTGGTACAACTTGGTAGATCAGGGATGAATTGTATACCTTGATCGGTGAGCTTCGTCTAAGATTTTCTTCTTCAATTCAGGACAGTCTAGTACATATGTTTTTTCTCGGAACAATAACATTCCATCTGATGCTTGTTTGAAATTAGGTTGTTCTTCTTGCTTTTCCTTTATTTCTGCTAGTACCATGTCTTCATCTTGTACCCCTTTGATTTCAGAGAGTAGATCTGGTTGTATCCTCATGTGTGATAGAGTAATACACCTTTTCTCCTTGTCCGTGCTTATATCTAGCTTAGAGAATTGCTCTAGCATCTTCCACTCTTGGATCATACAGTTGGCCAATAATGCTCTCGGCTTTCGACTAAGGGCATCAGCTACGGAATTACCCTTTCCAGGATGATGTTGTATAGTAAAGTCAAAGTCCTTGAGATACTCTAGCCAACGTCTTTGCCTCATGTTTAATTCCCTTTGGGAGAATAAGTACTTGAGACTCTTATAATCGGAGTACACGGTGAATTATTCTCCATAGAGATAGTGCCTTCAAATCTTTAAAGTAAATACTACTGCGGCCAACTCTAGGTCGTGCACCGGGTAGTTCTCCTTATGTTTCTTTAATTGTCAGGAAGAATAAGCAATGACCTTCCCTTGTTGCATTAACACCCATCCGAGGCCAATACCCGAAGCATCGATATATACCTCAAATTTCTCTCCTTAAGTTGGTAATTTCAAGACTAGAGCAGTTGTCAGATGATCTTTCAAGGCTTGAAAGCTTTCCTCACTATCTTCATTCCACTTATAAGGAATCTCCTTGTGGGTTAGCCTAGTAAGAGGAATAGCGATCTTGGAGAAGTCCTTGATGAATCTCTGGTAATAACTAGCTAGACCCAAGAAATTACGGATCTCGGTAGCATTAGTAGGTCTTTCCTAATTCTTTACAGCCTCAACTTTTGATGGATCAACAAAAATCCCATCTTTTGAGATCACATGTCCTAAGAAAGATACTTCCTCGAGCCAGAAGTCACATTTACTAAGCTTGGCATAGAGTTGATTCTTCCTTAATATTTGCAATGCAGTCCTCAAATGTTCTTCATGATCTTCTTGGGTCTTTGAATAAATCAATATATCATCAATAAAAACTACTACGAATTGATCTAGATGAGGCCTAAATATGCTGTTCATCAACTACATAAAGGCTGCAGGGGCATTCGTTAGTCCAAACGGCATAACAGTAAATTACAAATGCCCATACCTGCTCTGAAATACCATCTTGTGAATATCCTCCTCCTTGATCCTTAATTGATGATATCCCGACCTGAGATCAATCTTCCAGAAATACTTGGGTCCAGATATCTGATCAAATCATTCATCGATCCTCGACAGTGGATACCTGTTCTTGATGGTAAGGTGGTTCAACTGCCGATAATCGATACAGAGTCTCATCGATCCATCTTTCTTCTTGACAAATAATACAGGTGCTCCCCACGGGGAAGTACTCGGCCTCATGAATCCTTTCTTCAAGAGCTCCATCAATAGTTTCTTTAATTCTTTGAGCTCGGCGGGGGACTGATGTGTAGGAATGGCGGATCTAGAGGGGGGGTGAATAGATCAGCCCCCTTTTTCAAAAATAAGCATAGCAGAAAGTACATGATGCTAATACACAAGAAGATCCACAAGGATGGAATCAATGAATGTAACGTTGATGGCCTAAGCATGCATCTACCGCAGAACAAACGCAGAGGCAAGCCACACTAGACAAGATTTTTAAGGTGGTTCAATCTCAACTCTGAGTCCTACATCCACCCCTCACTCAACCGAGTAAGGCTTCCTAAGTGCAACCGCACTGCTGACACACAGCTTACGGGCTTCACAAGCCACTGCTGACACATAGCTTGCGGGCTTCATAAAGCTAACCCACAGACTAGAACTGCCTTCTATCTATCCTCCTACAGCTCCCTGTAGGGACCAAACCAAGTATCAAATGGAGTGTTCAAATAAAGGAAAGATAACCCAAATAAAAAACCCAAACAGGATATAAGACTCTTGAGGATAGAACAAAAAGCCATGTCTGGAATCTGGATGGCGATCCTCGCTTCTTCTAGATGGAGTGCTTCCTAGAAGGGCAGGTTCTCCGTCAAAGGAAGTCGAAGCTTCTTCTTCTTCTTCTCGCAGGATGAAGAGAGAAGATGAAGACGTTTGTCTTTAGATGCTTCAAGGCTGGAGCTGGGCCTTCGTGGCAGGCTTCACGTCGCAAGGCTTCTTCTTCCGGCTGCGGGCTTCACTCGAGCTCTCCAACTTCTTTTCTCTTTTCTTCTGCTATGTGTTCGTAGCTCTCTCAACAGCTTGTCTTTTCTCGCTGCTGATCCTCCTTCCTTATATGCTAAACCCTTATCCTCATTCCCTTGTGCGCTCGATGCCTTTCACTCTTCAAGCTTTTCTTTCCATCTTTGAACAAGCCCACCTTTTTCCTTGAACTCTATGTGCCATATCCTTTTTACAGAGTATGTCTCCCAGCTGATATATTTATGGGGTAGATATTCTTTTCTTCTTGTCTGCAACGTACAAGGTTGGTAGCCCCTGATTTGGTAATAGGTAATCTGGGCCATCAATCTTCATCGGAGAGGACCGAAAGCCAGACCAGGGTGACCTCTGATTGGTTCAGAAGTGATAAGGTTCAGTGGGTTCTCATTGGCTGCCCAGACTACTTCATGCGGTACATAGCAGTTCCCATTAACTGGCCAACATATCCTCGTCAAGTACAAGACTATCTCCTCAAGGTATGACCCATTTTCGGATGGAGACCCTTCTAGGTGATTTGCCATTGGTCCACCTGGAAAGTGTGAATATTTTCTATCAATCAGTCTTCCAAAACTTGTACTATCGAAGAAGGATGCACCCTTTAAGTAAAACAGGGCCTTCGTAAGGATGAAGAGGCAGAAGCCTAGTGACCTTTGATTGGTCCACCCGGCACTCATAAATTCTTTTATGGAACTCTCTGGAAGAGCGTGCCACTTTATCTTGGATCACGTGCCATTCTATCGATGGAGAAAGATATCCAAATGGGTTAGTCTTTAAGTTTAACCAATTACTGAGATTTGGATCTCCAGACTGTTTGATGAAATGCATGTTCTGAGTGCATTGACCTTCTATGACTTAGACAAAGATGTGCACTGACCTTGCTGGACGTAAGTGCAAATGTGCATTGACTTTATTTTGTTCTAGAGAAAGGTGCACCAACCTTTGTGGCGTTAAAACCAGACGTTGCATAGACCTTGTCTTCATATGTGCACAGACCTGACGATGTTGAAAGAAAACATGCACCGACCTGATGTTGCTAGAAGGCAAACGTGCATCGACCTTGATTTTACATGTGCACGGACCTTCTGTAACTTGCACAGACCTTGTCTTGCCAGAAGGTAAACATGCACAGACCTTGGAGCTCGTGTGTGCATAGACCTTCCTTCAGAGTATGCTCAGACCTTGATAGTTGGCGGCAGACATTGCACAGACATTGATTTCATATGTGCTCAGACCTTATCTTGCCAGAAGGTAAACATGCACAGACCTTGAAGTGTTAAAGGAAAATGTGCACCGACCTTCACTTGTGCTGGCATGATATGCATCGACCTTGATTCAAAAAGTGCACAGACTTTCTAATGCAAAGAGCATATGTCCATCGACCTTAGCTGCGTGCTGATAGAAGTAGTGTCGACCTTAGTTCTTATGAGACTGAGGTAGCATCGACCTTACTTGCATGCCAGCTGAAGTAGCATCGACCTTAGTCTTGAGAACAGTGACATGCTCAGACCTTGGTCTTCAGGCTAGCGAGAGGTGCATCGACCTTTGTTGACCTGCGTTGACTTTTGAAGACATATGAAACTCAAGAATCAAGACATATGAAACTCAAAGAGAAAAAAACGTATGAAACTTAAGGTTCACTGACATGTTAAATTCATGGATCAGCAACACATTTGAAATGCCATTTTCAACAATATGATCAACAATATGTATGACTCATAGTTTAAGCATCATTAAAACACATTTAAAGTATTAAAGCACAGAGGCACAACAAGGACATCCTATATGGTGCCTTAGAAACTGGGCCAGCACCAGGGACAAGGTCGATGGTGAAGGCCACTTCTCTTTGTGGGGGTAATCCGGGCAATTCTTCCGAAAATATGTCAGGAAAATCCCGAACCACTTGGATGTCTCCTATCTGGGACTCCCTAACTTCCGTGGCAGACACAAATGCTATGAAGGCCACACACCCCTTTCTTAAGAGCTTACTAGCTCGGAGGGCCGAGATAAGGGGTGACTTCTGTTGACTCCGAGGACTAGTGTAGACAAGTTCTTGGAATTCCTTAAAAGTAACTTTTCCTTTTCGACAATGTATAACTGCTTTGTGTGTAGATAGCCAATCTGCTCCTAGTACGACATCATACCCGTCCATATCTAAGAATATCAGATCGGCAGGTAGATTGTGCCCTTTAACCATAACTTCACAATTTGGGTAATGGTGTGAAATATCGGATTCGTTTCCGAGAAGCGTGGAAATAACTAAATCTATCCATTCCAGTTCCGTAGGTAATGGATCATCAAACCTTTTGGAAACAAAAGAATGAGTCATGCCGGTATCAAACAAGGCACGAGCATACTTAAAACAAATCTTTAATGTACCTTCCATAAGTCCACCTTCATCTTGCTTCACCTCTTGAAGAGCTTGGAGATGGCCTTGCTTCTTTGCTGTGCGCTTCTCATCATTGGCTTGATCATTGAGTAAGGGACAATCGAGAATCCGATGATCGCGGCTCCCACATTGGAGACATGCTCCCAATCGTCTCCAGCACTCTTTGACCTTATGTCCGACCTTGTCACAATGCTTGCACACCTCTTTGGAAGGTGTGGTAGTAATAGAAAAGGGCTTGTTATTCTTCTTAAATTTCTTCTCTTGGGTGATATCTCCTCCATTGCTTGACCTATTCTTGTTGAATGTGGGTTTGAAAGTGCCGGAGCGTGTAACGTGATCCTTCTTGTCTTTCCCACGGATCCGGTCCGATAGCTCCGTGGCATCTTCTAATAATTGCGCGCGCCTTGATAGGCGGGAGAAGCCCATTAAGAAATCTCCGAGCCTTCATCCTCTCGGTACCCACTAGATGTGGTGCATACCTTGATAGGCGGGAGAATTGGGCCTCATACTCGGCCACTAATAGAGTCCTTTGCTTGAGCGCGGCAACTCTGCGGCTTTCTTTTCCTGAATCCGGTCTGAGAAATACTTGTTATTGAAGTATTCTATGAACTCGCCCCACGTGATGTGATCATGAGGCAGTGTAGCTTCTACCAATTCCCACCAAAAGCGAGCATCCCGCTCTAGTTGGAAAGTTGCTAATAACACTTTTTCTTCATCCGTGCATTGCATAACATGGAATATTCTTTCTATCTCCTTTTCTCAGTTTTCGACATCATCGGGGTGGGACGAGCCGGTGAACTTTGGTGGATTCATATTGCAAAAACTACGGTGGAGATCTGCTGCTCCACAATTTGCTTCGCCCTGCGCCACTTGTTGTAGCGCATGTGTAAGGCCTTGAACAGTGTGTTGCATTTTGTGCCATTGAGCACGTTCGGTAGCCATGATCCTACAAGATTTAAGTAACTATATTAATATACGATTAGCCAAAGTTCTTAATCCTTAAGTTAGCTTAACCCATGGCGCTACCCAATCTCACCAGTTAAAAGGTATAAACCAATCCTTGGACTTGGTTTCCTAGGAATTAAATATTGATGGGGACATCGAAGCAAGACCGTCCACATTTTGTTTGCATTTATGTTCTTTCATATTTGTATGTATACCCTTGTGTTATATGGGTACGCAATTGTAGGTCTTAGTGGGTTTATATGTAAAATTCCAGTAGGTCCAAGCAAGGGGGCCCTCAGCCCTTTCCCATTGGTCCATGTCACCCATGTGGGGCTGGTCAACCATCCTAGGTGGCCATCTAGAAGGGTTGAATGCCAAATGACACATGGGTAGACAAGTGGTTAAAATTTTCAAAGGTAGGCTACCTACCCATTCAACCCCTTCATCCTAGTCAAGGGGGCGCCCCCTTCCACTTGGATTATTTTATTTTTGTGTGTGTTGATCACATTTAATCTAGGCCATTCCTTCCCCATCCCTAGATCCAATTGTGGAGATTGGATTTGATGTGTAGCATATATATACTTGTATTTTCCCATTTAGAACAATTAATGAATAGAAAAAAAGCATTTGGAGCTTGTGAGATTTGCGCCCCCTTCCTCTCTCCTGGAGTTCTCCCCTGAACCCCTCTACAATTCTAGAGTGGATCTACCTTCGATCTCTTCCCCTCCATCTCCGGTAATCATCGGTGCCGCCGCCGTTCGTGCTGCCATCGAGCCGCCGCGAAGTCGTCTTCGGTATTCTGTCCATCCAGGACAGAAGTATCTTCCCTGAATTTCTGCTCCCATCTCCCACCTCCTCTGGAGCTGAAATTTTCAGGAGTGGTTCCCCTCTCGAACCCCTATCTTCACAAAACATTTCAAGTCAAAATTCCTTCATTTGGTATTTTTCAATTTTCTTTTCCCTTCTATTCTCAGATCTGCCAGGTTTCTGTCTACAGTGACAGCAACTCTGAGTTCTACATATCCGGATAACTTTTTGATCTTTCCAAGAGCTCCTAAATTTATTGGAAGTTATTTCCACCTTCCCCTCCACCTCCAATTTTTCATGGAATTTTTAAAGCTCATTTCATATTTTTAGAAATTCCCTTTCCGAACCATCTACAGTTCTGTCAGCCTGTTTCTAGATCCGGCCACCAGTCAGTCCAAAATCCATAACAATTCGTAGCCTACACCCATCCTTCCACAAAAATTATTACGGTTTTCCTTGTTCAAACCTCTACAACTTTGGTGAATAGCTCAGAAGCTAAATCGGACGTCTACCTCGCGGTCAAAGGCAACTCTCAGGAAAGTTCCCTGCTGATCTGAGAGTTCGGGTACTGTACAACAAAAGCTTCAAAAATAGTTAAGGCCCAGATCCGTGAAGATCCAGCTTCTCTCTCCAGTTCTATCTTGAAGGATTTCGAGAGAGCTTTCCAACGGTATCTCCTGATCATCGATCCGACATCAGAATTGATCGCAGCGTCCGTTCTCGCCGGAGCGTGCGCCTGAATACAGAAGTTGCAGATCCGTGGGAAGTTTTTCCGACGGGTGCCGATCGGAGCCGCCCGGCCTCCGACCGGTGAACCAGCGTGCCGCCATCCCGGGGAGTGCTTCCCCAAGCGTCCCCACTACAGCAGAGCCGCCCGGTCCCACACGTCCCCTCCGGCCAGCACGTGGGCCCCACAGTCACGAGTTCGGGTGCTGCCGAAGCTACGCGAGAAGCCGCCCGTCAACCCGAAATCGGTCCTCCCGGACCCGCTTGTGTAGCCCTTTACCTCCCTGCGTGGAGTGGGTGATATTTCATTGCTGTCATTATTGTGTAATATTTGTTCCGGGAGTACGAGTTTGGCCGGGTCCGTCTTCCCCACGCCGAGAGCGTGGAGGTATCGTGTCCGCTCCTTCACTTGGCATTTGCTTTATTCATATATATCTCTTTATGCCGCTGCTAGAGAGCATGTTGTAGGGCCGTTAGCTCGATATATATTGATGTATCACCGCTGCTGCGAGAGAGAGAGAGTGACCGTCCCGTGACCCGATCCGGGCACGAGAGAGAGCCGACCACCCTAGCTCACTGCCAGTTTCTCAACCGCGCACGTCCGACGCTTCCATCGCTAGGGGACAATCACGAGCTCATCTAGAGTCGTAGGTTCGCATTCCTAATTCGAGTCGTGTCTGTGGTCCGTCCCGCATCAATTTGGTATCAGAGCATGGTTGAGTCTGGGGTAGTCATTTGTAAAACTTCAAAAAAAAGTGTTTCATTTACGTCTAGTCATTGTCTAAGTCGGTCTAAGGTTGCATCCCCATACCATTGTTCGGTATATAAAAAGGTGTTGTCCGAACGTTAGGCTATGCCTATCGGGAAGGCCGCACACTTGCGCGAGTGATCTTCAGATCGATTAACTCCGCCACGTACCGAATCTTGGTTTTGTCTAGGTGTGTAGTCGAGTCTCATTTTAACTTTGCATGTGTATCTCATTCTAAGTCATGTCTAGGTGCTTGCATTAACAAAAATAAAAAAAAATGGCCTTGCATATCCATTCCTAGGGGACCCAACCCCATCTTTGCAACCATGGCCGCATCCCGAGCCTATAGTCCCGATGAAGTGGGCGCAATGTTCCAAGCCATGATGGGACAAGTGCAAAGGTTTAGTACAAGCCTAGATCGATTTAGTACTAGCCTAGATCGGTTTACTATCGGGGTAGATTGGTTGTTCCCAGAGCCACCCCAAGGACCCCTTCACCACGAGAAGGACATTCCTTCCTCACCCATGAGAGCTCCAATGTCATCACTGTTGTGCCCCTTGTGCTTTGTTGATGATGTGATGTTTTAATGATAGCAACATGAATGAGTCACCACATTGTCTTGAATATGTCTGACCTTTTCTGTGGGAGATTGCATAAGTGTGCCATGTCTGAATTGTGAAGAACGCATGTGTATGCTTGAGTCATGCTGTGATATATTGGCTTGTGCTTGATTTCTGTTCTTGATTTTTGTTCTGTGCATTGCTTCTCTGCTGATATGTTCATACATTATCTTAGGCTAAGTCTATACAGACTTTAGCGTCTCATTTAGCATCTAAGGCAAAGTCTACACATTGGCTATGTGTGTACATCGCTTACATTTCTTGAGATTAAGTCCATACGTTGCACTGTTTCTTCAAGTCCATACAGTGGCAAAGTCTAGACATTGTGCTTTGAAGATCATTCAGTCCATACATCGTGAAAGTCTATACACTCCTCTTGGCCTTAGCATCTGTTTTCAAGTCCATACATTGGTCTTCAGTTCAAGTCTGTACAGCGTTACGTTCTCTTTGGAAACTCTGTACAGCGTCAAGTCTGCACATTGGGCTTTCACGTGAAGTCTACACATCGGTCTCTACTTGAAGTCTATACATTGGCTAAGGGTCTTCAAGTCCATACACTGTCGTCTGATGCATATTGATTAACAGGAAATCTGCTATGAGGTAGTACATTGTATGTCCATACTGTTTCTGTCATACTTCATGTTGTTTGTGTTTTCAACACGCCGTGTCGTCCCTTCGTATCTCGTGTTGTTTTAAGTGTCTATTGTTGATTGTCTTCGTGCTGTTTACTGAAGCAGCTCGAATTGTTCTAATATACTTCGAGTCATTTTTCCTGTGAACCTCGTGTCGTTTTCTTCAGTATCTAGTTGCTCATCTCGTGTCATCCTCTTTATGTTTGCTCTTGTATTTTCGTGTCACTTACTGTAGTTACTCGAATTGTCTTCCTGCCTTCACTGTTTAATCGCGTGTCGTTGTAGCCGTTCATGTCTTCTATCTTCGTGTTGATTTTACTTCGTGCACTCTTCTCTATGTTCAAGCCCGTGTCTGTGCTGTCTCCATGTCGTCCTTAGTTCGAGTCGGTTCTTTGTTATTTTCGTCTTCGTGTTGTTCTTCCTAGACCTCGTGTCCTTCTTGTATTGAAACCACACTTCGTGTTGGTTTCTGTTTTTCGTCTTCGTGTTGTGGTCAGCTCGTGTCGTTCTCTTTGCTATTTGTTATGTCGAGTTGCTTTTTACTTCGTGTCGTTTTCTCTGTAGTGTTAAGCGTTATTAGTATGTATCTCGTGTCGATCTCTTCGTAGTGTTTGTTTTGTTACAGTGACACTTCGTGTCGTTCTCGTTTTACCTCGTGCTGTTTTCATCTGACCTCGTGTCATGCTCTCCTTGTCTCGTACTGTAGTAATCTTGTGTTCTCGTGTCATTTACTGTAGCTACTCGAGTCATATTCCTGCTTTCTTTGTTTTATCACGTGTCGTTTCACCTCATGTCGTTCTTTCTGCTGTTTATTATGTCGTGTTGTTTCTTTGTATTCGTGTCTTCGTGTTATTCTTGTGTTTATGACCTCGTGTCGTTCTCTGTGTAGTACTTGTTTTGTCACCTTTGAACCTCGTGTCGTTCTATATGTAGTGTTTGTTTTGTCACCACTGTATCTCGTGTCGTCCTCAGTGCAGTGCACCTCTTGTTGTTTCTATACACCTCGTGCAGTTTTAGGTTTTGGTGCCCTGAGTTTTAATCGTGTTAATTCCTTGCAGGAGAAGAAGAAGGTGGTCCGAGGAAATATTCCCGAGTGACTGGCAGCACGTGATCCGAGGTTGAAATGAAGCCTACTGAGAGACTGCCACGTGGTCTGAATACTTAGGGCTGGAAATGTGGAGGTCACACGTCGGGGGTGATGCTGCTGCGCTGCTATATATATGGGTCTTCATCCTCTGAAGAAATTATCGAAGAAAAAGCCTTGAGAGTAGAAAGCCCTTCGATCCAGAAGAAAAGAAGAGAGTAGAGAAGAGAGTGAGAGTGAGAGCAGAAGAAGAAAAAGAGAGAGAGATAGTGCCAGTGAGAAGAGAAGAAGAAGAAAAAGAAGAGTGGTAGAGTGAGAGAAGCAGCAGAAGTAAAAAGAGAAAGAGAGAGAGCTCGCGAGTGAGAGAAGGAAGCAGAGAAGAAAAGGAAGAGAAAGAAGAAGAGAGAACGAGAGATGGGAAGCTTCATCTGAAGACTTGTTCCTACTGGACCGTGGATCAGATCCAGGCCAGTCAGCTCCATTGAGAGCCACATTTGTGTTTTCATCTTTTACAGCTTTCTGATTGCTGTGTTATTTTCGTTTATTATTTTTTTTCTTTTATTTTTCTGATTATCTTTGGTCTTCCGATTGCCCTGTTGGGGATCGGGTTCCTCCTGTTGATTCAGGAGAAGGGAGATCTGATCTCCGGGTTACAAGTGATAGGTTGTCACTTGTGGGTTCCCTCTGGTTAGAGGAAGGGAGGCTAGCCCTCCGGTTCTGGGCTTGTGGTTGCAAGTCCAGGTGTCCCTCCGGTTGGGAGGAAGAGAGGTCTTCGACCTCTGGTTTGCTGGTGACTGGAAGTCACCGGTTGGTTCCCTCCTGGTCTGGAGGAAGAGAGACTTCGGTCTCTGGTTTCCAAGTGGCTGAAAGTCACTTGGGGTGTCCCTCCGGTTGGGAGGAAGAGGGGAGCGTGTTCCCCTGGTCAAGCTGTTTGGCAGCATTTGTTGCAGACTGAGTCTGCGGTTTCTAGCGTGAGCTAGTGGAATCCTCACTCCGGTTGGGAGTGAGGGGTGGATGTAGGTCTGGAGGACCGAACCACCTAAAAATCTATTGAGCAGTGGTTTGATTGCTTGAGTTGCTTCCGCTAGATGCTTGAATAGGCACGCTCCATCTGCTTGTTATTTTGTTTAATCGAATTTGCTTAATTCCGGAACTTGCCTAGCATCTGAGTTTTTAAATTGGGCATACTTCGTAGCAGGATACATTCACCCCCCCTCTGTATCCGGGCCTAGCACCCTAACAATCACTCTCTATTTCCGAACTTGATTCGGAACCATCTCATTTGGAACTACCAAAGCCCGAGCCACCCATTGTGAGCGACGTCACGCGGTTCGGGGAAGAGCGGAGAAGACGCAGAGCGCGCGCGGGCTCCTCTTTTTTTGTGTTGTTTGTTTGCTGCAACACAGAAATAAGAGAAGAGAGAGAAGGGGCCACCACGGGAGATTGCTCCGGCGGGGCGAGCGGGACAAGTGTGATATAGCAAGATATGGGGGTTAAATGGCCATAGCGGGAAGTGACTCGCCGCGGCCTCGAGAATATGAGCAGATAATAAGATGACAGAATATAAAGAGAATACAAAGAGCGGGAATTTAAACGGCCATTGGGGAAGTGACTCGCCGCGGCCTCGAGAACATAAACAGATAAGAATATAACGTAGAAGAACGTGAATTTAAACGGCCATTGGGGAAGTGACTCGCCGCGGCCTCGAGAATATGAGCATAATATAACAGAGTATAAAGAGAATATAAGAACGGAAATTTAAACGGCCATTGCGGAAGTGACTCGCCGCGGCCTCGAAAACAAGATGTGATCATCAGGGGCCGAAAGACCCCAAAATAAGAAAGTGATCGCGCCTACCTCAAGAGCGGGAGATGGCGGGTTGCTTCTTCCTCCCCCTTCGGCCGGCCGACGGAGAGGGCTTTCCTCGGCTACCCTTGCAAAACAACGACAAACAAATGACAAGTGGATTAGAAAGATGGAGGTGTAGTATTCAAATCCTCGCGATAAAAATAATGAAATGATGGCAAGACACACACCTGGTTGGTGTTATCTTTTAAACCCCTCTCGGACTCGAGTAGGAGGAAAATGAGATGATGGATGTAAGAAGTGTATAAGAAAAGACGCCCTTATGAAGGGGGATAGGGGATGCAAGATGATGAATGCAAAAGAACTACGAAGAAAAGGAAAGAATTGGCTTATTGAATGTGCCGATGGTGAAATCCGGCGGAGCTCCGGCAGCGTGGGGACGATGTGGAAGCGCGGTGGATGAAGACGACCTTCCTCTCGCGAGCGTGAGCACCTGAGAAGCCGGCAGAACCTCCACCTACAAAAGAACCCACGGGTTAGAAAATGACTCCGTAGCCTCTGGGCTCCGGCAGCCTATCAGATCACTTCGAAGCTCTCCCAGAACTGAGGGGGTGGGCCTCTATTTATAGAGCTCTGGAGGGTGGAGGCGTCCAGGACCCTGGACACCTCCATCAGGGCCGAATTAATATTTTATTCTATTTTTATATATTTTGTTTGGAATACTTTTGTGGAGGCGTCCAGGGCTCCGGACGCCTCAAACAGGTCCACCGAAAACCGACGACGGCCGCACACGGTTTGGCACAACGCGTGGTTTTGTGAGCGGCGCCTCGTGATTCAGAAATGGGCGTGTCCAGTTGACTGGACGTCTCTATAATTAGATTTTTTCACACACGACGAACCGTCGTTCGGTGGGCGGCGCCCGTGAGAGAGTTGATGGAGGCGTCCAGGGGCATGGACGCCTCCAAAAATATATTGTTTTTTCTTTTTCTTTTGTCTTTTATGCCAAGGCTGGCATTTTAATTTTTTATATTTATTTTTATGGAGGCGTCCAGGGGCCTGGACGCCTCCATTAATATATATATTTTTTTATTTATTTTTGTTTTTTTTATGCCAACCGGCATTTTACACACATTTTTTATTTTTGTTTTTATGGAGGCGTCCAGCGCCCTGGACGCCTCCATTAATATATATATTTTTTATTTGGTTTGGGCCCTGAGAAAATAATAAAATGAATTAAAAAGATGGGGGCGTCCAGGGGCCTGGACGCCCCCATTAAGACCCACCCGGGTCCTCAAATCAGACGTCGGCGGTCGCCTGTCAGACACCCTTCCTGATTCCGGAACCTCCTGATGCGTCTGACTGGTGTTGACGCTGTCCGAATGCCGTGACGGGACGATTCCACATGCCGAAAAAGGCAGAAGAAGACCCAAGAAAAGGAAGCACTCGAGTGATTCGAAATGCGTAAGCCGTTGCGGGACGTTGTATAGTAATATGAGACTTTCTCAGGAGACGTCAAGAATGGCGTGTCTACAGCTGCCCCGCATTGGCGTCTGCTTTGCAAGGGAGTGACACGTAGTGGAATGGTATCGAAGTGGAGTGAAATGAAGTGGGAGCGGACTGATAAGTTGATGCCAAGGTGTGATGAGACACGCTTTTGACGTTACTGTTTGGAATCTTTCCTGAAGTTTCAATGTGGCGACCTTGAAGAATGTCTTTCAAATATTGACGATTACTTGGACGGAGGTCAAATAAGGGAGGGTGAGATGTGCGCTCAGGCACGAAACAAAAAGAGACCAACTTCTCGGTGTGGAAGTACCTGGGTCATAAACCTGCAGGTTTCACCTTTGGGGAGCGGTTACCAGCCAACGTGGAAGTGCTGCGGCCAAGGTGGGTCAAACAAGGTAAAAAGGAATATCTGAGGGTCTGTCCAAACAAGGGTCTCCTTTTAGAAGAGCAACATAGGGCCGTTTCAAGGAAACTCAGTATTTCATTCGGAGTGAAATATCTCATATTTGTAGGAATTGAAGCACAACGGCCTTCGCAATCGAATCGCTTGAATGATCTTCCGCAATAAATCAAAGTCCTATATGAATGCATGCTGGGTTAAAATAAAATTTTAAAACAAACTCAAATAGAAAATAGCCAAGGATAATATTGTCAACTTGTTAAGAACGGGTCAGGATACCGATCCGGTGAGCCGACACTGGGCTGGGGCCCGTTTATCCGCGCACCAACTCACTGAATGGAACCGTCGTCCCCATGCTACCACAAATTAACGGCCTATCCGTATAACCCAAATTCTCCCGGGATCATCATCGTTTTTGTTGAAGGGGAACTCAAATCCCAGATTCGTTCGGGCCGCAAGGTCCTTGACATGTTCTAGTAGCGTATGTATCATATACTATGATGCATGACAAGGTGGGATCAACCATTGAAAGGTGGGACAGGAGATAGGACAAAGATGTCCGTTAGTAAAACCTGCACAGGCCAGCAAAGGTTAGCAACATCAGAAAGTAGCATAATCATAGCAGAATCGCACCACAGTACAAAGGAGATCCAGACAAAATTTTGACAATGACCACTGATGTGACATGTTCCGTCCTGTAGCGATCTTCCCTTCCTATAAGAACTCCCCTTATGCTAGTTCATTCAAATGCACCAAGGTGGGTTTTGGAAGCTCAGGAGAGGAAAGAGAGGAGAATCTAGAGATTTTCAGGATGGAAGGGGAGTCTTCCCGCGTTATGAAGAGGAGCAGGCCTAGCAGCGAGATCAGGCGACTCTCTGACCTCGAGGGTCATCAGAGTGGGACGATCTTGTCGCATATGGTAAGCTGATTCATTTCAAATTTTTCATGTGAACCTTCTTCTTACTACCTTCCTTTCTTCTTGTTTCTTTTCTCTTCCAGCCGTATCCACTCTTCCCAGGCCCGAGGAAGTTTTCCAAACTGCCATGGCTTTCAAGGCTAACTTCCAACATCTCCATCGGCATGAGGGCCATACTCTCGAAGTGGCATCTGCAGGGGCTCCTTATTCACGCCAAACACTACGAGAAGATTCGTATGGACTAGGCGGCTATGGGCGCACTAGTGGAGATCTGGCATCCCCAGACCCACACTTTTATCTTCCCGACCTTCGAGGTTACCATCCTCCTCGAGGAGGTGGAACTTCTGCTCGGATTGAAGAAATTCAAGAGTGACGGGAAGGTGAAGGCTATGCGGATGCTGACACGGGGGACTTCTGAAAGCGTCCTTGGAAGCTTCATGCCGCCCGACGCAGCCCGAAAGGTCCGTACTCAAAAGGGGATCGATCTCCAAAAGCTTGCGGAGTGGGTCATGGACGCCCTGAGAGGGTCACCAGACGATGACTATTTGGAGGGAATCATGAAGGGGTTCACTATCTGTCTGGCGGGTGCTCTCTTGTTTCCTCATACCGACAACATAGTGGAGGAGGATCAACTAAGTGCCATTCGTGGAATCTGGAGTGGAAAGAGGGTGGGACCCGCCGTTCTTGCCTATCTTTACAGCGGCCTTACTGCCTCGAGCATGGGTAAGCCTCCTTTTGGTTGCGCACTTGTCTTGAATTGCTGGCTTGATTTGCACTTCAAATTCGACCACCGCGAGGGAATGCCAACTGCTTCGAAGCTCTTCCAACAAAGCCCTCTTCATCACATAGCCGACGTGTTAGGCTTCGGTGGTACTGTAGTGAACCGCGTTCCGTGGCTGAAGAAACGTGAAGACTGGCGGTCTCACTTCCGTACCGTGACACAAGGCTTCTTCACTTGCGCACCGGCATGTTTGCTTTCGCTTGATCTCCTCATGAGGCCTTCTCCCGAAGTTGATCTTCAACTGATCGGCGCGACCGAGTTTGTCCTTTATAATGCGCATCGGTGCTGCCTCCAGATTGGCATCCCACGCCATTCGTTCCCGCCACCGACTGGTATCGTTCCTTTGAAGAAAAGGGAGTTGGGCACTGAAGCGGACCCGAAGGAAGCGAAGGCCATTAAAGCTCCATGGAAGACAAGTGTTGCGGGAAAGGCCTTAGCGCACGTGGTGGAAGAATGCGAGCCGTGGAGGGCTTATGTAACCGAACTGGGGAAGTTAAGGCCTAAGGCGCCTAAGCCCCTGATGTAGCTCATTCTGCTTTTCTGATGGAATAAAATCTGGTATTTGGCAGTTTTGGACCAGTTCCGTTAATTATTAGTCTTTTTTGTGGTTTTTCTTTTTCTTTGTATTTTTTATATATACATACTCTTATCTTTTTACTTTTATTATATATATACTCTTTTTTTGAAAATTTTTTATTATGGGGGGCGTCTAGGGGCTGGACGCCCCTAATTTTATATTTTTTTGATTTTTTAGGTTTTTTTTGTCTTGGGGTCGTCCAAGGGCCTGGACGCCCCTATTTTTTTATTTTTGATTTTTTTTTTAAATTTTGTTGATTTGGGGGCGTCCAGGGTCCTGGACGCCCCAACTTCTTATTTAATATTTTTTGGTTTTTTTTTGTTTTGGGGGGCGTCCAGGGGCCTGGACGCCCCTTTGTTTTATTTTTTTATTTTTTTTAGTTTTTTTGTTTTAGGGGCGTCCAGGCGCCTGGATGCCCCAAATTTTTTGAATTTAGAAAAAAAAATAAAAAAGATGGGGGCGTCTAGGCGCCTGGATGCCCCAAATAGGCTGGATTCTATATATATGGGGGGCTCCCCCCCTTTGCTCAATTACTGTTCATTCAAACTGCCCAGTCAATCCAGACGACCCATTCTTCGTCCCAATAGAGCGAGGAGGATCGAGCCAGGGTCCACAGAAGCGGAAACGACGGGCTCGTCGTCCGAGGAGGCTGAGGGATGATGCCGAGGAGGCTACTGCGGCGGAGGAGATTGCCGCAGGTGAGGAGGCTCTTCCTTTGGCCTTGGAGGCTACAGTGGACGCTGGCGACGCGGCAGAGGACGAGCATGATCCGGTAAGCCCCTTAGACCTCCATTCTATTGGTTCACTGGGTTAAAAGGGCGGACGAGAGGCTGTGTGAAGAACGCCGGGTGTGAGGGAAGGAGGCGTCCAGGGGCCTGGACGCCTCCACATTTTCTTTTTCTTTTTATTTTTTTTATTTGTTTACGAAAATAATATAAATATAATTAAAAATAAGGAGGCGTCCAGAGCCTGGGACGCCTCCATGATAATATATATATTATTAATATATTTTTTGTTTTGGTTTTTAGGTTTTTTCTAAAAAAAAATAAAATAAAGGAAATGGAAAGGAGGCGTCCAGGGGCCTGGACGCCTCCACAAAAAATAAATATTTTAAAAAGAAAAAATAAAATAAAATGAATAAGTAGTATATACAGTGTTATTGTTTATTACTATTCATGATGCTGATGTGTTCTCTATTGGTTTTGTGGTGTGCAGGGCGTGATGAAGGGACGGATCAGCTGGTCCCTAGTGGTGGCAGCATACCGTGGGCTGCCGGACTTCCAGAGGGCGCGCGTGGACGCCATGGGCTTTGGAGCTTTCCTTAGGATCGAGCCCTTCCGGCTCGACCTTCCTCTTATCCAGGCACTGAGGGAGCGGTGGCACGCACCGAGCCGGGCGTTTCTGATGCCCTGGGGGCACATGGTGCCGACACTAGAGGACGTGGCTCGGATTACCGGGCTACGAGTTGACGGAGAGGCAGTCAGCGGGGTCACCTACCCCGACTACCGAGAGAGTGCCCTGGACCTGCTGTGGTTAGAGACGAGCGTGACTGATAGAGACAGCAGGGTAGTTGGCCGAGTGGAGATCATGGAGGCGCTCGGATTCGTCGACCCGCGCCAGCGGGTTAGCGAGACTGGAGCGGAGTTCTTGGCTCGACTAGAGGGGGACGCTCGCGCTACTTTTACCCAGGATCCGAGTGAGCGGGAGCTGGTGGATCTAGACCTTCGGAGGTTTCTTTTCTTCTTCCTGGGCCGCCTTCTGCTGGGGACGAAGGGGGATGGCATCCACTGCCGTTTCCTTGGGATCTTGGCGGATCTGGACAAGTGGGACACTACGCGTGGGGAGCGGCTCTGCTTGCCCATTTGATTGCTGATCTCTCCCAGACTTCGGAGAAGGAGACGACAGTCAGTGGCTTCGCACCTTTTCTCCAGGTAAACAATTTATTTATGCATTCCCACAGTTAAATATGTAATTATTGTACTAGTGATGTATGATGGATGCAGGTGTGGAGCTATTACTATTTCCCGATGGGGAGGGCTAGGCATGGGAACAGGAGGGCCGTGCCTCTAGCGCGGCGGTGGAGGCCGGTCGTGGTTGCAGCACCCCACGGCTACCAGCTGGCGTCGCTTCGTCGGGAGCTGAGCGAGTATCCCGAGGCCATGGTATGATGCGTATGATTTTTTTGTGTTTATGCATGTGACTGAATGGTAACTAACATGATGTATGTATGGTGATGCAGGTGGTGTGGAGGCCCTACCTGGGCATGGGCGATGCTGGCCAGCCCTGGGTTGTAGCGGGTCTTCCTCGTTTCAGGCGGGACGTGTGGGTCCATTGCCTGAACGAGATCGAGCCGCTTCGGCTGAGGCTGGTTATGAGGACATTGGGGCTAGCCCAGGAGTGGGTTGATGTAGAAGAGCCGGCCCGCATTGGGCGGAAGACCAAGGGGAAGGGGAAGGTTGTGGACTGGCGTACGCGCTTCCCAGCACAGTACCAGGACTGGCAACAGGGCGGGGTCCCAGTGGTGTCCCATGTACAGGACAGTACTGATTACCTGAGACGATACCGGGCTACGTATGGGGACCGCCTCTCCTTGGGTGGTATGGCAGGGGTAAGTGAAATGAAACTGCTTCACCTTTCTATATGTATATGCATGTGGTACTAACTTACGTGCAATGCAGGATGCTCGTGATACCATGATCGCCGACCTGCGGGCCCAGTTGGCGGACGCCAGGCGACAGTTGGTGGCCATCCGACAGGAGTTGGAGATCCTGGTGAGTTTATGTGATGCATTTTTTTGTGACCTGGATTTTTGATGCTTAGCCTTTGACTGACGTTTGCCCCGTGTTTCAGCGGGCCCACCAGACAGCGGCAGCCGGGACGGCTGGTGGAGCGGGTTCCAGTTCGCGGGGCCCTCCTCCGGAGTTTTCTGCCCTCCAGGAGCAGCTGGCGTATGCGGTGGCTCGGGCTGAGGAGGCCGAGCGTGACCGCGAGGCTCGAGTGAGCGTTTGCCTGTCCTCGACTCTCCTTCTGGCTGCCTCCTTCTATCATTGTTCTCTTACGGTGCATGCGTGCTTTGACAGGTGGCCGAGATTCGGGAGGCCCTGGCGCGTGCTGTTCGTGCCGAGCAGGAGCGCTATGCTCGGGTGGCGGAGCGTGACGCCCGGATTGCAGAGCTGGAGGAGGAGCGTCGACGGGAGGCTGAGGAGCTCCCTCGCGACGTAGTGGATCTGCGGATCGCCCTCGAGCTGTCGAGGAGAGAGGCGATGAGGGAGAGAGAGGAGAGGGAGAGGGATAGGGAGAGCGTGGAGAGAGAGAGGGAGAGGGATAGAGAGAGAGAGGGAGGAGCGACAGCGGGATCAGACCGAGAGGAGGGCTCTAGAGGCCCAGCTGCTGGAGCTCCGATTGAGTCTCGGCACGGCGGAGGTGAGGCTTCAGGAGAGCGAGGAGCGGTACCAGAGGGCGAAGGAATGCGGGGCGCGACTTCGTCAGTCCGGTTCTTTTTCCATGGGCAGCTATCTGGTTTCTTCGGCCGAGGAGCGTCGTCGCGCCTTCGAGGCTGGAGTGCCACCGCAAGGCGAGGCGAGCACGGCTTCTCAAGGTTCGCAGAGACCCCCTAGGGATCCCCGTCAGAGGAGGGAGGAGAGAGATGACCAGGAGGGTGGCAGTGAGAGTTAGAGAGTTGCTTGTACACGTCACCCTTCTCACTGTATGATGTACTTTCGGCTATTATATGAAATGGAAATGGCTTTTTGTGTTGTGTGCTTTTCTCTCTCCCACACTTTCTTCTTTGCACTGAGTTGTCCTTCGAGGCATGCTCCACGAGACCTTGCCCTGAACAGCGGGGAACTACGCTTTGCACGGGGGGATTCTGTTTCCTTTCTCCTCCTTTTGGGCACGTCCAGGCGCGAGGACACGTCTTAGTCCTTGAATTCAAATTTAAAGCGTCGGGTGGCCTTTCTTCTCCCGTGCCTTACCCGCAAACGAGCCCGCCTTCCGCCGAAACTCGCTTGCCCCTTTTTCATCTTCCTCCTCTTTTGATTGATGGAGTTCGGTGGGCCCGATCATGGTGAAGGTGGAGAGGGACGAGGAACTCCTCGCCCGAGGAGGGACGCGCCAGAGCACGGAACGGCGTCCATGGAGGAGGAAGGGCCGCTTCGGGCCCCCGAGGGACCCGAGGGGCCCGATGGCGCGGGAGGAGGTGAACACGGCTCGGTGAGTGCTTGGTTTTCCCCCTCTTTGATCCATTTTGAGTTTTGAAGCAAGCCGTGCGAAGGGGAAAGGGTTCGGCTAGTGTCGCACTTAAATGATGGACGCGTCCTAGACAGGGGACGCGTTATTTTGACTGATGTGGGACCCCTTTCTTGGTGCAGGACATGGCAAGGACCCTGGGCCTGGCCGATGAGTGGGCGAGTGCGGACGAGCCGAGCCGCGTCAGGAGGGAGAGTCGCGGCAAGGCGAGGCTCGAGGACTGGCCCGTACGTCTCCCTGGACAGCAAGGGGGTGTACTGGTGCAGGACAGTGCCGACTTCCTGCGGCGGCAGAGAGAGAGTTACGCGGGGCTTCCCCAAGCTGGGGACACGCGTGGCATCGGCGGCTCGCGCGCCCAACTGTCAGAGACTAGGCGGCAGCTGGCCGTCGCTCAACATGAGCTGTTGCTCCTGGTAAGTTACGTGCCGCACTTTTAACTTCAGATTTTGGAGTTTCACTGACGGCCGTTGTTTATTTTGTTCCAGCGTGCCCAGCAGACAGCGACGGTGGGAGTGATTGGTGGCGCATCTTCCAGTTCCTCGGCCCCTTTTCTCGAGATTGCCTCCCTCCGGGAGCAACTTGCCGGTGCGGTGGCCCGCGCGACCCGGGCGGAAGAGGAGCGTGACGCCTGGGTGGCGACTGTAGCGGAGCTGCGGCATCGTGGTGAGGAGAGACCTTCTCCAGACATCCTGGAGTTAAGGGTTCTTCTGCAGATGATGAGGAGAGAGGCAGAGAGAGAGAAAGCCGAGAGAAGGTCCGAGCGACAGCGGGATCTGACTGAGAGGAGGGCCTTGGAGGCCCAAGTGAGGGAGCTCCAGCTGGGCCTTCAGGCCGTCGTGCAGAGGCTAGGAGGGATGGAGACGCGCTACGAGAGAGCGCGAGAGTTCGGGGAGCGACTCCGCCAGTCCGGTCGCTTTGCCGCTAGTGGCTTCTTCGCCACGCCAGGGGAGGAGCAGCGAGTCACTGCTGCGGAGCAGGCGCCCAGAGGCGAGGCAGGTGCTGCTGCACGAGGATCCAGGAGGCTTCTGAGGGACCCTCACCTCAGGGGAGAGGAGGAGAGTGCCCAGAGAGATGAGTGATGGTGAGGATTGGCGAGCTAGTGGACCCGCCACCTCTCTATGATTGTAGTGCTTATGACAGCTTATGTAGAATTATGAATGGACTGATTTGATTTTCTGCTGTTTATTTGTTCTTTTGTGCGTTCCTTCTTCCCTACACTTCTTCTCTTTTGCACTGTTCCCATGTGATGGGTCTGCCGAGACTCCGCCTCAAGCGGAGAATCGCGTCTTGTGATCATTTTCCATGGGAATCTGCTGTCGAAGTCAAAAAAGACGGCCCTAGTTTCTTTTCCCAACGTTGTGTCAAATTTTGCGGACGTCCTCCAAATCATGATAGGGTATCCCTAGACAACATAGGGGCTATTCGTCCTATTCTTCGTCCAGTCAATCACCCTGTGCGAGCAGTGAAGCGACACATGGGACCGCTTGGCCGGTGCCTCATTACGAGGGCTATCATTAACAGGTGATGGAGGCAATCTTGGCCCGCACTCCTTCCATTTCTATAAATTCTTGTCCCTTTTATCTTCCCAGGTATATCGAGGACTCACTCGAGGAGCACAAGTTCTCACGGGAGAGGAGGAGTTCAAAATTCGATGGAGGGCGAATCTTCCCATTCGTCGAAGAGAAGCAGGTCTAGTGGTAGTAGTTCCAGGAGGCTTTCGGACCTCGAAGGGCACTTCAGCGAAAGGGCCCAATCACAACTCGTAAGCAGAGCTTTCCTGCCCTTTTCTCATTCTTTCTTCCTTTCTTCTGACCAAACCTCACCCCATTCCTTGTATGTGTAGGTTGTGATGAAATCACAAATCTTATGGGAGTTGGTAGTAGCAGCGTACAGGGGCCTCCCAGATTTTCAGAAGGCGAGGCTAGACGTGATGGGATTTGGTACCTTCCTTTCAGATCGAGCCGATCAAGCCCGACCTGGTCTGATCCAAGCCTTGTGTGAGAGATGGGACCCAGTGAGTCGGGCATTCCTGATGCCCTGGGGGCACATGGTGCCCAGCTTGGAGGATGTGGTCCGGATCACAAGCCTGAAGGTAGAGGGCGAGACAGTGACCGGAGTCACTTACGCGGACTACAGAGAAGGTGCCCAGAAGTTACTGGGTTTGGACCTAGATGGTCGGAAAAATAGGTCGGTAGCTAGGGCGTCCCTCATGGATGCATTAGGACTCACCGACACTCGTCGGCGGGACGATGAATCCTCAGAAGAGTTCATGGAAAGGATGGAAATAGGATGCCGTGCCGTGTACTGCACAGATTTCGGCGACTGGGAAAGATGCAACATAGATTTGAGGAGATTTCTCCTCTTCCTTTTGGGGAGATTGGTACTGAGCTCGAAAGGGGACGGTATCCAATGTTGCTTCCTGGAGCTGCTGTCAGACCTTGAAAGAGTAGGGTATTATGCCTGGGGAGCCGCCATGCTGGCACACTTGTTTGCAGGCCTATTCCAAGAAACGGATCGTGAGATGACTGTGAGTGGTTTCACACCATTCATCCAGGTATTTTTTTGGTTTTGCTTGTTTTGTATTTTTTTGTGTTTTTGCAAAGTACTGATGACCTGTGCCGAGCAGCTATGGAGCTATTATTACCTCCCTATGGGAGAGCTCGGCATTGGCGACCCGTGGTGGTGCCGTTAGCCAGGCGGTGGGAACCATCATGAGTGCGGCACCCCTAACCTACCAACTGATGGTGCTAAGGCGGGAGCTACAGGAGTTCCCTGCAGCGATGGTAAACTGGAGGCCCTACTCAGACATGGTCGATGCCGACCAACCGTGGGTTCTAGCAAGTCGTGCCCGGTTCGGACGGGAACTGTGGATGCACTGCCTGAATGAAATCGAGCCGCTTCGGCTACGATTAGTTATGAGGACTTTAGGACTGGCTCAAGAATGGGTGGATTCAGCTGCGCCACCTCGTGTCGGGAGAAAGACGCGGGGACCGGCGACCTGCATTGACTGGCGCGTGTGATTCCACGAACAGTACGAGGACTGGCAACGAGGTGGCACGATTGTAGAATCACAGGCGCGGGATAGCGAGGACTACTTGCGTCTATATAGGACAAAGTACACAGAACGGTTCCAACCCCGGGGACTTGTGGAGGTAGGTTTCCCCTTTTTCTCTTCTCTTCTTTCTCCTTTTTTGATTTTCTGGTGGAAATGCTGACTTGTAAGGCTGCAGGATGTCCAGGATGCCATGATAGCGAATTTACGAACTTGCTTGGCAGAGATGGAACAACAGTTGGGCGATGCCTGCGGAGCTACGAGCGCCTTGGTAGGTGTACAGTGCGTTCCTAATTAAAACCCCAGATTCCAGATGTTGGCTGCTAATTCACGCGGTCGTAGCATGCCCAGATTGGCGCGGCTTCCCCAGCGATGGGAGTGGGTGGTGCCTCTTCCAGCTTGTGGATTCCCACCTCAGAACTTGACTTGCTTCATGAGCAACTTGCTCACACCACGCAGCGTGCTGCGGAGGCAGAAGGGATGCTCTGTATACAGGTAAAAGTTTCAGTGTTGAGTTCTCTTGGTTTACGCCCCTATCGCGTATCTGAGATGGTACACTTGGCAGGAAAAGGAGACGGAAGAAGCGCTTGCCAAGGCTGCGCAGAAGGAGGCTAGGATAGCAGAACTGGAGAGGGAATTGCGGCGTCATTCTGATGATGACTCCTCTAGGGATGCCGTAGAACTGAGGATCACTCTCCAGTTGGAGAGGGAAGACCGCGAGAGAGAACGTGCAGAGAGAGAAAGAGACGCAGAGAGAGAAAGAGCCAACAGATTGACTGAAAGGGAGGAACGAAGGGCCATGGAGGCCCAACTATTCGAACTCTGAATCAGCCTTGGTCTTGCTGAACAATGGCTGAGAGATGGTGAGGAGCGCTACCGAAGAGCACGAGAGCGTGGCTTTCGTGTTGGTAGCTTCTCTGCTGCTTCCGTGGATCAATGCCGGGATGTGGGAATAGGAAGGGGAGTACAGAGCGGTAGGAGTACCGCTTTTCGTAGTTGGGTAGCACCTTTAAGAGCGTTTTACCCGGAGAGTAGTGGGATGAGTAATGCAGAGAGAGAGGGCGGAACTTGATGTAATTTTTTTTATTTTTGGAATAAAATACAAGGTTCGGTTTGTTTGGTTTTCACCTTCGCATCTGTTGCCTGAATCCCTGCACACATCACTGAAACAAACAAATCAGAATTTCTGTTCTGACTTGGTCCCTTGCTCAATAAGCAAATGGTCACTGTGACTGTCCTTGATAACTGGTCAAGGGGCCAAGCCTTTATTTTAACGAAGACGAGGGAAAGAAGTGGTGATGATAAATGCGACAGGCAAGCACACGAATGCAAGCGGTATTAAAGTGAGATGATGCACGCAAATATAATCATGCAAAATTGATTTGTTTTCTTTTTTTTATATTTGGCATTTTTTTGTTTTATCATAAAAAAGATTTTTTTGTTTGCAACTATGTACATTTTCTCTTTTTCCTTTTTTTGTTGTTTTATCATCTCAATTTTTTTTATTGCTAACGCCCGGCAAGCACCCAAATGGCACCTAACCTACGTGAGAACAGGGGTTTCTTACTAACCTCCCAGGTATCCTAACTGCACATCTAGGTTGATTTGGGCCTCTAGACCCCTCGAATGATGATCCCGCCGGCTAAGACTTACCCTGATGACAATACCGTCATGCCATGCTTAGGCTCCCAGTCGCTTCCGACCACAGGGATTCACCCAAAAGGTGTTCGAGGTAAAAGATTTGCCCGACCCGGGTCTGTTTCCTCACAACTCTAGATGGTATATGATGGAACACCCTGGAACCCTAACGACCAACCGCGCGACGCTGACCCGGAATCAGACGCCGTCGCACCCATAGGTGACGCGCTTGCATTGGTCTAAGCCCGAGGTTAAGCAAGAAGACATCAAGGTGGTAAACAGGGGTCTTGACCAGCCAGAAACGCAGAGACTCTTTCGCGGCGATAGCTTTTGCTTTTCAAAGTAGGCAACCAAATGTGTATATAAAAATAAGGTCGCAGACCCTAGGTAGTTTTCACCCTTCAGAAACTCCGTCGAACGTTCATCTTTAGAGGGAGAAGGAAGAGTGTAGGGGATAAACCTCCTGAGAGGACCGGCAAAGCCGTTAACCCGGCGAGCGAATAAGGGCCCATTAACTCATTCCTTTCGGACAACTTCGGACCAAATCTCGAACATTTACATTCCACGGCCCCCTTTGTGGATTCAGACTTTTGCTTTGAGGGGTTCCATTTATCGCAACAGGCACGGTCACGACCAGGCTTTTCTCTTGATTTTGATTTTGTATTTCTTTTTGTGAGGGAGATATAGTCGTTTGACATTTGTGGGCTCCCTTTTCGTATGCCTGCGGGGACACTGCCCTCTTCTCGTGCTCTGATCGATGCTCGAGGAAATGGATCCTACTCTTGCCTTTGGGGTTTGAGTTTCGGTTTCTCATGCTCAGCGTTTTAAGGGCGCCGACTGTCTCATTTGGTCGAAGAGAAAAGAATAAAGATTACAGCTTCCGGAGATCTTCTGGGTGACGCTCCACCGTAGGTGATGCTACCGACCCTTTTTTTGAATAAAATACATAAGTGAGCACATGTTGGCTTCCTTCGAGCGAGCATAGGCCGACGTGGCCGGACAGGGATCTCCACGGTTCTGGCAAACTAAGACCCGGTGCCTACCAAGCCTTAATGGGCCCTATCCTAACATGAAGGTTAGATGCAGGAACTTAACTACATGGTGACTGCCAGGCATCGGCATTTTGAATTTTCCATATTTTTAGTGGTTTTCAATATTCCTTTATTTTTGATGTTTTTATCTTTTCATCACTTTTTTTGTTTGTGCTAAGGGTAGTATTTCTTAAGATAAAGCCCATTCCAAGGGTGGGATAACTCGGTCCCTTCGGCGTTGATTAGCTTGTAGGCGTTGCCAGGGTACACGGCTTGAATTACAAATGGTCCTTCCCAATTGGGTTGGAGCTTAGAACGCGGACCTCCAGGTTTGACAAAAATTCTTTTTACGACCATCTCACCGACTTTGAATTTTCTCTCAACGACTTTCTTTTGGTAAAAGCGAGCGAGTCTATTTTGATACACACGCGCGTGTTCGGCAGCGGCCAGCCGTTTCTCATCCAAGAGTTCCAACTGGGCGAGGAGTGAATTACGACGATCGTCGAGGGGAAATTCCTCGTCCAATTTTACCCTGAGAGAAGGGATCAGAGTCTCATACGGGACTACCGCTTCCATACCATAAGTAAGGGCAAATGGAGTCTGCCCGGTGGGGGTACGGATTGAAGTGCGATAGGCCCATAGAGCTTCGATAAGCTTTTCTGGCCAGTCTGAAAACTTACTAGACTCGCAGGTTTTTTTGATGATTTTGAGCAATGTTTTATTGGTGGCCTCCGCTTGGCCATTACCTTGTGGGTAATAAGGCGATGAATGATGCAATGCAATTGCGTACCTTTTGCAGAGGTCCTGTAGGTCCTGAGAAATGAACAGTGGCCCATTGTCGGTGACGATCGTGCTTGGGACGTCGAATCTGGCGAGGATGTTCTTCATGATGAACTTGCAGACTGTTGACGCCTTGATTTTCGCGTAAGCTTCGGCTTCGGCCCATTTGGTGAAGTATTCCGTAGCAGTAAGGATGAAAGATTTCTGCTTGGTGAGGGAATTGGGATCACCAAGGGGACCAATGATGTCGAATGCCCACATGGAGAAAGGCCCCGGGGAGATATTGGATGAAGTGAGGAAGATGGTGAATGGATTTTATCGGCGTGAAGTTGACACTTGACACACCTACGGACAAAGACAGCACAATCTTCTTCCATAGTGGGCCAATAAAAGCCTTGGCGAATGATCTTCTTGGCGAGCATCTGACTATTCACGTGGCCACCGCACACACCCGAGTGCGTCTCCTCTACACATTTACAAACCTCATCGTCACCAAGACATCTTAACAGATACCAGTAAGGCTCCTCCTATAGAGTAGACCTCCAACCAAAGTATATTTCTGAGCCACCCTTCTTATGGCTTTCTTGTCTCTGTGGTGGCCCCTTCAGGATAAGACTGATCTTGGCAGTATTTGACAATTTCATAGAACCATGGTTTCTCTTCATCAGCCAGTTCTCTTCGGCCTCTGCCAACATGATTTCCCTCTTCTCAAGGATATCTTCCTGCAGGATCTTCCTTGCTATCCTGTCTTTGATATTTACGTAGGAAGCATCATCGATTGCAGGGGCGTGAAGTTTATAGATGGAAATGGACTTAAACCATCTTCCTAGAGGGAACCTTATGGATGATGCCAACGAGGTGAGGGCATCGGCGAGAATATTCTGATGACGAGGGACATGAACAAAGATCAGTTTGGTGAATAGTTTGGCAAAGGCAGCAGTGAGTTCTTGGTATGGCTTGAGTTTGGGATCGCGAGTGTGATATTTAGTGAGCACCTGGCGAAGGATGAGTTGACTATCACCTACGACTCGCAACTCAGTGATACGAAAAGAATGAGCGAGTTCTAGGCCAGCTAGAAGGGCTTCATATTCAGCTATATTGTTGGTGACTGAAAATTTGAGTTGGTATGCCAATGGGAATGTGAGGCCTTCAGGCGACAGGAGGGCGATGCCAATTCCTCTCCCTTGAGAATTCAGAGCTCCATCAAAATATAGCGTCCACATTGGCTCATCTGATTGGTTGATGGACATTAGTTCCTCATCTGGAAACTCTGATTGGACGGGATCGAACTTGGGAAGAGGATGGTGAGTGAGATGCTCGGCTATGGCATAGCCTTTAATCGCCTTTTGCTGGACGTAGATGATGTCAAACTGAGAGAGAAAACTTTGCCAGCGTGCTAATATATCCGTAAGGACAGATTTCTCCAGAAGGAATTTGATAGGATTCATTCGAGTAACCAAGTGGACCTCGTGAGCCAAGAAGTAGTGCTTCAATTTCTGCACTACCCAAACGAGGGCAGCACATGTTTTCTCCATGCCGGTGTACTTCTGCTCACAGGGATTGAGAAGTTTGGACAAGTAATAGGTTGCCCGTTCCTTGCCTTCTTCATCAGCTTGTGCGAGGACGGCTCCTACGGAGTCATCCAAGACTAAGACGTAAAGGATCAGAGGTTTTTCCGGTTTGGGTGGAATGAGAACGGGTAGACTAGCCAGATATTCCTTTAACCCTTCAAAAGCTTTCTGACATTTAGAATTCCAGTGGAATTCTACTCCTGGCTTGGTCAACTCGTAGAGAGGTCTACACCTTTGTGAATGTTGGGACACAAACCGACGAATAAACTGTAACCTCCCGATTAAACCTCGGACTTCCCTCAAATTCTTGGGAGGCGGCATATCCCTGATAGCCTTAGCTTTGTCAGGATCTATCTCGATCCCTCTTTTGCTCACAATGAACCCCAGCAATTTACCTGACGACACACCAAACACACACTTCTTCGGGTTCATTTTCAGTTGGAACTCCCTTGACCTCTGTAAGACCTTAGCCAAAACTTCTAGATGTTCCATCCTGGTCCTTGATTTTACCAATAAGTCATCCACATACACTTCCAGATATATGTGCATCATGTCATGAAATATGGCCATCATCGCTCTTTGGTAAGTAGCTCCAGCATTCTTTAATCCGAACGGCATGACCACGTAACAATATGTTCCCCAAGGGGTAGTGAATGACGTCTTTTTCTGATCCTCTTCTGCCAAACGAATTTGATTGTATCCTGAAAATCCATCCATGAAAGAGAGGGTTTCGTAGCCTGCCGTGTTATCAATCAGCACATCAATGTGAGGTAAGGGAAAATCATCCTTTGGACACGGGCGGTTAAGGTCCCGGAAGTCGATGCAAATCCTGACTTTCCCATCTTTCTTCATGACCGGGACAATGTTCGCCACCCATTGAGGATAAAGAACGACTCTAATGAACCTGGCTTTGTGGAGCTTATCGACCTCTTCTTTCATTTTCAAAGTCATCTGAGGGTGGAAACGCCTTAACCTTTGTTTTACCGAGATGGACACTAGTTTTAGGGTTAAACGGTGTTCGACCAAGGTTGAATCCAGACCCGGCATATCCTCGTAGCTCCATGCAAACGTGTCCTTATATTCCTTGAGAACCTCAATTAATGCCTCTTCTTCAGAGGGTGGTAGGTTGTCACTTATGAGGATGATCCTAGGGTCTTCCTCAGTTCCCAAATTGACTTCTTTGGTGGATTCTTCTACGGCGGTTGACGGCTCGTCGAATCTCCTCATTCCACTAGCGTATGCGCCCGCCGCATCCTTATATTCTTCACCCTCATCTTCAGTGGGGCATTCTTCATCCGTGATCTCGTAGACTCCATACCCTTCATCAGATGCACAGTCGCCCTCGCATTCTATTTCGGGTAGCTGGATGGGATTTTCTAACAACTGGGGGATGGCAAGAAGGGCCTGACACCTGGCGGCCAAATCCAGAAGGAATCGACGAGGGATCTGCCTACCCTTGGATTTCTTTCTAGGTACTACCCTTGGCCTATCATTCCTAGATTGACTGACAATATTTACAGAAGAAGAGGAAGACGAAGAGGATGGTGTAGAATGTACAGGAGAAGACCCCTCAGAGGAGGGGTAGAAAAGGTCGCTCATCGGACCTTGGACGGGTGGTCCGCAAGGCGGTACGCACCCGTGGGAGATGTAGGAGGTTTCCTCAACGAAGATGTGTTGTTGGGGAGTTTGAAAATTGACGTTTTTTTTTCGTTTTCATTTTTAATGACAAAGCAGTGAAAAGAGATTGGAGGAGAGAGGAAAGTGGTTATGGCTAGAGGATTGTGAGGCTCATAGAGCAGATCATGGTTGAAGACCTGGCGCGGGTTGAAAAGCCCGCGTAGGTATGTAAACAGAGAAGGGGATCTGGGAAGACCATCAGACAATTGTCTGGCCCAGGAAGAAGATATCAGCAAAGGCTGAGACGAGTGGATGGAGAAGATGGCGGCTAATGAGCCGTCGACGATAATGTTGAGGACGGATGAAGATCCGTTGATGACAGGGTCCTTCTGGCGAGGACGAGGATAGTTTGGAACCTTGGCAAGAGTGGTAATATTCTCTGGTATTTCGGAGATCAATGGTGGTCCTTCAAGCTACGGAGACGAGAACATCCTTTCCAGTGCAACGGAAATGTCCCGTATGTCGAACCATTTGTCCCACTCGCATTCCGGATCTTTGATCTTGCCTCTTTTGGTGATCCTCGGACATTTTTCAGCCAAATATACAGCATGTGATCCCCCATATGCTTCTCGTGGGTGATCTCCCATCTGAACAACGGGCCCTCTGTTGAAGTGGTTTGATAGAGTCCACGTGAGGGGCTTCCAATCTGCCTTGAACGGTCCTTTGAAGCCTAGGCCAAACCTGCGGTTCGGCCTAATTTCCTTTGGCGGTTTGAGCATACCCTGTAACTGTGCGCCCAGACCTTTTCCTTGTTGATAGCCGATGTTCCTCATAATCTCCCAACCTTTGGAGTGAAAAGGAAGACATGATGTTGTGGTTGCCCTGACCGGCTCCTTTGGTGCTAGTGGAACATGAGATGGATCACGTACGTCCAGCAGTGACAATATGGGCCGATGAGATGGCCAAACAGAAGGCAGAGAGGTGTTGATAGCATCCACTGTGTGAAGGACAGGTGTACTGACCACTTTAATAATTCTCCCATTGTAAGGAAACTTCAGGCACTGATGGTTGGTGGAAGGCACAGCGTCCATGGCTTCGATGTAAGGGCGACCCAGTATAGCCTTGAATGTGGGGTCCATGTCGAGGACATGGAATTCCGTGGGAATTGACATCAGGCCTAGTTCTGCCTTCAGAATAATCATCCCCTGCGGCGGCCTTTTGCTATTGTCATAAGCCGTGACCGTGATCGAGGAAGGTCTTATTTGTTCCTCGTTGACCCCACACAACTGAAGAGTGCTTATGGAGATCACTTTTATGGATGCACCCGTGTCCACAAGACACGGGTTTATGGATACCCCATTAATTTTTATTGAAATGCACAATGCATATTTCCGAGCTTCCTTGGGAGCGAGCTCGTAGTTGTGAAACATGATGGCTGGTTGTGTGTCTGTTGGGGTCAGGACGGTCGAAATCTTCTCCACGGGGAGGTCTTCATCAACCATGACCTTTTGAAGATATTCCATCAAGGCCGCCTGGTGGGATGTGGATCTTTGAAGTAGTTCCAGGATGGAGATCCGGGCAGGTGTCTTGTCCAAGTGTTTCAATAGATCATACTGTGTTCCAGGGATAGCTCTTTCTGGTTGTTCTGCATCATCCTTCTCTGGCTGAGATTGCTCGGGATTCTGACTGTTGTGGGGGAAAACCCTGTGGAAAATCCTTCCACTCCGGAGCACCATTGCCTGCGGCTTTTGTACCTCTGTGGGGGTAGCAGTGAGTTTTAACAGGGGTTTGAGGGGTAGTAGTGGAGGAATGGTTGATGAAGCAGGGATGATGACGGGAGCAGGGATTCTGATGAGGGGTTTGTTAGGTGGCGGCATGGTGGAGGTAGAGGGGATATTGCGCGGATTATGAAGGATAAGGGGTCTAGAAGGTGGCGGTGGAGACGAAGTAGGAGTGGGTAGGGCTTGAAGTGGGCAATGATTTTGAGGTGGGTGATGGTTAATGAGTGGTTTTGAAGGCATTAGTGGTGATACGGTGGAGAAAGACGGGGTTATGTATGGTTGACGGATGATAAGGGATTTAGAAGGCGTAGGGGTAAATGTGGTAGAGGTGGATGGTAAAATGGGGGAGTGAGAGAAGATGAGAGGGTGTGAAGGCATAGTGGAGAGTGTCGGTTGATAGGAGGTCGGGGTGCGGATGAGAGGGCGTAATGGTAGTGGAAATGGTGATGGTGATACTGATGCGGGTTGATGAGAGAGAGGTGCTACCCGGGCAAGGTGAGGAGGTTGCATGACGATAGGGTTGGAGGTAGAAAGAATGGAGGTACTTTCCTGGTGCCACACCTGCTCTCTCCCGACTTCCGGGAAGGAGGTGATGGGGTTAACCTGATGATTGGGCTGTTGGTGCTCCGGTAATGGATTCTGAATTATGCCCATGTCGGGCTGTTGTTGTGGGGCCTGCTGAGCCTGCTGTTGTTGTTGTGGTTGCTGTTGCTGTTGTAACTGCTGCTGTGGCCTATGAGGGGGTCTCCTAGTCTTGAGAGCCGCGACGTATCGTCTCATCTCATCCCAATCTATTTGATGTTCATCATTCATATCATGGATGTAATCTTTGAAATGGAAGCAGTAATCTACTGTGTCTCCCGGCTGCCTGTGGTAGACGCAGTATTTGGAGGTATCAACATTGGGTGGCCACGCGGGCCTTTCTCTGGGTAGGGCGAGTTGGTTTGATGCCATGAGGGCATTAAAAATGTCTGCTAAGGTTTCCGGCAATGGTGGATAGTAGGCTCTCTTGGGACCGAGCGGCCTCCTTTGTTGCTGTTGGGGACCATAGTTCCCCGGGGGTGGAACTTGGTTGTACTGAAGTGGTGGTTGTTGTTGCTGAGGTTGTGGTTGTTGTTGCTGGGGTTGGCGTAATGGATGCATATTATCCTGGGGTGGATTATTTTGGGGTGGAGGACGAAGAGGGAAAGGACCCGGTTGAAGGGGAAGTTGGGGCATTTGTGGAGGCCTTGGGTTGACTACATAGTTGGCATTGTTGACCGCACTGACTTGCTCATTTGTCACGACCCCTTCTGTGGCTCCGCCCGGGACACCAGCGCCTGTCTTTCTGACCACTTTGGGCTTCGGCGACTCAAACATGTTCATGATGGGGGAGTCTTTTAGCTGGGTTTGGATGTATCGGGCCCTTTCATAGAGTTCCTCCATTGTAGTAAGTTTATTCATGGCCAGGACGTGTCTGAACTGTGGGGTTGCATTAGACACAATCATCTTCACTTGTTCGGGCTCGGAGAGGGTATCCCTTATTCTTTCCGCAAGAGACCTCCATCTATCAGCATATCGGACAAAATCCTCGTCGGGTTTCATCTTTTCGGCCACTAGGTCGGTAATGGAGAGTGAGGGACCGACCCTATCCCTATATTTCTGCAAGAACCTTCTCTGGACTATTTCAAAATTCTCGGCCTCGCGGGGCTCCAGAGAATAGAACCACTCAAGCGCGGGACCATCCAATGATCTCCGAAAGAGGTATGCCAGGGACCTTTGATCATTTTGCCAATAGGAGGATTCATACATGAAATCCTTGAGGTGAATGAAGGGGTTGCCGGTACCATTGTATCTGCGGTACATGGGCATTTCGGAGGGAGGAAGATGAATGACGGGAAGGATTGGCAAAGCAACCTCCGGGGTGACTTTCACGTCCACCATTCTTCTTAGATTTTGAAACTGCTCGTCCATGCGATTGAACCTATTGAGGAGCGATTGGGCGAGCTCCTCTAGAGGTGAAGGTGGCACTTGCCACTGGGGGAGAAACTGTCTCCCGGAGACTTGAGGGGGAAACCCCAAATGAGAGGGAGCTGTCGGACCACCGACAGTTGGCCCTGGCTGAAGCGGTGTGTGGGGAACAACGGGAGTTTGAGATTGTGACGGGAATTGGAATGAGGGTGGTTGTTGGCTCGCTTGACCTTGAAGCAAGGGAGACTGGATGGCTTGCGCCAATGAAGGAGATGGAATGGCCTGCACGGACTCTTGGAGAGGTGCGATGGCCGGAGTTGACTCCTGGGGCGTGGGGGAAACAGATTTCCCCTTTAGAATGGCCTGGAAGGCTCGGAGCTGTTCAGAGGTAAGCTCCGTGTTGGCGAGGACGCCCAGTAAGGAAGAGATATCCTGTGGTGGGGACGTGTCCCCGGTAATAACCTGCACCTCATGCGAGGGGTCATGAGAAGGACCTGAGTCCATAGCATAGACTCGCGGGTCGGCTGACAAACCACGGCTAGGGTGGTTCTCCTCAAAAGACTCGTGAGACATGCTCACAGTTTTCCCAGAACATAAAAACATACACTAGCAAGTAGGTAGCAGAGATTATCAAACAAGTGGATGCCTTTACGCCCTTTTTTGTGTTTTGATTTTGATGATTTTTTTATGTTTTTAGCGAGATCCGAAGTTCACACAAAATGGGGACCCTAGTTTGTTTTTGTTTCACCGCCGTGTCAGCTAGGGTCTCTCGTCTCACCACGAATGAAATGACTAACTCCGGGGAACTTCAATGGTACAACCAGTCCAGTGAACGAAGAGGAGATTCTTCGATGTCGGGGACTTATGGAGGTCCCAGTGTAGGAGATTCTAGTCCGTTGAGAGGAATTCCTAAACGAAGAGTCCTTCCTTCACCGGGAAAGGGTGATCCTCAAAAAAATGAAAAAAGGATAGAAAAGAGGAATGGATGTATGCAATGGAATGCTGACAGATATATAGAGTAAGAAAATAACAGAAATAACAGACATATAATAAACAAAGAACCAATCAAAACTGACGGTGCTGCCGTGAGCACAACGGGGGCGCGCGCGGGCGCGAAGGTGGAGAGGCACGGGTGGTGCCGAACTTGCAAGGGTAGCCGAAAGGAAGCAGTAGAGGTCCCACCGTGATCGCCAATCTGTGAGCGACGTCACGGGGTTCGGGGAAGAGCGGAGAAGACGCGGAGCGCGCGCGGGCTCCTCTTTTTTTGTGTTGTTTGTTTGCTGCAACACAGAAATAAGAGAAGAGAGAGAAGGGGCCACCACGGGAGATTGCTCCGGCGGGGCGAGCGGGACAAGTGTGATATAGCAAGATATGGGGGTTAAACGGCCATAGCGGGAAGTGACTCGCCGCGGCCTCGGGGGACGGGAATGGTGCAGAAATTAAATAACAAGAATTGAAACGGCCATTGGGGAAGTGACTCGCCGCGGCCTCGAGAATATGAGCAGATAATAAGATGACAGAATATAAAGAGAATACAAAGAGCGGGAATTTAAACGGCCATTGGGGAAGTGACTCACCGCGGCCTCGAGAACATAAACAGATAAGAATATAACGTATAAGAACGTGAATTTAAACGGCCATTGGGAAGTGACTCGCCGCGGCCTCGAGAATATGAGCAGAATATAACAGAGTATAAAGAGAATATAATAACAGAAATTTAAACGGCCATTGGGGAAGTGACTCGCCGCGGTCTCGAAAACAAGATGTGATCGCCAGGGGCCGAAAGACCCCAAAATAAGAAAGTGATCGTGCCTACCTCAAGAGCGGGAGATGGCGGGTTGCTTCTTCCTCCCCCTTCGGCCGGCCGACGGAGAGGGCTTTCCTCGGCTACCCTTGCAAAACAACGACAAACAAATGACAAGTGGATTAGAAAGATGGAGGTGTAGTATTCAAATCCTCGCGATAAAAATAACGAAATGATGGCAAGACACACACCTGGTTGGTGTTATCTTTTAAACCCCTCTCGGACTCGAGTAGGAGGAAAATGAGATGATGGATGTAAGAAGTGTATAAGAAAAGGCGCCCTTATGAAGGGGGATAGGGGATGCAAGATGATGAATGTAAAAGAACTACGAAGAAAAGGAAAGAATTGGCTTATTGAATGTGCCGATGGTGAAATCCGGCGGAGCTCCGGCAGCGTGGGGACGATGTGGAAGCGCGGTGGATGAAGACGACCTTCCTCTCGCGAGCGTGAGCACCCGAGAAGCCGGCAGAACCTCCACCTACAAAAGAACCCACGGGTTAGAAAATGACTCCGTAGCCTCTGGGCTCCGGCAGCCTATCGGATCACTTCGAAGCTCTCCCAGAACTGAGGGGTGGGCCTCTATTTATAGAGCTCCGGAGGGTGGAGGCGTCCAGGACCCTGACACCTCCATCAGGGCCGAATTAATATTTTATTCTATTTTTATATATTTTTTTTGGAATACTTTTGTGGAGGCGTCTAGGGCTCCGGACGCCTCAAACAGGTCCACCGAAAACCGACGACGGCCGCACACAGTTTGGCACAACGCGTGGTTTTGTGAGCGGCGCCTCGTGATTCAGAAATGGGCGCGTCCAGGTGACTGGACGTCTCTATAATTAGATTTTTTCACACACGACGAACCGTCGTTCAGTGGGCGGCGCCCGTGAGAGAGTTGATGGAGGCGTTCAGGGGCATGGACGCCTCCAAAAATATATTATTTTTTCTTTTTCTTTTGTCTTTTATGCCAAGGCTGGCATTTTAATTTTTTATATTTATTTTTATGGAGGCGTCCAGGGGCCTGGACGCCTCCATTAATATATATATATTTTTATTTATTTTTGTTTTTTTATGCCAACCGGCATTTTACACACATTTTTTATTTTTGTTTTTATGGAGGCGTCCAGGGCCCTGGACGCCTCCATTAATATATATATTTTTTATTTGGTTTGGGCCCTGAGAAAATAATAAAATGAATTACAAAGATGGGGGCGTCCAGGGGCCTGGACGCCCCCATTAAGACCCACCCGGGTCCTCAAATCAGACGTCGGCGGCCGCCCGTCAGACACCCTTCCTGATTCCGGAACCTCCTGATGCGTCTGACTGGTGTTGACGCTGTCCGAATGCCGTGACGGGATGATTCCGAATGCCGAAAAAGGTAGAAGAAGACCCAAGAAAAGGAAGCACTCGAGTGATTCGAAATGCGTAAGCCGTTGCGGGGCGTTGTATAGCAATATGAGACTTTCTCAGGAGACGTCAAGAATGGCGTGTCTACACCCGTATTTCTAACGGGTACTCTTTATATAGCCGAGCCACTTCTTAGATGGCTCAAGGAAGGCTTGGTCCCACCTCCCTTTCCATCCATGGACCCCACCCTACCTTTAGTGCCGGTCAACTCCTTCCATACCACATTTCGATCTAGTCACCATGTTGACACGTTGGACGATCTTGTCATGGGATTAGATTCATAATGGAAGTTGACGCACCTACTGGCCCGAGGCTTTGACCAACCCGCTAGTCTTAGCTTTACCCATCCGGCCTTAGGGTCCATTACCTCCGAGTGCACCATGGGTTGTGTCACCACGGAGATTCTATTATTCCTCCCCATGTCGACCGAACCCGACTTTATACCCTTTCGCCCAAGGGAGGAACCATACATCCTACACATAATCACTGTCCCACCTATAATGTATGAAGGTGACTATCCACACCTTCGAGACTTCTACATCGGGGACCGTGACTTGTGGGAACCCACCACAAGGGGTCATACCTTCTTTGATCCCTTTGACATATTCCCTAGTGGACCCTTAGACCCTCCATATATACTTCACTTCTTAGAGGGAGTCCACTATCACACTCCTACTCCACGGGCTGGGTCATCTACACCCACCAAGCCCGTCCATGATACACCAACATCCGGTTCTTCCAGCCCTCTCAAGTCTACCAAATCCAAAGGGTCGTCCATGCGTGACTGGGTCATACTTGGACGTTTAGATGTTCCCCATGCCACCCATCTCCGGTTACATAACATGCATGCATGGCACATATTCGGGTGTCCTGGTCCGCCGTCCACCATGTACGGGTCGGACTAACAATAGGTTTGTCTAGAGTCATGCATGAGTCCGTTTCTTATTTGTGTGGTTTGCATATGTGTGTTAGTGCATGGTGAGTCTGCATGTGTCTCGTGTAAGCTCGTTGTCGATCTCTTATGAGTAAGAGGCGAGGACTCGCTCGATGAGTATGGGATCGGTTCTATATCAACACCCGGATCTAGTCACCTACAGGGACTCAGCGGTGATTCCTAGTGAGTCTTCGAGCCGCCACCTCCCCTTTTGAGAGTGTCCCATTCGGAGTGTCCACCTCTAGCCCATAGCAGCTTGTGCATATCGAGTATATATGGAATGAGCAGGTGACGGTCACTTGGAGTGGAGCCTACCCGCGTTACTTGGCACGGTGACGGATCCGCCGGAGTACTCGAGCATCCATACCCCTACTCGACGGGGTCGAGTTCCTCCCACCCGGGGAGAATTGATGGGGACATCGAAGCAAGACCGCCCACATTTTGTTTGCATTTATGTCCTTTCATATTTGTATGTATACCCTTGTGTTATATGGGTACGCAATTGTAGGTCTTCGTGGGTTTATATGTAAAATTCCAGTAGGTCCAAGCAAGGGGGCCCTCAGCCCTTTCCCATTGGTCCATGTCACCCATGTGGGGCTGGTCAACCATCCTAGGTGGCCATCTAGAAGGGTTGAATGCCAAATGAGACATGGGTAGACAAGTGGTTAAAATTTTCAAAGGTAGGCTACCTACCCATTCAACCCCTTCATCCTAGTCAAGGGGGCGCCCCCTTCCACTTGGATTATTTTATTTTTGTGTGTGTTGATCACATTTAATCTAGGCCATTCCTTCCCCATCCCTAGATCCAATTGTGGAGATTGGATTTGATGTGTAGCATATATATACTTATATTTTCCCATTTAGAACAATTAATGAATAGAAAAAAAGCATTTGGAGCTTGTGAGATTTGCGCCCCCTTCCTCTCTCTTGGAGTTCTCCCCTCAACCCCTCTGCAATTCTAGAGTGGATCTACCTTCGATCTCTTCCCCTCCATCTCCGGTAATCATCGGTGCCGCCGCCGTTCGTGCCGCCATCGAGCCGCCGCGAAGTTGTCTTCGGTATTCTGTCCATCCAGGACAGAAGTATCTTCCCTGAATTTCTGCTCCCATCTCCCACCTCCTCTGGAGTTGAAATTTTCATGAGTGGTTCCCCTCTCGAACCCCTATCTTCACAAAACATTTCAAGTCAAAATTCCTTCATTTGGTATTTTTCAATTTTCTTTTCCCTTCTATTCTCAGATCTGCCAGGTTTCTGTCTACAGTGACAGCAACTCTAAGTTCTACATATCCGGATAACTTTTTGATTTTTCCAAGAGCTCCTAAATTTACTGGAAGTTATTTCCACCTTCCCCTCCACCTCCAATTTTTCATGGAATTTTTAAAGCTCATTTCATATTTTTAGAAATTCCCTTTCCGAACCATCTACAGTTCTGTCAGCCTGTTTCCAGATCCGACCACCAGTCAATCCAAAATCCATAACAATTCGTAGCCTACACCCATCCTTCCACAAAAATTATTACGGTTTTCCTTGTTCAAACCTCTACAACTTTGGTGAATAGCTCAGGAGCTGAATCGGACGTCTATCTCGCGATCAAAGGCAACTCTCAGGAAAGTTCCCTGCTGATCTGAGAGTTCGGGTACTGTACAACAGAAGCTTCAAAAATAGTTAAGGCCCAGATCCGTGAAGATCCAGCTTCTCTCTCCAGTTCTATCTTGAAGGATTTCGAGAGAGCTTTCCAACGGTATCTCCTGATCATCGATCCGACATCGGAATTGATCGCAGCGTCCGTTCTCGCCGGAGCGTGCGCCTGAAAACAGAAGTTGCAGATCCGTGGGAAGTTTTTCCGACGGGTGCCGATCGGAGCCGCCCGGCCTCCGGCCGGCGAACCAGCGTGCCGCCATCCCGAGGAGTGCTTCCCCAAGCGTCCCCACTACAGCAGAGCCGCCCGATCCCACACGTCCCCTCCGGCCAGCACGTGGGCCCCACAGTCACGAGTTCGGGTGCTGCCGAAGCTACGCGAGAAGTCGCCCGTCAACCCGAAATCGGTCCTCCCGGACCCGCTTGTGTAGCCCTTTACCTCCCTGCGTGGAGTGGGTGATATTTCATTGCTGTCATTATTGTGTAATATTTGTTCCGGGAGTACGAGTTCGGCCGGGTCTGTCTTCCCCATGTCGAGAGCGTGGAGGTATCGTGTCCGCTCCTTCACTTGGCATTTGCTTTATTCATATATATCTCTTTATGCCGCTGCTAGAGAGCATGTTGTAGGGCCGTTAGCTCGATATATATTGGTGTATCACTGCTGCTGCGAGAGAGAGAGTGACCGTCCCGTGACCCGATCCGGGCACAAGAGAGAGCCGACCACCCTAGCTCACTGCTAGTTTCTCAACCGCGCACGTTCGACGCTTCCATCACTAAGGGACAATCACGAGCTCATCTAGAGTCGTAGGTTCACATTCCTAATTCGAGTCGTGTCCGTGGTCCGTCCCGCATCAAATATCCTAAGCTCCGATACCATAAAAACTGTCACGTCTCGAGTGCGGAAGAAACCCGGTATGCGTGATGAGTTTATATCGATCATGTCAATCAGAGCATAAGGAATTCGACACATAGACAGAGTGCGCAAAGTAGAGATAATAAACCAAATCCTTATCATTGATAACATTCAATATATAACCATCATTACATATCTTGCTGACTCATAATAAAGATCCATTGACGACTAGACTCAATAAAGTAGAAAATACAATAATTCACTCAAGAAAGATGAAAAGACCCGACTAGATAACGTCTTTGACAAGCGGACAGCTCTACACTCTTCACCTGTGTCCATTCCCATCCGAATGATCCTCGTCATCGGAATTACCTGAAAAGTAGGGGAAGAACTAGGGTGAGTGAATGCGCAGTAGGGATTATATTTCAAGTACAAGCTTGCTTTAAGTAAATTACATGTTACATGAATGCAAGTATAGCTATGCATGTATGCAAGATAATGACGAGAGCAGAGTATCAAGAAAATATGATAGATGAACTAGCAAGATAGTCATGTGAAGTATATTAAGATTGTCAAGCATGTAAATATCAACTCGTGTCATGTGAATTGGCTATTATAATTTCAAGCAAAAAAATACCCGTTCCGGGCCACGTAAGTCATGTCAAGTCATGTCAAGTCAAGCACGAGATCGTGGAATGTCAACAATCAAGCAAGTCATGCACTTCGGTGCAATGCCACACCATGATCAATATAGCTCCCATAGGCATAAGTACTTTTGGGTGCTCCTCTCAAGACCAGATTGGGCCCTATATGCACTAGCATTGAGTCATGTATATATTTTTAGACATCCACTATAATTGCCAATAGAGTTTCAAAGGAATAAGCCATTGTAGGATGATAATGTAGATTTCACAGAATGAAAGAGTTCAAGGAAAGAACTTGAACAAGAATGACATAATGTTAAATCGCATGAAAAATGATGGCATATCATGAAACTGGGTAATTGGCGTCCACTCAGTCACCATCAATTATAGAAACAGCATCCACTGTATGGTCGTTCATTCTTGTGAACAGTGCAGGCACGAAGAAATAGCGTCCATCTCATAGTCACTAAAATAGTAAAGTGCGCCCACTGACTGGCCGCCAATTCCTTTTGGCGTCCAAGTCCTGGTCACAGTTTCTTGACAGATAACAGACTTCTCAAAGAGGCCAGAAACATCGCTCTAAGAGGGCTAAAGCATCACGTTTCTTCAGAGTGACGTGACAAGTAAGGGTTCCAGGATTTTTAGGGTACAACCTGTTTGACTACCTTGAGGGAATCCCTGGCTAGCGTAGACTTACGGAGATCTCAATGAAGAAAGCACCGGTCCGAAGGAATGAATATCCCGCGGAGGGTCCAATCATCACCAACAGTTAGTGTGGAATCGATAGAAATAAAACATGGACTCCATCTATGGATGTGAGACGAAAGTGCCAAGTAAATCGGCGATATGGGCCAGAAATGCGATGAAAACTGAGAGACAAGAATTGGCATCCATTCAGACGGGCGCTCAATCATGATTGTGCGTCCGTGTGAAATGTCGCATAATCATCATTTTACAAAATTCTAGGAAAATATACTAAGAATTAGCGACACCGTGCATGGGCGCTAATTCTAGAATTTTCTAGAAATCTATAGCATTTAATTAAAATTAGCGACCTTGTAGAAAGGCGCTCAAACCTTAAATAACGTCCAATCTAATGTCGCATATTCATGTTTTTTTCACATATTTTCTATTTTTAATAAATTTTACAAAACAACGCCTCCTTACAGGGGCGCTCATTCATTACTTGACAACTGTGTGACAGTCGTCTATTCCTCTTACTGCTACGCATTGGGCAGACACGTTTACAGACACAAATTACTATTCATTTGTACATGAACAGTAGCTCTTCACTATTTTCATGAAATTTCCAGAAACTAAAGACATGGATAGCTAGAGAAAAATATAGGGAATCTAGAAATATGCTCATGCAAGAATTTTAACGCTAGATTTCATATGTATTAAATTTTAAACATGTTTTATTTATTAATTATGTTTACATGAAATAGCAGCAGGGGTAAGGTAGCACATTAAACCACACCCTGAGGACTGTCGCTAATTATAAACTTGCGACCTTTTGCGAGGTCGTTCATTAATAGACGACCAGTACTTAGTCGCTATTTTCATACAGACAGAAAACTCAAAACAACTACGTAAACGGAATAACAGGAGATATGAAATTATGATAATTTGATTTACATGCATGCACTATACTTATACTATAGGTTGGTGCTTCAGTTCTTGAGAAAACCTACCTCTTCTGGGGTTTTGGACGACGGACATAGAAGAAAATAGAAGAAGATAAGCAACAGCTGCAACTCTCGAACGGACGTAGGAAGGGGAAGGAGAATATGGTCATCCGCTATAGCAAGAGGAAGAAAGTGCAGCAGTAGCTATGGCAGCAACTGTAGCACGTAGGAAGAAAAAGCAAGGCTTCTTCACGGCACTAGGATGCAGAAGCTCGTAGGAAGACGACGTCGACGCATCTCTTTCACGAACGCAGCAGCATGATGCTCTATCATTCACAGGGCTTTGTATACTTATAGAGATTGAACCCCTTTCCTAATGGAAATTAGGATTCCTATGTAGAATCCTAGTAGGTCTAAGCCTTGCCATGTTAATCCTTTCCATTGACATATCTACAGCCGCTTTCCCAATTAGACTTAAATCATAATCTTCACGCATGGCCACTTCTACGTTCGAACTCCCTACTAGGTTTGGGCCTCCCTTTGGTTTAGAAAAACATGGGCCTATATGTATACACGTGAAAGGGATTTGGGTTTTTATAAAACAACCCATCCTAATATATATATATGTATTATGCTTTTATGCCCTTAAACCCATTTGTAAAGCCCATTAGTTCTTAGTTTATTCTTATACGTGAAGCCCACGTATAAATATAAAGGTTAAGGCCTTTAGTGTGTTGAAGTTTGGACTTTGCATTTTATTTCATTTGAAGGGTTTATTTAGTTTAGGAAATTTCTTTCCCATAATTTATCCAGGTTGCAGACTCTTGCATAATTTATCCTGGTTTCCCATAAATTTCTTTCCCTATTGGTATGGCGGCTGGCTCCTGCGGAGTTGCAGACTAAGCAGTAACAGAAGGGCGAACTGAGAACTATTCCTCGTTCATCAAGGAGAGACCAGAGGCCATGTGATTGCTTCACAGGTCCCTGGCATCCCTGCGAGGGGCTAATAACCTATTGAAAGTCCTTTTATTGGCACCAACAGGGGCGGGGAAACCATCAAAAGCCACAGCGCCCCTCCCATGAAAGACTCTTTCCAGAGATGTGGATAGAGCCCATATATATACCCACTCCTAGAACACAAGAGGCCACATATGAGCAGTGATGGACCTCCAGTGGCCATTGGGGTCGTTCGGAAAACTCTAGAAAGGAATTGCATAAAATAGATCAATAAGAGAGTTCATGCGGGACTAAACATTTAAGCTATTATTCAATCACACGGGGGGAAAGAGAGTAGAAATGAGGCAATTGATTAGCGAATTAGACAATCCTATAATATTTATTCCTCCATAGAGTATCACAGATGCCACATTTCTAAAAGAAATAAATTGCAGAAAAGAACAAGAAGTACAGTAGATAGATAGGATAACGAGGGATGAGGGGAAGGGAGACTGCAGACCGGACTAGGGCATTACATGGAGGCCAGACCCACCTTGACAAACCCTCACTCTCTTCTCTCTTTTCTTTTCTCTCCGATTTTCTCCCTGCTACCTCTGTTGCTCTCTACTCTCTCTTTTTCTTCTCGTGCTCGCTTTTTTTTTCTTCTAGCTTCTTCGCTTGATTTCCCCTTTTTTGCCTCTCTTCTTCTCTTTTTTTTTGCAAGTCTTTGAAAATGGGGGGTTTTATAGAGGTCTTCATCCTTTTGATGCGGCGGCAGGGGTGTGATACGGCGGCCAAAAGTGGCACGCCTGGGCGGGCCGTCGGATCAGGCGTGGCCGCCGGATGGCTTTGGGCCGCCAGATTACCTTGTGTGCGAAGACCCACTGTGGCCCATTTGAGCCTTTCTATTTTAGCTAAATATCTTTTCTTCTTCATTCAGCCCATGCTTCACATGTCTTAGTGGCACTTGGCCCCTTTAGAGTGATTCATCCACACTATCCGAAGCATAGCGTTGCTTTCCTTCGAGAACTGTCTCTCGGAGATAGTTCCAACTATATCTCGACTATATTTGACGGTCGGGAGGTTGGCGGGGAGCTTAAGCAGTGGTGACACGCATTTTTTTCTCTCTCTTTAAAAGAAAGAAGAAGAATTAAAATTAAGAATTGTGTAGGCGTGCCAGTCACATGTGTGACGAGTTAATTGTGCGCTCAATCTGACCCGAGTCGGGCGAGAGTGAAGTTCGTGTCGGGACTGAAAGTCCGCCATACCATAAAGGCTATGACGTTAATTACATCCTCCAATAAGAAGAAAAATCTCTGATTATTTGTTGAGATAATGAGCCGTTCGAGGCTAAAATAGAATGCAAGAGAATGCAGGTGATGATGAAGCCTTTAAGGCCGCATGGGAGGATTCATTGGTTATTTCCTTAGTCATGCGAAGCAGACTTAATTCATTAAGTTCGAGCCCTCGATACAAGGCGGAGGACGTAGGTCCGGAGACCACCATCGTGCATAGCCAAGACTTCTGGTCGGGCGTGACCCAGCCTTCCATCGAGGCCATTTGATATACCGAGGTCTCGTTCAAGCAAGCATGCATTAATGAGGCACATAAGAATGCATATCTATGTCTAATGCATGAATTGGGGGAATGCATAGTGACAGATGATTTCAACTTGAACAGTTTATTTTTATTTGATTTATGGTTAATTATGTCGACCGACACAAGCCGTGGAAGGCGAGGGTTGGTTCGAGAATGAGAAAGGAATTAAAACGACGCGACAAACGCACTTTTATTCAAAACCGGCGCGGGGTAGCGTAGGTATAAGGGTTATACGGCGCGGGGTAGCGTAGGGATATGGTTTAAAATGGCGCGGCCAAGGGAATGGCTTTAACCGGCGCGCCCCGCCCAGAGCGCACCGGATTTGGGGGTGCCGGGTGGTGGCCAAATGGAAAATGGTGAGTTTGAGTCTAAGGTTAATCCGGCGCGGGGCGGGGGGGGGGTACCACGCCGTATTAGGACCACGTCGGGTTAGTAGATTTTTGGGTATTTTTGAGTATTTTTGAGTTTATTTAGTTTATTAAGATGTATTGAGTTGATTGATGAGTGAATTGAGGTCCAAGATGCCCTTGAGATAGGGTTGAGACTCGTGTGAGGTTCATACTCGAGCACAGAAGTTAATTGTATTGAAAACATATCTTATTAAGCCTGAATTATGAGGGCAAATAGTCAAACATGTCTGACCAAATTTTGGTAGCATCTCCCCATCTCCAGAGAGTTGCAGGGGGAAAGCGGAGGCTTACCCACATAATGGAGTAAGCTCCTTAATACCGGGTGGCACAACGACGGCCGGCAGACCCGAATGGATGGAAGACCCTGAGGGCTAGCCTACGAGGGACACCAGTATTCCATGGGCCGAAACATGATTAAAAGGGATGACCAGTGAGGGAGGAAACCCCGAGGGCTAGCCTACGAGGGGCACACAACCCATGGCCACCACAATTCCCCTGGAGATAGTGGATTTGATGTTAGGGTGAAGCCCGGTTGATATTCGCCCGATGGCTCAAGAAGAAGCAAGCCATAAAGAGACATGATCTTATGATCCACTGGCGATTCAGAGGTATCAATGGGGAATGTCCCCTCTCCCCGGCCACTGGACTCTTTGAGAGGAACGGTCACACACAATGCATATGCAGAACACGCTCGGCTAATAAACTGATTACGATCAGTAACGTGTATGGATATATATATATATATATATGGGAGGTTAATTGATTAGCATGTTAGCAAGGTTGTTAGTGAGTTAGCATTCGAAAGGCAATGGTGCCAGAAAACCATGCGTTCAGTCTATAGGGGCAGCCTCATCCCCCTCGGTTCATTATTGAGAATGAAGGTGCGACAGGAGACTGGCCTCAGGGTCAACCAGTAAGGCACACATAGGTACACCTCTGGCGATGAAACCCTCGATATAGTGATGGAAACATGATACACACATTCTATTGGAACGAAAACCCCGAGGAGAGGGGGGTGATTGCTGTAGCCCCTTTTGGGATAACCCAGGGCATATTCAAAACCAGCGACGAAGGAATCCACATGGTGATATACGGAATGTTAGAAATCGAATACAACCTAAGGAAGAGAAAGGGGGTGACGAAGGGCGCAGAAAGATATTATTTCATTCAGCATCGAGCATTGCTAGCAAGAAGGGGCCATTACAGCATACATTCACCACGACATGACACGGTCGGCCGGAGGCCGGTCAAGCTTACACAGACAGGTATAAAATCAACTCCAGAAGAAAAAAAACAAAGAGACAAAGAAGAAGATGGGCCCATGTCATCGTCCCCTTCCACCCTATTTATTTACAGGAACAATGCCAAATATAAAAAGGGGGAAGACGGGAAAATGCCGGAACCCACCTAAGCTTTTCACCGCAAAAAATAGAGTATTGGAAAAGGGCCTTCCCCTCAAACTTTGAGCTTCTTCAGGCAGACAGACGGGGCAAGGGTGGCTCTCTGGCTCGCTCTCAGAAACCCTGCTTGTTTCCCAAGGCTCTCCTCTTTCTTCTTTGATTCTATTTGATCCCTTCTCTCTCTTCCCGTTTCGACTCTGCCTCTTCTATTCTCTCCTCTTTTTCTCCTCGACCGCTGGTTGGCTTATATAGCCACGCTAGGATGTGATCCTTCTCCGGCGTGAGAAGTGCGCGTCGGGAAGATATGAGGATTGGGTTTACGCACTGGGAAGAGGGCGCGCCGGGAAAGAGGGCGTGCTGGATTAACTCCGTTCATTGTGCTTGCTTGGCACAGGCTCGACAGCGGACCCCGGACTGGCCCCGGGAGTCACTGTGATCTTTCATCTCATCCTGGTATCGCAAAACCACGGCGGGAAGTACTGGCCAAGCTTTCAGGCCGCTGAACAGCCGCATTCGGGATCCCGTGCATCTTTAGCTTGGACACGCGGGTTTTCCACTGACGCGGCCTTCGACAGAGTGGTTTGTGTTGCTGGTTCGACTTAACTTATCTCAGTAGCTCTCTTGGGGAGTGGTATACTACCTGGGGTGCTTTCGCCTTGACTGGGCGGTCATTCGGTCACTAATGGACCTAACTTGCTAAGAAGCCGTACCCGTGCCGGGTTGTCCGGGACTTCTACCGACGGAACCTCTGGTTCCCTATTCTGAAGGGCCAGAGACATTCTATCACCTTAGGAGGGTCTCTTGCCAGGTGGTGAAACACCGGGTGCATTCTCGTCCTTGGTCGGACGACGGATATTATTTATGCGACACGACCGAGTCGATACCGGTTCATTGGGCAGGCCCGACGACACTGCCGGTTTGTTGTGAATTCTTCTCGACTCTCCTGAGGTGAAGTCCCTGGCGTTCATTTCAGGTGACCTAAGGTTCCAGCAGCTTGAGAAGACCCTTGGCTATTGGCTTCCTTCGGATTCTTTACTTCAGTGGGCTGCATCATTCTTGTCATTCAGGCTTGGTCGCCATCGAGCATATTTTGAGTGCCAACAAGCATGCAGATGGTTGCCCGGGGATGTCTGACGGACAATTTTAATGGTTTGTTTGGCTTCAGTCGCCCAGGTGACAGGCGATGGCTTGCCGGGTAGCAGCTTTGCCAAGGAGGCGTAGCCGAGTATGATATATTGTGATGCAACTAGCTCCTCCCGATGTACAATAATATCGAGATTATCGGAACTGGGTCTCCATGAAGTCTTTCGAACTCCAGGCAACATGGGTAGAGATTTCACGAGTTTCAGACTTATCGTCATTTTCCTCGTATGATAATTTTCTAGGTGTCAACAAACCCACAGAGGGGGGCTTGTAGCACCCCAGATAAAATATAGAGAATACACATATTTCCTAAAAGAAATTAAAATCCTCCTAAGACAAGAGCCCCATCAAACAAATTATAAAACCCAAATGATTAAACCAAAAGGCCTTAACCTTTATATGGGCCTTAAGCACAACCCTCACACTTAACATATGGGCCTCTCGCGTGTGTATGGGCCTTAATTGTGCATAACCCTTCCTACGTACAAAGAAAAATAGGATATATACGCATATATGAATATAGTGTGGGTTGTTTTCAAAAGCCAACCTTACTTATGTTCGAAGCTGCTTTCGAAGAGGAATTTAGAGTTTTCAAGGATTTGTATAGGACGGCTGCAGATATGGATAGAAAGGAATAGCATGAGTAACTTTAGATCTATTAGGATTGTTTACGTGGGAATTAAATCCCATTAGGATTCTAAAGCCCCGTAGGTTTTCCTTCTCTATAAATAACCCCCTCTCTCAAATGATCAAAGACTACTACTGCGTTCGAAGGAGTTCTTTGCGTCGACGTCGTCCCTATCGACCACGTTCGTGGAAGAGTTTTTTTCCTCCATAATTTTCTATTGCCGTGCTCCTCCTGCGGTTGAGCGTAAAGAAGGGCATCATCTGCTTCTTCTTAATCCTGCCTGCTGCTGCTACTGTCGATGCATGAGGATGAGAGGAGCATACATCCTCTTTTTCCCGTTGCCGTGAAGATGTTGCATCGTATTCTTCTTCTTCCTTGCCGTAGTTGCAGAACAGTTGCTGCCGTGGTGTTGTAACTGCTGCTGCAGTTGTTTCGGTTGCTGCATATTCTTCGTATCTCTTCCTCATCTGTCATCCAGATCAAGCCAAAAAGGTAGGTTTTCTCAAGTTCTAAGCCCAAGATCAATAACAAAGGTCCATGTCATGCATAAGTATAGTTATTTCATGATATCTTAGTTCTTGCATCTCAGTCTACGTCGATTCTTAAGTTTTCTGTCTGCATGAAAATAGTGATCGAACAGTGGTCGTCTATTAATGAACGACCTCGCAGAAGGTCGCAAGTTTCAAATTAGCGACAGTCCTTATGGTGCAGTTTAATGTGCGACCTTACCCCTGCCGCTATTTACTATAAACAAAATTAATAATTACCCATGTTTAAAATTTTAATATCTATGAAACCTTGCATTAAAAAATTTGCATGAGCATGTTTCTAGACTCCCTATATTTTTCTCTAGCTATCCATGTTTTTAGTTTCTAGAAATTTCATGTAAATAGTGAAGTGCTACTGTTCATGTACAATGAATAGTGATTTGTGTCTGTGAACGTGTCTGCCCGATGCATAGCAGTAAAAGAATGGACGACTATCACACAGCCGCCAATTACTAAATGAACGCCCCTCTAAAGAGGAGTTATTTCTTTAAAAACTTCATAAAAATAAAATTAAATGGAAACTCATGAATCTGCGACAGAATCATAGACGCTATTTAACGATTGGGCGCCATCGTGTACGGTCGGTAATTATAATTGAATTCTATTAAATTCTAAAAAGTTCTAGAATTAGCGCCCGTTGACAGAGTCGCTAATTCTTAATATGTTATTTGAAATTCTGTTAGAAGCGATATTGAGCAAACTTTCAGAAAACTACTATCTTGGATATAACGACTTCTGATTGGACGTAGTTTCTTGCTCTCTCAGTTTTTATCGATTTTCTGGCCCATATCGCGGGTTTACTTGGCACTCTCATCTCACATCCATAGATGGAGTCTCTATTTTATATCTATCGATTACACACTCAACTCTTGGTGATGATTGGACCCTCCGCGGGATATTCCTTCCTTCGGACTGGTACTTTCTTCATTGAGACCTCCGTAAGTCTACGCCAGCCTTGGATTCTCTCAAGGCAGCCGAGCAGGTAGTACCCTAAAAACCCTGAAACCTTTATTTGTGACGTCACTCTGAAGAAACATGAAGCTTAACCCTCATAGAGTGTTGTTTCTGGCCTCTGTTGAGAAGTTTGTCTCTGTCAGAAATTAGCGACCGTGATTTGGACGCCAAAAGGAATTGGCTGCCAGTCAGTGGACGCAGATTACTGATTTATCGACCATAATATAGACGCTATTTCTTCATGCCTGTAGTGTTCACAGGAATGAGCGACCATACAGTGGACGCTATTTCTGAAATTGATGGCGACTAAGTGGATGCCAATTACCTAGTTTCATGATGTGTCTTGGTTTTTCATGCGATTTATCGATATGTCATACTTGTTCAAGTTCTGTCCTTGAACTCATAATTATGTGAAATCTACCTTATCCTCCTACAACGTCTTATTCCCTTGGAACTCTATATTGGCTATAAAACTATAGTGGATGTCTAAATATATACATGACTCAATGCTTATGCATATAGGGCCCGATCTGGTCTTGGGAGGAGCACTCGAAAGTACTTGTGTCTATGGGAGTTGATTGATCATGGTGTAGCATTGCACCGAAGAGCATGACTTGCTTGATTTTGACATTCCATGACTCGTACTTGACTTAACTTGACATGACTTGCATGGCCAGGAATGGATATTTACTTGCTTGATATTAGAATAGCCAATTCACATGACATGACTTGATATTTACATGCTTGACAATCTTGATATATTTCACATGGTTATCTTGAAATCTTGCTAGTTCATCTCTAATTAATTCTCGATACTCTATTCTTGTCTTTATCCTGCATACTTACATCATCATACTTGCATAGTTCATGTAGTGTGTAATTTACTTAAAGCAAGCTTGATCTTGAGATATAATTCCTACTGAGCGTTTGCTCACCCTAGTTTTTTCTTATTTTTCAGGTAATTCCGATGACAAGGATCATTCGGATGGGAACAGAAAAGAGTAAAGAGTGTAGAGCCACCCGATCATGGAAGCGTCTACCTAGTCATGTCTTTTCATCTTTCTTGAGTCTATCATAATATTTTCCTCTTCATTGAGTCTAGTTTGTCTGTAAGTATTCCTTTACTCGAAGGATTATGTATGGAACTAGTTGAAGTTATTAATAGAATAAAGGATTTGGTTTGTCATCTCTACTTTGCGCGCTCTGTCTGATGTGTCGAATTACCTCGTGCTCTGATTGACATGAATGATATAAACTCGTCACGCGTACCAGGTTCCTTCCGCCCTCGGGACGTGACAATTTTTGTGGTATCAAAGCCTAGGATATTCAATTCCTAGGAAAACCAAGTCCAAGGATAGGTTTATACCTTTACCCGGCGAGATTGGGTAGAGCCATGGGTTAAGTTAACTTAGGGATTGAGACCTTTGGTTTATCATATATTAATATAGTTACTTAAATCTTGTAGGATCATGGCCACCGAACGTGCTCAATGGCACGATATGCAATGTACTATACAAGGCCTTACTCAGGCGCTACAACAAGTGGCGCAGGGCGGAGCAAATCGGGGAGCGGGAGACCTCCACCGTAGTTTCCGCAATATGAACCCACTGAAGTTCACTAGCTCGTCTGATCCCAACGATGTCGAGAACTGGATCAAAGAGATCGAAAGGATATTCCATGTAATGCAATGCACAGATGAGGAGAAAGTTTTATTAGCGACGTTCCAACTAGAGTGAGACGCTCGTTTTTGGTGGGAGTCAATAGAAGATACCTTACCCCATGAGCAAGTTACATGGGGCGAGTTTGTAGAATATTTCAACAACAAATACTTCTCGGACTGGATTCAAGAAAAGAAAGCCGCGGAATTTACCGCGCTCAAATAAATGACCTTATCAATGGCCGAGTATGAGGCCCAATTCTCCCGTGTATCGAATTATGCACCACATCTAGTGTGTACCAAGAAGATGAAGGCTAGGAGATTCCTTAATGGGCTTTGGCCGCAATATATTACCCAACTGGCGCCGATGGACATTCAAGTCTATTCAGAAATGATAAGGCGAGCCCAATTATTGGAAGACGCCACGGAGTTGTCTGATCGGATCCGTGGGAAGGATAAGAAGGAGCACGTTACAAGCTCTGGCACTTTCAAACCTACTTTCAACAAGAAGAGGTCGAGCACTGGAGGAGATTCCTCCCAAGCGAAGAAATTTAAGAAGAGTAACAAGCCCTTCTCTATCACTACTACACCTTCCAAAGAGGTGTGCAAGCACTGCGACAAGGCCGGCCATAAGGCCGAAGAATGCTGGAGAAGGTTTGGAGCGTGCCTCCGTTGCGGGAGCTATGATCATCGGATTATCGACTGTCCATTATTAAATGAACAAGCCAACAATGAGGAAAAGCACCCGGTGAAGAAGCAAGGCCGCCTACAAGCACTTCAAGAGGCAGAAAAAGATGAAGGTGGACTTGTGGAAGGTACATTAAATATTTTTTCTAAGACTGCTCGTGTCTTGTTTGATACCGACGCGACTCATTCTGTTGTTTCCAAAAGATTTGCTGATCTATTACCTATGGAACCGAAATGGATAGATTTAGTTATTTCCACTCCTATCAGAAACGAATCCGAGATTTCACATCATTATCAAAATTGTGAAGTTATGGTAAAAGGGAAAAATCTACCTACCGACCTGATAAGCCTAGATATGGACCGATATGATGTCATACTAGGAGCCGATTGGCTGTCCACACACAAGGCAGTTATAGATTACCGAAACTGCAAGGTAAATTTTAAGGAATTCCCGGAACTTGTCTACACTAGTCCTCGGAGTCGAAATAGGTCACCCCTTATTTCGGCCCTCCGAGCTACTAAGCTCTTAAGAAAGGGGTGTGTGGCTTTCATAGCTTTTATGACCACCACGGAAGTTAAGGAGTCTAAGATAGAAGACATCCGAGTGGTTCGTGAGTTACCCGATGTGTTCCCGGAAGATTTGCCCGGACTACCCCTACAAAGAGAAATGGCCTTTACCATCGACCTTGTCCCCGGTGCTGGCCCAGTTTCTAAGGCACCTTATAGGATGTCCCCCGCTGAGCTCAAGGAATTAAAGGAGCAATTGATGGAGCTCTTGAAGAAAGGATTCATCAAACCGAGTACTTCCCCATAGGGAGCACCTATACTATTTGCCAAGAAGAAGGATGGATCGATGAGATTCTGCATCGACTATCGGCAGTTGAACCATCTCACCATCAAGAACAAGTATCCACAGCCAAGGATCGATGAATTATTTGATCAAATATCTGGAGGCAAATATTTCTTAAAGATTGATCTCAGGTTAGGATATCCCCAATTAAGGATCAAGGATGTGAATATTCACAAGATGGCATTTCGGAGCAGGTATGGGCATTACGAATTTACTGTTATGCCTTTTGGACTAACGAATGCCCCTGCAGCCTTTATGTAGTTGATGAACAGCATATTCAGGCCTCACCTAGATCAATTCATAGTGGTCTTTATTGATGATATATTGATATATTCAATGACCTAAGAAGAACATGAAGAGCACTTGAGGAAGTATCTTTCTTAGGGCATGTGATTTCAAAGGATGGGATTTCTGTTGATCCATCAAAAGTCGAGGCTGTGAAGAAGTGGAAAAGGCCGACCAATGCGACCGAGATCCGAAGTTTTGTGGGTCTAGTTGATTATTACTGGAGATTCATCAAGGATTTCTCCAAGATCACCGTTCCTCTTACTAGGCTAACCCACAAGGAGATTTCTTATAAGTGGAATGAAGATTGTGAGAAAAGCTTTCAAGCCTTGAAGGATCATCTAACAACTGCCCCAGTCTTGGCATTACCAACTGAAGGAGAGAAGTTTGAGGTATATACTGATGCATCTGGTATTGGCCTCGGATGTGTCTTAATGCAACAAGGAGAGTCATTGCTTACTCTTCCCGATAATTGAAGAAGCATGAGGAGAAGTACTCGGTGCACGACCTAGAGCTGGCCGCGGTAGTATTTGCTTTAAAGATCTGGAGACACTATCTCTATGGAGAACAATTCACCGTATACTCCGATCATAAGAGTCTCAAGTACTTATTCTCCCAAAAGGAATTGAACATGAGACAAAGATGTTGGCTAGAGTATCTCAAGGACTTTGACTTCATAATATAGTACCATCCTGGAAAGGGTAATCTAGTAGCTGATGCCCTCAGTCGAAAGCCGAGAGCGTTATTGGCCAACTGTATGATCCAAGAGTGGAGGATACTAGAGCAAATTTCCAAGCTTGATATAAGCACGGACAAGGAGAAAAGGTGTATTACTCTATCACACATGAGGATACAACCGGAGTTACTCTCCGAGATCAAGGAACTTCAAGACAATGACCTGGTGCTGGTAGAAGTTAAAGGCAAGCAAGAAGAGCAACCCGATTTCAAGTTGGCATCTGATGGAAGATTATTATTCCGAGAAAGGACTTGTATACCAGACTGTCCGGAATTAAAGAAGAAAATCTTAGAAGAAGCTCACCGATCAAGGTACACCATTCATCCCGGATCAACCAAGATGTACCAGGATTTGAAACAGACCTTTTGGTGGCCTAAAATGAAAAGGGAGATAGCAGACTTTGTTTCTCGCTGTCTCACGTGCCAATAAGTCAAGGGGGAACACCAAAATCCTGCTGACAAGTTACACCCTCTAGACATTACCAAGTGGAAGTGGGAGGATATCGGCAAGGACTTCATCATGGGTTTGACTAAATCTAAAGGTGGACATGACGGAATATGGGTCATTATAGACCAATTGACCAAGTCAGTACACTTCTTGCCTATAAAGAGCCAATGGTCAGTTGATGTTGTCACGCCCCAAACCGATAGCAGCGGAATGTGTTGTTTGCTCGAAACGTGGCAATTAAACAGTCGTGAACGATCAAGAGCAATGGCATGAGACCAAATAATTTGGAACAATAATAAAATTTTTATTTCAATATAAGTCTCTTACAATTTCAAATTTCAAAACTTGCAGACTCAACTATCATAATAGAAAGAAACGACCAAAGACACGCTAGCAAACTTGGCTAGACAATTAATAGGAAATACTATCTAGACTCAAGAAAGATAAAAGACACGGGTTCACTAATTTTCGGAGCTTGCTTGCACACTTGTCCCTCTCGTGTGAGTCTCAGTCTTGCTAGCCACCTGAATACCTGAAAAATGTTGGAGTAAACTGGGTGAGCGAAAGCTCAGTAGGAATTATATCTCAAGAACAAGCTAGCTTTAAGTAATTACATGTTACATGAATGCAATTTACATGAATGATTGTAAAAATAGAATGCAAGTATATCGATTAAACCAAAATATGAAAGTTCTAGTAAAACGTGATAAGCAAAAGTTAAAGATCGTATCGAGCATGAGATATTGGCTATTTAGAGTTCTTGCAAGTACCACGACGAGTCACGCACGCAAGTAATATCATGTAAAGTCACGAGAGAGAGTAGTGGAATGTCTCTAGAACGACGAGTACTTCGGTGCAATGCCACACCGTGATCATTACAACTCTCATGGGCAGTAGTACTTTTGGGTGCTCCTCCCAGGACCAGATCGGACCCTTATATGCGCAGGCATTGTATAATGCACTTTTGACATCCACGATAGTTATAGCCAATGAAGAATTCCAAAGTAATGAAACTTGTAGGAATTTTAAGGTAGATTTTGCGAAATATATCAGAAAACTAGGTGGAATTGGCTCCCTAGTGGGTGCCATGAGTACTCGAATAAGCGTTTATAACCACATGAGCGCTCGTTCTTTGTACATGATAAGGTAAAAGAATTGGTGTCTACGTGGTTGCATGCAATCCAAGATGATTAGCAATGGCATAGTTTCCCATTACATTAGCTCAAGAATTAATCTCATGGCGGCTATTTAGCATACCATGAGGGCCGGTATACCATGTTTCTAGAGGGGCATGGTAATAAAAGTGTTATGGGTTTTAGTGGTACAACCTACTCAATCGGCATTGAGGGAATCCAAGGCTACGAGGAGACTTACGGAGGTCTCTATGATAAATTCACCAATCTGAAGGAAGGGATATCCCGCGGAGGGCTCATCTATCACCGAGAATTAGTGGGGTAGTCAATAAAACATCGAGAAATGTGGAACTATACTTACGGACTGAAATATAGTGCCAAAAACCATCATAACCATGAATTTGTTAAATCTAGTTCCACTTTTACTGTAAATAAGTCCTGGAATTCTTAATTCCAATTCCACTTCCAGTGCAAATAATTCCTGGAATTCAGTGGTAAATCCCGTTCCACTTTCAGAGTAAATAAATCTTGGAATTTTTAATTCCAGTTTAGCTTTCAATGTAAACAAGCTCGGGAATTTTTAAATGGTGACATAGGTGTAGACGTTGATTTGGTTCCAGTGTAAATTTTGCATGAACAGTAGCATTTTTCAAATAAAATGATTTTTGCAGGAACAAGTACATGTATTGGAAGAGAAAAATACTAGGAATCCAATGGTATGACTATGCATTGGATTAGATGTAAAGATTCAAAGTTATTAAATTTTAAACATGCGTATTTAATAATTAACCAAAATAACGACTGTTACACAGTCGTTAATTCAATATAGCGCCCATGTAAAGGTCGCTATTTTACTGAGATTCTGCATTTTAAATAGAAAGCCATGAAAATAGGGTTAAAAAGGATCGATATGCATGCATGATTTCTATTTTTACTAAGTTAGGCTTAGTACTTGAGAACACCTACCTTGAGTGATGGTTTGGTTGGTAATCGATCAAAGAGATTGAATAATAATAAAATAATAGACGGTGCTATGTTCTTTATGGAGCTTCACAGAAGGCTTGCAGATATGGGTAGCTGATGATTTTTGGAGGAAGAAATCATGCATGCATATCGATCCTTTTTAACCACTAAAACCCATAACACTTTTATTACCATGCCCCTCTAGGAACATGGTATACCGGCCCTCATGGTATGCGAAATAGCCGCCATGAGATTAATTCCCTTGGCAACGATACAATCACAGGAGCAACTCTCTCCTAGTTATAGCATCAACCGGGGAGGCAGCTTCAAGAGAATAGGAGATATATATGCAAGCAACGGTAAGAAGAAGCAGTAATCTTCTCAGAAGACCACAGCAACAGGTTGGTGAAGTATATAAGCTTCTTCTCACAGCAATTTTCTTCAACGGGAGAAAACTAGTAGCATCAGGTCGTGGGTTTGAGGCAGAAGAGTAATAGGTTGGCTTGAGGGGTGGGTATTTATAGGGTAGGGAACCCACTGGGGGTTGGAGTTCGATTGGGATTAAACTCTCTAGTAAGAATCCTACTAGTATTAGAATTTCCCCCTATTAATACTTTCCGAAACACCCATTACTTCCCGATCCGAACCGGAGGTTTCCTTATTTTGGGTTTAAGAAATAGGCGTCCATGACAAAGCCATGTTTTAAAAATTAGCGTCCACCTAAAAGTCACTTCTTAAGAATTAGTGTCCATCTAATAGGCATTTTTTAAGAAATAACGCCCCTGGTACGGGCGGTATTCAACATTTATCGTTCATTTTAAAGTGTTCCAATCTTTAAAGATTTTTATCTTTTTTATTTGATGGGGTATCGTTATGAAATTACATGGGTAAGATCCTTCCATTTTTCTCTATTTTTTCATATAATTAGTTTTACAAAATTCTTTTAAAATAAAAAGTGACACTATTCACACACTATTGACGTTCAATAAAATAATGACTTGACTAGTGTCATTATACCACGAGGTGCGCCCAAACAAGGGGCGCTATTCATGTTTTTGACTTTCCCTCCAACCTTCAAAAGACCGAAAGCGTATATATATCTCCATTTTTCTTACGTATATACTTTATTTAGAATAACGACATCCTTTATGTCGTAAATTGGTAACCAACGACCATAAGGTGGTCGTCACTTTTTGTGAAGTTTTTCTCTCACCCTCTATTAACCGAAATTGTACATATGTTCATCCCATCTCCTTTTAATTATCTTTAATATATTAAATCTTATTTATACACCCTTATTTTATCAAATAAAAAGTATAATGTAATAAATATTAAATATTAAATTTTCTAAATTATTAACAAAATATAAATTGATATTTTCTCCAATGTTTATTCATTATTAATTCAAATAAAATTATAATGTTAATTAAATTCTTATTTAAAATGTCATTCTATTCTTAAGCCATTATAATTTAAGGGTAGGGTCTACGATATCTTTTTGTAAGGCCCATTAGGGAATCACGGGATTGTACACAAGGTCTGGGTCTTAATTAATTTTTAATTTTAATTTATTATTAATTCAAAATAGAAGTAGAATACGAATTAAATACCTTCTTAAAAATAACCCTCTATTCCGTATTAACATCCTTTTTAATCACGGTCTTGGGTATCAGAGACAGGTTCGATCCGAGCAACCTTTTTTACTTCTATCCCCGAAAGGAATATCACTTAGACATTTATTTATTTGAATAAAATTTATTAAACATTATATATGTATTTATCATTATGTATAGGTTTTCTTCCTAAATATATTTATTCCTATTTCAAAATTATCGGGCGTTACACCCTCCCCCACTTAAAAGAATTTGGTCCCCAAATTCACATCACCTTCCATTCCTAACGGGGAACTAGCTATAACTTATTATGATTCTATACAGGTAAAGAAGAAATCTTAAGTATGGAAAAGAACTAGTTTAGGATTACGGGTGAGGGGTACCTTCCACAACTTCTCTCTTGGCAAGTTCGGCCACAGCTTGAGTTTCTCTTGGAAGCTTTTTGGTCAAAATAGGGCATTCTGCTATCTTATGGTCTAGGCTTCCACAACGTAGACATGCTCCCGAACTCCACCAACACTTTTTCAATTAGTGACCATATCTTTCACAAGCTTTACATTTACCTTGCGAGTGATCTGTCGAAGTTCCCTTCTTATTACACTTCTTACATTTCTGGCATTTCTGACACTTTTGTGAAATATCACCCTCGTTTACCCTTTTCTTGGTAGTGGTGATCTTTCCAGAATTATATGTTTGATCCTTCCTTTCAACTCTCTCTTTTTCTTCTACCGCCTTTTCTAGCTCCTGGACTCTTCTAACAAGGTCCGCATAAGCTTGGACATCTACTAGTACCATCTCAGGGACAAAGCTTGGCTTTGATGCTTCCATTTTATCTAGGTTCCTGCAAAGATAAGTGGGGAGATAATTTATCGACTCAAGAATCGATATTAATGAAACTTAAGTATTTTATCTTTCTTTTATAACTTTAACCCCATGCTCTACCCATGTCTCACGGAATTCCTATAGGATGACCGACAAGGATACTCAACCTATCTCTTGGACTTGATGCCCTAAGGAGTTGAAAGCCGAAGCTCTAATACCACCTCTGTCACGCCCCGAACCGATAGCAGCGGAACGTGTCGTTTGCTCGGAACATGGCAGTTAAATAGTCATGAACGATCAAGAGAAATGGCATGAGGCCAAATAATTTGGAACTACAATAAAAATTTTATTTCAATATAAGTCTCTTACAATTTCAAATTTCAAAACTTGCAGACTCAACTATCATAATGGAAAGAAACGACTAAAGACACGCTAGCAAACTTGGCTAGACAATTAATAGGAAATACTATCTAGACTCAAGAAAGAAAAAGACACGAGTTCATTAATTTTCGAAGCTCGCTCGCACACTTGTCCCTCCCGTGTGAGTCTCAGTCTTGCTAGCCACCTGAATACCTGAAAAATGTTGGAGTAAACTGGGTGAGCGAAAGCTCAGTAGGAATTATATCTCAAGAACAAGTTAGCTTTAAGTAATTACATGTTACATGAATGCAAGGCTAATTTACATGAATGATCACAAAAACAGGATGCAAGTATATCGATTAAACCAAAATATGAAAGTTCTAGTAAAACGTGATAAGCAAAAGTTAAAGATAGTATCGAGCATGAGATATTGGCTATTTAGAGTTCTAACAAGTACCACGACGAGTCACGCACGCAAGTAATATCATGTAAAGTCACGAGAGAGAGTAGTGGAATGTCTCTAGAACGGCGTGTACTTTGGTGCAATGCCACACCGTGATCATTACAACTCCCATAGGCACTAGTACTTTTGGGTGCTCCTCCCAGGACCAGATCGGGCCCTTATATGCGTAGGCATTGCATAATGCACTTTCGACATCCACGATAGTTATAGCCAATGTAGAATTCCAAAGGAATGAAACTTGTAAGAATTTCAAGGTAGATTTTACAGAATATATTATAAAACTAGGTGGAATTGGCTCCCTAGTGGGTGCCATGAGTACTCGAATAAGCGTTCATAACCACATGAGCGCTCATTCTTTGTACATGATAAGGTAAAAGAATTGGTGTCTACGTGGAGGCACGCAATCCAAGATGATTAGCAATGGCATAGTTTCCCATTCCATTAGCTCAAGAATTAATCTCATGGCAGCTATTTAGCATACCATGAGGGCCGGTATATCATGTTCCTAGAGGGGCATGGTAATAAAAGTGTTATGGGTTTTAGTGGTACAACCTGCTCAATCTGCCTTGAGGGAATCCAAGGCTACGAGGAGACTTACGGAGGTCTCTATGATAAATTCACCAATCCGAAGGAAGGGATATCCCATGAAGGGCTCATCTATCACCGAAAATTAGTGGGATAGTCGATAAAACATCGAGAAACGTGGAACTATACTCACGGACTGAAATATAGTGCCAAAAACCATTATAACCATGAATTTGTTAAATCCAGTTCCACTTTTAGTGTAAGTAAGTCCTGGAATTCTTAATTCCAGTTCCACTTCCAGTGTAAATAATTCTTGGAATTCAGTTGTAAATCCCGTTCCACTTTCAGAGTAAATAAATCTTGGAATTTTTAATTCCAGTTTAGCTTTCAATGTAAACAAGTTCGGGAATTTTTAAATGGTGACATAGGTATAGATGTTGATTTGGTTCTAGTGTAGATTTTGCATGAATAGTAGCATTTTTCAAATAAAATGATTTTTGCCGGAACAAGTACATGTATTGGAAGAGAAAAATACCAGGAATCTAATGGTATGACTATGCATTGGATTAGATGTAAAGATTCAAAGCTATTAAATTTTAAACATGCGTATTTAATAATTAACCAAAATAACAACTGTTACACAGTCGTTAATTCAATATAGCGCCAATGTAAGGGTCGCTATTTTACTGAGATTCTGAATTTTAAACAGAAAGCCATGAAAACAGGGTTAAAAAGGATCGATATGCATGCATGATTTCTATTTTTACTAAATTAGGCTTAGTACTTGAGAACGCCTACCTTGAGTGATGGTTTGGTTGGTAATCGATCAAAGGGATTGAATAATAATAAAATAATAGACGGTGCTCTGTTCTTTACGGAGCTTCACAGAAGGCTTGCAGATATGGGTAGCTGATGATTGTTGGAGGAAGACCCCCTCCCTTGGCAGCGATACAATCACAGGAGCAACTCTCTCCTAGCTATAGCATCAACCGAGGAGGCAGCTTCAAGAGAATATGATATATATATATATATGCAAGCAATGGTAAGAAGAAGCAATAATCTTCTCAGAAGACCACAGCAACAGGTTGGTGAAGTACATAAGCTTCTTCTCACAGTAATTTTCTTCAACGGGAGAAAACTAGTAGCATCAGGTCGTGGGTTTGAGGCAGAAGAGTAATAGGTTGGCTTGAGGGGTGGGTATTTATAGGGTTGGGAACCCACTAGGGGTTGGAGTTCGAATTGGATTAAACACCCTAGTAAGAATCCTACTAGTATTAGAATTTCCCCCTATTAATACTTTCTGAAACACCCATTACTTCCCAGTCCGAACCGGAGGCTTCCCTATTTTGGGTTTAAGAAATAGGCGTCCATGACAAAGCCATGTTTTAAAAATTAGCGTCCACCTAAAAGTCACATCTTAAGAATTAGCGCCCATCTAATATGCATTTTTTAAGAAATAACGCCCCTGGTACGGGCGCTATTCAACATTTATCGTTCATTTTAAAGTGTTACAATCTTTAAAGATTTTTATGTTTTTTATTTGATGGGGTATCATTGTGAAATTTTATGGGTAAGATCCTTCCATTTTTCACTATTTTTTCATATAATTATTTTTATAAAATTCCTTTAAAATAAAAGGTGGCACTATTCACACACTATTCACGTTCAATGTTGGGTTCTGTGCGCCCCCTCGTTATCTTTGACAATGATTTTGATGATTCTAATATATTGTGTGTTTTATGCTAAATGGTGTCTTAATGGTAAACACGCTAACATGATGATATTTTGGTTTGCAGGTTGAGGTTGATATTCCATGGTCCTTCACGAACACAATCTTGATGTTGCCTCATGCGTACTATGCATGAGACCTTGGAACAAACATGTGAAACTTTGTCTTTTGATAATCTGCTCATGGGGTTTTTAATGAATTCATACAAATGCTTGACATTGTATGCTTTATATTGTGAAGGTTTAGTTTGTTCTGGACTGAACTTGTAATCCATGTGGACCCTGATGATATGATTTTCATGCTATTTTCAATGGTCTTGAATGATTGATGTTTGTTGGTTTTACACTGGTTTGACATTGGCTTGATAGAGGATGTTACTAAAATGATCAACTCTGATGCGCATGGTTCAGGAATGTATGGCTGAATTTTATTTAGAAATGGTTCTTCATGATCGAAGCAATTTTCAGGGTGATATATGGAATTCATGCTTGTGCTTTTCATGGGACATGGTTTAGTAACAACATTGCCAGGCTCAATACTGTTAACTGCCATTAGAACTTTCCTTGAACTGGAATTGGGTAAAGATCTGCATTGATGTATCTTGTATTGATGTTTAACAATGCACAGACCTTGTGCATTTATCTGCATTTCTTGTAGAACAACTTGAGTGATTTGTCTTCACCTAGTGCAGGTTCACATTGGCTTCAAACAAATGGATCCATGGTAAGATTTCATTTCTGAGTCCGATCTATAGTTTCCATGAATGTGTTTGAAGTATTTCTGATTAATTGGGTTGTTCTTGTGAATCTGATTCATAGTGTTTTGAACGGGGTTGTTTGGCTTTTTATGTTTTCGAGATTGAATCTAGTTTCTATGTTGGTTCTTAGTCATGTGAATGCATAACCATTTCAGTTTGGGTTCTGGTTGAAATGATCATCACATTTCATGGATTTTACAAAGATCATGCTTGCTTAACACGCTCACATCAACCTTGATTTGAGATTCATGTATAGCATACATGAACCAAATAAATGGTCAATTGACTGCATTACTACTTGAGGTTTTGGTGATTTCTATGTGCCTTGTGGCATAAGATACTTGGAGTGTTTAAGCCCTAAATAGGTATCATCCCTTGTTTAGATGAGTTTTGTTTTTGGTTTGCAAGTGCTTAATCCATTCAAATTTTTATTTGATGAAGTGTGGTTTAAAGTGACCCAATACTTTGGTTCAATACATGGTTATTTATTTTTAATGTTTGGGAGTGATTTTGTAGTGTTTCTATTGAGTTTTATTGAGTTTTCACTTTTGTCAGTAAAAGTGTCGACTCATGGGGTCGACACTTATTACACTGTATGCTATTTTGTATTGATTTTTGTTATGCTGACAAAAAGTGTCGACCCTAGAGGTCGACACTTTATATTGGGTTATGCTGTTTTAACTAAAATAGAACCTCCGGTAAAAAAGGTCGACCCCAGAGGTCGACACTTTTTACCCAGGGTCCTGATTTTGTCTCAGGACAGAACCTCATGAAAAAAAGGTCGACCCCATGGGTCGACACTTTTGTCTAAATTCTGGATTTCGTATTTTTGGCTGATCTCGTTGATACGAGTGTCGACCCTAGAGGTCGACACTTTTTCTGGGACGTCCGGATCGTGGTTTATGGATTGTCTACGAAAACCTCATTAGAGGGTCCGATTGCCATGGGTTTTCACCCTTATACCCCTAGGGCACCTTTGATAAACGAATGGTCGGCCGCTTGTCGGCTGCATCGTGGGGCGAGTCACCTCCCCCCCCTCACACACAGGGTCTTAATCGGCCCTATTCGACCATGTTGGCCGAATAAGCAGACTCTAACCGGTTTTCAAAGACCACCTTAGGGTTTATATACATATAATAGAAGGGTTTTGGGAGGTTTATACATTGTTTTTTTTGTCTTTTGTCTATCGATTATATGCCCTATACATCCTTTGCTATTTCCATTCGTAGAGTACATCCCTTGTGCTAATATTTTCCATTTGCTGCAGGAGAGGAAGATTGAGAGAAGAGGAGAGGACTTCAACGTAAAATTCGATCTACTTCCGTCAAGATTTGAAGCTCGGTGATGAAGAGAGTTGCAAGCGGAATGAAGTGACGAATCTGTAGACGTCTTCATCGCAAGCAACGGCTCACATCGACCTGAAGGGAAGAAGGAGAAGAACGTGAAGGAGGGCATTGCTTCATCAAGGAGAAGGAAGAAGAAGTTGCAGAAGTCGCCGTCCGTGAGCCTGTGTCTAGTTCTGGGAGCTGCAGTTGCTGCTCTCCCCCGTTCAAGGTTTTGGGTGTTTGGGACTTCATGTCCGGCTGCTTCCAGTCTAAGGATCGACTTCCAGCGCACCCTACCTACTTATTGAGGGGAGTTGTGGGACATTCGAAGGGGAATGCATATAAATCTTCTTTTATTTGTTTATCAAGTCCCTGTTAACAAATACAAGATGTTGAGCATAATGTCTCATCTTTTCTTGATGTGTGCATGTTTGATTGGAGCTAGGACTTGAACGAACAAACTTGGATCCTCAAGGAGGATGACCTACTACTCCAACCAGCTGCAGATAAGAGCTTCTCCAACCTAGGCTTCAAGAAAGATCTTCTTACGGTTATTGGAGAATCAAGGGGATATTTCTACATCTTATTCTTGTTTATTTCCTTGTGTGCTTCAGAGTTCACTATCATTTACATATTGTTGTGGGCGTCTATTGTACATCTTCTTGTTGTGTTAAACTCAGAATATTTATGTGTGTGTACAGAGTTGCGTCTCCGTGTGGGATTTGTGTGCCAGGTGAGTTCCCGGACGTTGTGTGTGTGTGTGTGATGCTGGGGCAGCATGCTGGGGCTCGTCCCCGTGTGGATATTGCTGCGGAAGCAGTGTGTGTGTGGTTGGGGTTCGTCCCCGTGTTGCTACGAAAGTAGCGTGTAGTGAAGCCTCACCCGGTTGGGTGAGGGGTGGACGTAGGGAGCCCGTCGTGGTCCCGAACCACCTTAAAATCCCCGTGTCTTGTGTGATTGCCTGTGTGATTGTCATTTCTTCGATCTCTATTCACATGTACATTATATAGGTTTTTAATTCACTGCACAATCACTCATTGTGACCTCGGTATTCTGTGTTGAGCAAAATTTTGTTGTTAGTTGCATTAACTATCCGTGTGAGATCGAAAAGTTTGAGAGAACATTGTAATCTCACTTGAGTTTTAGTTAATCAACGCTATTAGTTTTACTTGACTTTAAATTGGGTTAGAAAGTTTTTAAAATCCGCCATCTCGACAAAGGGGACAATTCAACCCCCCTTCTTGTCCGCCATCTCTCTGGGCCAACAATTGGTATCAGAGCCATGTCTCTGATTTTTTAACGGACCTGACGGTCTAGGAGTAAAGATCATTTTCATGATGGCTAGCTTGAATTCTATTCCTATTTACAATGGTTTTGATTATGCCTCTTGGATAAGAAAATTTTATGTTTGGATTTGTGGTTTTGATCCAAAACTCATGAGCTTAATCTCTCATGATCCACATGTCTTACCCAAAAATGAATTAAGGTGGACTGATGAACATAAGAAAATGAATTCTGATAATTTGTTGGTTTTGAATGCTCTTAAGGCTGCCTTGGATACTAATCAATTTCCATTTGTTTTGTCTTGTAGGACAGCCAAAGAAATTTGGGATGGGCTGATCGAAGCCCAAAAAGAAAGCTACAACGATGATGACTGCCTAGCGGCAAACGATGAAATTGAGCGTCAAAGTGAAGAGAGCTCAAAGGTAAACTCTAGCTCTGACTCTGATGAGGAAAGTGATTTGAGTTATGATGAATTGATGGACGCTTATGATGAACTAGTTGATAGATACAAAGCTTTAAAATCTGAAAATAGAAAAATCAAAAGGAAACTTGATGATTGTTCTCATGTTAACACTCCTTGTGTCAAGTGTTCCATAAATGAAAATTCGTGTGTAGATAATTCTCCATGTCAAAAATGCACTGGATTTGAGAAATTGGTTAAGTCGCATGTGGATGAGATAGATAGCCATAAAGAAACCATTACTTGTTTGAAAAAGGAAAATGAATCTTTATTGGCTAAACTTTCAGAACTTGAAAGCCTCAAAACGGATTCTAGAAGTAAATTGAGTTGTTCGAAAAGTGATCAAGTCTTGCTCAATGAACTTCTACAGAATGAAAAGCTTGCTAAAGAAATTGATAATTTAAAAAATCAAAACAATTTGTTGATTGATAAAATTCACACATTTGAAAAAGGAAAACATGTTGTTGATGAATCTGAGAGAGTGAATGTTCTTGAATTGGAAATTGAGAATCACAAAAGTATTAATCTTTTGTTGAATGAGAAACTTGCACTATGTGAAAAAGAAATTGCTGACTATGAATTGCATATTTCATATTTGAGAAATGAAATCAACATTTGAATGAGTTCTTGTGTTTGAGTGATAATGAAAATTCAAAAGAGGAAAATGTTGTTGTTCATTCTTGTTTGCATGAAAAACATTCATTTGTTAAACATGCTCATGCATCAAGAAAACAAAGAAATGTTTCATATTTTTACTGTGGGAACTATGGTCATGACATGTACGATTGCTTCTTAATGAAACTTGATGATGATGAAGCATCTAAGTCCAGAGTGAACATGATTAATGGTTCCACAAATCATAAGAAACGCATAATGAAGAAAATCAACATTCACTGCTTTTATTGTGATTTAAAGGGCCATGTTATGGAAAACTGTCTCTTGAAGAAAAATGATGATGAGTGGTCTGTCAAGAATAATCTTTCATGTCATTATTGCGGAGAAGTACGTCACATCATGGACAATTGTGTTTTAATGAAAACTGATGATCATTAGTTCATGAAAAGAAATTCTTCGCATTGTTTTTACTGTGGTGAGAATGGTCATTCAATGGATGACTGTTCTACTATGAGATTGGATGATGATTGGCATGCTAAGCAATATAGAAAGTCATTAGTTCATGCCAAGACTAACCCCTCGGGACCCAAGATGGCATGGGTACCTAAATCTCCTGATAGGTTCGGTGCAAGTATTCAGAGGGGGGGTGAATGAATATAGCCTATAAAAATTTTGCCCAGTTAAAATCTAAAGCAATCAGAGATGGGGAATTATAAACTATTGCAGATATATAGAGCGAACCTAAGCAAGTCTAAACATTAGACTGAATCAAATCAAAGGAGCTTGTGCCTTAAAGCATTCAGACAGAAAACCCAATTGAGGCACTCCTAACATTCATCTAGCGAAATCAGATAAAAGAGATCAAACCACAGTCAAACATATAGTGTGTGCAGCAAATAGATGAACACTTATAGAACATCAAACCAAAACGCCCCTAAGCATTCATCTAGCGCCAATCACACAAGAATTCAAACCACTACACAATGGGTTTTTAGGTGGTTCGGTCACCAAGACCTACATCCACCCCTCACTCCCAACAGGAGTGAGGCTTCCACTAGCACAAGCTAGTAACCTGCAGACTCAGTCTGCCAACACACGCTGCCAAACAGCTTGACCAGGGGAACATCCTCCCCTCTTCCTCCCAACCGGAGGGAACACCAGTGACACCCAGTCACCAGCAACCAGAGACCCCAGTCTCTCTTCCTCCAACTCGGAGGGTACACCTGGACCTTCTACCAGCAAGACCAGAACCGGAGGGCTAGCCTCCCTTCTCCTGACCCACCAGGAGGAACCCGATTCCCAGCAGGGCAATCGGAAGAACAAGGATAACCAAATGAAAAAGGAAAAACAAAACACGAAATGAAAATAACTTTAGCAAATAGAAAGCTGAAAAATGAAATGCACAATGTGGCTCTCAACGGAGCTGACTGGCCTGGATCTGATCCACGGTCCAGTAGGAGCAGATCTCCCTCGATCTCACTCTCTTTCTTCACTCTCTCTCTTTCTCTTTCTCTTTTCTTCTGCTGGATCGTGGAAGCTCTCTCTTCTTTTTCCCTTTTTTCTCTCAGCTTCTGCTCTCTGGCTTCGATCACGATCAACCTCCATCTGGAGAACGAAGGCTTCATTATATACCAGCAGCAGCAGGAGCCAGGGCGCGTGTGGCTTCCACAGTTCCCACCCTAAGAATTCGGACCACGTGGCAGCATCCAGCAGGCTGTCAGTACACATGTCCTCATCTGGACACTGTTCTTATCCTCGGATCACATGCCCAGCACCAGTATGCTCAGCAACTGGAGTTAGATGGCATCAACCCACTTGCTCCAAAGAGTTGACGCAGCCTTCAGAGATCTTCAACCTATGAACCTCAAGTCTGCTGCGTTGACTCCATCAGCTTGCTGCGTTGACGCATCGGCATCGGCAGTCCAGTGATCAATGTATTTGGTGGCGGATAGACATGCTGCGTTGACGCTGCTAGGCTAAAGCGTTGACGCAGTGGTGTGTTTCTGTAACTAATAGTTCGGCTTGTTTGCATGCTGCGTGGACGCTAAGAACTCAAGCGTTAACCTTCTAAACTGTCTCCGAACTAGATGCCTATCAGGCTCAATGGCTGCGTCGACGCTGTCTAGCAATGGCGTTGACGCATGGATACGTTCCAGTGAACAAACAGCCTAGCGTCGACGCTTCCAACCCGTGACGTTGACGCATTGATGTGTTCCAGAGAGCAGGTCTTCAGTAGATAGACGTGCTGCGTTGACGCTCTCAGCATGCTGCATTGACGCATGGAGCTGCAGCGTCGATGCTGCCAATGTACTCCAGAGGCTGTAATAAAAGATACTTGAACTGCTGCGTCCACGCTACATGATCAATGCGTTGACGCACCAGAGTAATCCACAAGCTTCTTTCTTGATTGTTTGAACTACTGCGTTCACGCCACTTGATCAAGGCATTGACGCATTGGTGTGTTCCAGCAGTAGAAATTTGATGTCTTCAGCCCTCTTGCGTTAAGGGGTTCATTAGCCTCTTCAGTCCCTGTCAGACAGATGAAACGAAGTCATCAGTTCTAAGTTTATGCATTGCATTGTATAGACTTCATGAAAATCAGATGAACACATGTGGTGTATAGACTTGATGTGTTCACTGGTGGATGTACACACTTCCCCACTATACAGACTTTGATGCTTATATGCAATGAAGAGACTTCGCTGAATTAGAATGCAGTGTACAGACTTTGAACTATAGGGACTTGTGAACAACCAATGTGTAGACTCTTCACTCGACAGGCTGACAATGCATGTACTTGCTCAGTGTATAGACTTGATAAAAAGATCATGCAATGTATATACTTCATGTTATGAAGCAAAGAATACACTTAGCTGAAGGCTGCCAGTTGATGTATAGACATGGCATCAAACCAAGTGTATAGACTTTATGCGTGAAGCAGCACAAGGAATAAGTGTGTAGACTTGGATACGTGAAAGCTACAGTGAAGGAATGTACACACTTGATCGAATCAAAGGCAAATCGAGTGTACAGACTTCATGCCATGAGACGCTGAATGAGATAGTCCAAAGTACAGACTTATCCTAAGACAATGCCTGAGACGTTGATGCATGTGAACAGTGAGACGGATGTATAGACTTGATGCCTGTAGCAGTGTATAGACTTTGGACTTCGCCATGCTTACACTAAGCGATGTACACACTTGCTGCCTGACTAATGTGCATGATAATGTATAGACTCGATTAACTACAACATGAACATATCAGCAGAGAAGCAATGCACAGAACAGAAATCAAGCACAAACCAATTTATCACAGCATGACTCAAGCATACACATGCATTCTTCACAATTCAGACATGGCACACTCATGCAATCTCCCACAGGATAGATCAGACATATTCAAGACACTGTGGTGACTCATTCATGTTGCTATCATTAAAACACCACATCATCAACAAAGCACAAGGGGCACAATAATCTCCCCCTTTTTGATGATGGCAACATGATGAGTCACCCTGAATGAGTCACGCTGACTCATCAAACTATTCTCCCCCTTTGACATAATCAAAAAGAAGGGAAATGGTTTGATAGTCAAATGCATCCCACAAAGACAGCACATAAATGCAGAGAATGAGTCATGGTTCTTTAAAATGAAGATCTCCCTTATGACAATGAAACAGCTCTCCCCCTATCAACATGCATGATTGACTACTCTCCCCTTAGATGTAAATAAACCATAACTCCCCCTGAAGCACAGGAATTGATTCTGGTTATCCAATAAATCAATCTGAAATCAGCCATTACAAAGAATCTGAATTCTGGTGAAAACACCACATAATCAGAACTTATTGCAGAACAAGATGGAAGATTCCAACAGTGTGGAGAGAAATACATCTCATGAATCAATCTGAAATCCACCACCATAAGGATTCTGAAGTTCAGAAGGCTGCAAGTGAACAAGGTAATAATGGGAGTGGCACCTCACATTTATATGGTCAGAAAAATGCAGATGGAATCAGTCAACTGATAAGAGAGGAGTTGACTATACAGTTTTTGTTGATCATGCATGAATCTGATCATGAGGGATTTGAATGCATACATCACTTCAATAAGTCTTAAAAGATGTAGACTCTTCTATCATAAAGAGTTATGAAGTGGCAACTTAACCAATCTGATTTAATTTTGATTATACCAAATTTGTCAAATTAAACTCAATACTCATATCTGAATCCAAGTTCTAATAAAGGTGAACCAATTATTCAGATAACACTAAAAAACTAATCATCTTTTATCTTACACACATGATCTCAATGACTCTTTCAAGAGTTACACAGATTAGTATTGATGTTAAGCACTTTTTCAAGAACATGAGTTGACAAATTTTTTTTTTTAGATAATTTTATTTGAAGCACATTTTATTTTCCCTGAGCAATTTAAGTTGTTCAACACCTTTTTACATGAGGCACAACAAGTCTTAGTTGAAGTGACCCAGTTACTTAGTGTGATAACTGTTATTGCCTCTCACTTTGAGAGCAGAGTTAGCAATATAAGTATCTTTTTACATGAGAAGACACATTTATCAGAGGCCAGACTCCCCAGCTACTCAACACAAATAAGCTATTGCTCTGTCAGGTTTTGTTTCACTAAATTTTTATGAGAGATAACTATGGCACCTCATGACTTGAGTTACTTTATTTCATTGATAAAGACTCAGTTTCTCAGTGACGAGTCATTACTCTGAATTCACAATTTTTCATTTAGTCAACTTTTTCAAGTTAATGTTTAACCACAACACTCACTCTATGTATCTCTACCAAAGTAGCCTAGATTTCAAATTTTCAGATATCAGATGAAAGACTTTAAGGATTACATGACACAAGAGGTTAAAGTTTATTAAACCTTATCATTCAGATATTTTCAATTCATCTAATTCCAAAGCTGAGAATACATTAATCTTATATCAGTCTGATTCAGTGATAATTCTTAAACCTATATGATAGGAGTTTCTACCAAAATCTCAGACTGAATTGCATGACATGCAGCTTAAGTTCCTCAGATCAGAACAATAAATTTAGCTGACCAACAACTCAATAATGGAGCCAAAATAGTCACACCAGCTAAGAGGTATATGAAGGAAGAGTACAAGCTGGTGGAAGAGTCAATCAGTAAGAGAGAATAAAGGTTTAAAGCCACTAGCAAAGTCAATCACTCAATACAGGTTTAAAGTCATTTCAGTCAGACAAAATGAGACACTCCTTCTTCAACAGATTTAGGATTAGCAGCCAAATTTTCAGATTCAAGAAGATATGAAATCAAAATAGTCAATTGATGATTTGAAAGAGTGTAGAGTGTGAATTTCAAATAGTGACAACAATATAATAATGCTCCCCCTGTCTATATGCAATGAATCATTTCTTTTCAAATTTAATTTTCTTCAAATTGATGATATGCAGTACACTCAGATCACACAAATCAGAATACAAAATTTAAGCAGAGTTTTCAGAACTAACCTGAAATGTAGTCATGGGGTTTTCATTCTTGAGTGCCTTGGTTGATTAACCCCCTTTATTCATTTCCAAGGCACACCTGCAAAGATTAATCATTTTGATCCTGCAGGAACCCAAGCAGTCTTGGGTCCTGAAATGATAGTGGCACCATTGAAGGGTACTTTCCACCATTTAACCAGCATTATAATTATCAGAGTTCATTAACCGACAGTTAGACATGACATGACCAGACTGTCCACAGTAATGACAAGAGTCACCAAATTTCATGTTCTTTTTATATGAGTAATCATGAGCATGAACTGGATATAACTGAACATGATTGGCATTTCTGTTATCATGAAAATTTTTCTTTCTATTTACATCAGAAACATTCCTTTTCTTGACATGCCAACATTCTTTGACTAAATGGCCAGCTTTTCCACAATGGGAGCATTCAATATACTTGCTTTTAGAACCAGGGTAGGTTCTGTCAGAAGCATAGTTCACATGAAACTTAGTGTAACTAGAAACATTTCTTTTCGCATGGAATGTAACAAATTCAGACTTGAACTTCTTCCCATGACTGTGCCAATAGAGAGCAGCAATGTGGCCGAATTTGCCACAACAATAACATTGAATTTTCTTTTTCTGATCAGTAGAAGGTTTCCTAAGATGATTTCTAGGATACATTCTAACAGCATTTCTTTTATCACTCCTCAATGTTACACACTTATGCATAATATGTCCAACCTTCCCACAATAGTGACATGTTACTACCTTTTTTATTCACATTCACTTGATTGACAGAACTAACATTCTCATGAGAGTGTGAATGTATGTGTGAGCAGTGAGCAGCATGCATATGTAAATCAGGGACAGATTTGGACTTATTCAAATCAGCATTTTTCTTTTATTTTTGAATCTTTTTATGTTTCTTATCTAAATTTTCAGCCTTCTTAGCAGTGAATTGAAAGATTGAAGAACTAGATGAGTTGTCATGTTCTGAGCTTTTCACAAACATAGTTGATTTCCTCTTATCATTGTCTTTCTTATTAACAGGCACATACCCAAGTCCTTCTTTCTGGAAATTTACCTTAGAGCCAAGCAATTTATTCAAATTATCTTTACCTTTGACAAATTTTGACAAAGAGTTTTTCAGATCTTCAATTTCAGAATTCAAGGAAGCAATACTCACTTCATACTTAGATAGCTCAAATTCACAAACAATCAGCTGATGTTGCAAAGCATCATTCAGGTTCTTCAGGGTTTCATTTTCTTGTTGAACCATTATTTCATTGTTGTTCTCATTTTCCTTCACAACAGATTTTCCTTTTTCAAATGACAACCATCTCTCAGAGAAGACAGTATTAAGAACCATTAACCTTTTATTTTGATCTTTCAAGTAACTATTTTCTTCAAACACTTTTTCTCCACCTTTTTCAACCTCAATTTTCTTGGCCAATAATAATTTGTTTTCTTCTTCCAGGGATTTGATTAATTCCTTTTACGAATTATCATCATGGTCTATATCATTAATCAAATCTTGGAGAATGGCACATGCTTTGCAAGAATTATTTTCACTGATGAGTTTGATTCTAGGATTCTCATTTTCAGATTTCAAAATTTTCACTTCTTTTCTCAATTTTTTGTTTTCAGATTTTAATTTCTTGGATACTTTGAATAATTCTTCATACATCACTATCAATTCATCAAAAGAGTATCCTTCTGATTTGGATTCAGAATTTACCTTGGATGAGGATTTCTCATCATCCTGGTTGGCCATTAAGCATATTGACTTTCCTCCTTCTTTATCAATGTCCGAGGTGTTCCCTTTGAGTTTCGATAGTTCTGGACAATCATACTTCGTGTGGCCAGCCTTCAACACGATAGGTTCCATTACAAATAATCTGAAGACACAGAAAAATTGAAGCACCTAAACCAAATAAGCAAGACAAAGCACTAAGTCGGAGAATCAAAGCAACGAACACAGAAAGCACACTCTGGAATGCACCAAACAGTTAGCAGGATCCTCTGCAGATTGTTAGATCTATTAAGTCAGAGACCGCTCTGATACCAATTGATAGGTTCGGTGCAAGTATTCAGAGGGGGGTGAATGAATATAGCCTATAAAAATTTCGCCCAGTTAAAATCTAAAGCAATCAGAGATGCGGAATTAAAAACTATTGCAGATATATAGAGCGAACCTAAGCAAGTCTAAACATTAGACTGAATCAAATCAAAGGAGCTTGTGCCTTAAAGCATTCAGACAGAAAACCCAATTGAGGCACTCCTAACATTCATCTAGCAAAATCAGATAAAAGAGATCAAACCACAGTCAAACATATAGTGTGTGCAGCAAATAGATGAACACTTATAGAACATCAAACCAAAACGCCCCTAAGCATTCATCTAGCGCCAATCACACAAGAATTCAAACCACTACACAATGGGTTTTTAGGTGGTTCGGTCACCAAGACCTACATCCACCCCTCACTCCCAACAGGAGTGAGGCTTCCACTAGCACAAGCTAGTAACTTGCAGACTCAGTCTGCCAACACACGCTGCCAAACAGCTTGACCAGGGGAACATCCTCCCCTCTTCCTCCCAACCGGAAGGAACACTAGTGACACCCAGTCACCAGCAACCAGAGACCCAAGTCTCTCTTCCTCCAACCCAGAGGGTACACCTGGACCTTCTACCAGCAAGACCAGAACCGGAGGGCTAGCCTCCCTTCTCCTGACCCACCAGGAGAAACCCGATTCCCAGCAGGGCAATCGGAAGAACAAGGATAACCAAATGAAAAAGGAAAAACAAAACACGAAATGAAAATAACTTCAGCAAACAGAAAGCTGAAAAACGAAATGTACAATGTGGCTCTCAACGAAGCTGACTGGCCTGGATTTGATCCACGGTCCAGTAGGAGCAGATCTCCCTCGATCTCACTCTCTTTCTTCACTCTCTCTCTTTCTCTTTCTCTTTTCTTCTGCTGGATCGTGGAAGCTCTCTCTTCTTTTTCCCTTTTTTCTCTCAGCTTCTGCTCTCTGGCTTCGATCACGATCAACCTCCATCTGGAGAACGAAGGCTTCATTATATACCAACAGCAGCAGGAGCCAGGGCGCGTGTGGCTTCCACAGTTCCCGCCCTAAGAATTCGGACCACGTGGCAGCATCCAGCAGGCTGTCAGTACACGTGTCCTCATCTGGACACTGTTCTTATCCTCGGATCACATGCCCAGCACCAGTACGCTCAGCAACTGGAGTTAGATGGCGTCAACCCACTTGCTCCAAAGAGTTGACGCAGTCTTCAGAGATCTTCAACCTATGAACCTCAAGTCTGCTGCGTTGACTCTATCAGCTTGCTGCGTTGACGCATCGGCATCGGTAGTCCAGTGATCAATGTATTTGGTGGCGGATAGACATGCTGCGTTGACGCTCCTAGGCTAAAGCGTTGACGCAGTGCTGTGTTTCTGCAACTAATAGTTCGGCTTGTTTGCATGCTGCGTGGACGCTAAGAACTCAAGCGTTAATTTTCTAAACTGTCTCCGAACTAGATGCCTATCAGGCTCAATGGCTGCGTCGACGCTGTCTAGCAATGGCGTTGACGCATGGATACGTTCCAGTGAACAAACAGCCTAGCGTCGACGCTTCCAACCCGTGGCGTTGACGCATTGATGCGTTCCAGTGAGTAGGTCTTCAGCAGATAGACGTGCTGCGTTGACGCTCTCAGCATGCTGCGTTGACGCATGGAGCTGCAGCGTCGATGCTGCCAATGTACTCCAGAGGCTGTAATAAAAGATACTTGAACTGCTGCGTCCACGCTACATGATCAATGCGTTGACGCACCAGAGTAATCCACAAGCTTCTTTCTTGATTGTTTGAACTACTGCGTTCACGCCACTTGATCAAGGCATTGACGCATTGGTGTGTTCCAGCAGCAGAAATTTGATGTCTTCAGCCCTCTTGCATTAAGGGGTTCATTAGCCTCTTCAGTCCCTGTCAGACAGATGAAACGAAGTCATCAGTTCTAAGTTTATGCATTGCATTGTATAGACTTCATGAAAATTAGATGAACACATGCGGTGTATAGACTTGATGTGTTCACTGGTGGATGTACACACTTCCCCACTATACAGACTTTGATGCTTATATGCAATGAAGAGACTTCGCTGAATTAGAATGCAGTGTACAGACTTTGAACTATAGGGACTTGTGAACAACCAATGTGTAGACTCTTCACTCGACAGGCTGACAATGCATGTACTTGCTCAGTGTATGGACTTGATAAAAAGATCATGCAATGTATATACTTCATGTTATGAAGCAAAGAATACACTTAGTTGAAGGCTGCCAGTCGATGTATAGACATGGCATCAAACCAAGTGTATAGACTTTATGCGTGAAGCAGCACAAGGAATAAGTGTGTAGACTTGGATACGTGAAAGCTACAGTGAAGGAATGTACACACTTGATCGAATCAAAGGCAAATCGAGTGTACAGACTTCATGCCATGAGACGCTGAATGAGACAGTCCAAAGTACAGACTTATCCTAAGACAATGCCTGAGACGTTGATGCATGTGAACAGTGAGACGGATGTATAGACTTGATGCCTGTAGCAGTGTATAGACTTTGGACTTCGCCATGCTTACACTAAGCGATGTACACACTTGCTGCCTGACTAATGTGCATGACAATGTATAGACTCGATTAACTACAACATGAACATATCAGCAGAGAAGCAATGCACAGAACAGAAATCAAGCACAAACCAATTTATCACAGCATGACTCAAGCATACACATGCATTCTTTACAATTCAGACATGGCACACTCATGCAATCTCCCACAGAATAGATCAGACATATTCAAGACACTGTGGTGACTCATTCATGTTGCTATCATTAAAACACCACATCATCAACAAAGCACAAGGGGCACAACATCTCCAAAATGAGAAATCTATTTTATAGGGGTGCCTTGAGGAGGAAGAATTTGTTGATAAATGAAGGTCCTTCAAGGCAAAAGAAAAGATGAGCTGATCTGGTAAAGATTTTGGTATACTCTTTACTTTTGGATTATTCAACTCAGGTGAGAGGTTGAATTCTGAAAAAAAAAACTTAGAGCTTCTAATTGCAAATCTTCTATCAAATTGGCTGTCCACGCTTGTTAGTTTGCATGATTGTAAATAAAATCAAATCTGAGTTTCATTTGAATTTTACACTACCTTTTGTTAACTTTGCTAGACAGAAAGAAAATGGTTTGATTTTGAGAACTTACTTTGGTAAGGTTCGTTTTGAAAAATCTGCGAAGGTAAAATTTGAGCCTTGATGAAAAATGATTAATTCAAATTGTTGCATTCCTGATTTATTGATTAAGGCAACTTCTGAAATCATGAGATCTTGTGAGCTTCATGTTTAGAGGAGTTGAACACTCTTCACTCTTCACATCTTGTGAATAAATGTGATCTTAAACGCTTTTCACTGTGCATAGAGTCTTTCATACTCTTGCTTACTTTTTCCAAATAAAACACACTTAGTTGCATGACACAATTCGCATATATCATACACACATTTGCATATTTGTGAATATGAATAATTTTTCAATCATCATTTGAAGTTATATGCATACACTTGCATATCATTGCATACTTCTGTGCTTGAATGCCATGGTTATTCGGTATATAAAATGGTGTTAGTGGAAGGTTGGATTATGTTCAGCCGGAACCTTTCACTATGCGTGAGGTGGTCTTCGGACCTACGTTCTCTGCCAAGTGCCGATAATCAATCTGCTTGAAGTCATTGAAAAATCTCAGGTTGAATGCATGTATATACTTTATACAACCACATTTTGACTCCTTCTACGACTCATCCCTTGTTAAATGAAATTGCATTGATTTAGACATGTTTATTTTATGGCATATATTAAGGGGGAGAATTTTTATAACCGTGCATACATTTAGGGGGAGACATTACTATGATAAGACTAATTTATCTTTTACATTCAATACAACCACCCTCACAAAATGCACCTTTTTGAGATATTGATTCAATGTAATAAGGATTACTATTTTATATTCTACACTTTAGAGGGCAATTGATTCTCTACATAGAAATCACATGTCTCGTGAGGAAAAAGCTGTTTACCCCTTCAAAATTTGTATAAGTGGAACGTGGATCCGAGTAGCCCGGAATCCCCCCTGAAATAAAGGAGGAAACTCGCGTTGAAAGGAGAAACTAATCCATAAGAAAATAAGTGTGATTTGCCACCGAGTAGCCGGGAAGTGCCACTGAGACAAAGGGTACAACTGGCGTCGAAAAGTGTCTCATTCACATCATAAAAAGTGACAAAATTGAGTAACCCGGAATTGCCCCTAAAACAAAGGGTATGACTCGTGTCAAAAGGTTAGTAACACCATTTTTAGTAATTAAAAATTAGGGTCATACGTAGCTACCAATATTCGAGCATTGTGTATGGAAGTGTATGGATGAGAAGTTCTTTTCAGTGTTCATTAGAAAATCTGATTTTGCATATTGACTTGATTTTCATTGCCCAATCTTCACTTGTGCAACTTGGGCTTGTTCGTTTGAATGTCGCTTATGAATCAATCATCTTTCATAGTTAATGGAGTACTTTATTTGTGTAAGCACGACCTTCTTAGTATTGTTCATGCACTTCATGTTCAACGATCAATTGCATTATCCTTACACTCGTCCCGAAGGGACTTGCATGAGTCTATACTTAACTATGCATGCTTGAGTGCCTGAATGCTTGATCTGTCTATTCATATCAAGCTTCATTTCATTTATATGCATCTATAGGCTATACTTAGAGATAACAGGTTAAATAACTCATTGTCAGTTGGTTTTTGTTCTTGACAATTGGGGAGAACAACGTGCTCTTGAGCACTATGCACTTTGCGAATACTTAACTTTCAGATTTTGCATATAGTTTCCTTATACTACTTGTGCATATTTAGTTATACATATACCAAAAATTACAAAAATTGAGCATTTGCACATATCTCAAACATCTGCAGATTGTACATCAAATTCCAAACTATTGCTTGCTTCTTAGTTTATACACCTTCCCTTCATGGGAGGTTAATTGTTGGGTTCATGCGTTCATGTCTAATTCATTTTTGGAAGCTTTTCAGTTGCTTTGCAGTCCCCCATTTTTTGATAATGCCAAAGGGGGAGTGAACTTTGAATTGTCACAATATATTATCATCATCAAAAAGGGGGAGATTGTTGGGTTCTGTGCGCCCCCTCGTTATCTTTGACAATGGTTTTGATGATTCCAATATATTATGTGTTTTATGCTAAATGGTGTCTTAATGGTAAACACGCTAACATGATGATATTTTGGTTTGCAGGTTGAGGTTGATATTTCATGGTCCTTCACGAACACAATCAAAGATGTTGCCTCATGCGTGCTATGCATGAGACCTTGGAACAAACAAGTGAAACTTTGTGTTTTGATAATCTGCTCATGGGGTTTTTAATGAATTCATACAAATGCTTGACATTGTATGCTTTATATTGTGAAGGTTCAGTTTGTTCTGGACTGAACTTGTAATCCATGTGGACCCTGGTGATATGATTTTTCATGCTATTTTAAATGGTCTTGAATGATTGATGTTTGTTGGTTTTACACTGGTTTGACATTGGCTTGATAGAGGATGTTACTAAAATGATCAACTCTACTGCGCAAGGTTCATGAATGTATGGCTGAATTTTATTCAGAAATGGTTCTTCATGTTCGACGCAATTTTCGGGGTGATATATGGAATTCATGCTTGTGCTTTTCATGGGACATGGTTTAGTAACAACATTGCCAGGCTCAATACTGTTAACTGCCATTAGAGCTTTCCTTGAACTGGAATTGGGTAAAGATATGCATTGATGTATCTTGTATTGATGTTTAACAATGCACAGACCTTGTGCATTTATCTACATTTCTTGTAGATCAACTTGAGTGATTTGTCTTCACCTAGTGCAGGTTCACATTGGCTTCAAACAAATGGATCCATGGTAAGATTTCATTTCTGAGTCTGATCTATAGTTTCCATGAATGTGTTTGAAGTATTTCTGATTAATTGGGTTGTTCTTGTGAATCTGAATCATAGTGTTTTGAACGGGGTTGTTTGGCTTTTTATGTTTTCGAGATTGAATCTAGTTTCTATGTTGGTTCTTAGTCATGTGAATGCATATCCATTTCAGTTTGGGTTCTGGTTGAAATGATCATCACATTTCATGGATTTTACAAAGATCATGCTTGCTTAACACGCTCACATCAACCTTGATTTGAGATTCATGTATAGCATACATGAACCAAATAAATGGTCAATTGACTGCATTACTACTTGAGGTTTTGGTGATTTCTATGTGCCTTGTGGCATAAGATACTTGGAGTGTTTAAGCCCTAAATAGGTATCATCCCTTGTTTAGATGAGTTTTGTTTTTGGCTTGCAAGTGCTTAATCCATTCAAATTTTTATTTGATGAAGTGTGGTTTAAAGTGACCCAATACTTTGGTTCAATACATGGTTATTTGTTTTTAATGTTTGTGAGTGATTTTGTAGTGTTTCTATTGAGTTTTATTGAGTTTTCACTTTTGTCAGTAAAAGTGTCGACTCATGGGGTCGACACTTATTACACGGTATGCTGTTTTGTATTAATTTTTGTTATGCTGACAAAAAGTGTCGACCCTAGAGGTCGACACTTTATATTGGGTTATGTTGTTTTAACTAAAATAGAACCTCCGGTAAAAAAGGTCGACCCCAGAGGTCGACACTTTTTACCCAGGGTCCTGATTTTGTCTCAGGACAGAACCTCATGAAAAAAAGGTCGACCCCATGGGTCGACACTTTTGTCTAAATTCTGGATTTCGTATTTTTGGCTGATCTCGTTGATACGAGTGTCGACCCTAGAGGTCGACACTTTTTCTGGGACATCCGGATCGTGGTTTCCGGATTGTCTACAAAAACCTCATTAGAGGGTTCGATTGCCATGGGTTTTTACCCTTATACCCCTAGGGTTTATATACATATAATAGAAGGGTTTTGGGAGGTTTATACATGGTTTTTTTTGTCTTTTGTCTATCCATTATATGCCCTATATATCCTTTGCTATTTCCATTCGTAGAATACATCCCTTGTGCTAATATTTTCCATTTGCTGCAGGAGAGGAAGAACGAGAGAAGAGGAGACGACTTCAACGCAAAATTCGATCTACTTCCGTCAAGATTTGAAGCTCGGTGATGAAGAGAGTTGCAAGCGGAATGAAGTGACGAATCTGAAGACGTCTTCATCGCACGCAACGGCTCACATCGACCTGAAGGGAAGAAGAGTAAGAATGTGAAGTAGGGCGTTGCTTCATCAAGGAGAAGGAAGAAGAAGCTGCAGAAGTCGCCGTCCGCGAGCCTGTGTCCAGTTCTGGGAGCTGCAGTTGCTGCTCTCCCCCGTTCAAGGTTTTGGGCGTTTGGGACTTCATGTCCGGCTGCTTCCACTCCAAGGATCGACTTCCAGCGCACCCTACCTACTGATTGAGGGGAGTTGTGGGACATTCAAAGGGGAATGCATATAAATCTTCTTTTATTTGTTTGTCATGTCCCTCTTAACAAATACAAGATGTTGAGCATAATGTCTCATCTTTTCTTGATGTGTGCAGGTTTGATTGGAGCTAGGACTTGAACGAACAAACTTGGATCCTCAAGGAGGACGACCTACTACTCCAACCAGCTGCGGATAAGAGCTTCTCCAACCTAGGCTTCAAGAAAGATCTTCTTACGGTTATTGGAGAATCAAGGGGATATTTCTACTTCTTATTCTTGTTTATTTCCTTGTGTGCTTCAGAGTTCACTATCCTTTACATATTGTTGTGGGCGTCTATTGTACATCTTCTTGTTTTGTTAAACTCAGAATATTTGTGTGTGTGTACAGAGCTGTGTCTCTGTGTGGAATTTGTGTGCCGGGTGAGTTCCCGGACGTTGTGTGTGTGTGCTGCTGGGGCAGCGTGCTGGGGCTCATCCCCGTGTGGATATTGTTGCGGAAGCAACGTGTGTGTGGTTGGGGTTCGTCCCCGTGTTGCTACGAAAGTAGCGTGTAGTGAAGCCTCACCCGGTTGGGTGAGGGGTGGACGTAGGGAGCCCATCGTGGTCCCGAACCACCTTAAAATCCATGTGTCTTGTGTGATTGCCTGTGTGATTGTCATTTCTTCGATCTCTATTCACAGGTACATTATACTAGTTTTTAATTCACTGCACAATCACTCATTGCTACCTCTGTATTCTGTGTTGAGCAAAATTTCCCTGTTAGTTGCATTAACTATCCGTGTGAGATCGGAAAGTTTGAGAGAACATTGTAATCTCACTTGAGTTTTAGTTAATCAACGCTGTTAGTTTTACTTGAGTTTAAATTGGGTTAGAAAGTTTTTAAAATCCGCCATCTCGGAAAAGGGGACAATTCAACCCCCCTTCTTGTCCGCCATCTCTCTGGGCCAACAATTGGTATCAGAGCCATGTCTCTGATTTTTTAACGGACCTCACGGTCTAGGAGTAAAGATCATTTTCATGATGGCTAGCTTGAATTCTATTCCAATTTACAATGGTTTTGATTATGCCTCTTGGATAGGAAAGTTTTATGTTTGGATTTGTGGTTTTGATCCGAAACTCATGAGCTTAATCTCTCATGGTCCACATGTCTTACCCAAAAATGAATTAAGGTGGACTGATGAACATAAGAAAATGAATTCGGATAATTTGTTGGTTTTGAATGCTCTTAAGGCTGCCTTGGATACTAATCAATTTCCATTTGTTTTGTCTTGTAGGACAGCCAAAGAAATTTGGGATGGGCTGATCGAAGCCCAAAAAGAAAGCTACAACGACGATGACTGCCTAGCGGCAAACGATGAAATTGAGCGTCAAAGTGAAGAGAGCTCAAAGGTAAACTCTAGCTCTGACTCTGATGAGGAAAGTGATTTGAGTTATGATGAATTGATGGACGCTTATGATGAACTAGTTGATAGATACAAAGCTTTAAAATCTGAAAATAGAAAAATCAAAAGGAAACTTGATGATTGTTCTCATGTTAACACTCCTTGTGTCAAGTGTTCCACAAATGAAAATTCGTGTGTAGATAATTCTCCATGTGAAAAATGCACTAAATTTGAGAAATTGGTTAAGTCGCTTGTGCATGAGATAGATAGCCATAAAGAAACTATTACTTATTTGAAAAAGGAAAATGAATCTTTATTGGCTAAACTTTCAGAACTTGAAAGCCTCGAAACGGATTCTAGAAGTAAATTGAGCTGTTCGGAAAGTGATCAAGTCTTACTCAATGAACTTCTACAGAATGAAAAGCTTGCTAAAGAAATTGATAATTTGAAAAATCAAAACAATTTGTTGATTGATAAAATTCACACGTTTGAAAAAGGAAAACATGTTGTTGATGAATCTGAGAGAGTGAATGTTCTTGAATTGGAAATTGAGAATCACAAAAGTATTAATCTTTTGTTGAATGAGAAACTTGCACTGTGTGAAAAAGAAATTGCTGACTATGAATTGCATATTTCATATTTGTAAAATGAAATCAAAATTTTGAATGAGTTCTTGTGTTTGAGTGATAATGAAAATTCAAAAGAGGAAAATGTTGTTGTTCATTCTTGTTTGCATGAAAAACATTCATTTGTTAAACATGCTCATGCATAAGAAAACAAAGAAATGTTTCATGTTTTTACTATGGGAACTATGGTCATGACATGTACGATTGCTTCTTAATGAAACTTGATGATGATGAAGCATCTAAGTCCAGAGTGAACATGATTGATGGTTCAACAAATCATGAGAAACACATAATGAAGAAAATCAACATTCATTGCTTTTATTGTGATTTAAATGGCCATGTTATGGAAAACTGTCTCTTGAAGAAAAATGATGATGAGTGGTCTGTCAAGAATAATCTTTCATGTCATTATTGCGAAGAAGTAGGTCACATCATGTTGTTTTAATGAAAACTGATGATCATTAGTTCATGAAAAGAAATTCTTCGCATTGTTTTTACTGTGGTGAGAATGGTCATTCAATGGATGACTGTTCTACTATGAGATTGGATGATGATTGGCATGCTAAGCAATATAAAAAGTCATTAGTTCATGCCAGGACTAACCCCTCGGGACCCAAGATGGCTTGGGTACCTAAATCTCCAAAATGAGAAATCTATTTTATAGGGGTGCCTTGAGGAGGAAGAATTTGTTGATAAATGAAGGTCCTTCAAGGCAAAAGAAAAGATGAGCTGATCTGGTAAAGATTTTGGTATACTCTTTACTTTTGGATTATTCAAATCAGGTGAGAGGTTGAATTCTGAAAAAAAAAACTTTGAGCTTCTAATTCCAAATCTTCTATCAAATTGGTTGTCCACGCTTGTTAGTTTGCATGATTGTAAATAAAATCAAATCTGAGTTTCATTTGAATTTTACACTACCTTTTGTTAACTTTGCTAGACAGAAAGAAAATGGTTTGATTTTGAGAACTTACTTTGGTAAGGTTCGTTTTGAAAAATCTGCGAAGGTAAAATTTGAGCCTTGATGAAAAATGATTGAATTCAAATTGTTGCATTCCTGATTTATTGATTAAGGCAACTTCTGAAATCATGAGATCTTGTGAGCTTCATGTTTAGAGGAGTTGAACACTCTTCACTCTTCACATCTTGTGAATAAATGTGATCTTAAACGCTTTTCACTGTGCATAGAGTCTTTCATACTCTTGCTTACTTTTTCCAAATAAAACACACTTAGTTGCATGACACAATTCGCATATATCATGCACACATTTGCATATTTGTGAATATGAATAATTTTTCAATCATCATTTGAAGTTATATGCATACACTTGCATATCATTGCATACTTCTGTGCTTGAATGCCATGGTTATTCGGTATATAAAATGGTGTTAGTGGAAGGTTGGATTATGTTCAGCCGGAACCTTTCACTATGCGTGAGGTGGTCTTCGGACCTACGTTCTCTGCCAAGTGCCGATAATCAATCTGCTTGAAGTCATTGAAAAATCTCAGGTTGAATGCATGTATATACTTTATACAACCACTTTTTGACTCCTTCTATGACTCATCCCTTGTTAAATGAAACTGCATTGATTTAGACATGTTTATTTTATGGCATATATTAAGGGGGAGAATTTTTATAACCGTGCATACATTTAGGGGGAGACATTACTATGATAAGACTAATTTATCTTTTACATTCAATACAACCACCCTCACAAAATGCACCTTTTTGAGATATTGATTCAATGTAATAAGGATTACTATTTTCTATTCTACACTTTAGAGGGTAATTGATTCTCTACATAGAAATCACATGTCTCGTGAGGAAAAAGCTGTTTACCCCTTCAAAATTTGTATAAGTGGAACGTGGATCCGAGTAGCCCGGAATCCCCCCTGAAATAAAGGAGGAAACTCGCGTTGAAAGGAGAAACTAATCCATAAGAAAATAAGTGTGATTTGCCACCGAGTAGTCGGGAAGTGCCACTGAGACAAAGGGTACAACTGGCGTCGAAAAGTGTCTCATTCACATCATAAAAAGTGACAAAATTGAGTAACCCGGAATTGCCCCTAAAACAAAGGGTATGACTCATGTCAAAAGGTTAGTAACACCATTTTTAGTAATTAAAAATTAGGGTCATACGTAGCTACCAATATTCAAGCATTGTGTATGGAAGTGTATGGATGAGAAGTTCTTTTCAGTGTTCATTAGAAAATCTGATTTTGCATATTGACTTGATTTTCATTGCCCAATCTTCACTTGTGCAACTTGGGCTTGTTCGTTTGAATGTCGCTTATGAATCAGTCATCTTTCATAGTTAATGTAGTACTTTATTTGTGAAAGCATGACCTTCTTAGTATTGTTCATGCACTTCATGTTCAACGATCAATTGCATTATCCTTACACTCGTCCCGAAGGGACTTGCATGAGTCTATACGTAACTATGCATGCTTGAGTGCCTGAATGCTTGATCTATCTATTCATATCATGCTTCATTTCATTTACATGCATCTATAGACTATACTTGTAGATAACAGGTTAAATAACCCATTGTCAGTTGGTTTTTGTTCTTGACAATTGGGGAGAACAACATGCTCTTGAGCACTATGCACTTTGTGCATACTTAACTTTCAGATTTTGCATATAGTTTCTTTATACTACTTGTGCATATTTAGTTATACATATACCAAAAATTACAAAAATTAAGCATTTGCACATATCTCAAACATCTGCAGATTGTACATCAAATTCCAAAATGTTGCTTGCTTCTTAGTTTATACACCTTCCCTTCATGGGAGGTTAATTGATGGGTTCATGCGTTCATGTCTAATTCATTTTTGGAAGCTTTCCTGTTGCTTTTCAGTCCCCCATTTTTTGATAATGTCAAAGGGGGAGAGAACTTTGAATTGTCACAATATATTGTCATCATTAAAAAGGGAGAGATTGTTGGGTTCTGTGCGCCCTCTCGTTATCTTTGACAATGGTTTTGATGATTCCAATATATTGTGTGTTTTATGCTAAATTGTGTCTTAATGGTAAACACGCTAACATGATGATATTTTGGTTTGCAGGTTGAGGTTGATATTTCATGGTCCTTCACGAACACAATCCTGATGTTGCCTCATGCGTGCTATGCATGAGACCTTGGAACAAACATGTGAAACTTTGTCTTTTGATAATCTGCTCATGGGGTTTTTAATGAATTCATACAAATGCTTGACATTGTATGCTTTATATTGTGAAGGTTCAGTTTGTTATGGACTGAACTTGTAATCCATGTGGACCTGATGATATGATTTTTCATACTATTTTAAATGGTCTTGAATGATTGATGTTTGTTGGTTTTACACTAGTTTGACATTGGCTTGATAGAGGATGTTACTAAAATGATCAACTCTGTTGCGCATGGTTCATGAATGTATGGCTGAATTTTATTCAGAAATGGTTCTTCATGTTCGAAGCAATTTTCAGGGTGATATATGGAATTCATGCTCGTGCTTTTCATGGGACATGGTTTAGTAACAACATTGCCATGCTCAATATTGTTAACTGCCATTAGAGCTTTCCTTGAACTAGAATTGGGTAAAGATATGCATTGATGTATCTTGTATTGATGTTTAACAATGCACAGACTTTGTGCATTTATCTGCATTTCTTGTAGATCAACTTGAGTAATTTGTCTTCACCTAGTGCAGGTTCACATTGGCTTCAAACAAATGGATCCATGGTAAGATTTCATTTCTGAGTCCGATCTATAGTTTCCATGAATGTGTTTGAAGTATTTCTGATTAATTGGGTTGTTCTTGTGAATCTGATTCATAGTGTTTTGAACGGGGTTGTTTGGCTTTTTATGTTTTCGAGATTGAATCTAGTTTCTATGTTGATTCTTAGTCATGTGAATGCATAACCATTTCAGTTTAGGTTCTGGTTGAAATGATCATCACATTTCATGGATTTTACAAAGATCATGCTTGCTTAACACGCTCACATCAACCTTGATTTGAGATTCATGTATAGCATACATGAACCAAATAAATGGTCAATTGACTGCATTACTACTTGAGGTTTTGGTGATTTCTATGTGCCTTGTGGCATAAGATACTTGGAGTGTTTAAGCCCTAAATAGGTATCATCCCTTGTTTAGATGAGTTTTGTTTTTGGTTTGCAAGTGCTTAATCCTTTCAAATTTTTATTTGATGAAGTGTGGTTTAAAGTGACCCAATACTTTGGTTCAATACATGGTTATTTATTTTTAATGTTTGGGAGTGATTTTGTAGTGTTTCTATTGAGTTTTATTGAGTTTTCACTTTTGTCAGTAAAAGTGTCGACTCATGGGGTCGACACTTATTACACGGTATGCTGTTTTGTATTGATTTCTGTTATGCTGACAAAAAGTGTCGACCCTAGAGGTCGACACTTTTTATTAGGTTATGCTATTTTAACTAAAACAGAACCTCCGGTAAAAAAGGTCGACCCCAGAGGTCGACACTTTTTACCCAGGGTCCTGATTTTGTCTCAGGATGGAACCTCATGAAAAAAAGGTCGACCCCATGGGTCGACACTTTTGTCTAAATTCTGGATTTCGTATTTTTGGCTGATCTCGTTGATATGAGTGTCAACCCTAGAGGTCGACACTTTTTCTGGGACGTCCGGATCGTGGTTTCCAGATTGTCTACGAAAACCGCATTAGAGGGTCCGATTGCCATGGGCTTTTACCCTTATACCCCTAGGGTTCATATACATATAATAGAAGGGTTTTGGGAGGTTTATACATGGGTTTTCTTGTCTTTTGTCTATCCATTATATGCCCTATATATCCTTTGCTATTTCCATTCGTAGAATACATCCCTTGTGCTAATATTTTTCATTTGCTGCAGGAGAGGAAGAACGAGAGAAGAGGAGACAACTTCAACGCAAAATCCGATGTACTTCCGTCAAGATTTGAAGTTCGGTGATGAAGAGAGTTGCAAGCGGAATGAAGTGATGAATCTGAAGACGTCTTCATCGCAAGCAATGGCTCACATCGACTTGAAGGGAAGAAGGAGAAGAACGTGAAGGAGGGCGTTGCTTCATCATGGAGAAGGAAGAAGAAGTTGCAGAAGTCGCCGTCTGCGAGCCTATGTCCAGTTTTGGGAGCTGCAGTTGCTGCTCTCCCCCGTTCAAGGTTTTGGGCGTTTGGGACTTCATATCCGGCTGCTTCCACTCCAAGGATCGACTTCCAGCGCACCTTACCTACTGATTGAGGGGAGTTGTGGGACATTCAAAGGGGAATGCATATAGATCTTCTTTTATTTGTTTGTCATGTCCCTCTTAACAAATACAAGATGTTGAGCATAATGTCTCATCTTTTCTTGATGTGTGCAGGTTTGATTGGAGCTAGGACTTGAACGAACAAACTTGGATCCTCAAGGAGGACGACCTACTACTCCAACCAGCTGCGGATAAGAGCTTCTCCAACCTAGGCTTCAAGAAAGATCTTCTTACGGTTATTGGAGAATCAAGGGGATATTTCTTCATCTTATTCTTGTTTATTTCCTTGTGTGCTTCAGAGTTCACTATCATTTACATATTGTTGTGGGCGTCTATTGTACATCTTCTTGTTGTGTTAAACTTAGAATATTTGTGTGTGTGTGTGTACGGAGCTGCATCTCCGTGTGGGATTTGTGTGCCGGGTGAGTTCCCGGACGTTGTGTGTGTGTGATGCTGGGGCAGCGTGCTGGGGCTCATCCCCATGTGGATATTACTGCGGAAGTAGCGTGTGTGTGGTTGGGGTTTGTCCCCGTGTTGCTACGAAAGTAGCGTGTAGTGAAGCCTCACCCGGTTGGGTGAGGGGTTGACGTAGGGAGCCCGTCGTTGTTCTGAATCTCTGTGTCTTGTGTGATTGCCTGTGTGATTGTCATTTCTTCTATCTCTATTCACAGGTACATTATATAGGTTTTTAATTCACTGCACAATCACTCATTTCTACCTCTGTTTTCTGTGTTGAGCAAAATTTCCCTGTTAGTTGCATTAACTATCCGTGTGAGATCAGAAAGTTTAAGAGAACATTGTAATCTCACTTGAGTTTTAGTTAATCAACGCTGTTAGTTTTACTTGAGTTTAAATTGGGTTAGAAAATTTTTAAAATCCGCCATCTCGGAAAAGGGGACAATTCAACCCCCCTTCTTGTCCGCCATCTGTCTGGGCCAACATTCAATAAAATAACGACTTGACTAGTGTCGTTATACCATGAGGTGCGCCCAAACGAGGGGCGCTATTCATATTTTTTACTTTCCCTCCAACCTACAAAAGATCGAAAGTGTATATATATCCCCATTTTTCTTACGTATATACTTTATTTAGAATAATGACATTTTTTATGTCGTAAATTGGTAACCAACGACCACCAAGTGGTCGTGACTTTTTGTGAAGTTTTTCTCTCACCCTCTATTAACCAAAATTGTATATATGTCCATCCCATCTTCTTTTAATTATCTTTAATGTATTAAATCTTATTTATACACCCTTATTCCATCAAATAAAAATATAATGTAATAAATATGAAATATTAAAATTTCTAAATTATTAATAAAATATAAATTGATGTTTTCTCCAATGTTTATTCATTATTAATTCAAATAAAATTATAATGTTAATTAAATTCTTATTTAAAATGTCATTCTATTCTTAAGCCATTATAATTTAAGGGCAGGGTCTACGTTATCTTTTTGTAAGGCCCATTAGGGGATCACAGGGTTATACACAAGGTCTGGGTCTTAACTAATTGTTGATTTTAATTTATTATTAATTCAAAATATAAGTAGAATATGAATTAAATACCTTTTTAAAAATAACCCTATATTCCCTATTAACATCCTTTTTAATCACGGTCTTGGGTATCAGAGGCAGGTTCGATCCGAGCAACCTTTTTTACTTCTATCCTCTAAAGGAATATCACTTAGACATTTATTTATTTGAATAAATTTTATTTATTAAATATTATATATATATTTATCATTATTTATAGGTTTTCTTCCTAAATATATTTATTCCTATTTCAAAATTACTGGGCGTTACACTCTCCCCCACTTAAAAGAATTTGGTCCCCAAATTCACATCACCTTCCATTCCTAACGGGGAACTAGCTATAACTTATTATGATTCTATACAGATAAAGAAGAAATCTTAAGTATGCAAATGAACTAGTTTAGGATTACGGGTGAGGGGTATCTTCCATAACTTCTCTCTTGGCAAGTTCGGCCACAGCTTGAGTTTCTCTTGGATGCTTTTTGGTCAAAATAGGGCATTCTGCTATCTTATGGTCTAGGCTTCTGCAACGTAGACATGCTCCCGAACTCCACCAACACTTTTTCGATTGGTGACCATAACTTTCACAAGCTTTACATTTAGCTTGCGAGTGATCTATCGAAGTTCCCTTCTTATTACACTTCTTACATTTCTGGCATTTCTTACACTTTTGTGAAATATCACTCTCGTTTACCCTTTTCTTGGCAGTGGTGATCCTTTCAGAATTATCTGCTTGATCCTTTCTTTCAACTCTCTCTTTTTCTTCCACCGTCTTTTCTAGCTCCTGGACACTTCTAACAAGGTCCGCATAAGCTTGGACATATACTAGTACCATCTCAGGGACAAAGCTTGGCTTAGATGCTTCCATTTTATCTAGGTTCCTACAAGGATAAGTGGAGAGATAATTTATCCACTCAAGAATCGATATTAATGAAACTTAAGTATTTTATCTTTCTTTTATAACTTCAACCCCACGCTCTACCCATCTCTCACGGAATTCCTATAGGATGACCGATAAGGATACTCAACCTATCTCTTGAACTTGATGTCCTAAAGAGTTGAAAGCCGAATCTCTGATACCACCTCTGTCACGCCCCGAACCGATAGCAGCGGAACGTGTCGTTTGCTCGGAACATGGCAGTTAAACAATCGTGAACGATCAAGAGCAATGGCATGAGACCAAATAATTTGGAACAACAATAAAAATTTTATTTCAATATAAGTCTCTTACAATTTCAAATTCCAAAAACTTGCAGACTCAACTATCATAATGGAAAGAAACGACCAAAGACACGCTAGTGAACTTGGCTAGATAATTAATAGGAAATACTATCTAGACTCAAGAAAGATAAAAGACACGGGCTCACTAATTTTCGGAGCTCGCTTGCACACTTGTCCCTCCCATGTGAGTCTCAGTCTTGCTAGCCACCTGAATACCTGAAAAATGTTGGAGTAAATTGGGTGAGCGAAAGCTCAGTAGGAATTATATCTCAAGAACAAGCTAGCTTTAAGTAATTACATGTTACATGAATGCAAGGCTAATTTACATGAATGATCACAAAAATAGAATTCAAGTATATCGATTAAACCAAAATATGAAAGTTCTAGTAAAACGTGATACGCAAAAGTTAAAGATAGTATCGAGCATGAGATATTGGCTATTTAGAGTTATAGCAAGTACTACGACGAGTCACGCACGCAAGTAATATCATGTAAAGTCACGAGAGAGAGTAGTGGAATGTCTCTAGAATGACGAGTACTTCGGTGCAATGCCACACCGCGATCATTACAACTCCCATGCGCACTAGTACTTTTGGGTGCTCCTCCTAGGATCAGATCGGGCCCTTATATGCACAGGCATTGTATAATGCACTTTCGACATCCACGATAGTTATTGCCAATGTAGAATTACTAAGGAATGAAACTTGTAGGAATTTTAAGGTAGATTTTGTGGAATATATCAGAAAACTAGGTGGAATTGGCTACCTAGTGGGTGCCATGAGTACTCGAATAAGCATTCATAATCACATGAGCGCTCGTTCTTTGTACATGATAAGGTAAAAGAATTGGTGTCTACGTGGAGGCATACAATCTAAGATGATTAGCAATGGCATAGTTTCCCATTCCATTAGCTCAAGAATTAATCTCATGGCGGCTATTTAGCATACCATGAGGGCCGGTATACCATGTTCCTTGAGGGGCATGGTAATAAAAGTGTTATGGGTTTTAGTGGTACAACCTACTCAATCGGCCTTGAGGGAATCCAAGGCTACGAGGAGACTTACGGAGGTCTCTATGATAAATTCACCAATCCGAAGGAAGGGATATCCCGCGGAGGGCTCATCTATCACCGAGAATTAGTGGGGTAGTCGATAAAACATCGAGAAACGTGGAACTATACTCAAGGACTAAAATATAGTGCCAAAAACCATCATAACTATGAATTGGTTAAATCCAGTTCCACTTTTAGTGTAAATAAGTCCTGGTATTCTTAATTCCAGTTCCACTTCAAGTGTAAATAATTCCTGGAATTCAGTTGTAAATCTCGTTCCACTTTTATAGTAAATAAATCTTGGAATTTTTAATTCCAGTTTAGCTTTCAATGTAAACAAGTTCAGGAATTTTTAAATGGTGACATAGGTGCAGACGTTGATTTGGTTCTAGTGTAGATTTTGCATGAACATGAGCAATTTTCAAATAAAATGATTTTTGCAGGAACAAGTACATGTATTGGAAGAGAAAAATACCATGAATCCAATGGTATGACTATGCATTGGATTAGATGTAAAGATTCAAAGTTATTAAATTTTAAACATGCGTATTTAATAATTAACTAAAATAACGACTGTTACACAGTCGTTAATTCAATATAGCGCCCATGTAAGGGTCACTATTTTACTGAGATTCCGAATTTTAAACAGAAAGCCATGAAAACAGGGTTAAAAAGGATCGATATGCATGCATGATTTCTATTTTTACTAAGTTAGGCTTATTACTTGAGAACACCTACCTTGAGTGATGGTTTGGTTGGTAATCGATCAAAGGGATTGAATAATAATAAAATAATAGACGGTGCTCTGTTCTTTACGGAGCTTCACAGAAGGCTTGCAGATATGGGTAGCTAATGATTGTTGGAGGAAGACCCCCTCCCTTGGGCAGCGATACAATCACAGGAGCAACTCTCTCCTAGCTATAGCATCAACCGAGGAGGCAACTTCAAGAGAATAGGAGATATATATGCAAGCAACGGTAAGAAGAAGCAGAAATCTTCTCAGAAGACCACAGCAACAGGTTGGTGAAGTATATAAGCTTCTTCTCATAGCAATTTTCTTCAACGGGAGAAAACTAGTAGCATCAGGTCGTGGGTTTGAGGCAGAAGAGTAATAGGTTGGCTTGAGGGGTGGGTATTTATAGGGTTGGGAACCCACTGGGGGTTGGAGTTCGATTGGGATTAAACTCCCTAGTAAGAATCCTACTAGTATTAGAATTTCCTCCTATTAATACTTTCCGAAACACCCATTACTTCCCAGTCCGAACCGGAGGTTTCCTTATTTTGGGTTTAAGAAATAGGCGTCCATGACAAAGCCATGTTTTAAAAATTAGCGTCCACCTAAAAGTCACTTCTTAAGAATTAGCGTCCATCTAATAGGCGTTTTTTAAGAAATAACGCCCTTGGTACGCACGCTATTCAACATTTATCATTCATTTTAAAGTGTTGCAATCTTTAAAGATTTTTATCTTTTTTATTTGATGGGTATCGTTATGAAATTTTATGGGTAAGATCCTTCCTTTTTTTCTCTATTTTTCTATATAATTAGTTTTATAAAATTCCTTTAAAATAAAAAGTGGCACTATTCACACACTATTCACGTTCAATAAAATAACGACTTGGCTAGTGTCGTTATACCATGAGGTGCGCCCAAACAAGGGGCGCTATTCATATTTTTGACTTTCCCTCCAACCTTCAAAAGATCAAAAGCGTATATATATCCCCATTTTTCTTACGTATATACTTTATTTAGAATAACGACATTCTTTATGTCGTAAATTGGTAACCAAAGACCATCAAGTGGTCGTGACGTATTGTGAAGTTTTTCTCTCACCCTCTCTTAACCGAAATTGTATATATGTCCATCCCATCTCCTTTTAATTATTTTTAATGTATTAAATCTTATTTATACACCCCTATTCCATCAAATAAAAATATAATGTAATAAATATTAAATATTAAATTTTTAAATTATTAATAAAATATAAATTGATGTTTTCTCCAATGTTTATTCATTATTAATTCAAATAAAATTATAATGTTAATTGAATTCTTATTTAAAATGTCATTCTATTCTTAAGCCATTATAATTTAAGGGTAGGGTCTACGAGATCTTTTTGTAAGGCCCATTAGGGAATCACGGGGTTGTACACAAGGTCTCGGTCTTTACTAATTATTAGTTTTAATTTCTTATTAATTCAAAATAGAAGTAAAATATGAATTAAATACCTTCTTAAAAACAACCCTCTATTCCGTATTAACATCCTTTTTAATCACGGTCTTGGGTATTAGAGGCAGGTTCGATTCGAGCAACCTTTTTTACTTCTCTCCAGTAAAGGAATATCACTTAGACATTTATTTTTTTGAATAAATTTTATTTATTAAATATTATATATGTATTTATCATTATGTATAGGTTTTCTTCCTAAATATATTTATTCCTATTTCAAAATTACCGGGCGTTACAGATGTTCTAGCCACCTTGTACATCAAAGAGGTTGTCAGACTACATGGAGTTTCTGTTTCAATCATGTTTGATTGAGACCCGCGCTTCACTTCTCATTTTTGGAAGGGTCTACAACATTCGTTGGGGACAAGACTCAACTTTAGTACAGCTCAAACGGATAGTCAGACCGAGAGAACGAATCAAGTTGTAGAAGACATGCTAAGAGCCTGCATTATTGATTTTGGTGAGAGCTAGCATGATCACTTGCCTTTGGTTGAGTTTGCATATAACAACAGTTACCTGGCAAGTATTCAAATGGTACCCTTCGAGGCACTATATGGAAGGAGTTGCCGCTCACCACTATGTTGGAACGAAGTTGGAGAAAGGCAACTACTAGGCCCGGACATGGTAAGGAACACTACCGAGAAGATTCAACTCATTAGAGAAAGACTCAAGATGGCTCAGTCTAGACAAAAGACTTACGACGATACTAGAAGGAGAGACCTCGAGTTCCAAGTCAGAGATCACGTCTTTCTTAAGGTTTCCCTAGGACGAGGCATTAGAAGATTTTGTGTTAAGGGCAAGCTTACACCAAGATATATCGGACCCTTTGAAGTATTGGATAGAGTTGGCGAGGTTGCCTACCGGATCACCTTGCCACCGCAACTATCAGAAGTACATAATGTGTTCCATGTGTCTATGCTCAAGAAATATGTTCATGATTCATCCCACGTCATAGAACATGACGACCTGGTGATACAAAAGGATCTTACTTATGAACAAAGACCATTAAGGATCCTTGAACGCGAGATTTGTGTACTCAGGAACAAGACGATCCCTATGGTGAAAATTCAATAGAACAAGAATCTCGAATGCGAAGCCACATGGGAAACGGAAGAATTTATGAAGAAGAGATTCCCTGACTTATTTCAAAATTGTAAGTGTTCTGCACCCTCCATGTCTATATGCAATTGAATTTGGGGACCAAATTCTTTTAAGTGGGGGAGGGTGTAGCACCCCGGATAAAATATAGGGAATACAAATATTTCCTAAAAGAAATTAAAATCCTCCTAATACAAGAGCCCCATCAAACAAATTATAAAACCCAAATGATGAAACCAAAAGGCCTTAACCTTTATATGGGCCTTAAGCACAACCCTCTCACTTAACATTTGGGCCTCTCGCGTGTGTATGGGCCTTAATTTCCCATAACCCTTCCTACATACAAAGAAAAATAGGATATATACGCATATATGAATATAGTGTGGGTTGTTTTCAAAAGCCAACCTTACTCACGTTCGAAGCTGCTTTTGAAGAGGAATTTAGGGTTTTCAAGGATTTGTATAGGACGGCTGCAGATATGGATAGAAAGGAATAGAATGGGAAACTTTATACCCATTAGGATTATTTACGTGGTAATTAAATTCCATTAGGATTCTAAAGCCCTGTAGGTTTTCCTTCTCTATAAATAACTCCCCCCCCCCCCTCTCGAACGAGCAAAGACTACTACTGCGTTCGAAGGAGTTCTTTACGTCGACATCGTCCCTATCGACCATGTTCGTGGAAGAGTTTTTTTCCTCCTCCATATTTCTCTGCTACCGTGCTCCTCCTGTGGCTGAGCATGAAGAAAGGCATCATCTGCATCTTCTTAATCCTGCCTGCTACTGCTACTGTCGGTGCATGACGATGAGAGGAGCATACATCCTCTTTTTCCCGTTGTCGTGAAGAAGCTGCAACGTATTCTTCTTCTTCCTTGCCATAGTGGCAGAAAAGTTGATGCTATGGTGTTGTAACTGCTGCTGTAGTTATTTCTGCTGCTGCGTATTCTTCGTATCTCTTCCTCTTCCGTTGTCCAGATCAAGCGAAAAAGGTAGTTGTTCTCAAGTTCTAAGCCCAAGATCAATAACAAAGGTCCATGACATGCATAAGTATAGTTATTTCATGATATCTTAGTTCCTGCATCTCAGTTTACGTCGATTCTTAAGTTTTCTGTCCGCATGAAAATAGTGACCGAACAGTGGCCGTCTATTAATGAACGACCTCGTAGAAGGTCACAAGTTTCAAATTAGCGACAGTCCTCAGGGCGTAGTTTAATGTGCGACCCTACCCCTTCCGCTATTTACTATAAATAGAATTAATAATTACCCATATTTAAAAAATGAATATCTATGAAACCTTGCATTAAAAATTTTGCATGAGCATGTTTCTAGATTCCCTATATTTTTCTCTAGCGATCAATGTCTTTAGTTTCTGGAAATTTCATGTAAATAGTGAAGTGCTACTGTTCATGTACAATGAATAGTGATTTGTGTCTGTGCTTTTGTTTGTCCGATGCATAGTAATAAAAGAATGGACAACTGTCACACAGTCACCAACTACTAAATGAACGCCCCTCTAAAGAGGCGTTATTTCTTTAAGAACTTCAGAAAAATAAAATTAAATGGAAACTCATGAATCTACGACAGAATCATAGACGCTATTTAAAGATTGGGCACTGTCGTGTACTGTCGCTAATTATAATTGAATTTTATTAAATTCTAAAAGGTTCTAGAATTAGCGCCTGTTGACAGAGTCACTAATTCTTAATATGTTATTTGAAATTCTGTTAAAAATGATATTGAGCGACCTTTCAGAAAATCGCTATTTCTGGATATAGCGACTTCTGATTGGACGCAGTTTCTTGGACTCTCAGTTTTTATCGATTTTTTGGCCCATATCGCGAGTTTACTTGGTACTCTCATCTCACATCCATAGATGGAGTCTCTGTTTTATTTATATTGATTACACACTCAACTCTTGGTGATGATTGGACCCTCCGCGGGATATTCTTTTTTTCGGACTGGTACTTTCTTCATTAAGAGCTCCGTCTACGCTAGTCTTAGATTCCCTCAAGGCAGTCGAGCAGGTTGTACCCTAAAAATCCTGAAACCTTTATTTGTCATGTCACTCTGAAGAAATATGATGCTTAGCCCTCATAGAGTGCTATTTTTCATCTCTGTTGAGATGTTTGTCTCTATCAGAAATTAGCGACTATGACTTGGACGTCGAAAGGAATTGGCGGCCAGTAAGTGGGCGCAGATTACTGATTTAGCGACCATAATATGGACGCTATTTCTTCATGCATGTACTGTTCATAGGAATGAGCGACCATACAGTGGACACTATTTCTGAAATTGATGGTGACTAAGTGGACGCCAATTACCCAGTTTCATGATGTGTCTTGATTTTTCATGTGATTTATCGGTATGTCATACTTGTTCAAGTTCTATCCTTGAATTCATAATTCTGTGAAATCTACCTTATCCTCCTACAATGGCTTATTACCTTGGAACTCTATATTGGCTATAAAACTATAGTGGATGTCTAAATATATACATGACTCAATGCTTGTGCATAAAGGGCCCGATTTGGTCCTGGGAGGAGCACCCGAAATTAGTTGTGCCTATGGGAGTTGATTGATCACGGTGTGGCATTGCACCAAAGTGCATGACTTGCTTGATTTTGGCATTCCACGACTCGTACTTGACTTGAGTTGACATGACTTGCGTGGCCCAGAATGGGTATTTACTTGCTTGATATTATAATAGCCAATTCACAGGACATGACTTGATATTTACATGCTTGACAATCTTGATATATTTCACATGGTTATCTTGAAATCTTGCTAGTTCATCTCTAATTAATTCTCGATACTCTATTCTTGTCTTTATCCTACGTACATATATCATAATACTTGCATAGTTCATGTAACGTGTAATTTACTTAAAACAAGCTTGATCTTGAGATATAATTCCTACTGAACGTTCGCTCACCCTAGTTTTTCCCTATTTTTCAGGTAATTCCGATGACGAGGATCATTCGGATGGGAACGGAAACGAGTAAAGAGTGAAGAGCCACCCGATCATGGAAGCGTCTACCTAGTCATGTCTTTTCATCTTTCTTAAGTCTATCATTGTATTTTCCTCTTTATTGAGTCTAGTTTGTCAGTAAGTATTCCTTTACTCGAAGGATTATGCATGGAACTAGTTGAAGTTAATAATAGAATAAAGGATTTGGTTTATCATCTCTACTTTGTGCGCTCTATCTTATGTGTCGAATTACCTCGTGCTCTGATTGACATGAATGATATAAACTCGTCACGCGTACCGGGTTCCTTCCACGCTCGGGGCGTGACAGGGTTCGTATCGGGCGGAGCTTTGATGTGTTCTCACCCATCTTTAAGAAACATTCATACCCCAGAACATCAGGGGCGCTACCATTGTCCACTAGAATCCTATCCACGTTATAATGGTTTTTAGTAGCCGAGATTACAAGGGCATCATCGTGCGGGGTGGCTACCCCTACCAGGTCTTGGTCGGAGAACACCAAGGCCTGCTGCTCGCTTGCCGGCGATGCTTTGGGGGGCTCGGAGGCCCTGCTGGCTCGCTGGGCATGACGCTTTCTCCCTTGGCTGCTGTCCCCTCCTGAGGCTGACCCCCTCGAGATAACGTTGATGTTGACTCCATGGGGGCGATTGTCAATCTCTTCTGGGGGGACTCCGTGATCCTCCCATTACTCGGACACATATCGAGAGAGGTGTGCTTGGCGGATGAGACGTTCGATCTCATCCTTGAGCTACTGGCAGTCGCCACTGTGGTGGCCATGGTCGTCATGAAATTGGTAGTGCTTGCGACGGTTGCGGCGTCTCAGATCGGCCTTTATAGGCTCGGGTTGGTGAAGAACGAGTTCTTGATTTCTTGATATATCTCGTAGATGGGGGCGGTCAAAGGAGTGTATCGCTCAAACTTGCGCGGAAGCTCTTTTCGATCTCCTTCTCGATTCCTCCGCTTCTCCTAGCCCGAGCCTTGCTCGGATGGCCTCTTCTTTTCTCCTTCTCGCCCCCCCCCCCCTGTGCTTATCGGATCTCGGCATGCGTTGAGGAGATCTTCGCACTCTGCGTGGCGCAGAGCCAGGGTCACCAAGTTGGCGAGAGAGGAGGGGGGGGTGAAGTACCAATTCTCACCGGAGGTTTTCATCGCGGGTGCCTATAGTCAATGCAGTAATGGCTGAGGCCACGTCCAGGCGGGGTATGCGCAGGGCTTCCAACTTAAAGCGGTTGATGTAAGCCCACAGGTTTTCCCATGTGCCTGCTTGAGTGCCAGTAGTCCCGCGATCAAACTTAGAGGGCCGCTACTGGTGAAGCTTTCTTTGAACAACCGTCCGAATTGTCGGAAGTTGAGGATGCTTCCAAGGGCGAGTGCTCAGAACCAAGCTTAAGCACCCTAGACCAGGGTGATCAAGAACACTCGACACTTGACAGCGTCGGACGCCCCGTGCAGGGTCATTAGAGTGTCGAAGCTGTCGTAATGATCAGATGGCTCTCCCTGGCCATCGTAAGATTTTAAGGTGGGCAGAGAAACTCGTCGAGAGATCTCTACCTTTAAAATATGGTCGGAGAACGGGGATTGCTCCTCGTTATCCTTTGTAGAACTCTTTTGTAGAGCACGGAGGGCGCGCTCCTGCTCGGCGAAGCGCCACTCAAAATCTCGCAGACGGAGAGACAGCTCTGGCTAATGCCGAGGCAGGGGAAGGGGGCTGTAAGTACTTCCCCGGCTATTGGCCAGCCTCTCCTCGATGGGAGCGTCCACTTCTGTGTGCTGTGGAGGTAGTCTAGATTTCTTCCCCCGCGGATTGGAGGAGGCTTCTTGTTCCGGGGGCGAAGGTTGATAGGGCCCGCCGGGCCCATTCCAGATAAGTCGTTCGCCTTGAAGAGTATCTATTGAACCCCGTGCACAACCGTGTATTAAGGAATTTTGATGATGAACTAAACACCATGTGATTGTTCTCCATGTAAACAATTTGCATATGTTGCTTGTGGATTTGAATAGAACTGAGCAAACTCCATTTGATTGAATGGCTAGTGTATGACACGGTCAACTGATTTGATGAACTTAGCTGATGTGTGCTTTGATATGTTTACAGGAGTTAGTGAGAAAGGAAAGTCTCCAAACAAATTGGGTGAAATTCTTCTAACTCTTCCTTAGTTGATTTGGATGGGATTCAAGCTATTGTGATAGCTATCATGTGGTTTGAAAATAATTAGACTAAATATTGAGTGATTGATGAGAGTTAAAGATTAATCTTCAAGAAAGCAAATTAGAATTGAAGACTGACCTTATGTGTGTAACTTTTAACATGGACTTTCAATGGAGACCAAATGTCAAAATCAAGTGGCTGCTATTCAACTGAAACATGAAAATGGTAAGTTATTTTGTTTGGATGATTGAAGGAGGATTCTTGTGTTGGTTAGATGAACAAACCCCAAGGTAACTCCCTATAAATATCTACTTGGCTTATCTGTGATTTTTGGGGTAGAGTTACTTATTTCTTCCATTCATGAAGTTGTTATTACAGTTTCATGTCTTAGGGTCACCCCATTGTGTGTTTTATTATAGTCTGCTTATGTCAGGAAAAGAGTCGACCCCATGGGTCGACACTTTGTCCAGGGGTATGCTATTTTTCAGCCGGCCCTCTTATGTCTTTGAACGTAGGGATAAAAAGTTGACCCAATGGGTCAACCTTTCTATCGCTGGGTTCTGTCTGGGTTCAAGTTTCAGAACCCTGGACATAAGTGTCGACCCACAAGGTCGACACTTATTCCGGGTCTTTCTGTCGTGGCCTTCTATTGTTGCCACAGGTGGAAAGTGTTGACCCCATGGGTTATGTTTGGGTCTTTGTTCTGTCTTGGCCGAATGCGAGTGTCGACCCATGGGGTCGACACTTTCCGACGACCGGGAAAGACGCCGGTTCGCGCGGCGGCCGGATCCCTAGCCCAATCCATTCGTTTGGTGGGCTATTGTGATTGGTTCTTGAGGGATATTATCCTCCACGTGGCTGCCCATTCCTCTTGGGTATAAATCGTATGTGATAGGGTTTATTGAAGGAGAGAGAAAGCATCGAATGAAACATTCATTTTTGGGGTTTTTGCAGGGAGTGCAGCCGGAGCTGAATGATGCCTCTCCCCAAGTCGTTCTGAGTTCGATTCAAGGGAAGAGAAGTTAGTAATCTATCCTCCTGCAGTGAGTTTGTTGAAGCACCATGGGTTATCATCTCTCCATCATCCATGGTCTTGATGGTGAGTCAAGAGAAGTGAAAGGGGATTAAAGCATCTGCGTCCTTTCTTCCGATCTGAACCAAAGGAGCTTCGTGAGGACATCTTCTCCAATCCGTTCATCCTCAGAAGTCATCAAGGAACCAAGTTTCATCATTAATGATCAGGAGTTTGTTCAACTCTACATTCATCCCTGTTTAGAGTTATTCATGCTTGTTTATGTTTATTGAGCTTGCAAATGTATATCTATGTTCATCCTTCAAACTGACGAATATTGTGTGTGTGTGTGTTCGGAGCGGGATCTCCGAGTGTGGAAGCATTATTGGGGTGCGTCCCCAGTCTTGGTGTGTGTGTGTGTGGTGCTGAGCACCGTGTTGAGGGTTCACCCTCGTGTTTGTGCTGCTCTGCAGCGTGTTGAGCTTCGTGCTCATGTGTGTGGTTTGCTGCCATTATGCAGCGTGTGGTGTATTGGGGTTCGTCCCCGTGTGCTACCCCGAGTAGCATTTTAGTGAAGCCTCACCGAGGTGGTGAGGGGTGGACGTAGAGTACCCGTCGTGGTCCCGAACCACCTAAAAAATCCTTGTGCATGTGTGATTGGTTGTGTGTTTTTTCCTTATCCTCTACCACCATTCACAGGATGGATTATTAATTATGTTGCATATCGATGCTAAATTTGTCAACGTATACGGCTAGTTCAAATTGCTAATTCTCCGGGTGTGATCTTGTCACCTGCACGTTTGGTGAGGTTTGATTGAGAAGACTTCAAGACATTTTAATCGGTTTTAATTTTTTTTTTGAGAGGGATCTATTCATCCCCCCCCTCTAGATCTGTGCCACTACACTGTGGGACCTAACAATTGGTATCAGAGCCCGGCTCTATTATTCTAGATCAAACGATCTTCAGAGAGATCCTAGTGTAGTTTTGAATGATGAATGCTTCTTCAGATATTGCTTCTTTGACTTCTTTACCTGTCTATAATGGTGATGATTTTAACTCATGGCTGGGAAAACTGTGTAGGACCATAAATTCAATTGATCCAAACTTGTGGAAGTTAGTTAATGATGGTCCTCATAAGTTGCCACAGGATGAGACCAAGTGGTCCAACCAAGACAGACTAAAGAGTCATGAAAATGCTACAGTTTTAAGATTGTTGAAAAATTCTGTCAAAACTAACAGGTTCACGTTTTTCTCCTCCTGCAGAACCGCCAAAGAAATTATGGACAAATTGATGCTAGCTCAAGAAAAGCAAGGACTAAGGGGATTAATGGCTGATGATATTTATCAAACTTGTGATGAAAGTGCTGAGGAGGTAAGTACTAAATCCGATGAAGATGAACTGTCATTTGATGAGTTGGTAGATGCTTATGAAGAACTATCAGAAAAATATAAAAAGGAGAAATGTGAAAATAAAGCGTTGAAGAAGAAGTCTAATGAAAACATCCATGACAATTCCTCTTGTGTAAAATGCATTGATCAAAATTCAAAAATTGAACAACTGGAAAAATAAAATGAACTCTTGGCATGCAAAGTTTCATTGCTCAAGAAAACTGAAGAAAGTTTAAGAGGCAAGTTAGATTCTCTAACTGATGATGATAAACTGTTTGATAAACTTCTTGATTCTGAAATAGATGCCAAGTCCCTCCTGGATAAAAATGAGAAATTAAAAGGGGACAACGATGTTTTGCTCATTCAAATCTCATTGCTCGAGGGAAGATTGAAGTACTTTGAGAAATCTGAAAAAGAAAATGATTTACTGAAATCTGAACTTGAAAATCTAAAACAACTAAATTCGACCATGTGTGAAAGACTTTTGACATTTGAAAAAGCCAAGTCCATGGTCGCTCAAGAGAGTGAGAATGTAAGTATTCTAGAAAAGGAAATAGAATCTTACAAGACAATAAATGTCACTCTAAATGAGAAAATTACTTCTTGTGAAAATGAAATTTTATCTTGTGAAGTTCAAATTGCCACACTCCAAAGTGAAATCGTTGACTTGAACAAATCATTGGGCAAATTCGTGAGTGGGGAGGAGAATCTAAACAAACTCTTGGGAACTAAGGTAAACTTCCAAAGGGAAGGACTAGGATACAATCCTAGTAAAAAGGAAGTATTTAATCTGAAAACAAAAACTTCGTTTGTGCATGCTTCTAGTTCCTCAAGTACACCAAACAGCTCTTCATCTGTCAAACAAAAGCCCCTTATGCATGCAAAGAAACTTGATGTGAAACACCATGCTCAAAAACAAAACAATGCATCATGTCACTATTGTGGTGAGCATGGACATCTAATGCATGATTGTAGTTTAATGAAAGAGGATGACCTGAATGCTTGTAATATGCATGACAGTAAATCTCAAGTTCATCAGAAAAAGAGGGTTGAATGCTTTCATTGTGGGAAAATGGGTCATACTATGAAAAATTGTTGGTTGTTAAATGTGAAACCAAAATTTCATACTCAAAATCATAGACCCCCCAGACATGCACAAAAGTCCAATGATTATGCTCAACCAAAGAAATTGAAACAACGTGTCTATTGTCATTACTGTGGTTATGTGGAACATCTCATGGATGATTGCTCCTTGTTGTACGTTGACGATATGAATGCAAGGAAAATGTGGAAAACTACAAGTCGTGGTGTAGCCAACTCCAAGGGACCCAAGATGACTTGGGTTCCCAAAACCTCAAAGTGAAGATCTTGTTTTGCAGGAATACCTTGAGATGGAAGAAGCTGTCAATAGAATAAAACTTCTCCAAGGCAAGAAATTTGATGAGCTACTATGGTAACACATTCCACTTTTACCTTCACATGTGAATGACAATCTTTTACAATTGTTCATAGAGTTTATCGGCTTTCACTCATGCTTACTTGTGTGAATAACTGTAGTTTTGCAGTTGTTCACAAAGCCTTCTCTAGTTATACTCGTCTCTTTTTGTGAATAAAAAGTTGAATGTTACACATAGAGCACACACATTTTACATCCATACAAATCACATCTTTTTGCATATTTGTAAATACAAATAAAAAAATTTTTTAGTCATCTGTCACTTTGATGTACAGACTTGCATATACTTCATATTTGTGTGCATGAATGCCATGATTCACCGGTATATAAAATGACGTCAGTTGAAATGTGGATTAAGTCCACCTGGAAGCTTTCATTATGTGTGAGTGTGGTCTTCGGACCTATGTTGTCCGCCAAGTACCGGTAATCAACTCGCTTGAATACACCATTTTGACATGCTTGAATGCATATAATATATACACGTTTCTTTTTGAACTCTTCTACGACTGAACATCATTGTTAAATAAATTTGCAACGATTCAGGCATGAATGCCTCATGACACATTTTAACAAGGTCATTTTGGTTTTTCAACCGTGCATACACTTAGGGGGAGACAAATCCTTGAAAAGACTAATTCATCTACAACTATCTACTCAATCACTCACTTCATATGGAACTCTGATGTAACTGACTTCATTCAATAAGGATCTCTGTTATTCCACTCAACACTTTTAAGGATTCTTAAACCTGTTGGGTCCCGTGAGATGTAAACGGATCTAGAAGGGGGGGTTGAATAGATCCTTTCACAAGTTTTGGCCTATTTAAAAACTCGTAGCTAGCGGAAGCTTAAACAACTCTTATAAAGTGAATGAATCACTTAGGCACAATGCACAGTGGAATTAAGTAAAGTGGCTCAAATGAAAAGACTTGAATTACAAGCTATGAAATCACCACGACTTTAAGTGAATTACAAAGCATAACACATAGATGAACATGCAATAGCTTGCAACAACCGTGTGTGTGTGTGTATGCTATGTTGATCACTCAAAGTGCATATGTGTGTGAGCAATATAACCAAGTGTGGAAGCACACGAACCTGCGAATGGGGTTAGAAGATATAGATCAATCACACACAATAGACAACCCACAACACAGGGATTTTTAAGGTGGTTCAGTTGCAACCCCGCAACCTACGTCCACCCCTCACCAAACCCGGTGAGGCTTCCTTGCTGACTCACAGCTTGTCCCGGGGACACGCCCCAAACCACATAACAGAAAAACTCTCTTTCTGTCTTCCTACACACAAAGTCGGCAAGGACGGCTACACCGCAGATCGGAGAACTCCCGATTGCCTTCCTACTAACCACCGGTAGGGACGTCAACCGTAAATTGGAACACCCTCCAATTGCCTTCCTACTAACCACCTGGTAGGGACGAATCACAACTTCAATGTTTAACAATATTGAAAGTAAAACAGATGTGAAAGAATTAAAACAAGAGATTGAGTAAGAAGGAATTGGCCCTTGTATCGATATGCTTTGTTGATCAGCAGCAGGGATCTCTTCTTCTTGCAAATCAATCTTCTTGTAATCACCCTTGAATGGATGATTGTTCTTCACGGAGTACTGTTCATGTGAACAGTAACTGTTCTTCCAATCCTCTCTTGATCTTCTCTCTTTGATCTCTTTGATTGGATGAAGAAATGAATAGATGCTACCTTGATCCTTGCTTCCTTCTTCACAGATCTTGGAAGATGATCTCTTTGATATGAGCTTGAATACCTTGGATTGGATGAAGATGTTCTTCACGGAGTACTGTTCACGTGAACAGTAACTCGAACTCCTCTTGCTTTGAACACCCCTTTGAAGCCTCCTTTGATCTTCCCTCTTAGCCTTACTTGCTTCTACTCTTTCTTGGAGGATGCTGGATTGAGATATGAGCTTGAATCACCTTGAATTGATGGAGAGGATATTGGATGTAGCTTTGATCTTCTTTGAATCTCCTTGAGTTAATGAAGAGGTGTATGGATGTAGCTTTGATCACCTTTGCAAGCCTTGAGTGCTTCTTGCTTGATTGGAGGTTGCTTGGCTTCAGATCTCACCTTGAATCACCTTGGAAGGATGAAGATGTTCTACTCGAAACACTGTTCACGGAGGTGCTACAGTGCTCTCGAAATGGCCTCCCTTGATTCACTTCATCAACTCCATCAACTAGGGTTTCTAACCCTCTTGTAATGGTTTTATAGACATTGAATGGTCTATAAACAAGCCCCAGACCAGATCCACAAATCATGGGAAGTTAGGTGAGGTTTGATTAAACAAAACCATGGAAAGGGGCTAGCCACGAGGTGGATTTCGAAGTCAAATAAGGTTGGCTCGGGGCTGGCGGTCGACCTAAGGTTCCTGGCGATCGACCGCTACTGAGAACGGCTGTAGAAGATTAGTCCCTGGCATTTCCGGTCGACCGCCACTGGCTGGCGGTCGACCGCTACTGAGACTCATGCAGTCTGGCAGCTGCTGGCTGGGGCGGTCGACCGCCCCTGTGCTGGCGGTCGACCGCCAGCTGGGCAAGGCCCGGGTTGGCCCGGGTCGGTCCGTTGAGTCTCCGGTTCGGTCCGTTAAGTCTCGTTCAAACTCCATTAGCAGCCCGTGCATGTTTGTAGCATCACCCTTGACTGTCTTGAAGAATTTTGTTGATTATATCATTCCTATAATCAGAATTTTGTTCCGGGGGCTCCGCCCCCGGAAACCCCCGCAAGGGGCGCTGCCCCCTTGACCCCCGCGACCTGACCGGGCAGGTCGATCCCTGCGACCTGACCGCGCAGGTCGATCCGCGTGAGAGGGCGCAACATTGAGCTTTCACATATGTCTCTACTAAGCTCTTCACTTGGACAGTCTTCCCTTAAGCTCTTCTTAAAATCCTTACTTGATTGGAACTCATTGGCTTTAGAAGATGACTGAATGGCTTCAGTTGATGCTTGAATTGTGTGTTGCAAGCCATTCTTGATCTGCAAGTGCACTTGGCATCATGAGTTTCCACGTTGCATCTTGAGTGATCTTGGAGCCTTTGGATCTATCTTGATGTCTGTGCGGCCAATTGGTTAAGCGTTGCAAGCCATTCTTGATATGTTGAATTGGCAATATGATGACCTGAAATGTATGCAAATGGATTTTATCAAATACATAGCAAAAGCATAATAAATAGCAAATTGACTCTAAAGACTGACATCATCAAAACACTAGAAATGAGTCATAGTTGAGTCATAGTTGGAATCACATCAAAACAATAGAACCAATCATTATATGAGTCATAGTTGGACATCATCAAAATAATAGAAACACTCACATTCCACACATGCCCAACGTGAGCACAACATTCTCCCAACAAAACCCCTACATTAAAGTCAAGTGACTCGTGAGGAAAAAGCTGTCAGTCCCTCCAAAAATTGAATAAGTGTGATTTGACATCAAGTACATCGGGAATCCCCCCTGAAATAAAGGAGGAAACTCGCATTGAAAAGTGTCTTATCCACATTATCATAAATGACGATATCGAGTAACCGGGAATTACCCCAGAGACAAAGGGCATGCCTCGTGTCAAAAGGTTAGTCATTTTGTTGCTAGTTAAAATATAAATATAAAATTGTATGGGACTGTGCGAAGCTACCAAAAGCCGAGCATTTTGTATTGAAATGTAGGGAGGAGAGATTCTTGTTAGTGTTACTTAGAAAATATGATTATCCATATTGCTTTGAAAGTCATTCTTCATTACTCACATGTTGAATCTGAGCTTGATTATTTGAATGTATTCCCTAAATTAGTTGATCATCAATGGTCAAGCAGTACTTCTACTTGTAAGCACAACCATGTTAATATGGTTCATGGACATAATTGCTCAAATCAATTGCATTCTTCTTATACCTGTCCCTAAGGGACCTTCATGCTTGATCTTATACCTATCTATGCTTGCTTGTCTGCCTGCATGCTTAAATTGCATAATATGAACTCAGTTGTTGAACCCCCCACAATTGAAGTACATAACTCACTTTGAATCTGTTATTCCACTCATATTCCCTGAATTGCCTCTAAAATGGATTTTTTTGAAGAGAAAGCCATGTCTAATTGATTGTTGAACTAAGTTGGTTAGAATCACTCTCATGTGACCAACCAAAAATTGTGATGGCTGAAAGGAATACAAATTCTGATTGAATTATTTTGTGCGTTAAATTAATGCTCTGACATTGTGTACATTCCTCGGACTTAGCTTCATATTGCACTGACCTTGAGCTCTAATGTACAAAATTAACATATTGCAATTTGTGACTCCAACATACTTTAATATTGAATTCAGTAAAGTGCTCAGAATGAAGGAGATAAGGTAAGAAAACTTGGCTTCAATGCTATTCATGAGAATGAAGTGTACTTAGCTCAAATCTGGTATTATTCCATGCAACATTTCAATCTCAATGATTTGTTATGGATATTAGAAATGAGTGCTTGAATGTTTAATTGAATTGATCATCCAAGTGTGGCCATTTGATTTCCCTTGTCCAAGATTAACTTTTCTTAGTTGAACAACCCACATATTGCCCAATTAGTGTTTATCATTTCATAGATATCAAGTTTGGTTCATTTGGCCATCAATTCATTCCATTTCACTTGATTTTTCAAAGTGTAGAGAAAGTGCCGACCCCTAAGGTCGACACTCTTACCAGGTGTCCTTTTTCTCGTGGGACAGAATAGTCTCCAAAATGTGTCGACCCACAAGGTCGACACTTTTGTTTTGGAACCCGGTTTGTGAACCGGACCGTAGGGTTCACTCCTCACACCTGTTGCTCTCTGGCTCGAACCCAAGGTGACTTGGGTGTCTTCCTTTGGCCAAATCTGATCGAACCATCTTCCTTAAACCCTCTTCTCTACATCGTAAACCCATTCTCCACCCATTCTCTCCTGCCCTAACCTTCCTCCACGACCTTCCACGGGCGACTGTCAACACCTCCAACGGATGATCCTCCTCTTCCCAAGCCTCCGCAGCTCCTCCTCTCCACTCCCCCTCCAGCCCTCCGCGGCTCCTCCACGCCACCTCTTCCAGAGGCACCCTCCGGCGAGCGGCGGTGTTCGCCCCTTCTTCTTCCTCTTGAAGCTATCGCGGCGCCCTCGTACGAAGCACATATGTTTGGAATAAGTTGATGCTCCTGGCATGTAGTCCAGCCTGTTAGAGGTAACCCCCATCTGCTCGAAGGTCACAAGCTGCATTGCAGTCCTCCTTTTACTTACTTTGAGTGTTGTCCGAACTGTACATATGGCACCCAAGAAAAGATCTGTGTTAGAAAGGGAGAAGGCTCGCATCCTAACTGAGCTACGACGCAAAGATAAAGAAGCCCAAGCTCAAAGAAAGAAAAGAGCTGCTGAGACAAAGATGCTGGTTGAGAGAAAAGTGCTGCGACCTCGTGCTGTTGATTTTAGGAATATCAAAAGAACACTACCAAGGTTAGTCGAACTATTAAGGAAGCAGCCCAATTTGATTTCCTTCATGTCAGATCACTGGAGAGTCTATCATTCTCTAGTTCATCAGTTCTATGGAAATATGGTTGTGAAAAATGATGAACTGTACACTGAATTAGATGGGCACCCTATCCCATTAACTGCTCAATTGATTGGAAGAGCTCTAAATATGCCTTGGGATAGTGTGATGATTTATGAAGAAGCCATTTATTCTGAAGAGCTTGCATATGAACTCATGACTGATAAGGTAGCAACACAAGGATGTGTACCAAAACTGAATGCAAATGAATTTCCACCTCTTCAGAGGATTCTACATCACATGATGACAACTATACTGCTGCCTAGATCAGGGTTTAGGGAACAAGTAACTGATAGGCACATATTCTTATTTGTTCAAATCATGAGTGGGGAACCAGCCAACTTCCCGGAAGTGATGATGGAGTATATAACAAGTTGCAGGAAGTCCAAGAACTGGAATTTGCCATATGGAGCTACTTTAACACCGATCTTCCAATATCTGCATATTGACTTGAGCCAGCAGGTCAGTCATCCAATTAGGGATGCTAACATCTATACTATTCCATCAATCTGCAGCAACATGGGCTGTGAATTGAAAAATGGTGTTCTCATTCGCACACTTCCGTCACAGAAAGGTAAAGCCCCAACAACAGGGTCTGAGCAAAGTGAAGGTGAAGATCATGAAGAACCCATAAGCAGAATTGCCAGAACTAGAGTGTCACAGGCTACATCTTCAACGAATCCTTCAATGAACATAAAATTTGATGAATTGAGTGATGAAGTGTGCAATGTCAAAGAATCTATGGATGCCCTCACACGAGAAGTCAAAGAACTCAAGCTTCATCATGAAACCGATCTTTAGAAGTTCGCTGCCATGGCCGACTCCATTGATTCCATCCATACTGCAATTGGCATTCAAAACTCCAAGTTTGACGACTCTCTGATTTTCTTCGACGTCCACGGACTCCACCTACCTCTCCTTGAGGCCTTGATCTCTAGCACCCTCCTTCCTATGACCAAGCTGATTGTTTTTTTCCCCCTTTACCACTCCTTTTTGTTGATGACAAAGGGGGAGATGAAATGTTATTATGTGGATGTTATGTTGTGTCTTATGTTTATTTTGTGGTGGACTTGTTTATTTTGAGGACATGGTTGTCCAGATGTGGACAGTAGTTGTGGTTGTCTTATGAACTATGTTGATGTTATGAGTTATTCTGTGAATGGAATATTCTGTGGACTTGTGTTTATTTTGTGGGATGATCACCTATGCTTGTGGAATGAACATATTATGCTTGTGGAATGAACATATCTTGTTGATGGATGTCTATATTGATGCCATTTCGATTTATGATTGGAAATGCACTTTTGGATGCTTGATGGATAATTCATCAATGATGCTAGTTGTTATCTTGATTCATGGTTAGAATGCATTATATTCTTGATTGTGTTATCAAATGGTCTACAGGATGTCTAGTGTGCTCAAAGAGTGTCAACTGCACTTTGACTGCATTTTGAGAATGAGTGTGATTGGATTGATAAGCATGGTTTCATGTCTAAAATGTTAGATGCGAGTTGAATTTCCTTGAAACACTTTTTATCTGTCAACACTAAGTTGTCTAATTGCACATAGTATTTGTCATCATCAAAAAGGGGGAGATTGTTGAACCATGTGCACAACCGTGTATTAAGAAATTTTGATGATGAACTAAACACCATGTGATTGTTCTCCATGTAAACAATTTGCATATGTTGCTTGTGGATTTGAATAGAACTGAGCAAACTCCATTTGATTGAATGGCTAGTGTATGACACGGTCAACTGATTTGATGAACTTAGCTGACGTGTGCTTTGATATGTTTACAGGAGTTAGTGAGAAAGGAAAGTCTCCGAACAAATTGGGTGAAATTCTTCTAACTCTTCCTTAGTTGATTTGGATGGGATTCAAGCTATTGTGATAGCTATCATGTGGTTTGAAAAGAATTAGACTAAATATTGAGTGATTGATGAGAGTTAGAGATTAATCTTCAAGAAAGTAAATTAGAATTGAAGACTGACCTTATGTGTGTAACTTTGACAGGGACCTTCAATGGAGACCAAATGTCAAAATCAATTGGCTGCTATTCAACTGAAACATGAAAACGGTAAGTTATTTTTTTGGATGATTGAAGGAGGATTCTTGTGTTGGTTGGATGAACAAACCCCAAGGTAACTCCCTATAAATATCTACTTGGCTTATCTGTGATTTTTGGGGTAGAGTTACTTATTTCTTCCATTCATGAAGTTGTTATTACAGTTTCATGTCTTAGGGTCACCCCATTGTGTGTTTTATTATAGTCTGCTTATGTCAGGAAAAGAGTCGACCCCATGGGTCGACACTTTGTCTAGGGGTATGCTATTTTTCAGTTGGCCCTCTTATGTCTTTGAACGTAGGGATAAAAAGTTGACCCAATGGGTCGACCTTTTTATCGCTAGGCTCTGTCTGGGTTCAAGTTTCAGAACCCTGGACATAAGTGTCGACCCACAAGGTCGACACTTATTCTGGCTCTTTCTGCCGTGGCCTTCTATTGTTGCCACAGGTGGAAAGTGTCGACCCCATGGGTTCTGTTTGGGTCTTTGTTCTGTCTTGGCCGAATGCGAGTGTCGACCCATGGGGTTAACACTTTCAGACAACCGAGAAAGACGCCGGTTCGCGTGGCGGCCGGAGCCCTAGCCCAATCCATTCGTTTGGTGGGCTATTGTGATTGGTTCTTGGGGGATATTATCCTCCACGTGGCTGCCCATTCTTCTTGGGTATAAATCGAATGTGATAGGGTTTATTGAAGGAGAGAGAAAGCATCAAATGAAACATTCATTTTTGGAGTTTTTGCAGGGAGTGCAGCCGGAGCTGAATGATGCCTCTCCCCAAGTCGTTCTGAGTTCGATTCAAGGGAAGAGAAGCCAGTAATCTATCCTCCTGCAGTGAGTTTGCTGAAGCACCATGGGTTATCATCTCTCCATCATCCATGGTCTTGATGGTGAGTCAATAGAAGTGAAAGGGGATTGAAGCATCTGTGTCCTTTCTTTCGATCTGAACCAAAGGAGCTTCGTGAGGACATCTTCTCCAATCCGTTCATCCTCGGAAGTCATCAAGGAACCAAGTTTCATCATTAACGATCAGGAGTTTTTTCAACTCTACATTCATCCCTGTTTAGAGTTATTCATGCTTGTTTATGTTTATTGAGCTTGCAAATGTATATCTGTGTTCATCCTTCAAACTGACGAATATTGTGTGTGTGTTCGGAGCGGGGTCTCCGAGTGTGGAATCATTGTTGGGGTGCGTCCCCAGTCTTGGTGTGTGTGTGTGTGGTGCTGAGCACTGTGTTGAGAGTTCACCCTCGTATGTGTGCTGCTCTGTAGCGTGTTGAGCTTCGTGCTCGTGTGTGCGGTTTGCTGCCGTCGTGCAGCGTGTGGTGTATTGGGGTTCGTCCCCGTGTGCTACCCCGAGTAGCGTTTTAGTGAAGCCTCACCGAGGTGGTGAGAGGTGGACGTAGGGTACCCGTCGTGGTCCCGAACCACCTAAAAAATCCTTGTTGATGTGTGATTGGTTGTGTGTTTGTTCCTTATCCTCTACCACCATTCACAGGATGGATTATTAATTATGTTGCATATCGATGCTAAATTTGTCAACGTATACGGCTAGTTCAAATTGCTAATTCTCCGGGTGTGATCTTGTCACCTGCACGTTTGGTGGGGTTTGATTGAGAAGACTTCAAGTCATTTTAATCGGTTTTAATTTTTTTTTGAGAGGGATCTATTCACCCCCCCCCCTCTAGATCCGTGCCACTACACTATGGGACCCAACAGTATCCGGGGAAGTAGTGACTTCTCCTCCCTGGCCGCCTGGGTCTTCATTAAATCGATGAGGATATCCAGTTTGGCGTTGAGGGTTTGGAGGGATTCTGGGTTCCCAGGGTGTAGCTGTCCCCCTGTGGACGGTAGAGGTAGGGCATTAGCTTGGTTGTCGACGTTGCAGAGGGGGCCCGTCATAGAGTGGGAGGGCACAGGTTCCCCTCCCATGGCCGCCGTTGCCTTCCCTTTGTCACCGGCGTTTCTCGTGCTGGAACTTCTTCGCACCATGTTGGCTCTTTGCTCGTTTCCCACAGATAAAGAGGCGTGATCTCGTGCTGGAGTCTGAGCCGTACGATCCTTGATGAGCTTTGATCGCCCGCCACCAGAGAGGATAATGCAGGGAAGGAAACGGATCATGGGAGCCCATGGTTGTGACCCCGGGGAAAACCCTCCGATGCCTAAGTCAGTAAATTGATAGAGTGCAGGTGGAAGAAGTGTGGGAGGAGGAAAGAGATGGGCACGAGATTACTCTCCACCAATGAATGTGACTTTGAGTGCTCAGACTTGCTTATCTTTCTGGAGGGTTTCCTTGGGGTTTATATAGTCGCTCGCCCCATACTAGAGTCAAGGATGCTTGAGGGACTAGGGGGAGTTACGTCCTTGTTGCGGGCTCTTCATAACCTGAGGACTCTCGCTCTCCCTTATCCCTTTGAGTTTCCTGATCCGGGGCGACAACGTAACATCCGCCTGGATAAGCACCTGGTGGGTAGTCCGAGCGTGAGGCGCTCGTTTAGGACTCTTCCCAAGAGACGGAGGCGTCAACGGTCAGTTACACTCGGATCCGCTTGGGATCCTCCTGAGCAACCATTACTCGGTCTTCCGGGCCTGAAGGCCGCCTTAGAAGTATTGGGCCGAGCAAGTTTGGGCTTCAAATTAAGTGGGCCCGTTAAATAGGGATATCACTTTGGGAGTCTGGGCTGTTCTGGTCAGGATGGACCTTATTGGGCCACTCCGGGCCATATGTTTCTGGGCTGCTGATTCTACCCCTCTCTAGGGGCCATCCCCGACCCTCACACACACGGCGATGAGCCGCTTATTTTCAACCCCAGGGCCAACCCGAGGCTATCCCGTCAACCCGCCATGCAACGCGGCTCAACCCACCAAGGCCGGTCCGACACGCCCAAGATGCCTTTCCTCGACTCCTACGAGCTCTCACCCTCATCCCGGGGCCAAATCTAGGTCCCACTGGCCAGCTACCCGAGCCGTTCAACAAACTGAAGTGTCTCGAGAATTTTCCCAAACACCTTGCAAGCGGCAACAACGACACCAAATCATTGGCCCCCGCGGGGCAATCTCAGCACCCCAGACACCTAAAGTCCTGCAAAGGACAACACTAAACAACAGCGGAATGCCCCCGAGACCACCCCCCGCGGCAACGGCACGCCCGGGGGGGAGTTCGCCCCAGGCGCGACCGCGCCTACGTGGGGGGGAACTCCCCCGGTGCGGGACCCTCAACCCAGCTTGGCCAGTCTCAGTGCAAGGTCGTCTCCATCCCAGTACCGTGCAGGAGCGATCAACATTCCAACTCAAAAACATTCGCGAAGATGAAGTCTCGATGCCACATAGGTCAACCTCCTCGTTCTACGTGCGCACGCGGCCAGCCAACGAGTTCAGCCTGTTGTGTCCCTGTGGTTTTGATGATGTCAAACACTATGTCTCATCATGAGTCAGTGCATAAGATTCATATTCTTGATGATGTCATAGTGCATTTGATGCATTGGTTTTATGTTGTGTTGAAGTCACATGTTGTGATGATGTTATGGACTTGATGCTTTTGATCCTTAAGTTTTACACGTTTCTGGTCCTTGAGTTTCATGTGTTGGATATTGCATGTGTTGCTTCTTGATGGTAATATTCTCATGCTTTCTCATGATTTTGGCAAGATTTGGAATCTGGTTTATATTAACAGCATCCTTGAAGGTCAACAAATTCAGTAGCTTTCATTCGCTAGCAGTGCAGCCATGGCAGTTCAAAGGAGGTGCTTAAAGCCTAGATGAAGAGATTTGAAGAAGGAGAGCCGATGTTGTTTGTCCTTGGAGTCGACCCAGCTTCAACCCGCAAGGCTGAAATGCTTTGGTCAAAAGGTGATAGTTGGCGCTGGATAGTAGTGACAAATAGGTGGTCAGTAGTGACAAATGGGCCATACGGCTAACAAATAGCTGCATAAGGGCGTAAAATGGGCTACAACACTGGAAGCGCGAAAAGAAGTGATAGCTACGTTGACGCCATAAGGCCTTGGCATCGACACAGGCACTTTGAAGCTTGCAAGGATGAAAAATGGAACAAAGGCGACGGTTCTTCGAATAAGGGTGACAAATAGGTAGGTAGTGGTGACAAATGAGCAGTTGGGGTAACAAATAGCTCGGTATGGGTGAACAATAGGAGACAAGGCTGAAAGTGTTGAGAGCGTAGAAGCAGCGTTGACGCAATCCTCAATGGCGTTAACACAGTCAATGGCAGAATTCAAAGAAGCTAACAAATGAATCAAACAAGTTGATGAATCGCAAATGGCGCTGAAATTAACAGATCCAAGATAAGCTACTTTGATGTAGCATACTTGTGCGTCAATGCAGTAAAAGTTGAGATACCAAAAGTAGAACTAGTCAGGCTTAAACAAATTGTCAAGTGGATCAAACTAGTTGAAAATTGAAGAAATCAAATGTCAGAGTAAAATTACAAGAAAAGAAGTGGATCACAAGGACTGAAGACCAGTTTACAAGGAGATCATGCAAAGCACAAGAGAAAGAAACAAGCCATGTTGAAGAATAATAGCTGTTGAACTGATAGACAAAACACAACATGGTGCACAATTGTCAAAGGAGAACACATGCTTCAGAAGGTGTTAAATAGAAGGTGGGTTAACGCAATTGTGTGATTGGTCGACACAAGAGCTCGCTAGAAGCGTTTGCCAGATGAAGAAGACAAGGGTGAAAAATGAAGGACTAAAGGTGACAAACAAGCACATATGGGTGACAAATAAGTCACTAATGGTGGCAAATAGTTTTGTGCGACAGTTCAAAGCTGAAAAAGGCAAAGAGCTTTCAAGTAAAACAAGAAACACCTTTAGCTACGGACTAAGGGTGAAAAATAGCTGCTATGGCCGACAGATGGCTCCTTAAGGCTGAAGGATACTCTACCAAGGGCGATAAATAGCTGGACGCGTGGAAGACTTAAAGAAGTCACGTGCCTCCTATCCCCAATCATTGGCACATGATCCTAGGCATCTGACAGAGTTCTGTACGGCACTAGATTTTAGAAGGTTCCCTCCAAAACATTTGGACAAATGAAATTTCAAATTAAAGAATTTCCCAGTTCAAGAAATTCAAATGGAGCTCTATAAATACTGGTGCTCACTCTATTCAAGGTAACGAAGGCAAGAGAGTTAAAGCGGGCATCTACTGTGAGTGAGAAGCTATTCTTCGAAGAAAGATGAGAGCTGATCAGGAAGAAAGAGAGAGCCATCTTCGTGAGCCACAGGGAGAAGAAGTGAAAGAGAGAGAGAAAGAAGAAGAAGAAGAGATATTGAAGCTTAGTTCGAGAAGGAGAATTCAGAAAAAGCTCTTGAATCATTTTCAGAGCTACAGTTGTTTTTCCTCTTGCTGTACTTTGCCCTTCGTTCGATTGTTTTGTCTTTTGTTCTTTGTTTCTATTCATATTGTAGTTCTCTAGTAGTGCAGTGTCGCACTGATCAGAGGTGTGATCAGACTTGAGCTGGTCGCGTACTGGTTGGTATATCAGGGTGCGAGGGAGTTCCTCGTGTGTTGCCGTAGTGCAGTGGGTCTAACTCTATTGGGTAGAGTTAGGGGTATGTTCAATGGGCTGTTGAACACAGTTTTTTTCTCTGGGTTGTCAGAGGAAGGGAGGAGTCTATTCCTCCAGAGTCAAGCTGTGTGATCAGCTGGTGTAGCGGACTTGTTCCGTGCTTGCTAGTGCAAGGAAGCCTCACTCGGTTTGAGTGAGGGGTGGACGTAGATTGCTGGAAGCAATTGAACCACCTAAAAAATCTCCGTGCAGTGTGTTTGATTTCCACATCGTTTACCTCGTACTCAATCTGGACTTGGTATATCAAAAGGTGTTTCGCTTTACGTGAGGAAGTCCTTGGGCTAGTCCTCTGTCTCGTACCAGTCCTGATCTATTGTCTCGCTATGGATGTGGCTAAAGTGTTTGTGAGTGTGCCTGTTTAACGGTGTGATCTAGGCTCATTACATAGTTTTCTAGCTTGCTGTTATCGAAACTAAGCTTGGCGTTAATTTTCATAAGCTAGTCATTTTTAAAGGGGCTGATCTATTCACCCCCCTCTCTAGATCTGCATTGCCATTTCTGTCAGTTGTGTTGTGCCCCTGTGGTTTTGATGATGGTTTTTGATGATTGTTAGTTGATGTGAGTTAATCAGATGTTCAATCATGCTACATGTTAAACTGATGCATAAAACATTCATTGCTGTGGTTTTGATGATTGATTTGGTTTTGATGACTGGTGTTTGATGTTAATCACTGTGAATCATTGCAATTGAAGTTTCAGACTGTTATCTGCTGCATAAAGCTTTCATATGCATTTACAGAGTCTATACATTGATTGGCAGTAAGTCCACATTGAGCGTCTCATGGAAGTCCATACAGTGCATTGCATTGGCTAAGTGTATACACTGTCAGTCTCATTTAGAGTCAAAGTCCATACATTGGACTGTTACTCACATCACCTTCAGGCCTCCAATTCTATACACTGGAGTCGTCAGCTGTGAGGACAGCAAGTCTGTACACTGGCCTTCTTTCATGTTAAACTACAAGTCTACACATTCAACAGTGGTCTTCCAAGTCTGTACAGCGTGAAGTCTACACTTTGGCACTGTAGCTCGCTCGCGCAAGTCTATACATTAGACTGTTCTTCAAAGTCTGTACATCAGACTATACATCGTCTTCGTGCTGTCTCTGTACTTGAGTTTTCGTGTTGTTTCCCCTCACTAACACGAAAAGATCTCGTGTCGTCTGAGCTTACAACACTTCGTGTTGATTTCCATGCTTTACAAGAAAAAGCTGCTAAGAGGTAATACTTCGTGTGTCCGTACTGTTTCTGTCTTCGTGTTGGTTTCCCTGAACCTCATGTCATTCTTGCTTCGTGTCCACACCTCGTGTCAGTGTCTGTCTTCACCTTTGTGTTAAATTCAGCTCGTGTCGTTTCGTCTTCGAGTTGTTCTTCTACTTCCACCATTTCATCACGTGTCTAGATAGCCGTGTTGTCTTTCACTTCGTGCAGCCTATGTGACTGTGTTGTCCCCATGTCATCCTTAGTTCATGTCGTGCTTGTGTATTTCTGTCTTCGAGTCATTTTTCGCTGGATCTTTACGTCGGTCTAGGTTCAAGTGTCGTTTCACTTCGTGTCGTTCTCCTTGTTGTCTATCACCTCGTGGTGTTTTCACAATTATGTCTTCGTGTTAGTTTTTATGTTTTTGTCTTCGTGTTGTTTTCTCTTTAGACTTCGTGTCCTTCTCGCCTTGACCGCACTCCGTGTCAACTCTTTGTTATTTCCGTGATCGTGTTGTTCTTCCTATACCTCGTGTCCTTTTATTTTTGTAACCACACTTCGTGTCGATTTTACTTCTCTATGTCTCCGTGTTGCTTTTTGTATTCGTAACTTCGTAGTGTTTGTTGTTACAGTGACACTTCGTGTCGTTATCGTTTTACTTCGTGTTGTTTTCTTTCTACCTCGTGTCGTTCTCTTTGTAGTATCTGTTTTGTCACCTTTGGACTTCGTGTCGTTTGTCTTGTGACCTCGTGTCGTTTTTGTTCTGTAACCACACTTCGTGTTGGTTACTGTTCTTCTTGTGACTTCGTGTTGGTTACTGTTCTTCTTGTGACTTCGTGTCATGTTTCCAGACCTCGTGTCGTTTTCGTGTCATGTTTCCACACTTCGTGTCATTCATGTTTCGTAACCACACTTCGTGTTGGTTACTGTCGTTCTTGTGACTTTGTGTCGTGTCTCCCAGACCTCGTGTCGTTTTCACTCCGTGTCAGCTTCGTCTTAGTGTTGTTTTCGTCTTCGTGTCGTTTTTCACTCCGTGTCGATTTCAGTTTTTGTCTTCGTGTTGATTTCAACCCGTGTCAATTACTGTTTCGTCTTTGTGTTGTTTTCACTCCGTGTCATTTTTTGTTCCACTGCGTGCAGAACATTGCAGCACCTCGTGTTGCTTTCTGTGCCACCACCTTGTGTCGTTCTCTTCATTGTGTCTGTTCTGTCACAGTATACCTCGTGTCATTTTCTGTGTGAACCTCATGTCGCTTCTCTCTGTCCTCTAGTTGCATCTCGTGTTATCGTTTATGTCTGTGTGTTTTACTTCGTGTTACTTACTGTTGTACATCGAGTCTTTACTGACTTCGTGTCGTTTTCCCTATTGTGTCTTCGTGTTGTCTCCGTGTCGTTGCTATTTGTTACTTCGTGTTGTTTTCGTTTTAACCTCGTTCAGGTTTCTTCTAAAGTGCTGTTCTTCTGATAATCTATACAGAGTTGTTCTTTAAATTGATGACTTATCCGATACTCTGTTTTACAGGTGCTTTGATCGTGAAGCTTAAGGCAGCACGTGATCCGAGGCTGGAATGAAGTCTGCTGAGAGACTGCCACGTGATCCGAATTTTTAGGGCGGGAGCTGTGGAAGCCACACGTGCCCTAGCTGCTGCTGTTGCTATATATATGAGCCTTCTTCCACAGAAGAAGAGTAATCGAGTTGGCGAGAAGAAGAGTCCATACAGAGAGCCACGATCCAGATAGAAAAAGAAAAGAGAAAGAAGAGAAGAGCAGAGAGTGAGAGATTAGGAGAGCAGAAGAAAGAGAAAGAGAGAGATAGAAGTGTGAGCCGAAGAGTATAGAGGAGCAGAGATCGAGAGAGTGAAAGAGAAGAAGAAGAAGAGAAGAGAAGAGGAAGAAAAGCTTACCTGAAGATCTGTCTACTGGACCGTGGATCAAATCCAGGCCAGTCAGCTCCGTTGAGAGCCACATTGTGCATTTCGTGTTTCAGCTTTCTGTTTGCTGAAGTTATTTTCGTTTATTGTTTTTCCTTTGTTTTCTGGTTTGCTGTGCTTTCCGATACTCTGTAGAGAGGTCGGGGTTCCTCCTGTGGATCAGGAGAAGGGAGATCTGATCTCCTGTTGCAAGTAGCTGGGAGCTACTTGTGGGTTCCCTCCGGTTTGGAGGAAGGGAGACTTGTCTCCGGTTCTGGGCTTGTGGATTCAAGTCCAGGGGTCCCTCCGGTTGGAGGAAGAGAGGTCTTCGACCTCTGGTTTGCTGGTGACTGGAAGTCACCGGTTGGTTCCCTCCTGGTCTGGAGGAAGAGGGGAGGTTGTTCCCCTGGTCAAGCTGTGTGGCAGCACCTGTTGCAGACTGAGTCTGCGGTTTCTAGCGTGAGCTAGTGGAAGCCACACTCGGGTTGAGTGTGGGGTGGATGTAGGTCTGCTGGACCGAACCACCTAAAAACCCCTTGTGCGCTGTGGTTTGATTTGGCTATTTGTGTTTCCGCTAGATGTTTGCATAGGGGCGCTTCTAGTGTTTGCTTACAGGTTGAGTAAATGATTTGATCAGATTTTGTTCTGAGTATTTTTATCTGTCAAGAGAGCGTACTTCTAGTTGAGCTATCTGTTATTAGCACTCTAGTGATCTCACTATGTGTTTATTTAGTTCGGCAACTGCTCATTAGCTTTCAAGTTTGTTTAGTCTGCGAACTAGCATTATTAGTGAGCATAAGATTTTTAAATTGGGCATTATTCCTAGAGGGATACATTCACCCCCCCCTCTGTATCCGGGCCTAGCACCCTAACAAGTTGGTATCAGAGCAAGTCTCTGATTGATCAGATCGAACCGTCTGTAGAGTAGATCCTGCTTATTTGGTGCATTTGCTGTCATGGAATGCTATTTTCTGGGTGCATTGTTATCTTTAGAGTATCTCTTTGAATCGTTTCTCAATGGCTCATCCACCTGTGTTTAATGGATCTTTATTCTATATCTGGATAGCTAGAATGACTCACTTTGTAAGTACTGTTGATCCTAACCTATGGACTCTAATCACTCAAGGGCCACAAAAGTTGTCGAGGGAAAAGTCTAAGTGGATTGATGGTCACAGATCGAAGAACAATGATAATCTTATAGCTTTAAATTTAATAAAAGCTGTAGTTGATTCTAACGTTTTTCCTTTTGTCTCAACCTGTAGAACTGCTAAAGACATATTGGATGAGTTGGTCCACATCAACAAAGAGGAGGTGGACAAATGCATGATGGCTGAAGGAAGTGATCAAAATGAGAACGAGGAAGAGGTAAGTAATCCATTCCAAAACTTCTCTATAGAAGATTGGGAGGATGCTTATGCTGATTTGATTGAGTCTCATGAAGAATTAAGAAAAAAGAACAAATCTCTGAAAAGGAAATTGAATGCTGTCTTGAATACTAGTTCTGAAAATGAAGAAGTTGATGTACTAAAAACTGAGAATGATATTTTTAGAAAATAATTAAAAAATCTTGATATTGTCAGTTCAGAACTAGATCAAATCAAATCTAAAAATAGAGGTCTCAGAAAATCCATTGAAGAGAACGAACAAAAATTCAGGAAACTTGAAGAGGAGAAGAATTTGATTGCTGAGAAATTTGATGCCGTTAAAATAGTAAATTTAGAACTTCAGAAAAGCTTGGAAAACTCTGAAACTAAAAGGAAACAGGAGGACACCTCTGATGATCAGTTGTTAATAAATGAGTTAGTTCAAAATGACAAACTCAAGGAAGAAATTAAAAAATTGAAACAACTGAACGCTGCCCTATCTGACAGATTGATGGCAATTGAAAAGGGTAAGTGTGTTACTCTGGACAAGTTAGATAGATTGGTCAGTGTTGAACAAGAAATCGAAAGCCTTAAAATTGTAAATGCTATGTTGAATGAAAGACGGGCTAAATGTGAAGAAGAGAATGCTAATTCTGAATTGTTAATTTCTTCTTTAGAAAATGAAATACAAGACTTGAAATGCTCCCTATCTAAATTTGTAGATGGGAAAGAAAATCTGGATATGTTGTTGGGGGCTAAAGTGAATCTCTAAAAGGAAGGGCTCGGCTACAACACTGTTAATAAGAAACCCTTTGAAAACAAGCTAATGACATTTTTGTCAAGGCATCAAATGTAGCCACCACTTCCCAGATAGAAAAACCCAGCAATTCTAAAGAATCACCAAAATAATTTGCTGCCCATAAAATTCAAAAAGAAAATGAAACTCAGAAAAAGAGTTTCAGCAAGTCTAACATACATGCTAAGAACTTTCATGTGAAATACCATGCTTCAAAAAGAGCAAATATTTCATGTTTCTATTGTGGTAAGTTTGGTCACTTGACGCATGATTGTTATATCATGGAAAAAGATGAACAAAACAGAATGCATGCTAGGAAGAGTCATGGTGTCCAGAAAAGAATAATTCAATGCCTTCACTGTGGTAAAGTAGGACACACTATTGCAAAATGTTGGTTTGCTAAAGGACAAAGAAAATTTCACTCTCATGTTGAACAAGCCAAATCTTCTATAAATAAGCATGTTTTCGAAAGAAATAAACTTGCTTCAAAAGGTAGACATCCTGTTGTAGATGTGGAAAATGTGGATGTGTATATGCGTGCCGATCTCACAAATCACATGAATAAGCATGAAGGCATATGTTCACCAATCAAGTGAATAACATGAATAAGTGACTATGTGAAGATGGTAGCATAATCATACAATCATTAAAAAGGTGACAAAGGATGTAGAAGAATACCGTGATCGCCACCAAGGAATAACAACGCCAAAGGATATGAAATACTATGCACGTTGTGTACCTTGGAAAAAGAGGATGATTGCGCTCAATATCAAGATGCGGGGATTTGTGGATTACCTCTCCTCGCCTTCCAGTCGGCTAGAAGGTAAGGGCCACACTTTTCATACTTTCCGAGGGAGGGTTTTCAACCCCTATGGAAGGGTGAAAACAATAGGTGTGTATATTGTGATGAGATTAACATGAAGAGAGTGATTTAATATTGTTGCATCCCTATGGTTTTGATGATGTCTCACACTATAAATCAATCTTCTATCTCTAGATTTATGCTGGTTCATCATGTAAGTGAGTACAGTTCATATGCTGTTTCATTATTTCATCTATCTACACTGTTTGGTTAGTATGGACAGTAGTGGGTCGACCCACCCTTGCTGATGCGTCGACCCATCAGAACATTGATTGTCTGGGTACCAAAGTCTATACACCAGCTTGATCGATTAAGTCTGTACATTGGCATATCATCTTCAAGTCTGTACATCGGGCACCTTCTAACTGAAGTCTATACAATGGTCTTAATATTCTAAGTCTATACACTGCCCGACCGCTTCAAGTCTACACACTCGATTGTTAGGTCTTCAACCCTATACATTCAATTGTTAGGCCTAAGTCTATACACTCGACTGTTAGGTCTTTAACCCTATACATTCAAGTGTTAAGCCTAAGTCTATACACTTGATTGTCAGACCTTCAACTCTATACACTGCTACAAGAACCAAGTCCATACACTCTCTCATTCAAATCCTTCTAAGTCTGTACATCGGTTTCGCTTCTCCAAGTCTATACACTAGACTTTGTTTTACCAAGTGTGTACACTCCACATCTTTTCCTACGCTTGGCCAAGTCTATACACTCATACATTTCCCTACGCTTTCCTGGCCAAGTCTATACATCGCTAAGCCTGTACATTGCATACTGCTCAAACGATCAAAGCTCAAAGTCTGTATAGCGTGAAGTCTAAACATTAGCTCAGGGGCTTCAAGTCTATACATTGAACTATTCTTCAAAGTCTGTACAGTGGCTTCGAATCGGCAAGTCTGTACATCGGCTTCATTCACTAAAGTCCATACATCCACAGTGGTACTTCCATGTCTGTACAACGCTGAAGCCTTCACAAGTCTGTACACTGCTTGAGCCTCACCAAGTCTGTACATCGCTTCAAGCGATTCAAGTCTATACAGCCTACCTTCACATTCAGAGTCTGTACATCGGTCCTTCAGCTTCTCATGCATCGTCTCACTCTCGCAAAGTCCATACACTGGCTCAAGCTTGTCAAAGTCTAGACATCGCCGTTGGGCATCAAAGTCTGAACATTGGCCTCATGCTTCAAGTCTATACATTGGGTTGTCCGACCACAACTCTATACATTCGGTTGTTATAACTTGAGTCTTCAGTGCTCACAGCACACTCGTTCCAAGTCTGTACACTGGTTAGGCTTCGTGAAGTCTACACAGTGGCTGAGCAATGTAAAGTCTACACATTGGTAAGGCTAGTTCATGCATTGTTCATCACATGTCTATACACTGCCATACATGCGCTTATTCATTAAGTCTATACACTCTCTCACGTTGTACACACTTACTCAGTTGCTGTTTCTGAAGTATATACACTCGTGTTAATAGCCTGAACTAACTAAGTATATACATTCCTTCTGTCTCTGTCTGCAGGCGATTCAGGCTGATGATTGGGCATGTGATCCGAGGTTGGCACTTGGCACGTGATCCAAGAAACTAGGAACATGACACGTGGATGGCAACCCAGTCAGGATGCTGCCATGTGGTCGAAATTCAAATGATCTGGCAAAAAGTTCTTGGGCGGGAACCTGGAAGCCACACGTCTAATATCTGCTATAAATATGAAGCTTCGTCCTTCAGTAGAAGCGTGATCGTGAAAAGAAAAAGCAGAAGCCATTTGTGTGAGACTGCACGATCCAGAAAGGAAAAAGAGCAGAGAGTTCCATATTGTCCAGATCCTAGAGGAGTATGTTCGAGAGAGAGAGAGCAGTGTCTGTGGTTTGATGAATTGCTTCCTTTGAAGCTACATTTGTATTGGTTTCAGAACCGACTGCTTCTTCGTTGGTCTTTGTTTCTATTTTATTTTCTTTTCATTTTGTTCATTCTTCTGATTCGAATTGGTTCCCCTCCGGTGTGTGGAGGAAGGGAGTGTTACTCCGGTTTCCCTCTGGGTTGCAGAGGAAGAGAGATCGGTGATCTCTGGTGTTGCTAGTGACAGGTTGTCATTAGCAGGTTCCCTCCGGTGTGTGGAGGAAGGGAGAGGTGTCTCCGGGTCTGTTCTAGCTGGTAGCTGGAACAGGTTTCAAGCTCTGTGGGTAGCAGAGCTTGGTTGAGGGATTTGTTTCCCTTGGTTGTTCAAGCTGTGTGGCAGCATGTTGTTCGCAGACTGAGTCTGCAATGTTCTAGCATTGTCTAGTGGAATCCTCATTCTAGTTGGAGTGAGGGGTGGATGTAGATTGCGGACTGCAATCGAACCACCTAAAAACCGAGTGCCTCCTCTGTGATTTGTTGTTATTATCTGCACTCTCCATCTGCTTGTCTATTTGCTTCCATGTGATCAGTTCTTCATTCTCATTTACTTATACTGTCTTGCTTAGTGACTGCGTTTGCATTTCTCTGTGTGCGGGTTCAGGAGGGGCGTAAGCAGTAGAATTAATTTTCCGCCTAAGTTTTTACAAATTGGGAGTGATCTATTCATCCCCCCCTTCTATATCACTCTTGTTGCGCTAACATTTGGTATCAGAGCAGGTTTACACCATGTGGATGAACGGTCAAGGAAATGCCAGTGGTCCTAGAACCTTCATGGCCGAAGGTCAATCCATTAGTCGCCCTCCGTATTTTGATGGTAGTAACTATCTGTTTTGGAAGAACAGGATGGAAGTGTTTATCAGGGCTCAGAGCCATAAACTATGGAGAGTAATTACTGTGGGGCCATATGATCTGCCACCAAACGAGGACGCTTGGACAGATGACCATGTCAAGCTATCGTCACTCAACTGGACGGCGCTGAACATCATCTAGTGTGTTGTTCATCCAGAGGAATATGCCCGTATATCTGCCTACAAGACTGCCAAGCGAATGTGGGATGAGCTGCAATTGATCTATGAAGGTACAGCTCAAGTTAAAGCCTCGAAGGTAAACCTCTACACTTCTAAGTATGAAATGTTTAGGATGAATGCAGAGGAGAATATAACTGAAATGTATGACAGATTGTCCTTGATCACAAACACACTTAAAGGGCTAGGGAAGGATCTTGCTGAAGCAGATATAGTCAGGAAAATTCTTAGTTCTTTATCCCCGGCATGGCACACTAAGGCCATTGTGATTGAGGAGTCAAAAGATCTGACTATCTTGACTGTGAATGAACTCATAGGATCCCTTATGACCTATGAGATGAATTTCCAAGGAGGTGGAGAAGGAAGTGATAGGAAGGCTAAGAATGTGGCTCTAAGGGCATCCCGCAACAAGGGTAGCAACAGCGGGAACAGCAGCAGTAGCCCCGAGTCCGAGCTTGAAGGTTTTTCAAATCTCGACCAGGAGGAGCAGGCAATGCTCACTAGATAGTTCAGAAAATTTTTGAAGAAAAAGGGAAAGACCTTTAGGAAGAAGAAGCCACACTCTTTCAACAAGAATGCTGAATTTACTAGTTACAGGGATAGAAATCCTAAGAGACTGATTTGTTTTAATCGTAACAAACAGGGACATATGAAAGGTAAATGCCCAGACCTCCAGAAGAAGGGTCCCTATCTTCAGAAGAAGAACACAAAGGTGTAGAAGAAGAAGAAGCCACAGGCGATGGTCTGCACATGGAGCGAGGAAGAAGAAGATCCCGAAGACACTTCCTCAGAAGAATATGAAGATGGAATTTGCCTTATGGCAAACAGTGAAGAGGAGGTAATAAATGTTTTTAAAAATTTCTCAATTTATGACTGGGAGGATGCTTATGGTGAATTGTTAGATAAATTTAATTCTCTTAGTAAAGAGCACAGAGTTATGAAAAGAAAATTTAACACAAATGTTGAAGAACAAGCTCAGGTCTGTGAGGAAAATGAGAAGCTAAAAGAACAACTAGAAGAAATGACCTCACTAAGGAAAGAAAATGATAAGCTCAAGGGAGAAATTCAAGAAAGTCAAAATCAGCTCAATGAATTCAAAACTAAAATTGAAGAAAGTATGAATGAAATTAGAGTGAACTCAGAGAAATATGAAGCTGTGAAGAAAGTAAATGCTGAACTCCTAAAAAATTCTGAGTCCCTTCAAAAGGAGCTGGAAGACAAACAAAAAGTCTTAGAAACGTTTGTCCAAGGAAAAACTAGTTTAGATGCTATACTAGGGACTAGGGTCAATTTCAATAAGGAGGGTCTAGGCTATGACCCAACCAACAAGAGACCCTTGCAATTCAAGACCATCACCTTCTGCCCAGAGAAGGGAAAAGAGAAGCTGGACACACCATCCAGCTCAAACAGCACTAAGGGAATTCAAAGTCCTAAAGAAAACACAAAAACCAGTGCTGGACAACCATTTAAGATGGGAATGAATTTTATGAAGAATATCACTAAGCCCACTCACCAGAACACAAATGGTAGATGGACCAAGAAAGTGAATCAGAATAAGAGTTGGAATTACAACAATCAGATGGGTCCAAACAGGACCTACTGGAGAAATAATTTTCATGGTCAAAAATATGTTAATCAACAAGCTTACAGGAAATTTTCTAGGAATAGGAAGACTAATGAATGGAATAGAGCTCACTTCTCCAGTCCAGCTGGATTCAACTTTAATAAACCAGAAAGGAAGGTGCCAGAGAAAACCATGCTGAAGCAAATCTGGATACCTAAACACTTGATCAGAGATTTGAACAATGTCCTTGGACCCAACTCATCTTGGGTTCCAAATCACTCTACTTGATGTATTTGTGTAGGTCGGCCTGGCAGCTGAAGACAACAAGTGGTACCTCGACAGTGGCTGCTCCAGGCATATGACAGGAGACCGATCCAAGTTTAGCAAGATAGAGATGAAGCCAGGGGGTCTGGTCAAGTTTGGAGGAAAGAACAAAGGTAAAATAATTAGAGTTGGTACAGTAGGTAAGTCTTCCACAAACTCCATTGAAAAAGTCTTACTTGTGGAAGGGCTTCAACACAACCTGATTAGCATTAGTCAGTTATGTGACAGGGGTCACAGGGTTGTATTTGATGATAGTTCATGCAAAATCCTTGAAATAAATTCTGATGTGGTTAAATTTGTAGCCAACAGGATTAATAATGTCTACATTGTAGACTTAGATGAGGAATCTGAATCTACTATTTACTTATTTGCCAACTCTGAAAATGGTGCTTTTGAATGGCATAGACGTCTAGGTCATACTAGCTTTACAACTTTAAATAAATTGGTCAAGCATGATTTAGTTAGAGGCATGCCTAGAATTAAATTCAACTCGATATCAAAAGCATGTGATGCCTGTGCTCTAGGCAAACAGACCAGAAATTCTTTTAAATTAAGATCTGAGCCATTATCTTCTAGACCAATGGAACTTCTTCATATGGACCTTTTCGGTCCCACTAGAACTCAGAGTCTTAATGGAAACCGGTTTGGCTATGTCATCATAGATGATTTCTCTAGATATTCATGGATATTTTTCTTAGCAAATAAGAGTGATGCATTTCAAAAGTTTAATCTATTTTTCAATAAGGTCATACAAGAAGGGAAATACAATGTCTGTTCTATTCAATCTGACCATGGAGGTGAGTTTGAAAACTCCATGTTTACTGATCTTTGTGAAAAAGAGGGACTAACTCACAGGTTTTCTTCTCCCAGGACACCTGAACAGAATGGGATTGTGGAGAGAAGAAATAGAACTGTGGTGGAGATGGCCCGAACCATGTTGATTGAAAGTAAATTACCTAGAAGGTTTTGGGCAGAAGCGGCCAATACAGCAAGTTACATAATCAACAGGGCCATGGTAAGACCCATTCACAAGAAAACACCCTATGAGCTTCTAAAAGGTAAGAAACCAAACTTGTTTCATTTCAGAATTTTTGGAGCAAAATGTTTTATTCATAACAATGATAAGAAAGATTTAGACAAGTTTGAAGCTAAAAGCTCCCCAGGAATATTCTTGGGTTACTCTGAAGTGTCAAGGGCATATAGGGTATTTAACATATCAGATCAGAAAGTGGAAGAGTCTCCACACATCCTTTTTAGTGAAAAGAAAGATGTTTCTAATGTTGAAAATCTTGACAGGGATTCCAATCATGATGGGGATTTTCTAGAAGACCAACAAGAAGAAGAGAAGACTCAGCCGAGTGGAGAAATAAATTCCCCCAATCAGGAAGGGCCAAGAGAAACAGGTGAGTTTTCAACAAATGTTAGATTTCTTAAAGACCATCCATTAGATAATGTCATAGGCCATCCTGAAGATCCTCTTCGGACTAGGTCTCATTTTAGAAATGTGAATAATGATGACTTAATTGCTTTAGTCTTACAAATTGAACCCAAAACAGTAGAAGAGGCCTTGGCTGATCAAGCTTGGGTCAATGCTATGTGTGAGGAATTAGGTCAGTTTGAAAGGAATAATGTCTGGGAGCTTGTCCCAAGACCAGATGGTATTAATATCATAGGAACCAAGTGGGTGTTCAAAAATAAGATGAATGAAGATGGAATCATCTCGAGGAATAAGGCCAGATTAGTAGCCAAAGGCTACTGTCAGGAATTCGGTGTAGACTTTGATGAATCCTATGCACCTGTTGCTAGGATGGAAGCTATAAGATTGTTGCTTGCCTTTGCTTGTTCAAAGAATATAAAACTCCAACAAATGGATGTTAAAAGTGCCTTTTTAAATGGAGTCATTAAAGAAGAAGTTTTTGTTGAACAACCTCCTGGATTTCAATTCTCTCCTCAACCTAACCAAGTTTTCAGGTTAAACAAAGTCTTGTATGGTCTAAAGCAGGCTCCAAGAGCATGGTATGAAAGATTGACTGAATTTCTGATCAGCAAGGGCTACAAAAGAGGTAAAGTTGATCAAACTTTATTTACCAAGGGCATAAATAGAGATCTCATCATAGTTCAGGTATATATAGATGACATTGTATTTGGATCAACTAAGCATGAACTATGTGATGAATTTTCTACCATGATGTCTGCTGAATTCGAAATGAGCTTGGTTGGTGAACTAAAATACTTTCTTGGATTGCAGGTACAGCAGCTAGAGGATGGGTGCTTCATCAACCAAACCAAATACACAATGGAACTATTCAAGAGGTTTGGTATGGAAAACTTAAAGCACATTACAACACCCATGGGCACCAATACCTCACTGGATGCAGATGAGACATGTAAAGAAGTAAATGCCAAACTTTATCGAGGTATGATTGGATCACTTCTTTACTTGACAGCCTCTAGACCTGATATACAATTCAGTGTAAGAATGTGTGCAAGGTATCAGTCTAGACCTACTGAATTACACTTAGCTGCAGTTAAAAGAATCTTCAGATATTTGTCAGCTACTCATTCTCTTGGTTTATGGTTTCCTGCATCGCACACATTTAACTTAGTTGCATACACAGATGCTGATTATGCAGGCTGTAAACTAGACAGGAAAAACACTAGTGGTCATTGTGAATTTTTGGGTGGGTGTTTAGTGTCTTGGGGCTCCAAGAAACAACATTATGTGGCCCTCTCCACTGCAGAAGCTGAATATGTGGCTGCAGGGAGTTGTGGAACACAAGTCATATGGATTAAACACCAGCTTCAGGACTACCAAGTAGACCTGGGGTGCACACCAATCTACTGTGATAATACTAGTGCCATCAATATTGCTAAAAATCCTGTTTTGCATTCACGAACCAAACACATAGAAATAAGACATCATTTTATAAGAGATGAGGTGTCTAAGAATAATTTTGAACTGATTCATGTAGGCACAGATAATCAGATTGCTGACATATTCACAAAACCTCTGGATAATGAAAAATTCACCACATTGAGAAGAGAATTAGGCTTATACAAATTGTCTTAATTATGAAGCATGTTCTTGTTGTGAGGGGGAGTTGTGTTTGTCTGATGTTTAGCCTTATGTCATGCTAGTTTAAGGGGGAGTTCTGAATGTCTGCTGGTTAGCTTTCAGGAATGCTTTGAGTGAGGGGAAGCTTTGAGATTATGCTGGATTGTTTCATTGAGGAATGCTATGTCTTAGGGGGAGTTGAGTTGTTGTGTGAGAGGAGAAGTTATTTGACAGATTCAAAAGGACTGTCCAGATGTGTAACTTTGCTGGTCTTGCATGACTGATCTAGTGTGGTTCTCTCAGACAGTAGAGTGTCACTTATCTCTTAAGTCTATAAGTCAGTGACTCTAAAATCCAGTTAGAATCTTTCCTTTGGTACTCCTTCAGAGATCTGGACTAATTGCATAAAGTATATCTTCCAACATTGTCATTGATTCTGGTTCAGGCCAAAACCTGTATGTCTTGATATATGACCCAATCAGTTTGAAATCTAGACTTCAAGACTCAATTCAAGAAATAGTCCTTCTGGTATTGTTTTCAATCATTCTATCTCTTTAACTCAAGGGCTTAACTGAACAAACATGTTCTGTTTTGATCACTGAGAAACTGGGAGCTTCATCAATGAAATGAATATTTCTCCCATGTCATGAGGTGTCAAATGCTTAAAATGAATGAAAAGACATGACAGAGCAATGGTGGCTTGCAGGTGAGTAACTGGGGACTCTGGCCTCTAATCAAGGTGTTTCCTCATGTCAAAAGCCACAGTTACTAACTCTGTTCCTCAATAAAAAAAAGGAAGGAAGTAATGAGGTACTCACTCTGAGTAACTGGGGATTCAGGCCTCTAATCAAGGTGTCTCCCTAATGTCAAAGGAGTGAACTACCAACTTACTCATTGATCTTCTTGAAAATCATCTCAAAAAAGAAAAATATTCCTTGTTGTTATGCAACTAATGGATTGCTTGTCCTCAATACCTTGAGAACACCTCTCTGATTTCGTCTCTTGCTGTCTTGTGGGATAGTTGAATGATCAGCTATATCTGGCCATACTTGTTAACTCCTGCTCTAAATCATACACTATGTATGCTGATAAACTTTTCTATCATTCTACTTCTCTATTGTGTACTGGAGTTTAAAGAATCTTCTCTTGAAATTAGAACCTCACTTATTCTCTTAAGACCTACTCGTGACTTTCTGCACTAAGAAGTTACCTAACTTCTTATTCATGTTTCCAGCACTGTCATACATTCTGTAATTCTTTTTGTTGATGTCAAAGGGGGAGAGAAGTTCTGCAATATCAGTGAGTCTTGGATTTGTCTTGAGCTTTGGGGGAGTCATGTTGCTTCGGGGAAGATATGTTTATGAGTTGTAGGGGAGATGAGAGTGTGTTGTAGGGAATGTATAATTCATCTGCATGAGCATGCCTTGAATTTACTCTGTTGTTGCAGCTGATATTAATTTCTTGTTGAACTTTGATATTGCTTGATTCATAGTGTTGCCATCATCAAAAAGGGGGAGATTGTTGCATCCCTATGATTTTGATGATGTCTCACACTATAAATCAATCTTCTATCTCTAGATTTATGCTGGTTCATCATGTAAGTGAGTACAGTTCATATGTTGTTTCATTATTTCATCTATCTACACTGTTTGGTTAGTATGGACAGTAGTGGGTCGACCCACCCTTGCTGATGCGTCGACCCATCAGAACATTGATTGTCTGGGTACCAAAGTCTATACACCAGCTTGATCGATTAAGTCTGTACATTGGCATGTCATCTTCAAGTCTGTACATCGGGCACCTTCTAACTGAAGTCTATACACTGGTCTTAATATTCTAAGTCTGTACACTGCCCGACCGCTTCAAGTCTACACACTCGATTGTTAGGTCTTCAACCCTATACATTCAATTGTTAGGCCTAAGTCTATACACTCGACTGTTAGGTCTTCAACCCTATACATTCAAGTGTTAAGCCTAAGTCTATACACTCGATTGTCAGACCTTCAACTCTATACACTGCTACAAGAACCAAGTCCATACACTCTCTCGTTCAAATCCTTCTAAGTCTGTACATCGGTTTCGCTTCTCCAAGTCTATACACTGGACTTTGTTTTATCAAGTGTGTACACTCCACATCTTTTCCTACGCTTGGCCAAGACTATACACTCATACATTTCCCTACGCTTTCCTGGCCAAGTCTATACATCGCTAAGCCTGTACATTGCATACTGCTCAAACGATCAAAGCTCAAAGTCTGTACTGCGTGAAGTCTAAACATTAGCTCAGGGGCTTCAAGTCTATACATTGAACTATTCTTCAAAGTCTGTACAGTGGCTTCGAATCGGCAAGTCTGTACATCGGCTTCATTCACTAAAGTCCATACATCCACAGTGGTACTTCCATGTCTGTACAACGCTGAAGCCTTCACAAGTCTGTACACTGCTTGAGCCTCACCAAGTCTGTACATCGCTTCAAGCGATTCAAGTCTATACAGCCTGCCTTCACATTCAGAGTCTGTACATCAGTCCTTCAGCGTCTCATGCATCGTCTCACTCTCGTAAAGTCCATACACTGGCTCAAGCTTGTCGAAGTCTAGACATCGCCGTTGGGCATCAAAGTCTGAACATTGGCCTCATGCTTCAAGTCTATACATTGGGTTGTCCGACCACAACTCTATACATTCGGTTGTTATAACTTGAGTCTTCGGTGCTCACAGCACACTCGTTCCAAGTCTGTACACTGGTTAGGCTTCGTGAAGTCTACACAGTGGCTGAGCAATGTAAAGTCTACACATTGGTAAGGCTAGTTCATGCATTGTTCATCACATGTCTATACACTGCCATACATGCGCTTATTCATTAAGTCTATACACTCTCTCACGTTGTACACACTTACTCAGTTGTTGTTTCTGAAGTATATACACTCGTGTTAATAGCCTGAACTAACTAAGTATATACATTCCTTCTGTCTCTGTCTGCAGGCGATTCAGGCTGATGATTGGGCACGTGATCCGAGGTTGGCACCTGACACGTGATCCAAGAAACCAGGAACATGACACGTGGATGGCAACCCAGTCAGGATGTTGCCATGTGGTCGAAATTCAAATGATCTGGCAAAAAGTTCTTGGGCGGGAACCTGGAAGCCACACGTCTAATATCTGCTATAAATATGAAGCTTCGTCCTTCAGTAGAAGCGTGATCGTGAAAAGAAAAAGCAGAAGCCATTTGTGTGAGACTGCACGATCCAGAAAGGAAAAGGAGCAGAGAGTTCCATATTGTCCAGATCCGAGAGGAGTATGTTCGAGAGAGAGAGCAGTGTCTGTGGTTTGATGAATTGCTTCCTTTGAAGCTACATTTGTATTGGTTTCAGAACCGACTGCTTCTTCATTGGTCTTTGTTTCTATTTTGTTTTCTTTTCATTTTGTTCATTTTTCTGATTCGAATTGGTTCCCCTCCGGTGTGTGGAGGAAGGGAGTGTTACTCCGGTTTCCCTCTGGGTTGCAGAGGAAGAGAGATCGGTGATCTCTGGTGTTGCTAGTGACATGTTGTCATTAGCAGGTTCCCTCCGGTGTGTGGAGGAAGGGAGAGGTGTCTCCGGGTCTGTTCTAGCTGGTAGCTGAAACAGGTTTCAAGCTCTGTGGGTAGCAGAGCTTGGTTGAGGGATTTGTTTCCCTTGGTTGTTCAAGCTGTGTGGCAGCATGTTGTTCGCAGACTGAGTCTGCAGTGTTCTAGCATTGTCTAGTGGAATCCTCATTCTAGTTGGAGTGAGGGGTGGATGTAGATTGCGGACTGCAATCGAACCACCTAAAAACTGAGTGCCTCCTCTGTGGTTTGCTGTTATTATCTGTGCTCTCCATCTGCTTGTCTCTTTGCTTCCATGTGATCAGTTCTTCATTCTCATTTACATATACTGTCTTGCTTGGTGACTGCGTTTGCATTTCTCTGTGTGCGGGTACAGGAGGGGCGTAAGCAGTAGAATTAATTTCCCGCCTAAGTTTTTATAAATTGGGAGTGATCTATTCATCCCCCCCTTCTATATCACTCTTGCTGCGCTAACAAATATGCCATGATGAACATAGATAAACAAGGTGCAAAAGTGCATGTCACAAGAAAAACTATGCAAACAGTGTAAATGGGGTGCAAAGACTGATGCAAACAGTAGGGCAAACGATCTCCAAATGGGGAGAAATTTGAGATGACAGAAGACTTGAGTGTTGTGAAGAAGTAGGAACAAGAATCACTCCAAAAGGAGGTCAGGACAGAAAGTTATGACACCGGAGATTTGGCAAAAAAATGCGGACTGTGCAGAAAATGCAGAACAGTGCATAAAGTGGACTCAAAGAATGATGAATATCTCACAAGATAGAACACCAAAACAGGAAAGAGTGGATGCTATGGAAAGGTGAGAATGTTGTGGTGAAACTAGGGCAAAAATTAGGGTTTAAAACGGGGAAGAGACTAGTGAAAAATGGGGTGGAAAACACAAGAAAATAGAAGGGTGCAGAACATGGGAGAAAAATGAATGTGTAAAAACAGAATGAAAGTGCAAAACTCATGGACAAAAATATGCATGAAGATGACAAGCTAATGAGCCCAAAACCAAGGAACACAAAGGTTATACTTCCCTATAGAGCCTGGAGTTGAAAGGACGGATCAAGAGTGCCCCACGGCCTCGCACCGGCGACGCAAACATGCCCCCGTCGCAAGAAATCTGAGTTTCAGCAAAGTGCATAACAGTGTGGTGAAACCTCAAAAGTTGGAGCTTGAAAGAGGAGGAAAAGATATGAGAAATAAGGCAAACATATAATCAACGTGAAGTTAATACTCTCCTCTTCAAGATGGAGTTGAGGGAGGACGAAAAGGATGAAGCATGACTCCGCCCCGACTTGATGAACAGGCCCCCGTCGTGGACTTTGTACCATAAATCAGCAAATTGTGATGATTTGCCAAAAGTAGGGACGAAGTTGAGAGGGCAAACATTGATGAAATTGAGCAAATAAGGAACCAAAATGAAGCTTATACCTCCCTATTCAGGCTAGGGTCGAAGGAGGATGAAGATAATTCGGCATGGCTTCGCCGTCGCCTTGAAAACACACCCCCATCGCACAAGAAATCTGGGCAGGTTTATATAGAAAAGTGGTGAAACCCCCAACTCTCTCCCATGATTCCAGAAGATAGAGTCCACCAAATCTCGAGATCTCTAGATCATTCTCGAGATAATAGTCAAGATAATACATAGGAGAAAACGAGACTCTTTTTGGTTGAAGGATCTGGATGATATTCTCGGCGCAAGAAGGGCCTCGAGCCTAATCTGACAGAATTTTTGTTGGTCAAAAATGCATAAAATCTGATATTGCGCCCAAGATTCCAGGAGATATAGCCCATCAAAATTTGATTTCTACGAACCAAATTCAAGATAATACAAAGGGATAGAAGTAGAAAAAATCAGGGATCAGTTTGGAGTTATATTCCAAAAGTTATGGCCGCCGCAAGATAGGCCCGTCGCGTAGGTTTATGGAGATGGAGTTCAGAGCAGGCTGGACTCTTATTGGCTTAACGGTCGGTCGACGGACCGTTAAGGAGTAAACGATCGTCGACCGACCATTTGCAATGATAAACGGCCATTTGCACGACCGTTTAGGGTAGACCTTGCGCGACTTTGGAAATTGGATCATATCTCCCAAACGGTGCAGATTTAGCGAAAGTGGTAGAAGAAGAAATTGTAGATAACTCAAAAATGAACAACTTTTATGAAGAAAGTAAGATGAGAAAATGATCAGAAGAGAGATAAAATATGACGAGAACAGAGAGAAAAAATACCGGGACGTAGGTGAACAGTGTAATTTTCCAGAAAAATGTAAATAACTTGAAATCGGCAGAAAACTGGCCAATGATGTAGAAGATGAAATTGTAGGAATTTGAAAGATGAACAACTTTGGTGAAGAGCATATTTTAAATAGAGGAATAGAAGGGGATGAAAAAGGGGCCACATTTAGAACTACGCAACGAAGAGGGCCGAATGCTTGATGGAGAGTCGACCAAAATGGGCCGCAAGCTGACTTGGAAGCCGGAAGGTGATAAGATAGGCTCCAGGACTCTAAGAAATCATGATCTCTAAGGCTCAAACGGAATGAAACAAAGAAATGGGCTCGAAACCCATCCAAGGAAGGCTCCAAAATAATGGGTAATTTGGGACATCAAAAATGATGAATAAGAGAAATGACGCAACTTGCGGGCTAAAAATGGGTGTCAACAGATGCCCCTCCTTGATGTCCGCTTTGCAAGGGAGCGAGCGAAAGTGACGCAGAGGCGGAATGGAAAGGAGATGGAGCGAAAGCGACAGCGACGTGAAATGGAGATGAAGCAGAGATGAAGCAGAGAGAACTGATAAGCGGGCATCAAGGCAAAAGACACCCGTTTTAACCAACAAGCGATAGGAATTCTCCCGAAAATGCCGAACTACCCACCTGGACTGGCTGACAAGGATGAGACATGTCTGGAGAACTAAACTAAGGGAGAAAAAGAAAACATGACCAGCCTCATTGGGGACTCAATCCATAGATGATGAGGGGGTCGGAAAGGAGCACAATGTAAAAAGTAGGAGAAATATAACTGATATAAAATCCAGACAGGAATCACATTAGCCAACCAGACCGAGTGAAAAGATCAGAGAAATCGTTCAAATTCATAGTGGAATGAAGATCTCTTATTCAAGAGACATGAAGTGCAACTAACCATTATTGAGGAGAAACCTTGAACGGATCACGAGACGTGAGTGCTCAAAAAATGACATGATGCATGTTGGGCTAAAATAAAGAAATCATCAAAATGAATGCAAAGAAAGCTAAAATAGAAAGTACTCGAGAATAGTATTGCTACACCAGAATAATCAGGGTCAAGACACTATCTGCAACCACGGCGTGCATGATAGAACCATCGTTCCCTAATTTTTCCAACCTAACAGCCTATCCGATGATTAAACATGTGCAGCTAGATCATCATCATTTTTGTTAGAGGGGAACGTCAGATCCTGGAACACATGAATGCCCAGCCGGTTCTCGAGATAATATAACCATATAGATACCATATAGTAATGCAACAATGAGTAGGGATAGAGAGCCATACCTGACTTACCTGCGCAGGCGAAATGACATTTTTTTTAGATTTTCTAATTTTTTTGATTTTTATGGGCTTTCATGTATAAGACAAACATGACAAACAAGCAAGTATAAACATAGCGAAGATAACATAACGATCAACTGAACGACAAACAACATGACATAACATAATGATCAAATGAAATGGGAGATAATGCAACATAACATAACAAAGGCAAACGAGCACACATGCAATGGCATGAACAAACAACATGCAGGTATGAACACAGCATGACAAGACAACAATTAACGCAGTGGGACAACACACGGTTGGGACAAGAACATGACGGATGACCACACAGTTGGGACAACACATGGAACATAGAGGGACGACTAACAACATTTGCAAGATGACTAACAACACTCGGTGAGGGACAAAATAACATGTGCGGGACAACACGGTGGGACATAAACACGTGACAAGGACACGGTGGGACAAAAGACATGACAAAATACGTCCTTCAATCAAAACCCAAGATCAGAATGAAGCAGAACCGCCAGGTTCATAATCGTGAGGCAAAGCCCTCTCATAAAGATATGATCATTGTAAACAAAAGATGAGAATGACACAAACTTCAGAATAGATCGAGAGAGTGGATCGAAGAAGGAAAGAACATATCAAAAGATGTGAATAGGAGGCAGAGCACAAAGATATAGCAAGGAATGCCCGAGTACTTGCAACATGCACACTTAGCAAACGGATTACGTATCTGTCCTTAAAACAAATGCAAATGCATGAAAAAGACACATTTTTTGGATATTTTTGTAATTTTTTTATTTTTTTAGATTTTCAATAGTATTTCATTTTTCTAGATTTTATGAAGTATTTGATTTTTTAGGTTTTTAAAATATTTGATTTTTTAAAAAAAAAATTTGAAGTATTTGATTTTATTTAGAATTTTGACAATATTTGATTTTTTTGGATTTTTTTGAAGTATTTGATTTTTTTAGACTTTTGGTAATATTTGATTTTTTTTAGATTTTGACATAACAATCCGCAGCACCTAAAGACGGGCTCAAACTACTGGCCAGGGATCGTCGTTCCTACCCCTTTCATTAAAGACTTCCCTTAAGCAGGGCGTGTATGTGAGGGTGGCTTACCACAACCAACCGCTTCTAAAGAACGGTGTCCCTACTAAGGCCATACCTGGGACACAACCCAACCTAAGAGGGAGAAGCAGAAGAAAAAATTAGAGACAAGCTTCATGCAGGATGGGAGTTATCAAGGCTCGAATTCCTTCCAGGGCACTACCCCTCAAAGAGATAGCCTGTTGTGCCGGGGCTTCGTGTCTTTGATTTTTAGACCCATATTTATCAGGCACGCATGCGACCGGGCTCATGACATCCCGCGGGGAACTGTACTATCACTCTTGTCATGCCTTTGATTCATAATTTTGCATTGATTCATTTCCTCATTTTGGTAGCCCTTATTGGCCAGATATAGCATGAAAGCTCACTTTTGAGGGTCAAGACTGCCTCTATTTGAGACCTCTCTCGTATTAGAGAGCGCCTAGGTTAGTCATCGTATCCATCAATCTCTTGCCCATGCACTTGGCCAAGCAGAGAAAAGAAAAGACCTTTGTGCATACCCAAAGTATGGCCAAAGCAGCAACGATGTTCCACTAGAGAGATCGACTATGGCTTACCGTGAAGTGTGTGAAAAATCCATACTCAAATGTCACCCTCAACAATTAGGAAAAGAACTAGACTCCCAGCGCGGAGCTATCACCAGTCTAAGATGTTGCAGAAGCTAACTTTTTTATTTGACACAAAGTTAAGGTTTAATTAAACAAAGACTCTTAAAGCCACTCAATCATGTTAAGGAATCATGTGCAGAAATAATAGAAATAATGGAAATGAAAGCACGTTTCTTGCACAAAATAAAGATACCTTTACAAATCCATGGTGTGGAAACCGGCATCCTGAAGCGATCTCGATCATCGAGCTTTGAGGAGCGCGAGCTTTGTTTTCCTTGCTTGTCAGGATAAAGGATGAAAGGAGAGCAAAGGATTAGATTCCTTGACATAGAGGAGTGGCAGACATCATGCTGGACGAAGAAGGGATAAAAAAGGAAGAGAGACGAGGGCTAGAACTCCCTCATTAAGGCACTGAGGCCTTGATAACAAGGAACCAGATACAGAATAAACAGAGATTAACTAAGATCAAGGCGGGCTAAAGCCTCAAAAACAGCATGAGAAAGGGTAATGACTCCGAAAGGGTGAGGAGGAAAGAATAGAGAGACCATGAGAAGATTGTGGCAAAGATAAGGTAGAAGAGGAGTGATCATCCGACGTAGTCGGAGAAAAAGAATTAGAATCATCCGACAGGGTCGGGGAAGGAGAATGAGAATCACCTGACAAGGTCGGGGGAAAAAATGACAAACACCCGACAAGGTCGGGGAAGAAGAACGATGGTTACCCGACAGGGTCGGGGAAAGAAAAGGGTAATAACCCGACATGGTCGGGGAAGGATCAAAAGTAGTGCCCGGGGATATCAGAAGAGAAGGATCAGAAGAAGTCCCGAAAGTGGGATGAAAGGATGACATAGGCCGAGGCCTAAAATCATGAGAGAATAGAGGATCTGGAGACTCCGGATGAGTGGAGAAAGAAGAATGGGGGTTTGCGAACCCGAAAAGAGAGGAGAAGATCATAAAAACTGGATTAGAGGAAGGGAGGTACACCACCCAGGGGTGGGAGCTGAGTAGAAGAAAGGATGAACGAAAGGAAGAGAAGGAGGAAGAAGTGGACCCCTGAGTGCACAATCGACGGCCCTCAAACTTACGCCGCCGCCTCTTCTTAGCTGACACTTCTTGAACATGGATCCGCCTGGTGCGGACTTGGACCTTCAACCTTCTTGATCTGTAATGTCTTCTTAAAAAACGAGCCCATCTGGCAGATGACCTGGCCCAGTCATGAACATGAAGCCTCATTGGGGCGATTGCCCCTAGATACCCAGTGCTACCAATAGTAAAGGAACATTCTTCGACAGATAACTCCCCAAATGAACGAATATCAGAGAACCACATAGTTTTGTCACTTGGCACTAGCATGAGATTAGGCATCTCCCCTCGGCAATCGGGCATGAAGCATAACTCCCTTACCAGAAGAGCAGGACAAAACTGAGGGAGAGCAATGCGCGGCGTTGACGTGGTCGATTCACCAATAAATCGAGGAAGATTACATAGGATGTGCAGAATGTCCTTGAAAAATACAGAAGATACAGCCAACTGCCCCTTGAATAGGGAATCCATCAGGCTCTTGGCAGCCGTATGGGTTAGCACAATCTGAGTAGAGAACCCCTCTTGGCCAGTGAACTGAATCGCAATTGAGCAAGAGGTAATAACAGTATCAATAGTGAATCCTCCGGTAAGCAATGAGTTTGCCACCGGCCTCGCTTGTGAAGAAACTGGCACTAATGCAAGGGAACTCTTCTTAGCAACCGTCTCCAGAGGAAATTTAGACTCAGTATCCCAAAGATGATTGGGGACCAGGACTCAAACTGGCATGCGACAAATGCAATCTTGAATCTTATAGTGCATAACATGCACCAAACTGTCCTGACTTGGCTCATCATCTCCCTGGGGACCAAACCCGAGGGGCACCAAAGGTAGCGCACACTTGCTCCGTGGGGTGGAAATGGATGGGGAAGAAATGGAAGTAATAGGTTTGGAAGGCGGATGCGAAGATCTAGAAGGCGTAAGCGGGGGTAAGGTCAATGCGAAATGGTGGAGGGATAGCAGTGATAATAGGCTCGGGTAGAGGTAAAGGAAAAGGTGGAGGCGTAGGAGGGGGTAAAGGCGAAAGTGGAGGTGTAGGTATAGACTGCTCAGGCTCGGGCAACGATGGCGAAGGGGATGGCAAAGGCGGTGGAGATGGTGGAGGTGATGGGATAGGGGTCTTTGAGAGGGGAGGCGGTGGTGATGGGCTAGGCAATGGTGATGGTGGTGGAGATGGTGATGTGGTCAATGGAGGTAGTGGAGATGACGATGAAGAGGGTGAAGAGGATGGTCGCGGCGCCCACCGTCGACGTATCGACACAACGCGTCGGGCGGCGTCAGGAGTAGAAGCGGGGGTGTAAGAAGTGGTGGTAATGGAAGCACTAGCCTGAGCAGAGGCTTGGGTTTGTGGAGGCGATGGAGGTTGAGTAAGAGATGGTGAAGGTGAGGGGGTAGGTGGAGATGGAGATGGCGATGAGGTAGGCACCAAGGTGGACAAAAGCATAGGAGAGGGAATAGTTGATGGAGTAGGCGGCAGAGCGGGTGCAATGCCCGATAAAGAATCACAAGGGTGCCCCTGGTCTCGTAGAGATGACTGCCTGGGCGTCGCTGCTTGTTGCTGCTGCTGCTTGCGGAGATGTAGAACAACCTTATGTATGGCGGCCCAATCAATCCTCTTATCGTCTTCTAAGCCATAAACATACTCTCAGAATTCGGGGCAGTCCTCAACCAAATGCCCCTTTTGGTGATGGTAATCACAAAATTGAAGTACATCCCCGACCGCGGGTCGACAGGGCATAACTGGAGGGGGCGGCAAAGCGTGAGTAGCCATCAAAGCCCTAAAAATATCTGAAAAACACTCCGACAACGGAGGATGATGAGGAGCCTGCTTCGGGCAAGGTGGATGCTGAGGGGTATGGGAAGGTAATGGAGATGAAAGTGGAGAAGGAAGTGGGGGTTGTGAAGGCAAAGGCGCAAGGCAACTAGTGGAATGACTCGGTGGAGGCATATGTGGAGCTGAAAGGGAGGTGGGAGGTATGTGGACGGCATCTACCTGCTCGGGGTGTGATGTGACCTTGACCGGGGGTGGAGATGGAGACGGGTATGCGGACGCAGGAGGCTGACTCATGGAAGGTTGATATGCGGAGGCGTATAGGTATGTAGAGGCGAGGGGTTGGCTCGTGGAGAGATATGTGGCGGAAGGATGACTTATGGCGGGCTGACTCATGGGAGCGTAGGGTTGTCACGTGGAGGGTGAAGGTTGATATGTTGAGGTGGATGGTGGAGACTCGGGGTCAAGGGAATCTTGGATTTGTTGGCAAATGAAGCGGGCTCAGCTGTATAATTGTTGCCAGGAGATAATGTCGTTGAGAGCTAAGATAAAGCAGTACTCGGGCGTTGCATTTGAAATAGGCATCTTGATTTGTTCTCCCTCCGGAATGTGTCCCGGGACTTGAGCGGCAAGGCGACGCCAGCAGTCGACAAAGGTGTAGAAATCCTCATCGGGCTTCATCATCTCATGGGCCTGATCCACCATGGAATACTTGGGCCCAACCTGGTCTTGAAACTGCTGAAGAAATTTCTCTTGGACAACTTGGAAATTCACAATCTGCTCTTGCGGAAGAGAAAAGAACCAATCCCAAGCCGGGCCTTCCAAAGACAGACCGAATAGATAGGCCATTAAACGTTGGTCATGTCGAAATTGGGCCGACTCATAAATGAACTTCTTCAAGTGCACATAGGGGTTACCAACTCCACCATAGCGACGATATGCGGGAATTTGTGAACGCAGTGGAAGTTGAAGACCTTGGAACGCAAATGGGACACTCAAAGAAGATTGGGGATCAATTCGACGTTGAAGTTCATCAAGCTGACGTTGGGCTTGAGCAATCATCTCCTCGGTGGGGAGAGACCGGGAAGGATGCAAGCCAGCCTGAGCAAGAGATTGTGGATTTGGACCAGGGTTATGATATTAGGCCGGATTAGGGGATCCAGACTGAGAAGAAGGAAAGCTCATCCCAGGAGTGGAAGGATATGTGGGCCTAGAAGGATCATGAATATGGGAATAAGAACTGATTGGTACATCAGCAACATGGGTAGAAGGAGCGGGCTTATTAAGAGAAGTAGGCCCATTAAGGGAATAAGAAGGCCCATTAAAGGAAGGGGGCCCATTAAAAGAGCGAGGCCCATTGAAGGAATAAGGCCCACTAAGAGACTGGCACCCAGTAAAGGAAGATGGGTCACTCAAGAAGGATGACCCATTAAAGGAATGAGGCCCATTAGATGACTGGGGCTCATTATGAGAATGAAGCCCATTAAGATGATTAGCAGTGAGTTTTTGGACCTGGACCGGGACCATTTAGCTAACAAGAGGTGATGAGTGGGCCATGAGATTTGCTTGTGAGTCGGAAGGGCCACGAGGAGATGGGCCCGCGTGGAAAGAGGAATCCACGTGGGAATAGGAAGATGGGAATGAAGAAGGGTAATATACATGAGAAAAATGGCGCTCCATGAAGGAAAATGGAGACTTTATACAATAATAATCAAGGGGATACAATGAGGGAAGTAAAAGGGCTCGAGAATAAGAGAGGGGGCAGACTCAAAAATGCAAAGGTAAAAAAAAAATAACAACCTAGGACAATGTGACTAGACAAATAGACAGACAGAATGGACTAGCCTAAATGGGCCTAACAACAAAATTTATATGGATGATGGGAATGCGACACAAATTAACACAAATGGGCTTGGACAAGCCGAAGCAATACAAACAATATGAAGGATTTCACCAAGTCAAACAAGTTAATATGATGGGAAATATTTTAATGACAAAGTTTTGGATGGGCCTTTTAATGATGTGAATTGAGATTAATTCCCTCAAGATAGGTATCCTATAGGGTATAAGGTCCAAACTTTGGGTTGACTAAGATTAATTCCTTCACAACGTATGCAAATGCAAGCCTAAGGGGTGAGAAGGTACAACCGGCCTGACGTCCGTGTAGGAATCCACGGCTCGCGGGGACTTACAGAGGTCCCGGATAAGATCACCTAGTCGAGCCCAAGGAATATGGGAGCGAGAGGGTCACTTACCGAGGGGAATGCAACTACAATATGAAAATATGCATGATCCTATGTGCACCGGAGTGCATGCAATTTCTAGCCTAAAACTAGCAAATCAAGATATAATGAACATAAGCAAACATAACAATATGGATGCAAACAAGATGAACAATATGAGCATGAAATGCTATCTAAACATGGATATACACACCAAAATCGTAGCAAAGCATGAGCAAAGTGATGGGCACAAGAGGTCCCACCGTGATCGCCAAAAAAGGAGTGTAGATGTGGAAAATGTGGATGTGTATATGCGTGCCAATCCTACAAATCACATGAATAAGCATGAAGGCATACGTTCATCAATCAAGTGAATAACATGAATAAGTGACTATGCGAAGATGGTAGCATGATCATACAATCATTAAAAAGGTGACAAAGGATGTAGAAGAATACCGTGATCGCCACCAAGGAATAACAATGCCAAAGGATATGAAATACTATGCACGTTGTGTACCTTGGAAAAAGAGGATGATTGCGCTCAATATCAAGATGCGGGGATTTGTGGATTACCTCTCCTCGCCTTCCAGTCGGCTAGAAGGTAAGGGCCTCACTTTTCATGCTTTCCGGGGGAGGGTTTTTAACCCCTATGGAAGGGTGAAAACAATAGGTGTGTATATTGTGATGAGATTAACATGAAGAGAGTGATTTAATATGCCATGATGAACATAGATAAACAAGGTGTAAAAGTGCATGTCACAAGAAAAACTATGCAAACAGTAGGGCAAACGATGTCCAAATGGGGAGAAATTTGAGATGACAGAAGACTTGAGTGTTGTGAAGAAGTAGGAACAAGAATCACTCCAAAAGGAGGTCGGGATAGAAAGTTATGACACCGGAGATTTGGTAAAAAAATGTGGACTGTGCAGAAAATGCAGAACAGTGCATAAAGTGGACTCAAAGAATGATGAATATCTCACAAGATAGAACACCAAAATAGGAAAGAGTGGATGCTATGGAAAGGTGAGAATGTTGTGGTGAAACTAGGGCAAAAATTAGGGTTTAAAACGGGGAAGAGACTAGTGAAAAATGGGGTGGAAAACACAAGAAAATAGAAGGGTGCAGAACATGGGAGAAAAATGACTAAGTGCAAAAACAGAATGAAAGTGTAAAACTCATGGACAAAAATATGCATGAAGATGACGAGGTAATGAGCCCAAAACCAAGGAACACACAGGTTATACTTCCCTATAGAGCCTGGAGTTGAAAGGACGGATCAAGAGTGCCCCACGGCCTCGCACCGGTGACGCAAATATGCCCCCGTAGCAAGAAATCTGAGTTTCAGCAAAGTGCAGAACAGTGTGGTGAAACCTCAAAAGTTGGAGCTTGAAAGAGGAGGAAAAGATATGAGAAATAAGGCAAACATATAATCAACGTGAAGCTAATACTCCCCTCTTCAAGATGGAGTTGAGGGAGGATGAAAAGGATGAAGCATGACTCCGCCCCGACTTGATGAACAGGCCCCCGTCGTGGACTTTGTAGCAGAAATCAGCAAACTGTGATGATTTGCCAAAAGTAGGGGCGAAGTTGAGAGGGCAAACGTTGATGAAATTGAGCAAATAAGGAACCAAAATGAAGCTTATACTTCCCTCTTCAGGCTAGGGTCGAAGTAGGATGAAGACAATTCGGCATGGCTTTGCCGTCGCCTTGAAAACACGCCCATGTCGCACAAGAAATCTGGGCAGGTTTATATAGAAAAGTGGTGAAACCCCCAACTTTCTCCCACGATTCCAGAAGATAGAGTCCACCAAATCTCGAGATATCTGAATCATTCTCGAGATAATAGTCAAGATAAGACATAGGAGAAAACGTGACTGTTTTTGGTGGAAGGATCTGGAAGATATTCCCACCGCAAGAAGGGCCTGGAGCCTAATCTGACAGAATTTTTGTTGGTCAAAAATGTATAAAACTAATATTGCGGCCAAGATTCCAGGAGATATAGCCCATAAAAATTTGATTTCTACGAACCAAATTCAAGATAATACATAGGGCTAGAAGTAGGAAAAATCGGGGATCAATTTGGAGTTATATTCCAAAAGTTATGGCCGCCGCAAGATAGGCCCGTCGCGTAGGTTTATGGAGATAGAGTCTAGAGCAGGCTGGACTCTTATTGGCTTAACGGTCGGTCGACGGACCGTTAAGGAGTAAACGGTCGTCGACCGACCGTTTGCAATGATAAACAGCCATTTGCACGACAGTTTAGGGCAAACCTTGTGCGACTTTAGAAATTGGATCATATCTCCCAAACGGTGCAGAATTAGCGAAAATGGTCGAAGAAGAAATTGTAGATAACTCAAAAATGAACAACTTTTATGAAAAAAGTAAGATGAGAAAATGATCAGAAGAGAGAGAAAATATGACGAGAACAGAGAGGAAAAATACCGTGACGTAGGTGAATAGTGTAGTTTGCCAGAAAAATGTAAATAACTATTAATCGGTGGAGAACTGGCCAGTTATGTAAACGAAGAAATTGTAGGGATTTGAGAGATGAACAACTTTGGTGAAGAGCACATTTAAATAGAGGAATAAAAGGGGATGAAAAAGGGGCCGCATTTAAAACTACGCAACGAAGAGGGCCGAATGCTTGATGGAGAGTCGACCAAAATGGGCAGCAAGCTGACATGGAAGCCGGAAGGTGATAAGATAGGCTCCAGGACTCTAAGAAATCATTATCTCTAAGGCTCAAAGAGAATGAAAAAAGAAATGGGCTCGAAATCCATCCAAAGAAGGCTCCAAAATAATGGGTAATTCGGGACATCAAAAATGATGAATAAGAGAAATGACGCAGCTTGCGGGCTAAAAATGGGTGTCAACACCTGTGTGTTTCAATTGTTGGAAGCCAGGTCACAAGGTCAATGAGTGTTGGCTGGCTATTGGTAGAAAGAATTCTAGGATTGTTGGTAGAATGAATCCTAGGGGAGAAAATAAGAATTTCATTGTCAATAAACAGAAGTTAAATTTTGCCATGCACATGAAAAACACCAAGTCTTCTGTTTACTGTCATTATTGTGAAAAACTTGGGCATCATATGTTTGACTATCATTTGATGAAATTTGATGAATATTTGACTATCATTTGATGAAATTTGATGATATTCATGCTCAAAAATTATGGAGAACACCTACTGGAGGTGTTGCTAACTTTGGAGGACCCAAGAATTCTTGGGTACCTAGAAATGCAAAATGAGAATCTATTTTGCAGGAGTGCCTTGGTGGAAGATAATAAAAGGGGTTCAATAAATCAAGGCACTCGTAGTTGGTAAAACATCATGTCTATTTATGATATTCTAGTTGATGTTTTGAATAACTTCCTGTCATGAAACTTGCATATCTTGCTTTATCCGTTCAATAGAATTTCATGCATTTCATCATGTTTAAACCCTATGGTATATAAAATAGTGGTGGTGGAAGGGTAGATTATGTCTATCTGAAAACTCTCACTATGCACGAGTGTTGTAACTCCACCAGGTATCAGGGGACTACTTGTGTAGCTCAGTTAGAATTCTAGTTAGAATAATTTGGCATTCAATGAAAATTCAGGTTGTGAATTGAAAATTTGAGTTGCATATGTTTTCACAATCTCATGTCTTCATGCAGTGTCATACACACTCTTGAAAAATCTGTTTGGTTCTTCTGAGTTAAACTGCATGTAATTGATGTCATAAAATGCATTTGAAAATCTACTGCATACATCTTCATATTTGCATATGAAACTTGCATTGTCATGCTTCATCTGAAATTTGTTGCTCATACTGGTATGAATTGCATTGGCTGTTGTATTTTCATGCATGACCTTATGGTATATCAAATGGTGTATTGCCGAAGGGCAGATAAAGTTTGTCTGGAAGCTTTCTCCATGCGTAAAGGTGGTCTTAAGACCTAAGTTCTCTGCCTTGTACCATAGGTCAAATTGCATATAGAGCATTTTAGTTATTCATGAGCATAATTCATAAATTCCCTGCATGGTCTTCATGTTGAGACTGATTAGTCAAAGCATACATCTATTTGGTCTCATGCATACAATAATTTTCAAATTCATTTGCATATCATTGTGTCAAAAATACAAAGACATCACTTGAAATTCATGCACACATTTAAGGGAGTCATTGCATATAGTTATTTATTCACACTCATTATGTGAAAGTATCCTAAGTCAACCTGCTGCCAGGCTAGGTTGATCCACATGATTTGAATAAATTCTTTCAACTGTCTTCAGCTGCTCTGAAATCTTCAATGATTCATTTGTACTCTTGTCATCTTTAAACCAATCTGGAATGTCTGATTATTTCTCATTCACTCTCATTCCATGATTTGGTACCTTTGAAAATACTTGAGCTCTCAATTGCATCATTTCTTGTCTGATAGCTCATGCATTTTTTGAGGGGGAGCTTTGAATGAAAATTCCTGAAATCACCCTTTGATTGCTACTTGTTTGAAAACTATTGCCATACCTATGATTCATTGATGTCTGCCTGCTTGGATGCCCATGCTTATTCTTGAAGTCACCCTCATGCTTGGTACTGTCAATGACTGCTTCTTAAACCTTTTTGAATCACATGAAATTTAGGAAGATTTCAATGTGAGTACCAAGATCATAAATTTGAAAACAATTAAATGAGGAATCTTCTATTATACAGAAGTATGAATGTCCAAAATGAACATTTGGTTTAAGTTTAATGTATTCTTTGAGTTTAGACATAAATATCTTAAAAATATCTGTGTCGATTTTAATAGACCTTAACCAGCTTCTTCATGTTATGTCTTGAATGATCTGTTGAATTCTAAAAGTTCTAAAATCATGGTTATCTTTGGTTGAGATATATGAATTGAGTATTGTCTTTAAACATCTGTATGATCTGATAATTCCTAGGGTAAAAGTAGTCAGAGCAATGACATTGGTCACTGAGAAACCATGTCTCTTTTCATGAAGAAAAGTAGACTGTGTCATGAGGTGCCACTGTTAACTCTGCAGAAAATCATTGAAAATCTTGGCAGAGCAATGGTTAGCTCACCGAGAAATATGTCTCACTCATCAAAGAAATGAGATAAGATATGTCATGAAGTGACAAGTTACCTCTGTTCAAAACGAGACATAATAGTCAGTCATACTGAGTTCTTAGGGATACTGGCATCTAAACAATGTGTGTCCTCTAGATACAAAGTATGTATTAGACTTAATTGCTCCTAGAAGAAAAATTATTGATGAACAAAAGAAAAATCTGAAATTGGAAGCAAAAATTGAAAATAAAAAATTGCTGAAACCCAAAACAAATCAGATGTATCATGTTTGTTTAATCTTAATACTAATTTTTGTAACTCCTAAAGAAGTCATTAAAATTTGAATGTGTAAGATGAAGGTTAAACAAGATATCAATATAAAGGTTTGGTTCATTTCTATTAAAATTTAACCTCAGATATGGACACATAAAAGTTTATTGACAAACTCTGAAAACATTAGATTTAAACCACGTTGTCTAATAAGGATCATTTCATAAGGCCTTTATAATGGAAGAATCTAAAAATCCATTACTTCATGATTTATGAGATTGGTATCTGATTGAAACTTCTTGAATGATCCATTTTTATCTCTGCTGAAAATTATTTGCCGATGCTCATGTTACACCCATTGTTTCACTGTCTATTCAGATTGATATCAGATTGTGCTTGATGTTTTCTCACTACTTCATGACATACTGTGCTCATGACTTGAATTGTCCCTATTTGAAATCATTTCATCCCTATATTTTTGATGATCATAACTCCTTTCTTGTTGAGTCTCAACTCTAGCACTTCCATTGTTTCAACCATCTCCAGTTTCTACACTTCTATTCAAACCACTCTCTTTTATCAAAGGGGGAGATAGTTTGATCAGTCTGGGAGATGTGTGTGTTCATTTTTTGCTATGCTCATTCATCAAGGGGGGAGAATAGTTTTGCACATGTCATTGCTAGGCATTACATTCACTGTCTAAGGGGGAGAACGCTTCTAATACTTCTATCAAACTATTTTTTTTATTTTGATGATGTCAAAAGGGGAGTATAGTTTGATATGAGTCAGTATGCATTATGGGTGATAAATATGCATTATGTGTGATAAATTGGTCATAATGACTCATAGTGTTGCCATCATCAAAAAGGGGGAGATTGTTGTGTCCCTATGATTTTGATGATGTTAAACACTATGACTCATCATGAGTCAGTGCATAGGATTCATATTCTTGATGATGTCATAGTGCATTTGATGCATTGGTTTTATGTTGTGTTGAAGTCACATGTTGTGATGATGTTATGGACTTGATGCTTTTAATCCTTAAGTTTTACACGTTTCTGGTCCTTGAGTTTCATGTGTTGGATATTACATGTGTTGCTTCTTGATGGTGATATTCTCATGCTTTCTCATGATTTTGTCAAGATTTGGCATCAGGTTTATATTAACAGTATCCTTGAAGGTCAATAAATTTAGTAGCTTTCATTCGCTAGCAGTGCAGCCATAGCAGTTCAAAGGAGGTGCTTATAGCCAAGATGAAGAGATTTGAAGAAGGAGATTCGACGCTGTTTGTCTTTGGAGTCAACCCAGCTTCAGCCCGCAAGGCTGAAAAGCTTTGGTCAAAAGGCGACGGCTGGCGATAGATAGTAGTGACAAATAGGAGGTCAGCAATGACAAATGGGCCATACGGCTAACAAACAGCTGCATAAGGGCGTAA